>CM023456.1:124885254-125543946 GCA_013339765.2 Haemaphysalis longicornis
ATAATCACAATAACAGAGACTGGCGGATCTTGCAAAAATAACATGAGCACGTAGCTCCTTATCGGTTTTAGACAGTGCAGAAACCTTTATAATGTCTAATTATCCGGCGCAAAACAGTTATCTCGATCCCGATTCTTTCAAGCGCTGTGACGCGATACGTCACAAACAGCAGTCTTCTTTGTTTTACGTGAATGCTCAAAGCCTAAAATAATAAAAAGGATTCTGTTGATATGCTCCTTCAAGTGTTTAATCATAATTTCGATCTGTTAGCTTTTACTGAGACTGTGTTTTTAGGTGACTGGGATACTGCGCCTTTACCGTTTACAGATGTGCATCAATGTGTCGGAGAAATATGAGGGGAGGGGGCGTAGTCATTTACGTCAAATAAAATGTACATTTTACGGTTGTCAGAGAATTTTCTACTGTTAATCCTCACTACGAATCTATCATGATCAAATGTTTGAACACTATATTTTTGGTTGTGTACAGACCCCCTTCTGGTACATTGACTCTGTTCTTGGAATTCTTAGAAAATGTTTTGCAATACTGTGAATTCTCCGTACGCCGGTAATTCTAACTGGTTACTTTAATGTCGATTTATTATCCCGAGACTCTTTTTCACAAAAATCTTCTGGACATCTTTCTTCCCTGTGGGTATGAAAACGTCATTGATATCCCGACGCGAGTGACGGCGGTTTTCTCAGACATTGATTAATTTTTGTTTCACGAATTACGAAAACAAGCAGTTTGCAAGCAGGTGTAATAATTTCAGATGTCAGTGATCATATGCCAATCTTCCTTTTTTTTCACACCATTTCATTTCAAGTCGATACAAACAAACTGCAACGAATACACCCACCATGAAAATAATTATAAATGATAATAATATTACGATATTTCAGAGATTAATGGCCGTGACCGAATGGGACCCAGTTTGCTTGCAAACCCAACCCTGAAGACTGCTTACAACATGTTCGCAGGACAAAATTCGTTACAATTATAACTTAGCATTTCCTAATGTAGAGTTAAAGAGAAACAAAAAAATAAGGAAACCTTGGATTGACTCTAGTCACCATAAGAGAATCAAGAAAAAAATCAACTGTTTGCTTCGTTTATAAAGACTAGAAAATTAAAAAGTGAGGGACAAATTAAATTCCGATTATTAAAAACGCGCGTAATGCATACTTTGAAAATAAATTTGCAGCTATTATAACGACCCCAGTTATTTCCGATATTATTATTGACGGAGAGCAGTGCACGGGAAGTTTGTTTGCAGATAAGTTTAACTATCATTTTTTACAATCGGGTGCTGGTACGGTCTCACACACAGCTAATCCTAGTAAAAAACATTGTATTCCAACTAGTACTGCAGGCTCAATATTTTTGTTTCCCGTTACTGAATCAGAAACTCTGAGCTTAATTCAAAAACTAAACAACAGCCGGGCATGTGGGATTGATGAATTTAAAATACAGCCGATAAAAGCAGTCGCGCAATATATATGTCAGCCACTTTCACATATGCAACCTGATACTCAATTCTGGTGATTTTCCTGATATTTTGAAAATTGCCAAAGTTTTCGTAATTTTCAAAAGTGGGGATCCAAATGACATGAACAATTACCGACCGATTTCAGTTCTACCCATTTTTTCAAAAGTAATAGAACAGGTAATCAATACTCGAATCTTAAGCTTCTGTAAAACTAACCATATCATCGCCGAACAACAGTATGGCTTCCAAAAACAAAAATCAACTGAAATGGCAATACTAAATATAAAAGATAAAATAATTAATAACATTGAACAAAAATTATTTACTATAGGAGTGTTTCTAGATTTTAAAAAGGCTTTCGATTCTATTAAACACGATATTTTGTTTCAGAAACTTGAAACATACGGAATCAGGGGAACCTGTCTCAGTCTAATCAATCTTCTTACATAATCTTCTTCAATACACAGAAATTAGTCACGCCAGGTCCAACTTTGGAGAAATTAAGTACGGTGTTCCACAAGGATCTATTCTCGGCCCACTATTATTTTTATTATATATAAATTACATTGTTAACTTGCCTTTCACCCCGGATATAATACTGTATGCAGATGATACAAACGTCTTTTTTTCTGGCCGAGACCTGGCTTTGCTAGAAAGACAAACAAATTTATGGCTAGAAAAGTTGTCAATTTGGCTTAGTACAAATAAACTGAATTTAAACGCAAGAAAAACAAAATATATGATTTTTCGAGCTTACAACAAACGTTTAGGGCCACAGGTTTTCCTCAATTTCAGAGGCGAATGTATTGAACAAGTTAGTTCACAAAAATTTCTTGGCATTGTGTTCAATGAAAATTTGAGTTGGTCTCCACATATTGACAAACTTAGAACGGATATATCCCGGTGCATTGGTATTATTTATAAGATGAAATATTTACTACCAGCTTGGTTAAAAAGGCAACTTACTACATTCTAGTCCATTCTCGCCTTAACTACTGCCTTCTAGTGTGGTATTCAACAGGAAAAACAAACATAGAAAACCTATACCGGATCCAAAAAAAGTATTACACATAATTGAAAATGCAGCCTACAACAGTCACAGTTTTCCATTATTTAAGAAACATAAGGTATTGACAATTATGAACATTCTAAATAAAAAACTTCCTTTAACTATTTATCACCAAATAAGGACTGACCCTAATAACTTTTACAGAAAATACACGTCACGAAGACATCAATACGAGTTTAGGCAGGTAATATGCACAAAACCACAAACTCGCACAAACTACGTTTACCAGAAATTGAGCTACCATATTCCCAACTTTTTAAACAGTCACTCCACAATTCTAACCATAGTACAAGATGCTAAATCTGAACAAGGATTTAAAAGGAAATTAGACATGTACTTTTCAGAACTACAGTAAAGAAACGTGTATTTTAACTTTTTGTTTCTTCCAGAAAACTTAGAGGTAATTTTTTTTTCGCGCTATGAAATCTTGTACTGTTTATTGTTTCTTTGTGAAAACTGAGACCTGTTATTCTTCTTTCTTACGGTGAAATCTTGAATTCTACTTATGGTTTCCTGAAATCTGAGAGCTGATGTGTTTTTCTTTTGTAGTGGAATTTTCATGTAATTATTGTGTCTTTCCGAAAACTGAAAGCTGATTTTCTACGTGTTAATTGTGTGCATTCTTCTGTTATTTTTATTGTCACAAAGGACGTGCTATTTCCCGCAGAGTCGTGCCAAAACGGGAGGGGGACGTCACCTTGCCAGGCTTTTTTTTGTAGCCTTTTTGACCGTCCCCTTCGATAACTGTATTCCTGTGCATGTTGTCGCAATAAACTTTCAACCTTCAACATTAATGAGCCTGAGGGAATTGCAAGCAAATAAATAAATAAATAAATAAATAAATAAATAAATAAATAAATAAATAAATAAGCTCAGCTTTCGCGATCAGGCGTCGGAAAAATATCCCAGGCCACCTTCACTAACGTGAAAACCGGAGAGGGACGAAGAATGCAGTGTATAAGTGTATTGAAAGATTGTAAATCTCCCTCGTGCCACACGGCGCGCGCTGATTGGACGCCGGAGAAGCGCCGGTGAGATGAGCAACCGCGCGCTTGCTGAGGAGGAGGCACCCTCTGTTGCGTAGAACCAGATTTAAGCAACTTGCATACCCCATCTGGCCCATTTCGGTGTAGTGGCTGGGGTCAATGCGAGCGCAGTGCAATGATCATGCCTCGCCCTGGGGTTGGCAAGGAATTTTTATTTTCTCTTGTAACAAAAGGAAGTACAAAACACTCGTGGTTACGCTTTTTCACGTTTACATACTCGGTCCGTCCGTTACACTGCAGGACGATTGATTTGATTGATTGTAGGGTTTAACGCGCCGACGCAACGCAGGCGATGAGGCGCGCCGTAGTGGAGGGCTCCGGATTAATTTTGACCACCTGGGGATCTTTAACGTGCGCCGAAATCTCGTACACACGGGCGTTTTTGCTTTTCGCCTCCATCAGAAAAGCGGCCGCCGCGGCCGGGAATCGAACCCGCGACCTCGTGCTCAGCAGCGCAACGCCTTAGCCACTGAGCCACCGCGGCGGGTCACTGCAGGACGACATCTCTCCTTGCTATTAACAAAGTAGATACGAAATGAGTGAAAAACTAACATTGCATGAACACGAATGCAAATGACGTACACTTCTTGGTTACATAAATTGTGCACTGAGAGGACAGCCTGTGTCCTGGGAGGAGGGGGAAACTACTCCCCTACCCCAAGCACCAGCTCCCTTTACACAAGACGTTTCATTTACTCGGGTCTTCCTTACTACATACGCAACCTCAAAACATTTCAAGTGCAAAACAAATACAAAAGAAACCGACCATGGTTTGTTGACTGTACCACCTACACTTATTGGCCCACCTTCCCATTTGGGGCCACAAACTTATTGGATACTCTGAACCTGACCTCTGTTTACATAATTGCAATTGGAACTGCCCTTTGGCGGTAGCAACACAATCAAATCACGCGGTTTACATCTGCACCACATGGCTTACACCTGTAAAAACGCAAGTAAGCGGCTTACATTTGCGAGCCCGCTCACTTTGTAGTAGAGCGAGGCGCCAAGTGCACAGGTGCGGGAGGAGAGTCTCCCCCGCCCGAGGCGCCTGCGCCTTTTAAAAGCCTCCCCTTATGTTCCCGTAAACTTGACCCTTACGTTATTGGGGTGCAACTCAAGTGCACTCACCTTTATGATCCTCCCGTTATTTCCCTGAAATGTAGCCCATGTATTGGAGTGCGGCTCAGGCACACCCGCTTTTATAAGCCACCTTTTATGTTCCCGCGAAGCGTAACCCGTGTATTGGAGTGCAGCTCAAGTGCACTCGCCCGTTTTGAACCTCAATGAAAGGACAAGACCATTTTCTCAAGAATTCTTCTTCCCCTAAGAAGAAGAGCTCTGCTTCCAGGTTTTCGGTTAGTTTTGTGTGCATGTGGATCAGTAAGTTCCACTGGTTACGTCGGGGGCGTGATTGCTTAACAGCAATATACCTGTTTATCCACAGTACATAAAGACCAATCGTTATGATAAGCCCAGCTAGAGGGTTTCTTGGGCACCGTCTGCCCTCCAGGAAGTCCCGAATGCGGAGTTGTCTATATGCCCTACTCACTATGAGCCGAAATGTTTTGGCGACTGTACATTGGACCATTGCGTGTTCATTTGTCTCCCTCTGATTACAGTGCACACACTTGTCTGTTGTTGTTGTACCCCATCTCCTTAAGACCGTTCTCGTCTGCAAGACTGACCACCCATACTTCCATGTTACGTCTTGGGCTTCACCCGGTACATTTGCATTGATCAGCGTGCGACAAGGAAAGTTCTTTTGTTTCTCTTCTAGGTTTTCAGGACTCGTCTCATCTAATTTCTGAGCCAGTTCTATGTTCCTCATATCTTCTGCTTCTCTTTGTGAGTTATGTGTGGTTAGTTTCTTATATGCTGCTATTACTTTGGCGTAAAAGGGGGGTGGCTGAGTTGCCTTGGGTCCATCCGGAGTATGCTGGGGAAATAACCTAGCTTGCGCTCCCAGGAAGTATACACAGAGCTGCCTCGCTGGATGCCCGTCTGCAGATCAAGGACCCTAAGAACACTTTTCAAAGCATAGGTCGCGGCATAATTGGTTACAGAGGGGATGTTCCACCCCCCGAATTGTCTGGGCAGGCCCAGTTTCCCGGTTTTGACCAGGGCTGTTTTATCCGACCAGAACAGGCGCAATACTTCAGATGTAATTTTAACCGCTATGTATCGAGGAAGGGCAGCTGTCCCGGCTATATACCATACTTTCCCTGTAAAAACATTTAATGCCAGATACCTTTTAACCGCGTATGGAAAGTCGTAAGCTAAGGCTTCGTTTACATCCTCCCTGAGTTGTTTAAGTGTCTGGTGCCATGTCTTAAGTGATACCCCGCTTGACGTGTAAGTAACTCCGAGGATTTGTACATGTGTGACTACTGGGATGCCATATATGTGTTGTTTTTCTAATGGACTTAGGCTTAAAGCTTTACTTTTTGTGCAATTTAGTCTTGCACCAGCTAACACGGAATACTCCTCAAAACAATTAAGTGCATGCACTAAACTATCTTCGTTCCTTAGATACAAAGTAACATCAGTAACATCATCGGCATACGCCGTTACTTTAACTGTCTGACTCCCTGGAAGCTGTAAGCCTAGGATACGAGAGTTATTTTCAACATTTTTTAAGAACGGTTCTATTGCTAGAACAAAAAGTAATGGGGAAAGTGGGCACCCTTGTCGTACCCCTCTTCTTCGGTGATTAACGAGGCCCTGGGCACCAGGTAAATATGCCTTTTCTTGCTTCGACCGACCACCCGACCCGATAAGGCCTAGCGTCGAGAGCCGGTGGGTATTTGAGTCTAACACAAATTATAACTCGTCTACAAACAGCTTCTGCTTGTTCTTGACTTTTGCTGAAGCGGACAGGAAGGGTTCCACAAATCTTTAAATCACGTTCGTTTATTTTGAACTGGTTTTATCTATTGTACACTTTTCCTTTAGTACACGTTACGTTCTAGCCCGAGGCGTCGGAAAACGAGTGCCCCGGTGTTTTAGTACCGTGACAACGTGTGATGACGACTACAGGAGACGTCGACAGCCCGAGCCCCTAAGGGGCTTCGCCCATAACAATACGTGAACAACGCGATTGAGTAAACATGGTTTCCACCAAAATGCGGGGTCAGTGAGAACCACCGAGCGGGTCGCTTCTCCTTCAATCAAGTGTGAGTCTGCTTGTCTTTTAACATAGGTGTCAGCGAATGTATGATTAACATAGACTTCATATTACATTACAGCTGTTGGGGTAACTTCCCATGCTAACGAGAAAAAGCACCCGTGATGTCGGGTTCCCCAGTAGCCCGCGCCTTGCCCGGTTCATTTCCCCCGGAACATTACACTTTTCTGGATACTTACGCTTGGGAAATATCTTTCTTAGCACAAAGAGCTTAATGTCCCACTTTTAACATTATAGTGGATATTATAGGTAGTTTCCTCAGTCTGATGTAGGTCTCAGCCGATATCGTTGGGAGTTTGCGTGGCTTTGATCTTTTGGGTTGCATTCGGCTACTTTCGAGGAATATTTCCTGAAATGGGGGTGGTTTCTACCTTTTGCACAGTTTCACTTTCTGAAGGTTTTAACGTTGGTTTGTTCTTCATCAAGTACCACAAAGAGCTCAGCCAGGGTAACGTTTTGCGATAGCTACAACTAGCATGCGGTGGGTGCAGTAAGTTTGGAAAACAAAAATGGGGTGATATTGACCACTTTGTGTTTTTTCGCGGAAGATTATTTTTAATGTTGGGTTGGTTTTGTACTTTCGAGGCATCTCCGACTGTTTTCATGACTCCTATCGCTAGCTCAGCCACCGAATGGCCGAGGCAGATTGGTTGGCATATACTTATGGTTGGCATATACGTGCGCCAGGCCTCATTAGCGTGGCTAAAATTTTTTGACGCAGTTGAATGGTGCTTAAACCAGCCCTGCGATGAACCACCTAACCAGTATCGACATCCTAATAAAAGTTTGTATTAAGCCTGTTGGTACAGTCATGCGACCGGTCTCGGCGACCGGTCTCCCGCCATGAAATTCTGCCCCGTTAACATCGAAAACCGCAGTCCGGACTATGGACGGCTAAAATACAAAAAAAATGACTGCTGACCACCGAGGCCCCAGTGCGTACCAGTAATTTACTTCTTACCGGAGCATACAAAGCGGAAGCGTGTATTGATCTTGGAACGCTCTTCATTCGAGTACCATCTAATTAGATCGAGAACATTCGTGATCAGCGAACAACACGTTAGGGTAGTAATGACAGGGTGACACCCTTTTCCCGTAAAACAAGATTGCCCAGCGCGGCATACGCCGGAAAGAGCAAATCCAGAGGCTCAGGACGATAACACGACGATAGTAAACTAGTTCGCGCCAATATTCGCTGCACATAAAAGGCAAAGCTTCTGTGGTCAGGTCGGTGGAGGCAATGACTGTTATGTGTAGACGGAACGAGCTTGCCATTATGTTTACTTAAACGATTATTCCTGAAATGATCTTTTCTAAAAATGAATATTCGTTAATGTTTGTGTTTTTGACCTTGATTCGTTATTACTGACGACTCACATTGTGGACATATTTCCGGAGAACGGAGGCGTCCGTGTTAACGAGACATGACTGTATTGCTACAAGGTCAATAAAATATACTGATAAATTTGTGTACGCCCGCACACACAAGCGTACACAGACATACACACCCACAAACACAACACATTAGGCTTGGTGAGCGCAAACAACAACTGAAATTTTATTTGAATAAGTTATGGGTTTGAACCGCCGTATTGTAAACCTTTCGGCACATGCCCCGAATTCTGTAGTTTTCCGGCAAATGCTCTCGCCGCTGTAGTGAAAAGGAAAGGCGTGCGGACGTTACAGGCAATTTGTATTGCGGTCTGCGAGATATAGGAGATGTGATGCATGCGGAGCAAGACCGGAGAACGGTTGTGCAGGAACTTAAAGCCATCAGGCATTTAAATAAAATTTCACTCCTTAATTTCACTTCACAAAGCCTTGTTTCGTGTTTTTCTTGCCTGTTTTTTTTTTAAGTAACATGTAAGCACTTTTTGTTCTATACGTTTTCGATAGCGCATTTGTGCATTCAGTCAAACTTGCAAACGAAGCTTTACCCGGATGTGTTCAAAGACAACTAGTCAGAACACATTCATCGTCAGACTTTAGAAGTCAACTGCACTTCAGCGATCAAGCAGGCTAGTCATGCTGGGGACAGCAGCCATACTGAGCTTTGGCTTGACAAACGTACGTCACCGACTAGAGCTCTGAGCCGGCGACGCGTGCTAGCCGGTGCCGCACCAGGGAGGCACCGCCAATACCAAACAGCTGCCTCACTCTCTTCTGGTTTATCAGACGTTTGCGTCATTGGAATAATGCGAGGGTTACGAGGCAAGAAAACTCCCTATAATTTCCTATATAACCCCGAAGTAAGCCACGGTAGGCTGGGAATTTCGTCCGACACAGACGTCCTAGTTTTATTTCGGAGTACCCTTAGAGACAGAGGGCTCGCTTGGAACTCACCGGACCACGAGAGACGCGTCCAGCGTGGCCAGGCGTCAAGTAGGCCGTGTCGTCGCAGTTGAAACTCCAACGCCGATGAACTTCGCCGCTCGCCCGCTTCCGCAGCGTCGGGGGACACGGACTTGCGCCGAACCAGCTTCATCTCTCGTTCACGAAATCAGCGTTTATCGTACGCACTCCGGACGAAACAACACCGCGGTGACGCCAACCGTCTTATGCAGCGACCGCGCACGCTCGTAACACGGGTCGAGAGCAAAGCTCATCCGCCCGCGCAACCTTGGCCTAGAGACAGAAGAGAAAGCGCAGCGCTTGCAAACAACCTGGCGTTTACTCGGGCCAAGCTACGCCAACCCCGCGCAGCTCGGTGGGAAAGAGAATCGGGAGAGAGATAGCCGCCACCCGGCTACGAAGCCATCAGCTCCGCGTAGAGTCTCGTCTTTATCTCGCGGAGCTATTAAACGGTGCCCTTGCTCCAATCAAAAATGTTTAAAACCTCAGTGCCGTTTCATTTAAAAGGCGAGCACGGCATTTGTTTTGATGCCGCAGACCTCCGACTCGGTGGTGCGAGGCAAACCGTGGTCTGAAAAGCTGCGTCGCCATTGGCTCGGGAGAGTTTAGAGGGTCAGCGAGGGCGGCGAATGAGAGAACGAGGGCGAAGGAAGAAGAGGGCAGGGAATCCCTTCGTGCCGGGAAGCACGCCACGCGCTGTCTAAAATAGATCGGAACTGCGGGGGCGCTCGTGGGCCGACGGGCGCTGCGCTTCTCCCTCCGGCTACGTAACGATTCTTCACTCAAGCTGCTCTTTCAGGGTCGATGCTACGCCGAGCTGGCTCTTCATTCGCAACGAGAAGTCCACCAAAGCTGCGAGAAAGGCTGGCATAGCATGAAACTGCGCGCCCGAACGGCGGAATGATCTCCGGAGAAGAGCGAGTTGCCTTACAACGGAGCAGAGCCATTTTCTTTATACTACAGAGCAGAGCCATTTACTTTGCTACGGAGCAGAGCCATTTGCTTTACTGAGCAAATGGCTCTGATTTACTACGGAGCAGAGCCATTTACGTAGTAAAGCAAATGGCAGAGCAGAGCCATTTGCTCAGTAAAGCAAATGGCTCGGCTCCGTAGATCATTGCGGCGTTAAGGACGCAAAATTCTGTGCTGATTTCGCATCGTAATCAGCAAGGACAGAAAATGAGCTATGTGTGGATGACATTTAATGATTGCTTATACACAACCTCGCACCAGTGTTATTGTTTTTGTCGCCATTCTTATAGCCTTGACAGATAAACACACACAGATGCTCATTTCGCGATTTCAGCCGCATTTCTGTATCTGATATTCAATACCTCTTTATGGTCCCTGAAATGGGCAGCAGCGTGTAGAACGTGTAATCGGATCTACCAATGCCAAACCAATCAAGAAATTTCTCCCCGTGGTTACTTGAGTGCACTGGGCGCACAACACTGTGCGAATGTAATAGAAGCACTCAGTCAGAAGCAATCTATTTATTTATTTATTTATTAAAGTACTTTCAATGCCCACAGGGCATAACAGAAAGGAGTGGTAAGATACATACGTAAGGTGCAGTTGTTTTACAAAAACGGCATACAAACAGAAATCAAGAACAAATTACAAAAGAGCTATTCAACAAGGAGCATTGTGAATGGCTGCTTTAAAGGGGTCCTGAAATGCCTTCCGCCGATGCATGGATGTACATGTAACCAAATAAAGCAATGTATTAGCAGTCTCCTCCTGCAAGAATTTTGTTAAAGCGATGAGTATTAGCTGAGAAATCGTAAATCAAAAACCGCGCATAATCGTCGCGCCGTATTTCCTCCTCCTTTCAACTGTCTTCGCTGTTGCTGCCTCCCTCCCTCCCATGATGCTGCGCTCCTCAGCGGTGAAGTACTTCCTCTATTGCGCTCCCACAGACAGCCGTCTGCTACGGGCCAGCTCTTTCGGCTTTTTCATCTTTGTAGACACCATGGACACTCCTCTAAAGGCTGGAAAAGCGAACGAAAGACCTTGCCGCATGTGTGCGGCGGCCTGGCCTTGCCCTTTCGCGGTGTACGTAGCTGCAGTTCGTATCGGCGGCGAACTCGCAGCCGCGCGGGAGAATCGTGGGCGCTCGTTCCCTTTGGTGCACCGCGCACTGTTTATCCAAAAAGCGCGTTCTCAGATGTGGCCCCGCTGGTGTCGGGTGTTTATTTTGCGGTTTTGGTTGTAATTCCTACTACCGGCGGCATGTGAAAAAAGACATTTTCAACCGACACAGAACCCGTTCACAAACGCGCCGGATCGGATCGCTTTATCAGCGGCGATGAACGGGAAGGCGCAGGGCAAACCAACGCCCCACTCGATCAGCGAGAACCCGTGTTCTGGCAAGCTGCACCCATGTGTTGCATTCAACACTGACGGGAAAGCGTTTGTTTGCACTTGTTTGGTAATAGCGTAAAATGTCCAAACACTCCGGCACTCCGCTAGCAGATCAGCCGGCGAGACATTTCGGAAAACATTTGACAGATGGCGCCGTATGCATTAGTGTGTCGCTACGCAAAACTGATGAGACGCTCTATACTAACACACTCCCCTCGCGGTGTTTACGTAGCGGGACGCAAAAATTTAGCGTTTAGCGTATGCAAAGGCCACAAACGCTGTACTAAAACTCTATTAGCAGCAAAATAGCGTGCGTATGTGAGACCGCTTGCGTTTACAAAGCTGCACGCCGAGCGCCTACGTTTCAAACCTAGTGACATCGTTTAAATACACTGGCAAGCACAGTGTAACGTAGTCAGATATCAACCGTATGCTCAGGCGACAAGCAAGAGCTTGTTTTATGTGGGGCGGAGATTGCGCATAAAGGCCCGTTCGCACTTGCGACGAAAGGGAGTGAAAGCGGCAGGAATTCCGTCGCTTTGTCGCGCGACGATCGTTTTTGTCGAATGGTCGGGACAAATTTTCGTCGCGCGACAGAATTCCCGTCGCTTTCGCTCGCTTTCGTCGCAAGCGGGAATGGAAAGTTCTGCCGCTGCCGTCTGCTACGCAGCTCGGAGGTAACCGCGCGATCTGCTCGGGCCGGTCGAACGCGCACACTCCCGTACGGCAGCGCCCCAAGCGGCAGCCGTCCGCGTACATCGCTCCCGGCGTCCGCCTGGAGCCCGCCCTCGGCACAGTAGCCAGTATATTTGAAAGGCACTAAAATGGAGGAGATTTTTCGCTTCCGATGAACCTAGTTCTTTGCCCCTGTGTTTTTAAATACGTGAAGTGGTTAGCACGTCGTCCTCACGCAGCTCTGTATCGTCGTAGCATCGCTGATTGTCCGAACGAAGCTTGCAGCTAAGCCAATGCAGCGACCGAAGCTGTGTGTGTGTGTGCATCGCCTCCTGTGTGTTGTGGACGCCTTCGTTTCGCGATGAAATGCAATATTGTACTTCTGCGGGTTGATAGTGCTTCCCATGGTCTTGGATCACCTTTCTCGAACGACGTACCACTCAACCTCGCATGGGGTATGTGTAGTGTGCCTGCTAAAAGCCTTCTCGCTTGCGCGCCAGAGTTGTGACTTGCTGTTCGTCACCGCAAACCGGGTGTAAGGTGAGTGCCGAATTTACGACGGGCAGGAGGAAGCAACCGATTTCTGTCAATCGCGGTTCAGACTGAAAACGCATGTTGTGACGGTGTGTTCGTTCGAAACGCATCTCTGGATTGTTTTGAAGTTGAATAAAATGTACGCGTCAAACCCGGGCATTCGGCTCAGGGCGTTCTCTGCGATTGCACCAAAGAAGTGCCACGGGGCTTTCTTTATGGTACGTACTCTCGTAAGATAAAATCCATGTCGTGTTATGGCCGTGTTGCATTCAATACAAACGGTTAAGACTTTGTTTACACTTGTTTCGTTTGTCGTAAAAATGTCAAAGCACTCCGGCACTCCGCTGGCAGATCAGCCGGCGAGCCGACGCTGAGCAGACGACACATCTCTTTGCCGGAAGTGCGTGAAAAAGCCGCCCAATAGCAGGATTTCTACCTCGTGACGAACATCAGGGAATCGATGATGTAGACATGTGAAGATGGCGGCGTCCAAAAACACGAAGGAAAGAATGAGAAAAGGGCGACAAACTTTGCAACAAAAGTGTGAGCTTTCCGCTGCGCGTAAAAGAGTAATACTTGGCACAGGTGACGTTGACGACCCAATCTAACGATTGCGCTAGTTCATTTAGTGTGCTCAAAATGCCTTTCAGGGCCCCTTTAAAGAGTGGCATCAATGATGACACCGATAGTGGGGGGGGGGGGGGAGGTGGTTCCATTCGACACTGGTTTTGGGGATAAATGATTCATGATCCATATCAGTACGACAATATGGTACACCAACTTTGCTGAAATGGTCAATTCGAGATGACACGTAACGGAGGGGGGGGGGGAGGGGAGTTGAACCTTTATTTTTGTGATGATAAATTTTGTGAAACAAACAAAGACGAGATCATTTGCGACGGTGTGAAAGGCTGGTGCGATTAAGCATATTTTTCATGCATGAGACACTGGCAAATCGTGAATAAGATGATCATATATAGCGATCGGCACGGTTTTGGGCAGATTCAAGAGCGAGGGTGAGTGTGGTTAGGTGAGGATCTCATATGGCGCATGCGTATTCTAATTTGGAACGGTCGAGTGTTTTGTACAGGGTTAATTTTAAAGATGAAGGTACAGAAGAAACATTCCGGCGCAAATAACCTAGCATGCGACTGGAGTTCTTTATTATGTGGTCAATGTGAGTATTCCACGACACGTTATCAGAAATATGTACACCAAGATATTTATATGAGTTAACATGTACAAGGGGAATATCGTGAAGCAAGTACGCATGCGTATGTGTTTTATTGGGCTGCCGGCATATCCTCATACTTTTGCACTTCGTAATGTGGAGCCAACGCCGCCTGTATTAACATTGCCTGACGCGTCGCGCGCTTTTCAATGGGAAGGGTAGGGACGCTTAGTTCAGGCACGGATCCGCTATGTGGCGCGTGCCGGCGGTCATCTCGCCTTACGTCACTGCTCGCGAGTCGCGAACGCTGCACCCACTTCTACGACGTGTATCTGTCAGATTGCCTGTTGGGCTTCAAGGGCCGTTTCGCTTACATCTTAGCCGCGACGGGGCGCTAGTTCTGTGGCGCACTGGGGATCTCGTTCAACGTGTCGCTCGCTTCATACTTGCTGCATTTTTCCAAAGATAAAGACGGAGGCGGACTGAAATAGTGTAAGAACATACTGATTGTCGGGTAGACATATAGCTAACAGAAAAACGATATTTTCGGATGGGGCAGCCATTATTTTACTGATATTTTTCTTTCTGGAGTATTTAGAGAAGAAAAAAATTGCGTGCACGTTTTTTGTTCAGGCGCTCACTTCTACGATTACTTTCCAATAATATCACGTGCTTGTAAACTTCAGAAAATTATAGGAAACAAAAGGATAAGCAGCTGGGGTCTCGCAACGCTGTCCGGGCGCTTCTACAGTACAGTCCTCAATTTTAGAAGTGCATACCGATGCGGAGTGCGAACAGCGGGGTCAAAACAATACCTAAGTGCGGAGGGGATAGAGGTGGGATGCCCCACTCAGAAAATTTCAGGGCCTGTGATCCGAGTAGATAAGCGCGCAAAGCCGGCATCAGCCTGCGGCAGCGCAAGGGATTTTGCTTACCCGCCGCGGTGGCTCAGTGGCTAAGGCGTTGCGCTGCTGAGCACGAGGTCGCGGGTTCGATTCCCGGCCGCGGCAGCCGCTTTTCTGATGGAGGCGAAAAGCAAAAACGCCCGTGTGTACGAGATTCCGGCGCACGTTAATGATCCCCAGGTGGTCAAAATTAATCCGGAGCCCTCCACTGCGGCGCGCCTCACCGCCTGCTTTGCGTCGGCGCGTTAAACCCTGCAATCAATCAATCAATCAATCAATCAATCGATCAATCAATCAATCAATCAATCAATCAATCAATCAATCAATCAATCAATCAATCAATCAATCAATCAATCAATCAATCAATCAATCAATCAATCAATCAATCAATCAATCAATCAATCAATCAATCAATCAATCAGGGATTTTGCTTCGTGACAAAGGAAGTTTTATCAGTGACAGACCAAGACAGACAGGCATGGTGAAAAACAAGAAGGCGTAGGAGTGCCGCCTCGGGAACGCTAAACAAACTTTCCACTATTTTGCATAGTTTCCGAGAAGCGGCGCTGGCTGGCGGACACGAAAGCACGCTGGAAGGCTACGGAGTGGGGAAGGGTAGGAGAGAGCAACATGAGAGTGGCTGTTTGGCCATTTTTCGCTCACGCGTTAGGCAATGTTTATACAGGCGGCGTTGGTTAAGCTTCATGTGCCATTTGTCACACCAGTTAGTTACATTTGTAAGGACATTTTGCAAAATTTTAATATCAGAGGTTAGAAATTTTGTGGTAAATTACACAGTCATCCGCGAATAGCTTAATTGACGAGAATTAAACACAGTCTGGAAGGTCATTGATATAAACAAGAAAAAGAAGTGGTCCTAGCACCGATCCCTGTGGCACGCCTGATTCTACCGGAGATAAAGCAGATGAGTGGTCATTAGCAATAACAAATTGGGAACGATTGAAAATCTTTAATCCATTCGAAAATTGTGGGATCAATGTTTAGTTTGCCGAGCTTGGAAATTAATAAATCATGCGGGACACTATCAAAGGGTTAAGCGAAATTTTTGAAGGAATAACAGATGAATACGCATGTGTACATTTGAGCATTTTTTAATTAATACAGTCAGGGCCAGCAGAGGATGAAATTTTGAGATTACGTATCAAAGCATCAATACCAACAGAATCAATAATAATGGGATCCATTGGCAGGAACTGCAGAGGCGTGAAAGGTGGAATAACGGTAGAAATTACGCGATTACCCGCCGCGGTGGCTCAGTGGCTAAGGCGTTGCGCTGCTGAGCACGAGGTCGCGGGTTCGATTCCCGGCCGCGGCGGCCGCTTTTCTGATGGAGGAGAAAAGCAAAAACGCCCGTGTGTACGAGATTTCGGCGCACGTTAAAGATCCCCAGGTGGTCAAAATTAATCCGGAGCCCTCCACTACGGCGCGCCTCATCGCCTGCGTTGCGTCGGCGCGTTAAACCCCCACAATCAATCAATCAGAAATTACGCGATTGAAAGCAGCGGGAAATGTATTGTTTAGAATGAAACAGCATTGACTTGGGGAGACTGGGGTATTTGATTGATCAAGTTGAATAAGTTTGTTTTCACTGCCGCTGACTATGCTCCAGAACTTTCGTGGGTTACATTGTAACAAAGATGGTAGCGTATCAGTATAAAACGACTCTTTTGCATTCGAAGCGGCTACGTTAAAGTCAGCATTAGTTCTACGATAGGCCGACCAGTGATCGGGCCGATTTGTTCGCTTCGCGCGACGAAACATGCGCTTCTTATTGTTACAGAGCCGGTTTAATGAATTTGTGAACCAAGGTGAACTGGGGTTATTTGTTACCTTTGTTTTTGGGACATATTTGTCTATCATAGATAACAGCTTGTTCTTAAAAGGAACCAATTTTCTTCCACCGTGCCATCGGAAAAGTTAGGCAGATAATCGGCGAAAAACACCTCTAGCTCAGCTGTGATTTACGTCCCATCAGCTCTGCTGTGGTATTGTATCACTTTAAAAGACGTATTTGAAGGTACCCGAGCTTTCAACGTAAGATGAAGTATGGAATGGTCGCTTGTGCCTGGTAGATAAGTTATAGGGGAAAGCAAATCAGGGTAGTGGAAAAAATTAAGTCCAACGTTTAGAAGATGTAGTAGTAGCTCGCGTTGGCATGTGAACAAGTTGCGTAAGATTGCAATCATCGCAAAGGTTTAGAAATTCTGTGCACTGCGCAGAATTTTGTTGAACAATTACTGAATAATGTCGCCATTGTATGTTTGGAAAATTAAAATCTCCTCAAATGAGCAGAGGCGAGTTAGGGTATATGAGGCACAGTTTATCGACTACGTCATGAAGTTCGCTGCAAGAAGAATCTCGCGTTGCGCGCATCCTGGATGAGGTCACTGAGGAGCACAACGTGCTTCCGCTGGGCGATAAACCTCAAACCCGCTGCGGAAGATCCGTTTACCACATCGTTGGGTGACGTATTACGGGGAATGCATAGGCGCTGATCTTGGCGACTGCGGCATGCCCTGTTGCTGTGCTTTCCACGGCGTGTACGGGGATTCCGCTGCGAAGCCGATACCTGAGCGGATACGGTGTTTCGGCTTTAGCTGTTGCTTGTTTTTGTCGGTCCCCGCCACCAAACATTTCTGTGGTAACGCCTCTGTGCGAATACTACAAGCACGATATGTCAAATATTGATTGGCTTGGAGGCCCAAATGCTAGCAAATGGGTCTCAGGGGGCGCGGACCTACGCGTTTCACCGTCCAGGGCGTAGACGACGGCAACACACCATAAACGTCTCCCAACTCCATGCGTGAGCGCGTTTATTGAATCCGTGTTAATAGCTAGAAATCGGATACGATTAAAGGTTGGTTTAGTCTTTGTACGTGTATCTGGTTCATGGTAACGATCATGACATCCTTTCGGTAATAAACATCGTAACATCTAATTGTAGGAATGACATGGCTAATTATCAGGCAGCCATTCTGGGATTTTTCTGTGAATGTGACCCACCCTGGCATGTTAGAGGCAGTGCAAGGCGCATAATCCTGAAATATGGGCACACACATTTGTGTCCAGTCAGGCGGCGCGCTGAGCAGGAACACGCGACCTCTTCCCATGAGAATACTGTTCGCCGCCGTTATGATTGGTAATGGTGCCGATTCTAACTTGACATCTTGGCCCGAGGTTCCCTTTCGTCGGACGCAGCGCCTAGCACGAAGGTTCTGTTGACAGGTCACGGGGGCTGCCACTGACTCAAATAACCTTATCGCTGCTCAAGTCTCTTCATCACGATATCTCTCGAACACACTCACGATGCGCTCTATGAAGTGTTGTTCTATGAGCAGCAGACAGAAAGGCAAGGGCTGAGGGGGCGATGTATACTCGTGTTCCCAGAACAGAGTCCTTGGTACCACGCAGCCTCCATGCCACTTTATAGCGAAGTTTTTAACAGGGGAGCTGTTTAAGCTTGACTTCCATCCATGCCTGGAGCTGCTCAAAGCTCGAAGCAGCAAAGTGGAGAGGAGGAAAAATGCTAGGCCAGGAAGTGCGAGGAAAAGTGGCGAGGAGGCAAGGAGCCGACGAGCAGGTGTGGGGAGTGCGCGCCTCGAGGGAAACAAATTAGCAGTGGCTTAGCTCGGCTATGCCAGGATATACGTAGCGTGAGCTAAGGTTTAGCTGGTTATTCTTAGCTTTCCTGCTTGTCTAGGATTTGCTTGATTATCATACCTACTCCTGTTTCAATGGCACACATACAGTATACGCATTATGTGACACATGTATATTAATCAAGCGGCTTCGGCGCAGCGTCACCAATCGTCCCAGAGCTAAGCTGGTTCCACAGGCGCACGCCGGTGTTGCTGCGACGCACGAGCCATCGGTTCCACACCCGGCCACCCCTCGCCTGATCATCACGTGGACCGGGCCGCCACGGGCGGAACGGAGGTCGCCGAAGACGCTGGGCGCGTGGGGTGTATGAGAGACGCCGGGCAGCGAGCAACGTTCTGTGCGCCGTGTGAGATCACTGCTCCTCGCGCATGCGCAGCACGACTCTCCATGAGCCACGCGAAACAGCTCAACCTGGGCCAGTGTAGCTCACGCAACAACAACAACAAAAAACGCTTCCCGTAGCCACAACCGATCCTGTGTCCCTCGGGTTACGAAACCGGCGTCTATCCGATTGTACTGTCATCGCATTGGGAGCGCTCAGTATTTACTTCGGGTTCGTAGTGCGAGCGTTGGCTCTGGACTTTGGCTGAGTTGAACTGGGCTCTTGCTTTGGACGTTGGCAGTTTGGATTTGGACTTTAGGTGGGCGAATTGTGCACTTTGATTTGACCCAGCTTGCACGAAGAAACTTTCGCTTTTAACCATCTTTTTGTAAAGAAAGGGAAAACCTTAGAAAGACCGAGTTAAAGCTAGTGAAGACCACCAGCTCCGCCATTTCCTCAGTGTTCACATCTCAATTGCGAAGGTGGCAGAAATCGTCATTTTCTCTACCGTTTTTGCTCTCCGCTGCCTCGATAGAGGCTTCCCTGTTTCAATGATTTACTGTACATTCACTGACACTTATGACATAAAATTCGAACGTTACACCTATTACATAAAAAAATGGCCGCGCATCTTTTCATATTGGGCAATTTTCGTCGAAAAACGATACTAGTCTTCCGCCGCATCTGCCACGTGGATGCCTGTCTTCTCTCCCCCGCGCACACCGCGTGCTCTTCCCCTCCCTTTCTCTCCTCCCAGCACGACAAACACGGACAAGGTTGCTAAAGTCAATTCAATTTTTCCACGTTCCGCTGTTTGCGCTGTCTGCTGGAGCCTTGTATTACAGTTCAATCCGGAACACTACGACGAGGTGCAGGCTCGCGCGAGCTCGGCTTTTTTTTTTTTTGTTGTTGAAAATATTTTTTTCAACGCGTTTTTTTTTATTTGCCATCGCAAATATCCAGGAGCCATGCAATTAAAAGAACACTGCAAGTACCGCTTGTGCATTAATATGTTGCCTCAAATACGCCCAATTTTTTTCGTTTTTGCCGAACAATGTTGACAAGCCTGAAGCTTGTTCTAGATCTCTCGGTATGGAAACGTTTTGCTTACATAAACCTCTAGTTCACGTTTTCTTCTCACTTTTGGCCGGGTGGCTGAATCGAGGAGCAGACATACTTACAGAAAGACAGAACAAAATTTTCGGGTTTAAGTATTACAAGAAATACTATGGTGCTAGAAAAGATGCGCCCGTGCACCCCGTACAGTCGGTTAACCTGTGAAGCTGCAGCGTGCGCCGGTGGTTTTCGTTCCTTCAATGCGCAGTTACCACTTACCTGTGTCGGTTGACGTGAAAGTGCAGTTACACCATCTATAAACACGGCCAATCTGCTTCCCTTTACTCCTAACTCTTCACCAACCTGGTTTTCTGGCACATGTGCATGGGGTTGTGCCAGATGAGTTTTCTGCGTACACGGAACCAGCGAATTTTCCTTTCGCTTACCCATATAAAGCTTCGCTTTAGAAGCAGGCAGTTGATGAATAATACCGACCGTTACATAGCTGATTGGCGACGTATTCCCAACCCAGGATCGCGACGACTCTCATGCCGTCCCCTCGAGTGAGAGTACCCGAGCGTGTGGCCCCGTAGCCAGTGGAAGGGGCCTATAGGTGGCATTCATTGAAAAGTTTAGCTGTCAATTTCTTCGCTTGGCAACACTGGAAACGGCCACGGACATGGCGCGGCTTGTGCCACTGCGACCGCACGCCGATGAAGCAAAAAAAACATTGGCGTGCGTCGTCTGCTCCGTTTCAACCCGATTCTCAACGGTGGTGCCAACTGATATGCTATTAATCGCACTCACATTGGACCCGAGGCATTATTTCGTCTTCGGTGGGGCAGAGTTTGGAACGTCCAACACACATCATGTGCTTATTAGCACGGACAAGTACCGCCATCCCGCGGAGCCCGACGTAAGGAGTAACGGCGCACTCACATGGTTCCCTGCATGCGTGCCTCACCAGTGAATACAAGCTATAGCGTTTTAACTGCGTCCACGGGGCCCAAAATTGTGCTTTTACGGGACCACACCTCCTACCAATTAGAACACCGTTCCTCAGCTCCAATCGGTTGTGATGCCCACGATGAAAATGATTCAATGAGGGGAAAGAACCCTCGGTGTTCAAACTCGAAGGCGCCAGTTACATTGATGGAATCATTGCGGGACACGAAGTAGTTTATTCATACGTCTAAACTAAGAATTCTCCTTAACAGTGTTCTGGGTGGCTGAAGACGATATTTTGGTCAGCGAAATCGCTGATCAGAGTATACGGTTGCGGCCGCCTTCAGTATTCGCCTAACCGTCGGACGGGTTTGTTGCTAAAACATGAAGGCGCTAGTACGGAGGGGACCCCTGAGATGCTGGCAGCAACAACTAGATGCATAGACTTGCAACAAAGTGTTCAGTATGAAAGCTCAACTGCATCAATACAAGACAAGGAAGGCACGCAGGTTTACTGATATTTATACGCAGACTCGGAATAGGTGGCCCGCAAGCTACACATTCATCTTGCACGCAGGCAAAAGTTCGTGAGAAGTGCGGCAAAGGACTATCAGTTCACACTTTATTTAGATGTTTGGTTTGCCACGATGCAACGAAGCGACACTTCCCGAATTCTGCGTGAACACGATGCCCTTCCTTTATTCTATTCATCTGACGGAACTATACCTGTATACCTCAACTACCTCGGCGACATTGAATTTTGAGAACTCATATTGTCATGGGACGTGGTGGACAATTCCCATGGCGCCATGGCCCACCACCAACAACGATGACGACAAGGAAGAAGCTGCATGAGTTCTGGCTGCGTGAAAATAGTTCTTCGCATTGTGTAAATACATCGCTTTATCGCCACATGATTCGTGTCAATTTCTGCCACGTCGGAATGTCATTCTACGTAAAACCTCCTACCCATAGCAAACGGATATGCTTCTCAGGGGTTCGTATGCGCGGGTACATTCACTGCAGCTGCGGTGGCAGGGGGCATGTGTGTTGAGTCTTCTGGTGCTTTTACGCCTAATCATCGTTATTTTATCTCTAATTATACTCATTTTCAAATTTGATATAATAACCATATGGACTGGTTTGGTCACCATATACAGGTTCATCACATTCCTGCATCAATTTTTACCCTCAAGGGTGTCGTTGAATGACTGCACACTTCGTTTTGGCACTTGGCACTGGGCTGTTCTTGATGCCCTTGTGCCAATAAAACCCCGACATCCACGCATAAGATGAAGCACTTGGGTAAACACAAATTACCGTCCCAGAAATGTATTGCGGTACATAAATGTTCATGATAAATTCGTGCTTTAAGAGAACAAGTATCGCAGAATGCGACCTTGTATTTTTGGAAACTGGCTAGCCTTTGGTAATTTAGTACAGTCTATTTCAATCCCGAAGGGCGTCATTTTAACCATGCAGAAATAAAGATATCGACGAGGCTTACAAAGTTTGCGGCACACAAGTTTAGCAGTGACGCAACAAAAAAAAATAAAACGATTGCTCAGTGGATTCACTGTAAGTCAGTAAACAAGTAGTACGATGAAACAGCGCTGCCACCACTGTCATGTTTTTGGCGGTGGCTTTGATTAGCCGCGGATAATCGCACTCGCAACTCTTGGTGACATCATAAGGACTCGGTAAGGAAGTATACCTAGCTAATCGGTTGTTCCTTGTAAGACTCGTATACTTATAACCTGGGTTCTTTTTTTTTCGAACTTCGGGTTTAAATTGGCCTCACTGATATTGGGAGAAAGGAGACTTTTAAATTAGAAAAATTTGCAAATGGTCTTCATGGTTCCTTTCTTAGGGGACCGAATTCAGTCTGCAATTTCTTAAAGAGGTCCAGTTAAACGCTCTTTATGTTAAACCAGTTAAACGCTCTTTATGTGTATTGTTCCGTACAGCTGCAAACCCGATATTTTAAATATAATGAACCCATTATTCGTCCCCACAAACAGTTTTCTATCGACGCGACCGGTGTCACGACCGCTTCAGTTGTCTGGCAACCATTGTAGCAGAACTCAGACATACTGGCTGTTCCTACGGTTTGTAGCAAGTTTCCTTGCTTAAAGGGGCTGTGCCACCAAATTTTAAGTCTGTAAAAAGCCTGCTGTAGGCTTTCTCTGTATGCAAAGACCCTCAACACGAAGTGCTGGGTACAGCAAGCGGTAAATATATATTTTAATTCGCTCGTAAAAAGTACCTAAAAGCTCTTGTGGAGATCGGGACCCATCGCTAGCGCCATTAACCATGACGTCAGTGAATTGCCAGTATAACAAAGTTTGTGACGTTATACCACGTTAGCGACTCGAGCGATGTCAACGTGAACTCTAGTTACCACAGTTTGTTAGTTCGCTTGGTCGTATCAGGCACACTAGGCCGACACGACGGCGGCGCCGACGAGTCGCCAAACCATCGGCCAAGTGCCGAATTGCCGGACCGCGTTGTCACACTACGCCGACGGCGACACAAACACGTCGGCCGATGGAAAGTCGCCGTAGTGTGACTGACTCGCCGACCGAAGACGCCAACAAAACCGGTCGCCCGACGCGTCGTCGGGAATCGACCGAGAAGCGAAAACTGCACTCCGCCAACATTCGTGCCGAAATGAATGCGGCCCTATTTTGTTACTTTCTGGAGTGTAAGAAACTCAGTAAGGTCCATGAAGCCCATAAAACTCAACACTAGCGCTAATGGGATCCGTATTTTGGCGTTCGAGGCTTCGGCCGTGGTCTTCGGTGACGCCGCTACCCCGGAGCTGCAAACTGCATGTACTTGTGCAATCGGCTCGCCTGTAGAAATATAAGGTCAGTTTCGTGCAGAAGAAAAGTTACGAAGGGTAATTTGGGTAATTAGAGATCGATATCGGCCAAGGTTTTTAACGTAAAACGTAAACCCAAAGTACGGCAAGCACTATCCCTACAGTGCAAAATCGCAGCCGCAGCCGGGCACACTTATTTTTGCCAGCGCTTTCGCGAAGGAGCAGAGTTATAGCGATAAGCTATTGCGGGGGCTTCGCCGAACCTTGCTGCCCAAGCGCTATTTAAAAAAATTCAGTTTACCATCCAGGAATTCTGTAAACTAGCTATTTCTTTTTACATTGAACACCGACGTACGACTCAAAGAATGGGCCTCCATCTAGTACACCGGCTATTTCGCGGCGGCACGCCATTAGTGCAGTGGCGCAGTGGTCTCGTGCGTCGCGCCGGCTCGGTCAACGTTGCGGGTTCAATTCGCGGCGGGAACAGCTTTTTTTAGCGTTTTTTTAAGGGGCATGGTTTGCATATCCAATTGCATTTCCATGGTTTGCATATCCATGGTTTTCATTTGTCTGCATTCGAGGATGCAGACAACGAGTCCGTGTCGGATATGTCACGGCTTGACATGACGAGCCGGCGTGTTTACTTCCGTGGTGAGCACAAACACTGCACACCGCGTCTTCGTACATGTCAGGGCACACGTAGCGCGCGAGCGCCGGCGTTAGCACCGTCCCGGTTTGCAACTGTCGTAGAAGCACTGCCTCCCTCCTCACGAGCCCCGGGTGGGGCGGAGGGTAGGCCTGCCTCTCTGTCCTGTACCAGCACAGCGTCGCACCGTACGTAGTCAGGGGTTCTGCGTCGTTGTCCTCTTCGTCGTTGCTCGAGTCTTCGTCGTCGTCGGCGTCCGTCGCTGGCGCGGCCCGGCACGCGGCGAGATCACGGGCCGCAGCGTCGGCTGCCTCGTTGACGTTTCTGTGGCCGTTGCGGAGCTCCCGTCCCATGTGGGCCGGGAACCACCGTACGGTCGTTGCGATGTTCGTGCGAGCTCCCTCCCCGATGCCGGAAAGGATGCGCATCGTCATCCTGCACACCGTGCCCCTGGCGAAGTTGGCGATGGCCGACTTGGAGTCGCTGAACACCGTCCTCGTCCCGGGGTGGAGCAGGGCCAGCGCGATCGCCGCCTCCTCCGCCTGTCTGGCGGACTTGGCGCGCACGCTGCCCGAGCTCAGCAGTTCTCCCGTGCGGCACGCACCGCCACCCACCGCGTAGGTGTCTTCCTTGTCGCGACGTTTGGAAGCGTCCACGTACACGGCGTCGCTCCTCTCGTTGTACTCTTTGGCGAGCGCGCACGCCCGCGCCATTCTCCGTTCCGGGTTCCGTCCCGGCGCGACGTTCTTCGGGAGCGGCGGCACCACCAAGCTGTTGGCGATATCGTCGCGCAGCGGGACCAGCTCGTCCTCCTCGTCGAAGGGGCAGCTCAGTCCCACGCGCTGCAGCAGTCTTCTGCCCGTCCGGGTCGACCCCAGGTGTTCCAGTTGCGACGTTCTCTGCGCCTCGCTGATCTCCGAGAGCGTGTTGTGCACTCCCAGAGACGCGAGGGCCGCGTTGCTCGTGCTGTTGAGTAAGCCCAGGGCCGCCCGGTACGACTTGCGGATCGCCGCGTCGATCTTGGCTCGCTCCGGGGTCCGCCAGTCGTGGAATGCTCCCACGTAGGCCACCTGGCTTACCACGAACGCCTGCAGCAGGCGCAGCAGGCTCGCCTCTCTCATGCCGCGCGCGCGCGTTGCGAGTCGCTTGACGAGGCGCGTGGCGATGCCCATCTTCGTTACCAGTCGTTCTACCGTGGTGTTGTTGAAGCGGCGGCTCGCGTCGACGTGCATGACGAGGACGCGGATGCTCGTCGCTTCGGGAATCGCCGTGCCGTCGCTCCCGCGCACCACGATGCTGCGCTCCGCTTCGGCCGACGTCTTCTTGCGGGTAACGTCCGTTGGGGGCAGGATCAGAAGCTGCGACTTTTGCGGGGCGCACCGGAGACCCGTGCCGCGCAGGCTCTCCTCAATGCCGTCCACCGCCTCCTGCAGCGCCGACTCGATGTGGCCGTCGCTGCCACCCGGCACCCACAGCGTGATGTCGTCGGCGTAGACGGTGTAGCGCACATCGGGCAGCTCGTCCAGGCGACGGGCCACGCCGATCATTACCAAGTTGAATAGCAGCGGCGAGATCACCGAGCCCTGCGGCGTGCCGACGCTGCCCAGCTCTCGCTCCTCGAGTTGAGTTTGGCCCACCTCCAGCCGGGCCGTGCGACCGGTCAGGAAGGTCCGGATGTAATTGTAGGAACGCTGTCCCAGGCCGAGCCGGGACACTTGGGCCAGGATCGCCGAGTGCTTCACCTTGTCGAAGGCGCTCTGCAGGTCCAGGCCCAGGATGCGCGGTTGTCCGAGGTCGGTCTCGTCGGCGGAGCCAGCACCTCGCGCTGCAGCAGCAACATCGCGTCCTGCGTTCCCAGCCGCGAGCGGAAGCCCAGCATCGGGTCGGGGTACAGGCCGTTGGTCTCGAGATACCGCTGCCACCGGTCGTTGAGGACGTGCTCCAGCACCTTCCCCACGCACGACGTGAGGGAGATGGGGCGCAGGCTCTCTATGCCCGGCGGCTTGTTGGGCTTGGGTATAAGTATTGTCTTGGCCGTCTTGAATGCGGACTTGGCCCACTTGATGTGGGGATGCGACGAGCACGACCCGAGTGACGGGAGGCCGATCCTCCCTCCGGACGTTACGAACTCGATCCGCTCCTCGGAGCGCGAAAGCCAGCTCAGGGCCATCCAGCGGCTCGAGGCTGCCCTGGGCAAGCAACGGCGAAAGGGGAACCCGCACTCCTCTCGGCCTCCTCCCGCGGGAGCGAGGGCTAGGGGCGATCGCGGTGGCACTCCGAGTAGCCCGCGCCGACCGGACGCAGTCCTCGGGGTCGGCCCGACGCCGCGGTGAGCGGAGAAGACTACGGGACGGTGAAGCCCTGCGCGGCTTGATCCGTCCCCGACTGCAGGAATCTCAATAAAGTCCTTTCTCTCTCTCTCTCCGTGGTGAGCACGTGTGCCCGGAGCAGACGCGACGGTAGTCGAAGCGTACCGCAGCACCGCATGGTAGACACACGTGGCAGATCGTCCTCGCAACACAGTGACGTCACTGCTTGAATTGGCGCCCAGAAACCGAAACCGAATCCTGTTCACATGAATCGTGCGATAATAAATTTTTTACTCAGAATATGTGTGTCACGTGAACCGATGGTGAGGTTGTCTTTACCAGCTCGGAGCAATGGACACAGGGAAGCCGTTGACGAGTTTGACATAACACACATTTAATGCACACACAAAAAACCTTCAGGCAAAGCACTCAATACTTAAACTACACACAAAAGATAAACACCCATCTCTAACTAACAATCCCAACATACAACTGAACTCTAACCCAAAAGTCTCTACAATAAAGTTCTACGCAATTCGTCCGAATCAACTGATTCTATCACCCTCTAGGTGATCTCTCTAAACCACAACTCCCTAGTTGTGTCCTATGACTGCGTCCCTATTGGACTGGCCTACCCCGGTCGTCGGCGCTGACGTGTCGCACCCTTGCGTGGCCGCGGCTCGGTGGTAGCCGTCCTCTTCTTGCTTCGTCGGTGCCGGCGTTCGATGCGCGCGGTCACTCGCTGGACGACGTGGGCTCCGTGCGTCCCGACTTATTTCCTTGGTGGCTACCCCCTGGTAGCCGCTCTCGCTGGAGGTCCTTGATGCCGGCGTTCGACGCGCGCGGTCATCCCTTCGGCGGCGTGCTTCCTCGGTGGCTACCCCCTGGTAGCCGCTGCCGCTGGAGGTTCCAGGTTGGCTCGGCCCGAACGTAGCCTTTCGGAGCCGTCGAGACGAACGTCGACGGAGCGTGGACGCTGGCCGCTGGTGCCCGACCGATGCCGCTGGGGCCACGAAGACACAGGTTCGTGGTGCACCTAGGAGGGCGGTGTCGATGCGAAGTCGGCCCGCTCCCGCCCAGGCTCGGATGGCGTGGTCGATGGCCTGGCCGCGTCCCCCTGGCTCGTTCGTTGAAGCGCACGTGCTCCGGCCGCCTCCTGGTTTCTTCGGTTTCTTGCCTCCCCTTGTCTTGCCTCCCCCCTTCTCTTTGTGCGCCCCGCTTTTATACCCTCTGGGCTCTCTCGTGGCGCACTCCCATTGGCTCTTCGCCTCTTGTATGTCCTTATGTGGCCATCTCGCCACTTATCCCATGCGTGGCCTTCCCTGATTGGCCGACCAGTGCGCTGCCACCTTTGCCCATGATTCCTTGGTGCGTCGGCGCTGGCACTTGCTGATTGGCGCGCTCCTGGCGCGCACTTCAAATGGCCGTTTCTTTGTTCTTTTTCCTCGTTTTGGGGGGTTTTCATGCATCCCCTCTAGGGGGGGGGGTGCCCTTGACACATGACAATGTGCATGTGAGTGCATGTATCATGCTTTCTGAAGAAATATAAAACGTTTGCAACAAAGAATGCACAAGCAACAAATTTGGTGGCACAACACCTTTAAAGGAGCCATGAAGAGAAAATAAAACTTCGTTTAATTTGAACGAACTAGGATTAAGTATCTCACTCAGCTCCATCAGAGCCACAAAAGATGTTTTTTAACGAAAAAAAAAACACGAAGTATTTAAAAACTTTCAAATTTCGCGCCACAGTGACGTGTTATGATCAAGAATGACGTCATTCGGGCCAACAATAAAACAATTTTCAGTGCGTTAACTGCACGTTAGCATTAAATTCATGCGGTCAAATGGAACTAGAGGCCCCATTACAGACGTCCAGTCATGCGTCGTCGCGACAGGTCAGTTAGGCGGCCGCCAATCGCACAAACAAGGTTCCGTGACGTCATAGAAAAGTTGCGGGAAATTAGCTAGGGGGTCGCGACTGCTTCAAACGTTTTCTTTAATAACTCCGTTATTTGTTCGAAGATTGCGATGATATTGGTATCATTGTTATCGGGACTAAGCAGTCTTTCTAATAAACCCAACTTGTATTTTGTCTTCGTGGATCCTTTAAGTTCACGTTGTTTAGTGGAATTCTGTTCGGAATCTTGCCTTTTTTGTATCAATTGGCACAACCTCACTCAACCAACCAAACAAACAAAAATGCCCCGTGCGTGATTCGAACTTGCGGCCGCCGCGCCAGCCCAATGTTACGGCCACGGAGCAAGAATTATTGAGGATGCGCAATAAAGTCCCGGCGCCGGGAACGGCACCTACGCGCCTTCTGTCGCGAGGCGCCAAAAGGAAAGGCTCGCCAGTTCAAGGTCGGTCAGCAGTGCATAGCCGGCTGCCGTCATGGGCAGACGACGCCGACGAATCCCTCGCGCGACTGGACTTTCATTGGAGTCGGTTTGCGGCGGAAGAAATCTTCGCGTTTCAATCATCGTTGTCGTTTGACGAAGGGGCTCAGATTCTTTTACAACGCGAAACCTACAATAATGAAAAAATACATGTGGTTTAGAATCTAGGTATGATTAGTTCCAGTGAATGATGGTTCGTATCCTCTATGCTATTAGTACTTTTTTTTTTTAACTGTCCTATCTTCCCCGCCCTACCTGCGCAACATGAAAAGCGCGCGCAAACCACAGAAACCCGCGAGGGGCGAGAGCGGCGAAAGTAAACCACTGGTGGCAAGAAGGGGACGTCGGCACACATCTGCTCCGGGATTCCTTCTAATGCTTCGTTTAAAGCGCTATAGGGCTTGCAACTGGGGCAGTATTTATTAATAACTGCTGCTAAAATTTCCAGCACTTTTATTCATTTATTTTAGAGAAAGAAATCTCGCATTTTCCACAATATATTTGATGATATTACGATTTTTGTGAGTCGCGCCCGTAGAAGAACATGCGAACTATGGCAACGCGCTTGACGCGTCATCTGTTGTGCTGCTCCGCAAGCTGCATTTCCTCCTCGCCAGACAGTGACATTAACGCGCAGCCCGCCCACACTGTCCCAGCCCAGCGGATTCTCCTCCTCAAACACTTCTCCGTGGTTACGGCCAACCTGCATTGAAGGCAGAGAGTTTATGCACTACACTATCGACGAAAGAAGCGCGTGCAGCGGAAAACTGCGGCCCAAAAGCCGCTTCGCATTTGTAACCAAGCACTCTGATATCAGAGTTTTCATAAATTCTAATCAAACCAGAGCTTTAACTTCCAACTTACTGTTGAACAATTCTGCAGTAAGCCAAAGCGGCGCATACCCAATCAAGGAAACGACGTTAACAGCATTGTTTATTGGAGGAAATAAGAAAGCCATCTAACTGCGCGATAATGGGACTCGGCGACTCGGCGCTCTAGCACTGCTTCTCGCTAGTTATGTTTTGCCCTTGATGAGTAAGTGACGGGTTGGTTTTAAGTTTCGACTACGAAGTTCCTTCGAGAAATGTATTTATGTATTAAATTCTCATTTTAAGCTTTCGGTCATTTATCTCGTCAGGTCAGAAGACATTCGCGCAACTTACATTACAGGCTACGTGTGACCGATGTCGGCAATCTTGCTCAAGAATACCGGCAAACAGAACGACAGTTTAGACTCGTGCGAAACAGCGTAAACAGTTTACAAATAGCCAATTTACTTTAAATAAGGTAACTTCCACCTGCGCCACTCGCCCGCGTCGTTGACTGAAAGTTCGACCATGTTGATCAGTCATACCACAGATCAGACATCTCCCGTTCAGTTGCAGGGCGAGTTTCATCCTGGCGCCGATGTTGTAGCTCTATCTGACCCTTTGCGAGCCCGCTCTATGCCGACATGTTGTGCAGACTAGGGGGAACTGTGATTGGTTTCATACCAAGACGTCACGACTCACTTTACGATTTGAGGAGGAAAGCCTCTGTAAAACCGTAACTGCATTTTTCTTCTGTTGGCCGATATCGGGCAAGGGAACGGGTATGCATTGTTTGTTTACCGAGGTTCCACAGGTATAAGTATCCACACAACGCAGTCTGTTTGAAAATCTCTTCACGACCCCTTTAAATTATGAAGCGAACATACTTCTGGCCTCCATACAACATGGTGCGCGAGAGAGATAAAAGACTTAATGGCTTGTATGGCAAGAGGCGCAGCAGTAACGGTGATATATGAAAATTAATTTATTGAGCATTCAGTCATAATATTGATCAACTTTGACATCACTGTAACCACAAATATTCACACTGAAGCAACCGGCACGTGCGTCCATCTTGTGATAGCACTGGTATATACGCGCCAACGGGGTCGGCGATCCACCCCAGCGCCGTCATGTCCAGATCAGTTTCCGTCCCGGAAGGCAGGAAGGTCGAGCTGTGCGAGCTGCGGAAAGCGCAGCGGCAGATCGTCCGACTTGAGCTGCGGCATGCGGAAGGATTCCGGATTGGAGGTCTCCATAAAGTCCGGCGTCAATCCGATGCCCAGCAGCATGTCGTCGTTGCCCAAGCCGCTCAGCTCCTCCTCTACTGAGGGTCGCCCGTTGCGCTGTTTGGAATCCCTGGGGAGGAAAAAAATATTTCAGGGTTAAATGTCACAATTGGGGTGGCTGTTGGCCCGCTCTACAAGAAAAATTAAAGCCGTTCCAACGTGAAAGCTGTCGGGAGAGCAGAGCAGTGATTCGCCATTGTGGGCTGTAGCGCCGTTATCTGCTCACTGCTACCACCCAGTGCAATTGAAATTTCCCGCCTCCGCAGTGCTGGCGCGCCCCCTGCCTGAAACTGCGCCAGCGGGAGTTCTGTTCTTTCTGTGCTCGCTTTTCCTCCCGCACGCGCCGGCGTTGCACTGCCACTTTTAAAGACGATAGTCTTTCTTGGGCTACTTAAACCCAGAAATTTTGGTCTGTCTGTCTGTCCGTCTGTCTGTCTGTCTGTCTGTCTGTCTGTGACTCGATTCAGCCACCCGGCCAAAGCGAAACAATGCCTGCGCAATAGTCTTATACAGTCACAGCTAAATCTACCCTTCTTGGTCCGGTGTAATGTTCATACTTGTCAACATTGTTGAAGAAGAACAAGCCACTACGCAAATATGAGAGAACAAATCAATACAGAAGGGATATTTGCAGTGTTCCTTTATAAAAATTCAAACATGCTTGACTTTTGCGAAATTAAATACTTCATCAACTGCAGAAAAAGAATTCACTCCGCCGTCGCCTGCTGTCGCCCGCGCCACTATAGCTTCTGGCGTCATTTTTAAGAAATCAACCGGCAACAGTTACGCAAGGTTCCACTAGATAGTTTCCACGTTCTGCTTGCAACGCACGTGGAGTAGGGAAACGCGGTTCTATAAATGTTGAAGTAGGGTGCCTCGACTAACGCGCGTCTTCGCCGTACGGCAGCGTTCGCATCGAGACACCCGGTTTGGAGCAGTGGAACGCGGGAAATTTAAAATGATTTAAGCAAACCTTTGGCGTCTTTATCTTGGGAGGAGCGCGACGCAAGAGGAACAACATGAGAGGTGAGCGGTAAAGCGAAGGGAGGCATTTACTCCGATAAAGACTATCGTCTTTTGACGTCATTTGCAACGAAAGGAGCAGATACGCGGCCAATTTTTTTCGCTTATTATCCTAAAAACCAACCCAACGAGCATTCCTAACTAAACAAACGGTGGCGCTTCCGCTTAATTACGTATATTTTGCCTCAAATGTACCCGCAGTTTTCTTGGCGCTAAACAGCGGGGAGGTGTATGAGAAGTGCCAGCGGTTCATGAGTTTCGAACGCTTATAACTACATAAACCGCTTGGCTTTTGAAGCGTCTGCGTTACATCGCGACGACAGCCTCCACGACGGAACGCCATGTGGCTCTACTTGGGTCCAGCGAGCAAGCTACGACGACAATGCCAGCTCCTAAAGTGCTCTGCGTTTAAGAGTACGTACAAGAATATGAAGAGTGTTTCATTCATATATAAATGTGTACCATTTTTATAGCCGGCGTTCCCTGCATGCCGTGCCAAGCATTAACAATAGAAAAAGCAGAGAACTTGTTTTCCTGTAATGAAGTCACGTGTAATATATCCAGCATTCGTTAAATATAAGACCAGGTGTAAATACCCGTAACATCAAAATTTTGGTAACTAATATATACCTATATAATCCAGAAAGAAATAAAGGTCAGAAAGAGCACGTATGATTAGTGTGAGCAAAGAGACAGACACACGCGGAAAGAATTACGCCGTACTTATGATCGTTTCAGAGAGGGAAGTGTATGTGTATATATATATATATATATATATATATATATATATATATATATATATATATATATATATATATATATATAGGCGCGCTTTGACGGCGACGCATAAAACAAGAGTAAGGCGGGGGGGGGGGGTGCAGTGAGGGAGATCACGCCATAACCGCGTGTGCCGCCCTCCTCCTTACCCTTCGCCAGACGCCCCTCCCTTTGTTATTTCTGCCGTCGCTGCTGCGTTCGGGACGCCGCCCCCGCGAAAGCCAGGTAACGGCTGCCAGAGTCACTGGTTTCAGTCTTTGTGGAGCCACGTGTGTGAATTTAATTGAGGGCGCATGTGTAATCGTTGTGGTTGCCGTTTACCGCTTTGCAGACCAACCACCTTCACAGCGTGGATTGGAGCCAAATATTTTTGGCTTCCCTTTTGGTATCCCTCAACCTGGCCCTCATTCATAACCATATTAGGCTGCTACTTACCCCGTGGTGTGCTTTAATGGAGTGATAATATTGCCATTCCGGCTACGATGCTAGAAGATTATGCCAAAAATCTGGATGTGACGGGAAGTGGCAAACAGTGTGGCCCTCGAGTTGAAGCTTCACCAATGGGGCTGGGTTCCACTTGGGTTTCTGTAGGACAACTACGAATTCTGACTCTTGCGGGGTGCGGAAGAGTCCACACTGCACACCTCACTAAAATGAGCAGTAGCGTGAGGAGCGGGATGTCTCTCCTGACGAACGTGAGCACCGCCTTGGGAAGTAGGGTCATGCCCGTCATGACGAGGGACCGCGTTCAATGTCGTCCCACAGATACGCCGGCACTTCTTCCCGATAAGATAAAAAGGGTCAGCAGTGTTTCTAGCTAGCTGCCTTCCCGAGCGTAAGGAGCAGCGGGATGACGCCCCTCACAATGCACCATGTCGTCCCGCTTTTAAGCGGAAGGAGGACGAGACGACAATAAGAAGAGGCACTATTCAATTTCAATTCAATTCAATTCTTTATTTTCCTTTGAGAGGAAGGGGCTGGAGCTATAAGCTGCGAGTCCAGCTTGACAAAGGCTCCAGCCCCGTATACAATGGCATCAGTGTCGGCGGTGCGACAGTCGTCATAGGTAAAACATAATTGAAATAACCATTACAAAACAAAAACACTCAACATAACAAAAAAATTCATTTTACATATTGTAAGCAGAACTGCCTCAGATTGTTTTTAGGATAATATATAATGTTGCTGACAAACTTTGAAAGGCGTAATATAGGCATATTAAATACTCTTGCTGTTAACTAAAAGTTCAGGGTCTTTTTATGCAACAAAAAGGTATTGAGCATCAGAATAAAAATTATTCTGGGAAATCCAAGAAACACACTGATGTCCATAAAATAAGTGAGTTCAGACGGTGCTACACAATTCCTGGCAATGTAACCTAATATGCGAGTTGGGATGGGAAGTGACGTCAAAATTTTCTGAGTGCAGCCTGTTAAGCAGGACCGGCAGAATATAGGTTAGCGATTGTGTGTCATAGGTTGTTCGGGGAGTAGGTACAAACCATTTCTCTGCATGCCTTGTCGGAAGAGTTGAACTTTTTTCTGTCAATTTGGCCAAACATCTAATGAAGTTATCATTTTTATTAGTGAACGATTTGTACCTTATTAGTAACTGGTAATTATATAATGCAAACACAGGAAGAATGTCATATTTCAGAAAAAGCTGGCTGGTAGACGAAAGAAAGGGTATGTTTGAAATGCACCGAATAGCTCTCTTTTGAAGCAGGTGTAGTTTTTTTTAGGTTAGTGATTCCTGTCTTACCCCAAACTAAGCTGCAGTATTGCAGAATGGAGTATACCAGTGCATTGTAGAGCAGTAATTTGATTTTCTCAGGAAGAATATGCCGCATTCTATTAATTACACCAACCGCTGAAGACATTTTAGATTGAATATAGTCAACATGGTCGTTCCAAGTTAGATTCTTAGAAAAAATAACGCCAAGTGTCTTTACGTTGTCCACAATTTCTATTATTTCGCTGCCTAAACAAATGTTGATGTCGCTCAGTGCTTTCCCCCTGGGTAGGTATAACACCACTTTTGTTTTATTGCTATTAATTCTTAAGCCGTTTGCATCTGCCCAGTTCTTCAGTTCAACTAGTGCATCATTTACTTTTCCATCTACCTCTGTCTCTGATACGCCAGTAACGAAAACAGTTGTGTCATCAGCATACGAAACCATTTCTGCGTTTTTAACACCTTGTACTATATCATTAATATACATCACGAACAGAAGTGGTCCCAATATGCTGCCTTGGGGGACACCTGCACTAATCGGTTCAGGAGCTGACGTAGCGTTATCAACATTGACAAATTGCTTCCTATGAGACAAGTACGATTCAAACAGAGCATGCGGGATTCCTCTGATTCCATAGTTGTACATTTTGAATAGTAGAATATTGTGATTAATGAGATCGAAAGCCTTAGAGAAATCAATATAGATGCCTGCAATTATTGTTTTGTTTTTGAATGATTCGATTATTATTTCTTTGTGTTGTAGTAAAGCCGTCTCCGTTGATCGGTATTTTCGAAAGCCGTGTTGGAAGTCGTGGAGTAAGTTATGCTTATTTAAGTACGATAACAGCCTAATATGAAGTATTTTTTCAATTCCTTTCGAAAATATCAGTAATATGGAAATGGGCCTGTAATTGTTTAGAGAGTTTTTGTCCCCGTGTTTGAAAATTGGCGTTACACGGCCAATTTGCATGTCTTTGGGGAATACACCAGAACAGAGGATTAAATTATAGATGTGAGTAATCACGGGGCATAAAATGTCCAGCACATACTTAACAGGTCCGATCTGGAAGCTATTTAAATCTCTAGATTTGCTGTTTTTAATACTACTGAAGCACGAGAAAACCTCTGCGCAATCAGTAGGTCTAAGAAACAGTGATTGTTCGGTGCTACTTGCATACAATGAAGAATCGTAGCCAGAAAAAGAACTTGTTCCATCATTATTGTCAACCTGACCCTGCTGGATAAAGTATCGGTTGAAGGCAGTAGCCAGTGACCTACCATGCAATTCCCGTCCCTCGTGTACAAAGTTATCAGGAATGGTTGCGGATGCATTAGGGTGCAACAGAGAATTTAACTTCTTCCAAACAACATCTGAGCGTTGCATATTATTCCCTGAAAACATGTTGATGAAGTAGTAGTTTTTAGCTGCTTTCAGTTTAGATGTAAGCTTGTTACGGTAAACTTTAAATTCTCTGAGTATCTCGGGATCCCTTGTTTTTATAAAATTTGCATACAACTTGTTTTTATGTCTAACCATTTTTAATAGTTGAGAGGTAAGCCATGGCTTTCGAGCTTTTTTAGGTTTGTGCATTTCTTTGAATGGAAAATTGGCGTCATAACTTTTTTTAAACGTGTCAATGAAGCTTCTGTAGGCGGCATCACTAGTTGTCTTCATCACAAACTACAACACGCAGCTGGTGCTGGCAGACACTATTTACACGGACATTAGTGATCACTTTGCGATATTTATGGTGGTTTCGAAGCGCAGTCACCATTCCCGAAATGCTTCCCAGGTTACACATGTTCAACCAATCATAAATTCACAGCTTCAATCCTTTCGTATCGCTGCTCACGATACGAAAGGATTGAAGCTGTGAATTTGTGATTGGTTGAACATGTGTAACCTGGGAAGCATTTCGGGAATGGTGACTGCGCTTCGAAACCACCATAAATATCGCAAAGTGATCACTAATGTCCGTGTAAATAGTGTCTGCCAGCACCAGCTGCGTGTTGTAGTTTGTGATGAAGACATCTATCAAAGACACACTTTCCTCGGTAATCCGTGTTGGCTTCGTGATGGCATTATGAAAACCAGAAGCTGTAATGACCGAATCGAGCTCCTTTTTCGACTGAGAGGTTGTGAGCATGTTTGCGTTAAGGTCCCCACCTACAACTAGATCGAAGTTTTGCTCTGTCGCATAACTGAGCAGCCCATCAAGAAATGAGACAAATTCCCGAAAGTTACCTGCCGGTGGCCTGTACATTACGCAAAAAAGGCTTTTGTGACTGCGTACAGTTAACACTTCGTAGTCCGCAGTTACTAAGGTAAATTTATCAACAGTTGCACATACGATGTGTTCTTTGACTAGGAGTAAGACTCCGCCCCCTCTTTTACCTTTGCGATGCCGAGAAAAGGAATTGTAGCCTAGTGGGTGAAACATTTTTGATGCCCCTGTATACCAAGTTTCTGTTAACATTATCACGGTAAATTCAGCTCCGCACATATCCAGTAATATTGCCATTTCATCTTCCTTATTTGTTAACGAGCGAACATTGAGATGAAAAAAAGATGTCACTGATTTTTTTAGATTGATCAACTGATTGATCTCAGTAGGTTGAATGCCCATTATTCAAGAAGTGTTTCGCAGTTACCAGACCACAATACCGTTACATAATACCAGATAGATCGTCAAGGCAGTTGATAGCAACATAATCCGAGTTATCAGTTTTGCGCATAAAGATCTTTCCGTTCTTTGTCCACGCATGCTTCCAGCCGCATGCACGTCGTTTGGCTTTCGCCGCGCCAAGCAATCGTTTGACAGAAGGGCTCAGATGTTCGTTCACATAGATAGGAACAGGAGGTTCCTGGTCGAATACAGCTGATGTTAGCTTCTGTTTCCTAGCTTTCTCAAGAAAGGCATCACGCTTTGACCTGCGCACAAATCGCACAATAATGTTAGGCGAGCTTGCGTTCGCGGCGGTTCGCACATGGTGGCAAGCCTCAATGTCCGCATCCTCAAGCGGCACTTTTACTGCTTGGGCAAGCTTTCTTGTTATTTCTTTGACGTCCTCCCCTTCAAGCTGCGGCACATCTTTCAGTTCTAGGTTGAAGCTTCGCGAGTACTGCTCATTTTGCATGAGCCTGGTTTCATGATCTTTCGACTTGACGCTTAGTTCCCGACATTCCCCCTGCAAGTTAGCAATGTTTTTTTTCAACTCTGCGTTTTCCTTTTCCATGCTTTTTACTGACGCGCTCATTTCCTCGTAATGTTTATCTATGAATGTCATGCTGTTCTTAATTTCCCTGATCTCTTTCCTCCGGTCTCTTTCAAAACTTTCTCTCAGTTCCCGAAACCACGCTTATTCTAAAGAGTGGTATTCTATCTGTCTCCTGTATTCCTGTTCAACTCTTCACGAAATAACGTTATATATCAGTGCACTCCTGACATGTTAAGTACCTGGATTTTAAACCTTCTTGGAATAGAAAAACGCGGCCCTCATGTGTCGACGAGTATCACAACAATCCTTAGAACATTAGAAACTGTCGCCAGCGGCGGACGGACCCAAACCCATATCTTAATCTTGAAATGGTTTAAGCTAGCCCTAAACAGCGGCGTTATTGGTTTGGGGATTAACAGCTGCAAATTATAGCTGATTTTTTGCGTTACAGGAGCTTTGGAGGTATGAGAAGGGGGAAAAGACGAGTGATCATTCGCATGCCTGCGCGGCGTGGCTGATCCACGATATATGTCACATTAGCGCTACGACGAGAAACCGTGTAGGTACGGCAAAGACGGAAAGTGGAGCAGGAGGACCTTGGCTCCGGCGCTTTCTCCTTCTGAGCCGCGCTGACTGCCCGCAAGGCGTCGGTGATGGAGGCTTCGGAAAGGGCGGCCAGGTTGGGGAACCGCTCCTGGAGCACGTCCTCGCGCAGCGTGGGCCACTCGAGGGCCACGCCCGAGTAGTTTTCGGCATCGTACGGCACGTACGTGACCGTGCTCGAGATCTCCTGGGATCCGATGCGCACTACTTTACGCACACGGGGCTCGTCCAGCGGGACCACGGCCGGGTTCGACACGCTGCGAAACTTCTTGATTATGGACCGGGGACTGGCGTATCCCGTGCCTGCGAGCCAAGCACCGCTATCACGCCTCCGGTCGACAAATTTCGAAAAGCTCGGTATTCTACTTTCCTGTTGTTTCCGCTAAGTACGCTTCACACCAGTCCACAACGACGATGTTTCGCAATGAGCAAGTTGTGTTTTTTCTGCGCGGAGTAGTATACCGCTGTGGCTGTGATTTTCACGTCTATTGCGGACTCGTTTACTTTCAGAATGTGGCGGCTGCTGGTTAGACGAACAAATGGGGAATAGCGCCCGTATACAGTGCGTTATCGCCCCATTGAACAATCCCATAAGGTTGCCCGTTCCTCCATGACACGTGACGAAGGCCGCGCTGCATTGTGGGACAGAATGCTTCGCGTTTGCAGGTCATGTGCCCATTACTCAAGATTTCTTTTAACAGCAGAGCTGTTTGAGCTTTCTTACGAAATTCTGCTAGGTGAAGTGGAGAGGGGGAAATGCTGGGCGAAGAAGTGCGGAGGAAGTTGCGAGGAGGCGAGTCGCCCACGAGAAGGTTTTCGGAGTGCGCACCACAAACAAAATGTTGTTAGGAAGGTACCGGGGATCGAACCCGGGACCTTTATGCCATGAAACCGGAAACCTCACCGCCGGGCCGCACTAAAGGCATGAAGGATTACGAAGTTAGCAGCGGCCGGGAACAACACCATGTGCAGCCAGTTGGAAAGAATAAAATGCTTCCCGTGGTAGGAATCAAAGGTGGGTCCCTCGCGTTATGAAAGCGGCGTCTATGCGATTGCGCTGTAATCGCAATCCGAGCGCTTAACATTTCCTTTGGGTTCGTAGTGGGCGTTCGATTTGAACTTTGGCTGCGATGAAGTGGACCTTGGATTCGGAATTCGGCAGTTTAGATTCTGGACTTCAGGAGGCTGGATTTCGGACATTGTTTAACTCAGTTTGCAAAAGAAACGTTCCCTTTTTAACCATCTTTCTCTTAAAAAGGGGGCAGACCTAAGAAAAGACAAGTTTAAGCTAGCGAAGACCACAGGCTGCGCTGTTTCCTCAGCCTTCACATCCCAATTGCGAAGGCAGCGTAATTTTTAAAGGAACGTTCTCTACACGAAAGAAACTATCACAGGAGCGGACAATCCTGCAATTCCCGATGCACAACGTAAGCCGTGAGGTAACTGGGTGAGGAAAAAAGACAGCGCATTCGGTATTTTAATTCCGTGATACCACTCAAGTGATGCAGTCAAACGAATACAGTTTTACTAAGCGAGCCTCAATGGCCGAAGGTAGCCTGTGTGGCGTCATATAAAACAGCAAGAAATTTTCACGTCAGACCCCTTTGTCACATATTGAACACTACACCTTGCGCACAACATTTAAGTAAACATGCTAGTTTGAATGCACTTTTGTAAAACTACGTGTGTTTATCACCTCTCAAGGGCAATTGATAGAAGGCGAACAATAACAACAGTTTCCATAAAAAATGGAGGTTGCAGGCAGAAACGTACATGCCTAAAATATTTTGCATAAATGACGGAGTCCGACAGCAGCACTGCCATTCTCTTGCCTTCGATTTTGCCATGGAGAAACCAGGGCACTGTGCATGTAGCTGATGTGCACCCGAAAAAACAGGCAAAATCACTATGTGTTGTGTGTGTGGGGGGGGGGGGGGGGGAGTCTGCTGAATGCCGCTCAGGTAGAAGGGGACCCTCGTAATGGGTCAGCCTAGTGTGGCGCAACCGCGGTTGAGTGTGGCTCGCCCGAACCTCAAACGAGTCAAGCGCTTTGCACTGACTCTGCGCAAGGCGAAGAGTCAGATGGGCCCTAGAACAGCGATGCCGCCGACGCCACGAAGGAACCTCAAGCCCTTGGAATTGCGCCGGAGAACTGGGCTAGGGAATGTCGTCGGCTTCTGGTCTGGTCGCGGCTAGTCAGGTCGGCTGGTCTTATCACATCACGGGCAGGGGACACAGGGCTGGGGAATGCGCACGCCAATGGTTCACCGGGGCTGGAGCAGAATGACGCAATCCTTGAGCATTGAGGTGGTCGCTTCAGTAACCGAGACGGGCGTAGCTGGAGGTCTACGAAGGGGATCAGAACCGCAACCTCCACCAAAACATGTTACGTGGCGGTAGGACGCATGTCATGAACCATGGTCGCTACTGAAACGATATATTTACAGAAAGAGATGAAAGCTATTTACAATTGCGGCCATCACAGCTCGAGCCATGCCTCACCCCAACCGTCTTCGTCTTCGTCGGTGTGAGATGACCATCGCACTAGGCTGCACAGTCCACTTCCTCGTCTTCCCGTTACAAAATATATATATATATATATATATATATATATATATATATATATATATATATATATATATAGGGTAGAATATGGTGGGTCATTGAACCAGAATAGGCCTCATTTCCTATTCTGATTCGCTACATGGATAGCGAGGGCCTCTGTTCTGGCAGTCTTGGTGCCATAGGGAGCTTAAGGGCCAACTGCACTCCAATATTTCTTTGTCCCAATCAGCTTCGTAAGCACAGAGCATACTAGTTACCGTCGTTCAAAGTAGCTCCGTGCAGACGACGTTTTCACCTGGCGGAGAGCCGCCGAAACAAGTTCCGAGCGGCCTGTGACGGAGGTTGGGGAACCTGTCCCGTGAAGATCGCGCGTTCATGGTGTGCGCCTCACCATGTACGCCGACGATGTGACGCTGTGGACGGAGCCCGGTGAACCTCTCAGAACAACAGAAGACGCAGCCAACGCTATGCAAGACGCCCTCGGTACTTTAGCCGACTACTTGAAGAGCACGGTAATGGAAGTGTCTCCGGAAAAAACAAAATACATTCTCCTGGGCGGCTCCACGGCTGAACGCGAAAACGTCAAGCTCTGCCTCGCCGGCAAGACACTCGAGAGAACGTCAGACCGGCACATCAAGATTCTTGGCATCCCGATACATGAAAGCGGAAGTGCGGCAACGTGGCTACGGCAGCTAGAGCCTAAGTGGAAACAGCTTCTGCATCTTGTAAGACGCATAGCACACAAATCCGGAGGAGCCAGCACACGCACAGCTCGTACCCTCACAATGGCAGTACTAACGTCAAAAGCTTGCTACGGAGCTGTGTGTTTTGACCTGACAAAATCGCAATACGACAAGCTGGAAAGACTACACCGGGAGTGTCTTCGGGTGATAACGGGCCTGCCCCGCCATTCCCGGGTCGAGGAGCTGCACCGCTACTCTCGCATCTCGCCGCTCAGAGACATCATCGCAGAACGCAAGGCAGGTCATAATCGCCGCCGTCTCTACACGCGAGCGGGCCAGTTGCTCCTAGAGCTGGACGGGCAACAGCTGAGTGAACAGATAGAAGCTCTCCGTGCGATCGCCCCCTGGGACGACGTTCAGGTTCGTGTCACGAAGCCAGTCCACGCGCCGACGCACAAAAGGGGATCACACGGCCCAACGAACCGCCCTTGCTGAGAGGGCTGACTTCCAGGAAAACGCCATCTTCACGGACGCCGCCTGGGATCCAGATACCTTCCGGGGAGCGGTAGCTGCCGTCCGAGGACAGCAGCGGGATGCGCGGGCGTTTCAATACTGCCAAAAGCAACCTGTGAGGTCACTTGAACTGCAGGCCATCCTTTATGCACTAGAGAAGTTGACTGAATGTGCAAGGACCAGCCCACTTTCTGTGCGAGGACAAACCTTCACCGTTTTTACCGACTCGTTGGACGCCCTCAAAAATCTGACGAAGACACCTAGAGCCGGCACTTTGGCGCACAACGTGAAAGTCGCTTGCGCAACCCTTCACGACCTCTACGGCGTGACGGTGCGGGTGGACTGGGTTCCGGGGCATGCGGGCGGCATCGGAAACGGCGCCGCCCATGACGCGGCGAGCGAGCTGGTACGTTTCCGCTCGCCCCCCCTTGACGTAGTCCTTCAGGCTCCGCTGCTCTTTGACCCGGACGAAGAACGCGAGCGGATAAAGGTGCAAGCCAAACGAGAACTGAGGGCGAAGGTGCCGCACAATCCCCACCCACTTCCCAAAGGGCTTCCGCGCGGCGCGGAAGTGCTAATCTACAAGGCTAGGACAGGTGCTTCCCTTACGGAAGATGTTCTGGCAAAGTGGCGAGCACACGCTGCATCCAAAAGAGCTCGTGGCGGTAACCCACAGGCGGACATCACCGATGAGAACGAGGAGGGCGACCAGGCAGCCACTGCGACGGGCTGCACATGCAATACCGGTGCCTCTCCAACGTTAAGGCACCTACTGTGGGACTGCCCCGGACTTTCACCGCTGAGGAACAGGCACAAGGGCGCCGGCGTTACATCATTGGAAGAATGGACAACCCCGCCCCCTCACTTGGACACCGCGAGCACGATCCTTTCCTTGTGGGAGTTCGTGCGAGCGGCAGACCTGACCGGACGACTCTGACGGCCACCCCACTCCCTTTCCCCTCTTCCCTCTTCCCCAACTAGGCTAACAAGCCCCCCGTATCATTAATAAAGTTTCATTCATCGCGCGTTTCCGGCGACTTGCATGGCGCTCCGCCTTCCGCAGGGACGCGTTCGCCCGGGTTTTCTCTGCTACACCACCGCGCTGTACCGCCGTCGTCATCACATATATAGCAATTGCGTCCTTTCTTTTTTTCAAGTGCAGTAAAAGAGATTAGAAATCTACAAACTAATCACGCGCTTGCGAACGTTCTGGAGTTAGCAAAACTTTTTGATTTGAAAATAATATCTGTTAAAAAAATAGGGCGACATGCACAATTGGCTTACATTTGTCATTCCTATTGATCTCTCATAGAAATAAACGGATCTTTTATAAATTCTTGACCACTTGCAAGTTCTGCGACTAATATTTACAATATTTGGACCTAACTAGAGTTGTTGTACACGCGGCTATGAACATTTGTGCGACTTTTGCCTCACTCGCTAAGTGAACCAAAATCAGCCTTTCTCGTATAACAAATATCGGCCGTCGTCTTCGCGAAGTGCAAAAACTAACGAAACGGCTCCTCTCCTAAATAAAGCACTATACATTTGTTCAATTCCCAAGTGAGGTATTTACTTTCAGCGTTAGATTTAGTTTATTTGAAAGCAAAATGTTTTCAGCAGCACCTGTCTCTGGTTAAAGTAGGAAACAGCGGTAGATAGGAAATGTATTCGCGCTTTAGTGCATCATTTAGCTGTGGAAGCTGTCTTATAGTTTCAGATCCCTTTTATAATTCGATTCTCGATGTGCAGCAGGGCGACATATACTGAGCTGATTTTCACGAAGCTGTTTGCACGTAATGTATAGTAAAGTAGTGATTGATCTTCGCCCGCGCGCGGAAGAGAGGGATGTGATGGCCGAGGCGCCGTCTAACCAAAGCTGCTTTTTGATATCATACGAGCAACTAGATTTGTAAATCAGGGCCCGCTTTTTACTCGCAATGCAAACGATTGCTACAATGGCAGTTATTCTAATGAAAAGATAACTTTCGTTCGGGATACTTCATTTCCATTGATAGCAACGCGATGTCGGAATTGCGCCTAACTCCATTAACCTGGGCATAAGTTAGTGAAAGTTTTAAAGAAGATAGTCTTTCTTGGGCTACTTAAAACCAGAAATTTTGGTTTCTCTAGACAGTATGTCGGTTTGTCTGTCTGTCTGTGACTCGATTCAGCCACCCGGCCAAGGTAAAACAATTTGTGCGCAATAGTCATATAGTCACAGATAAATCTGTCCGTCTAAGTCCTGTGTAATGTTCATACTTGTCAACATTGTTGAAGAAGAACAAGACATTAAGCAAATATAAGACAACAAATAATACATAAGTGATATCTGCAGTGTTCCTTTATAAAAAGCCATACATGCTTGATTGTTGCGAAATTAAATACTTCATCATAAACTCCAGAAAAAAAAATTCACTCCGCCGTCGCCTGCTGTCGCACTATAGTTTCTTGCGGCATTTTAAGGAATCAACCGGCAACACTTACGAAAGGTTCCACTAGATAGGTTCCATGTTCTGTTTGCAACGCACGTGGAGTAGGGAAACGCGGTTCTATAAACGTCGAAGTAGGGCGCCTCGATTCACGCGCGTCTTCGCCGTACGGCAGCGTTGGCATCGAAACACCCGGCCGGGAGCAGTGGAACGCGGTAAATTTAAAACTATTTAAGCAAACCTTTGGCGTCTTTACCTTGAAAGGAATGGGACGGAAGAGGAACAGCATGAGAGGTGAGCGGAAAAGCAAAGGGAGGTATTTACATGGCAAAAGTCGATAAAGACCATCGTCTTTTGTCGACATTTGCAACGAAAGAAGCATATACGCGGCCAATTTTTTCTGTGGAAATATCAGCGCGAAACGCAACGCTACCACGCGCATTTGAAGGCGGCTGTGAACGGTCGCCGGTTCTAGCGCCGCCGCTTGCGTTCCATCACGTGCGTTACGTCCGGCCGCCGGTAATGGCCGCCTTTTCTATAGTTTCGGTTCCGAAAACGCCAACGTCGTGAGCCGTTTGTGACGCGCGCGTTCGTGTTTGAGACGTAGTATTTTGCATTTCGCACTCTTTTTAAGTGCACTTTTAGGTGACATTATTTTTACGTTTCGAAAATTTGAATGCAGTTGGCCTTTAAGAGGGTTCAACGCTGGTCGACCACTCTCGACATGTCGTAGACACTCGAGTCACGGCCTGGGGGTTAAAAAGAAGGTCCCCTTCACCCGAGTAGTCCGAGTTACGCTGGCTACCACCCCCAAGCGCAGGAAGCAAGAATACCTTAACATAAACACCCCAGAAAGTGGAGGGGAAAATAGCCCCGCTAATAGCGTAGTGGTCATCGCACCATACCGGTATTCTGGAGCTCGTGGGTTCAGATCCCACCCGGCCGGAATTTTTATTTTCCACTTTCTTGTTGTCTTTCCAAATTCTTTATCTGTTTCAATAACATACCACATTCTCCCCTTAGCTTTCCGAGGTTTCTTTGACTGTCGACCCTTATATATATACATATATCTTCAATGTTGGCAACGATCGAGATCGCTACCTTGTTCAGCGTTTTCTTCTTCTTGTGTTCTCTATCATCTTCAAAGATTCATCTTCCTATATATACATCTGTGTTGGTGTGCGGGCGTGGCTGTGTGCATGTGTGGGTATGCTTTATTCCGCGCACGACATCGTTTTTGGATGGGGCGGTACAGGAAAGCAATCAGCGGGAAGTTACTGCGAGAGTGCAGTAATTGGGGAATATAAACCGCCTTTTATTTTAAAACACTTAGATAATACGATTTGTTTATCTGATGCTATAGTTAAAGAAAATTGGAAGGTAACTCCTTTTTGGTTGCTTTACGGCAGAATGTACGTGCTTCCCGTTACTCCTAAATTTCAGGACTCCCCGTACGGCAAACTGAAGCTGACAAACGGCGCTCAGCTACAGCCCATGTCTTCATGGGGGATGTGATGATTTGACTTCGGCATTGGTCTGCGGAGGCTTTCACTGCTTGTATTCATGGCTCATGCTTTTTAGGCGCAACAATTTTCGAGCTTTGCGAGGCTCTACAACTCAACCTAATGACCACACTCGACTTTTCACGCGTACTAATGAGAATAAAATACCCCCTCCGAACAAAGGACGTCAATAACCGATATATAAAACTGGCTTTACCATCGGAGATAATTCTTGAAGCCTGTTAAATTGTAACGAAGTGGTATTCATGCGCTCTTTTTTACGATGGCTACATAGTGTGGTATACTAGTCGGAGAGATTCAATAACACAGCCAAGATTGGATGCGATGAATTTCACTACAGGCTATGGGATCCATAAGCAAAGCTAAGGTGGATATCCACACAATCTCTGTGCCGTGGCCGCTGAGAACCGCAAACACAGTTGAGATTGGAATAGCCCAATTACTCTGCTGGAGATGGGGAGGAACCTACACACCTCACGAACATTTTGTACTGTGGGCGGGGAAATGTAAAAGCGAAACTAACATGGGATAAGCCAGATTTCAATGCTATAGGCAGTGATATTAATAAGCACAGTTAAAATGAGATCCACCCAATTTCAGCGCTACAGCCTGTGAGATTCATAGGCCAACTACGACGGAACCCATCCAATTTCTGTGCCGTAGCAGGTGAGGTCATTAAACACAACTGAGATGGGATCCATTAAATTAAAGTGCCGACTTGTTAAACGTTTCTCATTGTTGAATAATGACCTTGCACACAAGCGTAATAAAGGGTTGTACTTGAATGGTCCCGTTGGCCGTAGTGCAGTACATGCTATTGCGGTTTAACATTGTCTTCGTGTGAAATATCTAATCCCGCTTGAGCTTAGTACCTCTAACTGACAACAATAAAAACTGGCACCGACGAAGAATGCTTATGAAATTAAAGATGTTTCGGCTACCATACGTGCACCTTGTTCAAATTTGTTAACAAGGTACCCGTACGCGAGCCGAAACATCTTTTTTAGATTTTATAAACATTCTTTGTCGGTGCCAGTTTTTATTGTTTCCATATGTTTTCCCGACCAGACGGGCTTCCGTCCAACCCTTGGTTTCAATATCGCTGATTCTGCACCAAATAGGGGGCCTCGTTTTAGGAAGATGTGACATCGATAGTTATTGTTCCATCATTGGTTATAGTCGGTGGAATTGCATTATGAGGGACACTACTGAACCTTCAATTGTCTGCTGTATATGATACCGTATGTGTTCTGTGTACATTGTTATCTTCTATTGGTCTTAATTTTGCTTTCGGCGGACACGAGTGCCGTCTACAAACCTTGCATATTGCTACTCTTCTCCGAGGCTTCATTTTTTTCTGGGTTCTACGGAGCCTGCACAATTTTGTGGATGTTAGACCCCAATTAACACATTTGAATCAACTAAATGAAACCAATGCAACTAAACATTTACTTTTTCGATGTGGGAAAACAAACATGCACCCCCTCCGTCTACCGCTTACGATGGTTGAACGCGAAGCTTTATGGTCATAGATTACTGGGTTGGCCAATGAAGTTTGAAGTTTGTTTATTTTAGCATTCCTAATGTACAGAAATGCAGGGAAACGGAAACAAAAAGCTTGTCATGCGACAGCTTGACGAGTTTCCAGTGCCCATGGCATACAGCAATGGCCGAAAATTTGTGTACACATGTAAACAACTGAACTAAATTACATAAAAAACTTTTTTTTTTTGTCTGAGTAACACAAAGCCAATTGTGTAATAGGAATCCAGTAATCTAAAGGAATCTAATCTAAATGGATCCTTACAGGGCGGGTACGGGCTACTGTGGATTTATGCACCACTTTTCTAGAAAAACCAGAGCAACTCTCGGGTATTGAATCTCTAGATCTAAAGTTTCGGCCTCGGGTCTAAGCCGCGAAACGCTATCCACTGCTTGGCGTACAGCGAGAACTTCAAGTTGGTTCGAGTTGGTTCAAGGTGTTAAACCTCAAAATTAGACGTTAGGCCTAATTTCCTAAACCTCTAAACACGACGTTAGGGCTAACGTGCTGCTGCTAACATCCTTACGACATGCAGAACAACGTCATTCTCATCATACGTCGAGTTGTGGGTAACGGCTGTCGACGTTCGCTTCATTGATTGATTGTAGGGTTTAACGCGCCGACGGAACGCAAGCGATGAGGCGCGCCGTAGTGGAGGGCTCCGGATTAATTTTGACCACCTGAGGATCTTTATCGTGCGCCGAATACTCGAACACACGGGTGTCTTGCTTTTCGCGTCCTTAAGCAAAAGCGGCCGTCGCGGCCGGAAATCGAACCCGCGTCCTCGTGCTCAGCAGCACAACGCCTTAGCCACTGAGCCATCGCGGCGGGTCGACGTTCGCGTCAGAACGTGACGTGAGGCCTATACACGTCGCGCCGTCATAGAGTTTCATACTAATATATACTAGAGGGAAATCTGTTGCTGCAGTAGCGGGTCGCCGTGGGCGGCGCCATTGCCGCTAGCGACGTACCTCGCCTACTGGGCTAGCTGGCCATATGGCTTCTTTTTGTCTCGAAGCCAAAGTCAACAAAAACGGGTAACATTTTTTCTTGTTCATCGCGCGTGAAGCTCTACATAATCACTGACAAATTAATCTTTTTGGAGGTTCGATTTTAAAATAACTTAACAAATTTGATGAACCATCTACGGTAATATTGTTGCTTTTTTGGAGCCAGAGCCAACTTTTCAGCCTGTTGATGAGCCACGCCAAGGACAAGTGGAACGTGCCTTCCCGTATACATGACGGCACGCTCACTGAAGCGTGGCTGCCTCTAGACAGTGGCGCCAGATTTCCCTCTAGTGTATATTAGTATAAAACTATGCGCGCCGTCGCACGCCTGCGTCACATCCTCCCTTTGCTGCACACCAACCTTTAGCGGAGAGATCCCCAACGGAGCGGTTACCAAGCTTCGGAGGAAAGCATTTTATTTTCCCATACTTCATCAATGATCATTATCATCGTCAGAGGAAATTCGCTTTCGTGCAATGCGTTTTTGCGTACGGGCATCAACACTTGAGAGGCTAAAAAAGGGTTGGTTGCTCCTGTTTTTTTTCGTGGCAAATTCTCTGCGTTTCTAAACGTACCTGAGTTGGTCGCACCCAGCGGTATGCCCACAGGTATGTGGTTGCCAGCCTGAATCTGTTCCACGCCGCCGTCGCTTGGGAGGTTATCCGCGAGGGCAAGTAGCGGCTCCACCGAGAACCGATTTGTGCGCCGACATTCTTCTCTCCAGTGAAGCCATTAGCCTGGCCAAGACGTCGCTGCTCAAGTCGACCGTGTGCGGCCCCGACGAGTTTCCTCCACCGGGGAAGGATACGCGCCGACGACGATGGCGCACGCCACCCTCCGCGTTTGAACTGCCTCCTGTGGTCAGCTGGAGAGACCCCGTGCGTGGCGACGAGGAGGTAGCGCCGTCCATAGGCTTCATCATGAACGCGTCCTGTTTCAGTAGAGGACAGAAAAGGATAACGGTTGAGGACTTCTTTCAAATGAGCATGTCTGCAAAACTTAAGCATAGAGAATTAATGAAGCTTGTAAGCAGCTGCTTTCAAAAGAAGGTTGTGGCTGGCCAAAGCCGGACAGGAATCAGAACAAATGCAGGGAGGAATCACAGTGGAGTGAAAGAGAATCACGAGGATGGGCCAAACGCTGCCATTCACGCACGGGTGGGGCGCGTAATTAAAGGGAAGGTAGTTGCAGGCGGAGATTGGAAAAGATGTCTGCCCAGCAACACTTATAAAATAATTCAGTTACGCGGATTTGAAAAGAAAACATTTGTACGTACGTAGGTCGTAATATACGACCAGTCGAATGGCTTTCTACAGCGGTGACAAATATTTTTCCAGGTTCCATTATTACACCTAAATTCTACTTTTATCGTTATATATTACGATATACTAGCAGAGGAGTGTGCTGTCATATCGGTACGGACTATAAAACCACCACGAGACGCCCTAAGGCACGCTGGCTCATATGCATGTGGTTTACCTAACATGCAAACAAAATTTGTCAGCCAGGCTTGACTTTGGTGTAGTAAATGACGCTGTCAGATAGGGAGGCCATCAGAAATTTAAGGAAGGAATGATGGTCCGAAGCCGCAATGGGCAAAGAGCAGGAGGATGCTAAGAATGCCCCGTGATGGTGCTCGCGCCGCGAAGGTCCAAAGTGGGATGAAAGTGTCCTTAACGCGGCAGGAATCCACTCATCATTAAGAGTGAACCCGCGCCGGCAGTGTTCGGTGCTTGTTTGGAAAGGCCCGAGCACAACCAGACGGGATGCGCAATATCTGGTTCGCAGAAGGCCCGGGCGCGCAATCACAAACGATATCCCGTAAGGGCCCATGACGCGTGGCGCCATCTGTGGGCGAGTTTGAGCATGTACCCGCGTGCTTCATATTATTTGTTTAAACGCACTACGCTATCTGGTATCCTGGTAGAAAGGTTATTTTTCCGGGAATGAATCGCACGAACCAGATTATAATCCTGCACGAGTCATTGTTTTCTTTTATTGTTGGTTTTACTTGAAACACATTTGTTTATATGACAACTGGCACCTATTTATGGCAGGTTTGTGAAATATAAAGAACATTTTCGGGTAGTTTTGTTCCCTTTAGACCTGTGTCAACCCGTTTTGTACTCTGTTTTGTACTTTTCAGTTGTTCGGTCACTTTCATGTGTTGGTTTCAGCTACTGCTCTGGAATATTTTTGTAGATTAGCGTGCTCATCGGGGTTAGGTCGGTTTTGGTTCAGCATACATTTTTTTTGTTTTGGGGTTTTTGTCCTTTTTCGGTCGGTTGCAACTGCCCCGTATCTAGATGAGCCAAGCGAGGATAGTTGCGGTAGGTATTAGGCGCATGATTCCGTTTTTTTTTTTCAGTCGCAGTTGTTTGGTTCTTTTCAGGTTGCTTTGGCTGTCATTATTTATTTTAGGATGCTTTTCACCTCATTTAGGCTGGTTTCGGCTGTCCAAACTAGCCCCAAGCAGGCGCAGTCCCCTACGGGATATGGTTTGTGAATACGCGGCCCAAGGACGACCAGACAAGGTGCGCTATATCTAGTTCCCGAAAGTTTCGTTGCGGGCGAACCACTGCGCAGGCGGCTGCGATATCGAGTTGACGGAGTCAGCTCAGAGGACCTGCAGCGTTGAATTCATGCGGCGTCCACCGAATAGGAGTTTCCAACGAGGGAACTCGTCTGGGAAACCACATGCAGTGCCGTGATGCCTCACTGGGAGCCGTTGGCCTGCGTTACTTCAACCCAATCCTACAATGCTTTTGGAAGACCGACCAACTCGTAAATGTAAAAGGGCAGCAGGTAAACTTAATAATAGTTTTAGTATTAATACATTTCGTTGATATGCCACCCATAGTCATAATTGCGCACAGAAACACGCCAAGTGAACACGCGCTCTCCCGTCATGTAAAGACGCTATTCGTGTAGATTTTCAACCTCAAAAAGTACGAAATCTACGTGCACAGCCTGCATTTAAAAGAAGTCGTCACCATCGGGGGTCCTAAAGAGAACCCAGTATAGGTTTAGTGCACAATGCCACGTAGGCACTGCCTCGGCTTTTACTAATAACGGAAACCAAACTGACACCGACTGAACTCTGGTTGCTTCGAAACAGCGCAGGTATTCTTTCTAGCCCATTTTCAGCACTTCTTGTCAGTAATTCTGCACAACCTGCACAGACGAGCATGTAGAACAACATCATATGGTGGGCGCATACTGCAAGTCCACAACACATGCAAGCCGACTTCATTGATTTTGTTTTCAACAGCCCGCCACGTATTACCTGAACTGCGCGCAGACAATCGAGACGGTCAAAAGCCGAAAGTACCTCCTGTCCCAAGCGAAATCCGGCCCTTGGAGACAGCTCGGATGCCCCACTCGCTGTCAGTCCCGCCCGGCCGTCATTTCCAGAGATGAAGGCGCCCGTGTAAGCCTCGGTGGGGGCGTCATTGCTGGGATCAGCAGCTGCCGAGTTTTTCACGTCGTCCTCCAAGTTGCCGCCCCAAGGTTCTCTGCGCGGCACGATGGGTTGGTAGTTCATTCAAATACTGCCTATCCACTAATTACGACCACAAGCACAATATTTACAATATCATCAGTGCCCTCGTAGTTGCGTTCACAAACATTGTCGAAAACGCGATTTTATTCACGGCAAATAAATTGTTTCTCACGGCGAGCTGAGATGTCCGTGATTTCGTCACTGATTCATGTACTCGACGCACTTATAAGCTGCCACGTCCTACAGTGTCCTCTGACTATTTGTGCTGCCTTCCCTGACTTTCGGTCTGAAGATTGGCATCCATATTGCCAGTGATGTCAGCAATCTCCTATGCGACCCATGAGCCCTTTGCTCTAACGGGGGGCAGATCTCGCCCAGCACATTTTTGATATTGAAAAACGTGTGAAGTTTTTCAAACGCACTTGAATAAATAGGACGCCCAAAAAGGCCTGCAGCGCGTTGTTGCCTTGCCAGTCGTCATATTGTATCCTGACCAATTTAAAATTCCAGGCATTACACTTCAGCTATGCGGAAAACACCTACCCCGCACTGATCCCTCTTAAACACCTCTTTTTATGTGAAACATTGTAAGGATGGGTATATAAGATTATGCGGCCACGAAGTAAGAACACCAGAAAACTTACAAAGAGTTAACACGCAGGCTGGTCAATACATGACGTTGAATTTTAAACAACATTTCGTTAGGTGGGACAGGGAAAAAAACACACTGTGGTTAGAAAAAAAGAATCATTTCTTAGATTTACAGTGCTGAATTTACAGAAACTGTGAGGACCTACCACTATAAAAAGACAAAAAGATGCGGCGAGAACATAACGCAATAATGTTTTTAAACACACAGCCGGGGACAGCAGACCTATCAACGTGAAATATATATAATCCCGTTTTCATGAAGGCATTGCAAAGGCATTGAAGGCATTACACATTCATCACAGCGCCGCAAAATAAAAAAAATTAGCAGTGGCTTAGCTCGGCTGTGCCAGGATATACATAGCGTGAGCTCAGCTGGTTCAGCTGGTTATTCTTAGGTTTCCTGGTTGTCTAGCAGTAGCTGATTATCATGCTTACTGCTGCTAAAACGATTTCCAATCCAATCCAATTCAATCCAATCCAGTCGTGGTGGCAGCGGCTCCGGCGGTCCAGCTGACATCACACGGCGGGCGCCGTGTGATGTCACTGCTTCTCGCGCATGCGCACCACTGCTCTCCAGGAGTTACACGAAACTGCTGAACCTCAGCCAGTATAGCTCACGCTACCAAATTATGAGCCATTCCACTCCGTGAAGGTGGATGCCTAGCGAAGTTTTCTGGCCCACGACACAAAGGTGCACAAAATGTATACAAACGGTATCAGCAACTTTTATTTATTTCGAGCGTAGACGGTGGTCACCCCCCCAAAAAAAGTTTTGCGTCTCAAACACCATAAATGCATGCAACCGTAGCCCTACATTTTGCCGTGGTTGAACGTGGTCACGCAAGTTTGTCGAGCAAAACCTTGATCTTGAGCAGGCAATGAACGTGAACACAATTGAACGGCATGACAAAACACAGCCGCTGCTGTAGGGGTGAACGTGCAGCAGTCTCTGATGCAGGCATAGCCTTCCCGTATCAGTTTCTTATTTCACGCGCCCTTGCTCTTTCCCCATGTTCCCCTCTCTGTACACTTCTATGGAACAAAGCAGCCGTTACGCGCTTTCACTGCCGAAGCGTAAAAACCCTCTCGTACAGGTTTCACGTACGAGGATCAAAACTCCCAGCACAATCAATGACGAGGCTTCTTAAAATAAACCAGTAGGTAGCAATGTTTAGGATGCGTCGGTCGGCGGATAAAGGTGCATCGTAGGGTTTCTAGGGTAAATAAGGTATAACAAGGCGTATTAAGGTACAAAGGGGGCTCAAGTTGGATTCATGGTAATTAAGGTAGAAAAATGTGCCTTAAAGTAGCTTAAAGTAGATCGAGTTAAATTAAGATGAATTTAAAAGAAACGCGGTAGAGGAAAGGGAATTTAAGTACATTAAAAGGATTGACGTACAAAAAGGAGGATTAGGATGCAGTTAAGGCATTTAGGGTGGAATAAGAAAAATAAGATGGATTAGGATATATTAAGGCAGACTACTCTAGATTTAGATGCCCTAAGATGGTTTAAAGGGACACTGAAGTGATTTGTAAACATTGCGGGATTACTAGCGCAAATTGTAGTCCGGAGCCCATAGGGCATGTTTCAAACCCTCCGAACGCGTTTAAAGCGAATTTATTTAATAGAAAAATCAATTCGAAAATGCTGTCCTTCTCTCTGCATTCTTGCCTATTTGCTGTGGTGTTATCGTGTGACATCAGCACGAGATGACTTGGCTTGACAGCGCTACTGCACGGCTCGCCGACCTTCCGACAGAGTCAGTCGGCCAAGCGTTTAGTCTGCCGGCCGGCCGCCGACGTGTCGTCGCAGTTCGTTCGCTCAGTTGAAACTAATCCACAACACGTTTGTGAATCAAAGAATGTGCATTGCTTTAGTTTGTTAGTTTGTACACTGTACCAAGCTGCAAGTCCAGGTCGCTTCACACAAGCGCTGCACAAGCGCACATGCGACGCTTCTCGGACTGGTACGCTAGTAGGAAAATCTAAGGCCACTTGAAGGCGGGAGAAGTCAGCCAAGTCAATATAGGTACCAAGAAAATAAAATGAACTGAAACTTTTACCGTAAAGCGTAAAACTAGGGAGCAGGAAGCACTTTCTTTGCGCTGGGTGAACAAGCACAGTGGTCAGCAGGACGACTAAGCATCTGCGAACGCTTTTCCGTCTAAGAAATGCAATTGGTAGACGTGAGATATTGGAGAAGTTTGGGGGACGTTTACTGAACGAGCGCTATAAAACAAATAGTCACCTAAAGTATTTGAAATACTAAATTTAAATAAAATTTTAAACTTATACATTATATACCTCGTATTTCCAACGCCGGCAGTCCTGGGCCGTGGCGGAGTAGTCTGGAGCGCTATTCATGTTATTTTGCAAGTTGCAAGTTCGAATCCCCGAGGATACGTTTTTTTTTGTAAGTTCATTTTTTCATTTTCGGCGGATGTTTTCTATACTGAGTTAACCATTTTCGGCCCGTAACGTTCACTGCTCCACGAACGAGTTCGCAGAACGCGCGCAGACTGACACTGGCGCGGTATCGAGTTCTCGTTGGCGTGCTCTTGCCATAAGCACCGACTGCTTGCGAGCTGTGGGCACAGGCCGGAATCAGCAGACCCTTGGCCTGGTGCGAACACGCGTTTTGCGATACAGGCATGAGTGAGGCAAGCTCTAAATATGGGGGAAAAGCGCATGGCATTTGAGCGTCTGCGGTGACGCGGAGGGCATTCATCCACTGTGTAGGCCTCGGCTAGTGATTGCTACGATTCCAAGCCGTCCTGGGAGGATTATCTTAGGCATTTTACAGCCGAAAACATAACAGAAGCGCGGTATGGTGATTATTGAGATATAGAGAATGCTCATCCAACGATGCCGTCAGACGTCAAGCATGTTGTTTTACAGAACCGAAACCGAAACTTGTTTGAATGCTAATCTTGGACATCGTCCAATCACGGTGCCCCTCCTCTCGACGTCACAGCGTTTAGTTGGTTCGGCTGCCGCAGACCGCGCATGGTAGTTTTTCTTCTTTCTGGCTTTATAAAATAATTACTGACTTATCAACCAGATAAACGATGAAAAGTGTGTTAAATTGAGCCAGTGTACGTAGTGCAAGCAAAAACGGGAGCTTGACAAATTCACTTCAGTGTCCCTTTAAGATGAATTGGGATGATTAGGGTAGATGGATTAGGATGTTTTATAATTGATTACGGTAAATCAGGGTAGATTTTGTTATTTAAATGCTTTAGTATAGATTAAAGCATGCATGTTAACATGAAATAAAAGGGATTGAAGTAGATTTGATTGGATTACGGTGGATTAGGATTGATTCAGATGAACGAACTCTTGAGCGTAGATTTAGCCCAAATTAACCTTATCTAACCTGTCACTAAACCTAACACTAAAAGCTAATTTACCGCCACGCCAACCTCCCCAAAAAGATTACTGTAAAGCTAATCTAACCTTCCTTACCTCATCTTCACATTTAACTTTAAACTGCAGGCAGCCTACCCGTAGGCTGTTCCTAAACGCTAGCGCGGCAAATATTAAAGTATGTGTTAGGATTCCTTACTATAGGCGGTGCTGTATAGCGCCTCTATGCGCTAAACGGATACGTCTACTCCACGGGCGATATACAGCTCCGCTGGCCATCCGCAATCGGATGGCAGAATGCCTACAAGTGTTAAACAGAGTAATGGTTTGAGTGGGTTTGGTACATAGTGACGTGTCGAAACGCGGCACACGACAAGGGGCAAAAACACAGAAAAAAATCTAGCCATATCCACGTAATGAATGATGATAAGTGGGGCGAAGCTCGAGAGGGGGAGATCATCGTTAACCGTAACTCTCCCGTGAAAGTTCGCCCATTACATCATTAAGAAAAGACGTAAGACTGTGTGCGTACATTGTACAAATCAACTTTTATTTTCGGAGTCAATGCTCCCAGGCCCAGAACTGGTGAAAGACCCCGCGCCATCGAGGACTACCCCGCACCTCCACCACAATTTGTCACGTAGGATGGGACACAACGGTAAAGAAAGAACTTTTATTTAGGGCGAACTTGTGCCCGAACAAGACGAGAGGAAACGAGCAAAGGTCCTTGCGTCTCGTTCGATCTCCGAGAACGACTGCCTGCGTTCGTGGCGTGATTTCTCGCTTGATCTCCCCCTCGCAGTGCACGTGCGCTCGCGCCTCCGTTGGCGAACACAGACAAGCTCGCGCTCCCGGTGCCGAGTTTGCGCTGCCGGATGCAGCCGGTTCTTGCGCGTGCAACGCGGCCCGCTTTGCGACATCTCCGAAAGCATGCGGCGGTCACGTACCACGAGACACAAGGGATGGACAGACCCATGGCTTTAGGAGCTTCGCCCCTAAAAGACACACAGAGCCCCAACTTCCAAACAAATGACAGAGAAACCCAATGACCGCATATATACCGCACTTATATGCCAACACGCCTTATGTGAACCAACCAGGAAGTAGTCAATATATCGAAACAACACAAATAAAACCTCGTAAAAGTTCAACATTGTCACAAATCGACGAGCCTTTCATCGATTTGTGACAGTCCATCAGCGTCAGCAAATGGATCAACGTTTTATTGATTTGTGAGAATGTTGAACTTGAATGTTGAATGTTGTGAGAATGTTGAATGTTGAATGTTGAATGTTGAAAGAGTTTAATTGTGGTGCGCAATCATACCAAGCCTTCGCCATAAATGATTGCTAAAAGCAAATACACGAGCGTCGTCATATCCTGTAGCGCTGACTGCTGTTAACTCAGGATGGTGATAAATGAATCCAGAGCTCCCCTCTTATACTCTAAAAGGCCTTGCGCTCAATGCAGTTTAGCAGCCTCTTGTTACACGGGAGCAAAACAAATTTAAGCAAGAGCGGGTAGAAACGCGCAGCGCGGCTGATAATTCAAACATATATATATAATCGTGGCTTATGGAGCTGATGAGTTCCGCCTTCCTTCAATCTATAGTGCATATTACAAGAGTTGTTTTTCTAGTATTTCGCTCAGCAAAACGTATATATTGCTTGTAAAAAAAACATAACTCGAGTTATTTTAGAGTACGCAAAGATAAAGTTCAGACTTCTGAGACGCTTACATTTGGTAGCGCTGGATAACCATGTTGCAGAAAGCCAGGATGACTACAGAAGACATGAAGAGCACTACGACGCCGGGAAAGATAAAGGCCACGCGGACCTTCCAGGACGTGTCACCTGGGTGGGAGATGGAAATAATGGGAATGGCAAAGTTTGCCGCATCGATGGAATGCACGGGGTCGGGTTTCGGTCGTTCGTACTTCGGCTGCAGGAATAAAAGCTGTAGTTTGGTTTCGTGTATGCCAGCTACGATTGAATCAGCGTCTACAAGGGTGTCTTCCAGCTCATTTCCCGTCGTCTGTGGGAAAAAAAATTGCAGTTGCTACTTGCAATGCACGAAGCGTTATAATGTGTTCGTGTTATGACGGGCTGCCCCAAGTAAATTGGCGGCCCCATGCATGTGTGGGCATGAACGTAAAGCGAAACTTTCAGTGATGTTTATCGTCATTAATATCTATGTTCTAAACTGCAAGCAGCAGTTCAAATAGCACTACTTGAAATTATTGCTTGGGCGTCGTTGCATAACTGGGTTGAGTCAACAGCGCATCTGGAATTTTTGCTCGCTCGTCGCTTGTAGGCGTAGTTCTCACGGCACCACTCGTCCTTTTTCACTGCTGCTACACGGTTGCTTCCTGACTCACGCGTTCGAGCTAGCGAACCCAGCCCACATTCGCCGCCATCGGCATGTTTAGGTGCTAGCAAAGACGTTCCTTTACTACGTGACACTTCTTTCGGGCATGGATGTCCTGGGCACCGCGGAAACGTATTTGAGCAGTTTTGCAGGCATGTTTTTATGTTCTCGTCGGATGCATTGGGGGTGGTTGGGAACTAGATTTCAGGAGACCAGTGCGCCATCCGGTGGTCCTGTGAGAAACCCAGGATGCTGGTGCACGGCGCCGGAGTGGCGGGCGAGGAAGGTCCATCCGCAACAAACGGAGCATTCGGCCTCTCGAAAGGCCGCTGAAGAGGCAAATGGAGCTTCGCTTTCGAAAGGCTGAGTAGTATGGTTCGGGGTCCGTCCGGCGAACAATCCTGCAGAAGGCTTCTGAGGAGCCGTATGTCGGCCCTGCTGAACTCTGAGACTAGTACTATCCGGCGGTTCGTCGTTTTGAACTTGCCGACGTCTGCGAACGCTGCTGCTTTTGGATGTCCATGTTAGAAGGCACACCGAGCGTTGCGCTAGCGCCGCCTCCTGTGGCCGGTGACCTGGAAGGTCATCTGTAACGTAGTTTGATGGGACAGTTAGGAGGATGTTTATGTTCCGTTTGGGCCTGAGGTGAAATCAAACACAGGTTTGTAAAAGTCACCACTCACCAGCACAAGGAATAAGGGGCAATAAATTATGAAAACAAAGTTAAGTTGGTGATCTTGATGTACACAATAAAGAGTAACGAGAAAAACGCACCCATAGAAGGGGAAAAGAAGAAACCAAGGCATAAAGAACTTGTGGCTATAACGTAGAATAAAACAAAAGAAAATATCCAATTACACCTGGCCCAACCGCTGGGGAAAAAGTGGCAAGGAGAAGGACGTACGTTATTAAAAATACTTCCGGTCGGGAAAGTCCAATGACTACTAATTTGCGGATCCCAGGCACACTGCGGAATCGACGTAAAGGGAAACAGTGGCGAGTGAGTAGAGAAGGGCGACACCTAACCAGGAAAGTTGAACGCCTCAATCACCCTGGCAAACGGGTGGCCAATGGGACCACCAGTTTTGACATGGGCAGTGATGGGTGCGAAGGTTGACACCTAAGAAGACGCATGCCGTGGACAACTTCTATGAAGGCCAGTACCCACCGGTCCACTGTTTTGAGAGGTTCGACGTTAAAGCCTTCGGTGAAAACCAACGGCGTATTGTGGTTGTAGTGGTAACTAGGAATCACAGCCCCTTGTGCATACTGAACGAAGCGAGGGCGGAGAAGTCTTTATTGGCAGTTGTGTTGTTGATGGGCTGTTGTAAATGATGGCCATAGAGAACTCCACGTCCCCACTTGTCTCGTGCAGCGCACGTGCCATCAGCAGCACGGCAACATTGAGCTTAGCATCTGGGTTGGATGGTGACACCCGGTCCGACTGCGGAATGTGTTGCCCTGGGAGCTACCGGACCGGGCCGGCTGCCAAGGCGGTGGGCAGCCGTTGATGATGATGATTATGATGATGATTAGTGGCGCTCTCTTTGTATCGGGATGTCGGTTGTCAGCAACAGACTTATCTGTTTCTTTCACTTACTTGCCCTACTCCTAGCTAGCCTAACAATCTGTCTCCCCCATCACCTCCTCACCCCTGTTTCAAACTCAACGCTTCTTCTCCCCCTTTTCCCCCTACTGTCCTGAATTCTTTCTTTCTTCCCGACCTGCATGCTAACCTTGAGAACAACTTACAAACTGGCGCTATCTTTCTAGATTACGCAAATGCATTCGACACAGTTCCCCACCGACGACTAATGCTAAAATTATCCAGTTAAACATTAAACGCAGATTTAAAGTAGATTGAAGCGTTTCTAACTAACCGTTCTCAATTTGTGCGTGTCAATAACAAATCTTCGGAGGGTTTCAAAGTAGCATCAGTTGTACTTCAAGGTTCAGGTTTTTGGCCCCCTGCTATTCCTAATACTATACATTAACGACTTACCCCTCAGCGTATCTTGCAAAATCAACATGTTTGCGGATGGCTGTGTAATCTATCAAACAGTAACTAACGCTCACGACGAAGTTGTCCTGCAACAAGACCTTAACCCCATTCAAGAATGGTGCGATAAATGGCGTATATCTCTTAACCTGAATAAATGTAAACGTGTTTCCTTTTCCCGCCATAAAATACCTTTTTTTTTTATCAGATCGCGAACGCCACTGAACAGTGGCAATCATCGTACAAATATCTAGGTGTCACGTTGTCTTGCGATCTTACATGGAATGCGCATATTACTAACGTCCTTTCATCCGCAAACAAAACACTTGGCTCTCTAAAATGTCGTCTAGGCCGTGAGCCCCCATACGTAAAGTTGCTCGCTTACCAGTCCCTCATGAGATCAAAACTTGAATATGCCTCCACCATATGGAACCCGGCCAAAACATATCTCATAAATGATCTTGAATCTGGCCAAAATCGCGCCGTCCTGATTTCCTCATTGCCTGTACTCGTACAACATTAGCGTTTCATCCTTGAAAGCACAATACGGTTTATCACCACACTCTGCCCGCCACCGTATCGCCACCCTTTCCCTGTTTCACAAAATTTTCACTCTTCACTAAATGTAGCCCCCTACATCCTCCCCCCGACATACATTTCACACCGCACCGGCCATCCACTTCAAGTGTCCCGTTATCGTACCCGAACTGTCACCTTTTAAGCTTCTTTCTTTTCCCCATGCAGCCAAAGATTAGAACGACCTTCCCTGCTCCATTGTTTCAACCACCTGCCCATCAAACTTCATAGCAAATGTCAGTAGTCACCTGTGTTCATAAAACTAATGCGTTCAAATGGCCTTTTTTCTATCCACCCCTTATGTAATACCCCCAGAGGGGTCCATACGGAAATAAAAATGAAATGAAAAATTCTCATCACTGGCCCCCGTTTTGAGATGGGGCCAGCGCCACCTGCCAGTGTAAGAAACGAAGTAGCGGCTCCGACCAGACCGTAACAGCAGCGCCGTAAAAGCCGGGAGGAGTCACACAAAGCTTCACTTTGAACGCAGGCAAGCCCGACATCATTGAGCTCCAGCGTCATCTCTAAATGTGTCGCGAAACACTCCCGTACGATAAGTTCAGCCGCGGTGTAACCCTCCTTTTATTCTTCAGGGAAGCCGCTAATAATTAATTAGCCTGTCAAGCAGTCAAGCCTATATACAGGCACTAACGCCCTGGTATTCTGAATACCTCCCCCGCTCGAGCCTCCACTGGAGAAAATCCTTGAAATCGATTTCCCCATGCATAAGAATTGTGGAATCCTCTCCTCGGCCGAGTTGAGGGAGCAAATGAAGGTACTCAGAATACCAGAGTTAGTGTTTGCGAAGTTCGGCTTTCCTCTTGCTTCCGTCTACTGCAGTGAAGCTCACTCCTAAAGGAAAATGCTGAGAGGCAAAATGAAACCAGAGCAAAAAACAAAAGATGAAAATTCAGGTAAAGAGCCATGACCGCGAGTGAGATAGGTTAGGAATTCCAAACGGACTCAGCGTAAATACGATTAATGTGGCGTGAGTGCTTGCGCCGTGTCAAAGAATGCCTCATACGAGTTTCAGGGGCGAAGCACCTTAGGGGCTCCTGCTGTCGATGTCTCCTGTCATCGTCTCCAATAGGACCTGGGTCGGAACTGCTGGACCCTTCGGAGACACGGCTAGAATCACCCACCCCGCTCGAAGACTACGGTTCTATACTGCGCTGGTACAGGGACTGCAGGCGTCGCCTCCCAGCCCCCCACCCAAGACTCACCCGCAGTGAAGGAGTGTTATTGCGCCAGATACAAACGGACTCAGTGCTCACCCCTGTGTTGGGCCAACATGTGGCTCCGGAAGTGTATCCCAGTGCAGTGTGTGCTGTGTGTTGTGCCGCGCGTGGAACGCTAGCCCATATCCTTCGGTGCTTTCCCCAAGACCCCGCACCCTCTAGCCTCCGGCAGCTACCAGCCTTCGTGTGTAGGGCCATCACCTCGTCCGACTACAACACCCAGAAGTTAGTCGTCCAGTGCGTCCGGGAGGCCCTGGAGCGGCAGCGGGCAGGCGCGGCGGGTCCCTCGGGGCCGCGCGCCGGCCGCCCGAACTGTGGCTCGTAGTGCCGGCCCGGGCGTTGCCATTAGGCGCCACCGGACCGTTTTCTGTTTTCAATAAAGTTTTCTCTCTCTCTCTCTGAAGTCACGGTACTAAAACACCGGGACACTTGTTTTCCAACACCTCGCGCTACAACGTAACGCGTACTAAAAGGACCCACCGGGACACTCATTTTCCAACGCAAGGTTATCTCTGGTAATGCCTTCTTCTTAGCATGCTGCGGCGTGTGACACAAAGACAATTTACAGCCAGTCTGTCTCTCATTTAAATCTTTAAATCCGGTTCAATGCAAGAGAGCGCGCCAACGCTTCAGCAAGCGCGTGATTACTCCTCCCACCGGCGCTTCTCCGGCGCCCAATCAGCGTGCGCCGTTTGACAAGAAAGAGACTTACAATCTTTGAATACACTTATACACTGGACGTTTCGCCTCTCCCCATGCTTCACGTTAGTGCCGACGGCCTGGTTTTTTTAAGACTTTTCTTCAAAATTTGTTGAAACAGACGAATAAACACCATGTAGTCAGGGGTTCGACGAAAATTCGTCTGGTCAGGCATTGTGTGAAGAAACAGTAACGCAGTCACTGATCGAGTCAAAAAAGTAAAAATACGTTTCGGAACCCGTACGGGTGCCTTGTTCACAATGAGGCAAAAATGGACAAGTTTCGAATTTAAAGGTGCAGTTTCTGACGCAATGACCGCATATACATCAATGGTAACGTCCCTTCGTTTCGATTCATCGTATCGGAGTGCATTTGTATGAACGATGATTCAAGTAAAAGACGTGATGTCACGCTTCGCTCTTTAGACAGAATTGCAGAGTTGTCCCAGTCAATATCGTGCTGGTGCTTGTGCGGATTTAGTGACGCTTTAGACTTTATTTAGTGACGCTACGGGACGCTATCGCCCTATCGGTACATTCTAGCCCCTGCACTATCGGGGTGTCGCATTACCATGAAACCGCGATTATATTCATGTAACATTCGCTGTTTTCGATACAGAAAATACCTAACCCCGCCGTGCATATGTCCGGTGTTATCTTCGTCTGTCGTGATGCTGCAGCATATAAGCATGGACGCTCTGCTATAAGGACCAAGGGAATGTGGCTGCATGTGTCTTTCAGTGCGTACCTACGTAGACGCAGCTGTTATTTCTACGTTCGTAGTGGATGCGGCAAACGCAGGTTCCGTGGACGCAGACGCTGAAACGGGTGAAGCAGCTGTCGATGCTCGTGCAGTTGTCCCCCAGCTGGTTGTCTGCAAAGATAAAACGTGTCTAGTGGGCCTTAAGGAGCGAATATTACAATGTGGGTGCCATTCAACGGCGCACATAAGCAAAGGAACAATATAAAGCAGTAAAAAACAAAACTACCGAATCTACCTACTGATAGTTAAATTCGGCTATTAAAAGTCACAATGGAGGCGAGCGGCGTAAGCCTACTTACGCATCAGGAAAGTCCACATAAGTCTCTGAATATCCGCACAGTTTTTAATGACACTTCCCCCCCCTCTCTTGCCCAACCACATTTCTAAAGACTGTAACGATCCTTTTTTAGATATCCTTATGATTAACAATCCGTTTTCTTTCCCTTTGTAATATATCGCAGGTCTGTTACTGTGTATAACGTGTAGTGTTTTTTCACAGACACAAATAATTCAGTGTATATTTTATTTCTTTTTGCTGATGTTTTGCAATGCCTTCTGAAAAAGAGACAAGAAACTGCATGTCAACTAGTGTATGACTCAAATGCACCATATGTAACCTCGCAACACTTCTTTACGCTGCAACTTTACCCTGCAGTTACCCTTTTTAACGGTTTTTCTGTGGTCATGAGTGTTAATATTACGCGATTTGTGCTGCAGATTTGCCAATGTTTGTTGTGTTGTGCGAAGTCCCATGCTCAACGCATTTGCTTTGAGCGTATTAATAATGAATTAAAATGTACGCCGTTCTGAAGTTTTGAAATAACATGCAATGAGTTTGGACCGCAGCATCATGGAGGCGTCGTGGGCTGACTTGTGAAAACTCCAAGTGTCAGTAAGAGCGGTGTGCAATGCTTTAGGGACATGTCTATCAGTTTATATTGGCGGTGAGCGCGATCACGGGCGATGCTTCGAAGCTTGTCTCCGTGACGTCGGCTTAGGTGTTCTCGCATTTGTCGTCTGCTTTACAAGGGCTTACTCTCCGTGCTATTTCCTTGCGCACGGTTGACTTCTGGTGCTTGTGCTCACTAGATTTTGTGTGCCCGTAACTTTTAATCATAATTAGACTTAAAACCACATACACCAACTCAAGCGTGATTTAAAATACAGTTTTTGATACCGCTCCGGAATAAATATTGCTGGCGTCGCCCCACTGTTCCATGCGAAGCTGGTCCTGTGCGGAGCGCGAAGAGTCGGAGCTAGGCGTTAGCTTCTGCATCCAGCAATGTTTCAAACCAAGACAGCAGCCAGCTGCTAATAACCGAAAACAGCGAAAATACAAGACGAAAACAAATCTTAGGTCGTCGGGGTTATCAGCTTTGCCAGAAGGCGTCACGATTTCCGGTAATCGCATGTAAGGAAATGGTAAAATGATTTTTGCAACCTTGCAGAACACTATAAAGTATTGTGTCACATCTCTTCACGTTGCCATGGCATGAGAACATGCCGACATGCACCATAGGAGGCAACCATTGTCGATTGAGTTCCGAATAACCTGTGGCTTCTTTTCTGGCCCCTAACCAGTGTGGAGGTTTATTGAGCAAAACATTAGCAATTGAACCTGATATAAATAACGTGGTCGGTTCAAGTTCGGAGGCTGTGCTCGTGCATACAGGGCACAAACAATGGTGGTCTCAACCTCGTATGATATTTGTAGGTGCAAACCAAATCATAGTGACTTAGGAATGACATCCATTTTTCATAACTGCTTTTCTGTCCTTGTAAAAAGTCAGTACGGAGAGGAGCTGTTGCTAGTCGGTTTTCATCGTTTCTGCAGGTGCGCCGCCATAACATGTTTCCGCGATAACACACACACACACAGGCACGCACGCGCACGCACCCACACGAAAGCACACACACGCACGTACACGAACACGCACACGCGCACACACATGGACGCACGTGCGCACACACGCACGCACACGCAAGCACACACGCACACGCAAGCGCACACACACGCACACACAGACACGCGCACGCACACACACACGGACACACACGCACGCACACACACGCACAAGCAAGCACACACAACCCACGCACGCACGCACCCACTCATACGTACACGCACACGCAGATACGTGCGCGCGCACACACACACGTGCGCGCGCGAACACGCACGCGCACACACACGCACACACACATGAACGCACACACGCACACACACACACGCATGCCCGCGCGCACGTGCACGCACAGAGGCACACACACGCATGCACACCCACACAATTAAGAGACAAACCTTGCTTGGTCATCAGAGGAACATAAACGCGTGAGGAGAATAAAATATACCTGCACAAATTACTAAAACTAAATAGAGCCGCTATGGCGACAATCTTTGCTGAATACGGGTACATACACTGCACAAAAGAAAATAAAGAGCTGCCAATAGGGTTAAATGAAAAGCCCGCGACAACCGTTTCCCTTAAAACACCTTCGAAAAAATGGACTCGATAAAATGTATTTCGATAAAATTGAGTTTGACAAAACAGCGTTAGACAAATTGTCCGGACACCGTCGCTATCATTACAAACGAACCTTACTTCACATATGAAGGGCCTATGACCGCGACGAATAAACGTGCTATTCATGTGAGGTAGCTGTTTAACTTAGCAACATTCTAAATCCCGGAAAAATGAACGATTTCGTCTGCTTGCATCCAGCAGTGCACCAACCGGGCATGCACTTGATCCCTTGCTTGATCCGGAGGGGCGCAGGGCAGACGCATTTTCCCCCGAGGCAGATGAGGTACACGTTGCTGTAACGGCACTGCTCCATGCGCTCGCAGCTGCTGCCCAGAACGCCAGCTGCATTGAGGGCAGGCCCACGAAGAAATTAGAAATTGGAATTCGAAGAAATTAGAAGAAGAAATTAGCTGGTGTGGTGAGAACGGAATTCGCGGGAAAAATAGTTGTAAATGGATGCTACACATTTGCGTGTTTTGTGAACGCATGTGCGCGCATGCACACTCGCATGCACGCACAGGCATGCACACACGCGCACACAGGTGAGTACACACACAAGCCTTCTTCCCAGCTAAAAAATTACGCCCACGTCCCCTCACGGGAACCCTGGTGTGATTCAATGCATCTCATGGGGGGTTCCATTGGCGTTTTCCATCGTATTGATTACGCTTATAGCAGGGATTCTCACGCGAAGGGGAGGTGGGCGTAATTTTCCATTTTCACCATGCAATGCACATGCAGTACACGTATGCTCAGGTACGGTCTTTATTGCAGACGAGAATGAGAGCCTTGTGGTCCGTAAAGTGCACAGTTAGGGGCTCGACGATTGCATCAAGCAATCGTCGAGTACTGCGAGAATGTGCAAGCGTAACGCGGACGACCGTCGACTGAGACCGTCGGAGCGCGGCATGCCGCTTTATATTCACAGCGCCCGAAGAAGAGGAGAGCGCGGAGAGAGGGAGTACTGCACATGCGCAGCGCGTGCAGCGCCGCGCGCCGCGCCACCCACCGGCGCCTAGCAACGGAGTGAGAACGCGCTGCGCCAACCCGCAGCTGTTTGGGAGAGAGTGTTCGCTATCGGAGAGAGGAGAGGAGGAGAGGCGCAGCTGTGCAGACAACGCCGGACAGACGCAGGAAGGACAGAGGGGCGAGCATGAGATGCGTGCATCTAAAACGTCAGAATAAATATCGATTTTTACTGTGTGTACGCGTGCGTGCGTGCATGCGTGCGTGCGCATGCTTGTGTGTGCAGGTTATGCCTGGCAAGTTCTCCTTCACATGTATGTCGCCGCTATCGTACGGCACGAACATGTGGAAAAGAACCCCACGCGGAGAAAGATTAGAGCCAGATAATATTGCAAATATATCGCGAGATATACCGACAACAAGCATGTTCTCACAGGTGGAGCCAAGAGAGGCAACGGATGTGCGATTGCCTACGCAACCACAAAGAGCAAAGAGAAGGCTGATCTCCGTAGTTGACAGGCAGTGGAGGGGCAGAAGTTCTCTCTATAGCCCTCGCACAAGCTCGAGGATCACCGATAGTTACACCAATCTTGAAAAACAATTGCCTTCTCTTCGGCCAAAGCACCACTTATTCGAGGGAATTACCATTTTTCGCCATCAAACGATTATTGAAAGTGCATTAGATCCAAGGGCATATTTTTACGCCTTAGAATGAAGGAGCTGACCAGGTCGCCCTCGAAATACTTCTCCCGGTGCCCCAAATCACTGACAAAGTCCTGAACGTTAATCTTCCTACCTTCGCAGTCAAGACCTACATATCAGATAAGCGGTTTCCAGGGTCACCTCCCCCTATTTGACCCATCAAGAAAGGTAGCACTTCGAAGTCCAGCTGCTCCCACCAGCTCGACTTCAGCGCTGCAGGAAGAATAAAGACACCCCCCCCCCCCTACCTGTGCACGCTGAGTATACCGCAGGGTTCGAACCAACATCCTCTGGGACCACCCAAACACCAAGCCATTTAGAGCAACTACAATGAGAGCAGCTGACTACCGTTACTGGTTTGTAGAAGCACAGGAGCCTGGCGGGCTCCAACATCAAGGCCAATAGAAGCTGCCTGAGAGGAGGCGTCTCCCGAGCAGTTCCCCTACCATTTCTAACCAAAATGAAGCCTTTCTTTCCCTTTCTCGCGGCAGTGGGTTTTTCTATGTGTGCAAGAGTGGTTATGTTTGACTGAGCTCCCTTTGCCGTGGTAGATACATTTCATAAAACTGAAACCGGTGTTCACCAACATTTATGACCCTTGAAGGGTCTAATTTTGGTCGAAAATTTCATTGTTGCTGGGTTTGGCTCTCTGCGTTGGATGTGCAGGGTGATAAAATGGCGTGAAAGATGGAGGCAGTAAAACCGAAGGATGCCAATCCTCACTGACCGCATTTGAACATGGCAGAACCTGTCCATTTTCACAGTGAGCACAAGCGCAGGAGCGCAACCATTTAAAAGTGCCTCTCCGTACACCCTACACCATCTGCTGCAGCCCAGATGCTCCACTGCGGCGGCATTCCGAAACACCATTTCCAATTTTTTCTTTAGTTCACCTTTAAAAAAACCTGGTGGCCTTTATTTGAAGTTGTAGCAAGCGTATGTGTCCTTCAATATATTTATGAAGAAAAAAACTTGAAACAGCTGGGTCCCATCGCAGCCACCTAAGAAAAATTTCCGTGATGCTCAACTGTTCAGAGTGTTGTGTGATGTTGCTCCACTCTGAAATTAAGCAGTTTTTCTATCTTGTGCTTTCTGTCAGCTTTGGGTTGGTTCAGGCGAAAAGTATAAATACCATGTGACTGATCATCATCTGTTGTGTCTTTTGTGGCGTTACAATGTGTTTTCAGCGCCAGTACACGCAACCTGAAGACAGTAGTAATTAAAGGGACTCTTAAGGTGAAAGCCTGACGTTCCCCATTCTGCGAAAAACCGCGTTGTCGTTGTGGCAGCTGTCCGGCAAAGAAAATGTCCGGCGCTGACGAGAGTAAATAAATAAAGAACTGGCCCGGTCTCTACAGCAGTAGCTCAGCACTATATTATCTGCGCTATCTGCGCACCTTCAACAGGAGTTGTTGTTGTGGTTTATTTCTTCATTGCTCATGCCCACTTGGGGGATTCGACGGGAACCGGGAGTTTTTAGGGGATAACGACCCCGCTGCACCAAATTTACAAAATTGTGAATTGGAAACAAATCAGTTGTAAAATACTGCGTTCCACGTGACATCTGATTGCAATGGCACGTGAGTAGAACAGGTGCATGCCAACCGCGCAGTATTCCAGGGAAGCTGCGGCGTGTCACATTCTGCTTGTTGCCGTAATTCGCGCCGTAAAACGAAAAAACGAAAGCTTCAAGAGACGCCCGCACGGTGTTGCAGAAAAGAAGACAGTCGCAGTAAATACCACCAAAAAAACAAGGAAACGAAAACGAAGAAAGAAGTGCAAATACAATGCTGAAGCATAGGAGTTGATAAGTATCACCGGGTATTCTCCTTCAAAGCCTTTAAGCAGACTTAAGTGCTCTGCGGATTTTTTGACGGCACTTCTGTCGAGCCGCCCCCTCTCTCAAGCGTCTGTTATTTCACGCGAAAATCATGAACACAAGGTACACTCTGCCCCTTACCCTCAAAGTTTCTTGGCACATTTATACGGACTGGGCAGCTGGACGGGTGGCGTCACCACACGGCGCTCCTCTGGTTACTCTAGCCACCACACGGCGCATTGGACTACGCAGCCATAACTTGGTTTTGTCGTGTTTGATTCAGTGATTTTGATGTTTAGGTGACGTTGTGAGCGGATATGTGCTGTGAAACGAAGTCTCGGCACATGGATTGGCTTCTTCGATGCACTAAAAGCTACTCAACTCGTCGGACCCTTCTAAGGATATGGGCCCTTTCTGATGCGCTGCACACATGGTTCTATTCTATCTGGGCCCGAATAAAATTATTGTTAGTAGTATTCATTTCAGCCAATTTAAATTTTTTCAGCTGTTTTCAATGGGTACGGTTTCAACACCAGCCTTAACGGTGGGATACTGCGAAACGTGTGCTTTGAAAGAAAGGCACTTACGACTTCGATTCGCATGTGACCGTGGAAACGTCGCGGCAGTTTATAATTTCTTTCTACGTTTACAATTCTAAGTTTACAGTTTCGAATTTATAAGATGGCAGATTGTGGTAAGACACGACCGCAGCATTCAGTTGTAAAAACGAAGGCAGGTTTCTGGCCCCCCTGTGTCTTTCGTCCTTCAGCCACCCAGCAATTGTTTTAAAAAAATCCATTAGCCAAGTAGCCAGCAATCAAGTCTTATTACAGGTAGAAGCAATGTTTTTCCATTTCAAGCAATAACGTTATACTGTCAAGCGGTATTTATTGCAGAAATATTTCCCGATGGCTGTTGTACATATATTTATGAGAAATTAACCACGTTTCTACCGTAAGTAGTCGGCTTACGTAGCAGCCTTGCGTACTGGCCTTGCGCTTTTTACGGCGAGGAAAATCGCAACGGAAAGCAGAATTCGGGTGGCTATTTCGCTTTAAGTTGACAAAATAGCAGATGAAGATCTTGCAAATGCTACCTTTCATGGCGTCTTCTTCTCATTTGCGTTTCCCGTTGTATCAAGTCACATTTTTCAAGCATTCATTTGCCGTCAGTTTTTCTGCCGAGCAGTGTTACCTTTGATGCAACGGTAGACGCCGCCTTGCTCGAGGAAAAGTGGCGTCAACTCGGGACAGGTACAGTTGCCCGGCACGCCGTCACCATCCGAGTCACACGTCAGTCCTTTGATGAACTCGGAGTGGCAGTCCGACTCGTCAAGGCATCTCTTCCCTAGGTAGTTGGCTGCAGAATAAACCGGGCATGTTACGTTCTCAAATTCTTCATGCCAGCATAGCTCCCACGAGACATCCAAGTTGCTACAGAATACCAGAAGCTTTTCCAAAAGGTCTAATTAAAGCAGATGAAACTTTTTTTTTATTGCTGACCACCGATAGCAGCTAATTGTGCTGCGAGGTGCACTGCAAAACAAAACGAGAACCGCTTGTTCAAACTGAGGTTCATTCTTTTATATGAACCAGGCAACAAATGTTAAACTTAGACTCAACTTGTCAAAGCTTATCTCGAGTATTTGTGGGCTTCAAAGGATGAATAGAAAGTAAATTGTCTAAAAAAATAAGCAATAACTTGATGGTCTTGTTTAGCTGGCGCAATTCAATATCTTACAACCACCTCCCTCAACGAGGTAAACAAGCAAAGCCTACAACGCATGCAGTGTGTGCAGCGTGCAGCCAATGTCAAATTTCTATATATTCGCGGGAAATTCCATATCCTACACGATTCACAATATAAGCAAACGGTCGTGCCCGCACATGGGAATCACATGGTCGTCCCCTTGCACGTTAGTTTTCTTTCATTCGGGCATAAGTTTCGATATTGAAGCCTGGCAAGCGGCACGGTTTTTGATGTAGCTCTAGCTTATACAGGGCTGACTATGTGAAGGAAAAAAATAAATCTACTTTTACGAGGTTCTGCTAACGGTACTTTAAGTTCTTGGTAACATTTTATCAAGATGCAGTACATTGTACATGTTGACTGGTAAAGCAGTGATGGTTTGTGGGTTTATAATGGCTACTCATGGTGGCAGGAGTATTCAGAAAGCTTTACCGCAGTATAGGTGGCGTGAAACCGCGTGAAATCACGCTGGAGGAAAAAAAATATATTTCCTGGCCATTACGATACTCCCGGCGGTGTTCTGGGTGGTGGTGCATACCGGCGTCTTATGAAGTTATCGCTGCATCAGGGAACCCATGAAGGCGCGCTATATCTTCTCGTGTTGTCTGGTAGCCTGTCGTTGCGGCGGACCATGTCTCGCGCCTTTCGCCATATTTTCATCACCCGCTTTGCTGCTCGCTCTATCTTCGGTGGCATCTTCGTTCTCTCGGTTATCTCATAGCGCGTCGCTTCCGGAAAGAATGTATCACGCAATCTTGGTACCATCCTCCCCTTCATACTTTCGCCTCAATTTTCTCCTCCATATTCCTGTTTACTCTATCTGGTTTGTCTTCGGTGTCCCCTTCATTCGTTCGGTTACACCGAGGGACGACGGCCCTGTGAAACGGGAGGAACGGGCCCTTAAGTACTGCGCACTAAATAAACAGCGGCATGTTTTGCAGCGACAGATCCAGATAATAACGACTCCAGCCCATCTGGGAGTGAACGGGAACGAGACGGCGCACGACCTCACGCGAGAAATGACAGGCTGCACGATGAGCGAAGAAAACGCCGTTTCGGAGAGATGTGCTCCCCTCCTTAGACGCGCAGAAATAACCCAACATGTACGTTTGGCCAGACGCAGCCTTTCCCCACCTCCCCGACACCTATCTGTCGAGCAGGCAGGAGGAGGAGAAAACTTTATTGGACAGATAGGTCGAGCTTGTAAGTGGGCGGGGTCCTCAGTCCAGGACTCCGTTGGTGTGGCCTGCCGTCTTCGCCCTTTCAGCGAGCCAGACCTGCTTACTTGGGTCCGAGCTGGCAAGTTCACTCTCCCACTGCTCGTATGTAGGACTGGGCATCGGTGCAAGGTCTGGGTTTGAAAAGAATGCCCAAACCATACGGAAGAGCGTTGCTGGGTTGCCGCAGTGCCTGCACAGGGGGTAGTATATTGTAGGGTGAATGGCGTGCAGCCGTGTGGGATGTGGAAATGTATTTGTTTAAAGTTGTCGGAGGGTGACTTGTTGTTCTTTTGTTAATTTTTCTGCCGGTGGCGGGAAGGTGCGTCGTGTGAGCATGTAGTGTTGAATGATGTCGTTGTATGTAATCAGTGAGTGTCTGTTCCTCTCATTGTCCTCTTGCGGTGCCCGGCGAGCAAGATCTCGGGCGTGAGCGTGAGCCGCTGCATTGCGCGAAGGGATGAGTGGGCAGGCGTCCAAATGATTTTGACTGTTCTTTCAGGGGGGTTTTGGACTAGGATCTGTAGGGCTTTTGTGGAAATCCTTCCGGCTATGTACTTCCGACACGCCGCTTGCGAGTCCGGCTTTGGTCTGGGTTATTGCTAATGCGAGCGCCGCTTCTTCCGCTTCGAGGATGGTAGCCTGGCGAAGGGTGACACTAGTAATAAGATCAGTGGGGGTGGCAACAACCGCTGTTTTAGTATTTGCACGTGCGTAGTCCGCTGCGTCTGTGAATACTGTTGTTTTTGAGTGACAGTACAGCCGTTCAAGGGTTTGTGCCCTGGCTGTTCTTCCGCCTTCATGGTGCTGAGGGGTCATATTTCTTGGCAGGGGAGGCACCACACTACCGTGTCTTGGAAAACACCTTTCCCCACCCTAAACTGGTCTTTCACTGCTCCGAACAAATTACCTCCCATAGCTGTAGAGGGTAGACGAACTTGGAAATTTTCATGAAATTACCGAACATTATAGACTAGCGCGTAAGGTACTTCCCCCGGCTAATCCACAGCTTAGCAGGAAATAAGAGGTTCTACTGGAGGAAATTACAAACCGGGGTCTTCGCAAACCCTTTATTATACAGCAAACGGCAACCCAAACTATACGACTCTAGATGCAAAAACTGTAACGCCGTCGCGGACCTCGTCCACATGGCGTGGACGTGTCCCTCTCACAACAAACCTCATAAGAATACTGCATCCTGGGAGGTCCTACTACTCAGGCGGACCTAGAGCACTCAGCGCAAAGTCATCGGTCTCGCCTTAGAATCCGCCTTGTCCCAAGGGATCCCGGCCGACTGATGGGGGGGCACATAGGTTACTCTGTGCTTTTGACTGGTGCAAATAAAGTTTCTTATGTATGTATGTATATCCCATAGCTGCCCCTTCCGTGGAGCAGACTGCCCTCTTTCCCACATGGTTGGTGGATGCCCCTCCCACCTTCTCCCCATACCGATTCCGTTCTACTTTCCTGAGATCTGGAGGCGCGCCCTGTCCAGCTCATGCCTGTCCGACGGCTGGTGGAGCGGGCTGTAGCGGTTGGCAAGGAATTCACATCCTGAAGAGTCCGTGGAAATTGTGCCAACAATAAATATGTTTATCCTCCTCCTCCTGTTTGCAAGTGTTCGTGATGGCACAGTTAGTTTTTAACCACTTACAGGGAGTAGAGAGGTTCCTTCAGTTTTCCCATGTGATTGGGCATCACGACATGGTGAGGTGGAAGCCCTTATGGTGGTGAATAAATGAGCCAGGATGACGTCTCGTTTTATCACTGCCGTTCACGTCATTTAACTAGCAACCGAAGCTGTTTCAACGGCGGGGAAAAAAAGCAGGACCTTGAAGAGAGTGTTTTTGTGTCGGCCACTCAGGAATTTTTTCTCGGCGTCGGTCATAAAGTTGTACATCTAGCCTGGTGGTGTGAAACAATGAATATGGCAAGCAAGCTGTTTTTACTTCTGGCGGTTGGCAGCAAGAGTGCTAAGCGTTGACGCACTGGTCACCTCGTGGTGATCCACTCGTAGGTATCCCCTGGATTATTACTATCATCATTAGCTACCAGTCCATGTCCAGTGCCAATCGAAGAATTTTATCAATGACCCCTAACTGCCCCGATCCTGGCTGCCGGAATCTCTTCTTGGCCATCGCATTCCATTATCTCGTTCTTCCTTCCAGTTATCTGTCTCCCCTGCCTCCCCTGGCTGGCTGGCCACGTATGCGACGCCATCTGCGAAGAGCGGAGGGGGGAGCACTACCACCACAATCGCCAGTCAGAACAAGGTTTCGTGGCTTTGCGAAAGCAGCGCGTATAGTTTATCGGCGCGCAGAAATGCTTCTAAAAGAACGTTGAGAGGACCGAATTCAGATGGCGTGCAAATGAAGGTTCACTTCACGTCGGTTCCAACCCATCAGGTGGATTCGTCAATTTTTTCTACGATACGCGGCGTGGCTAATGTAAAAAGGGTTTTTACTTCTCGTAGTTGAATGCCTTCCTTTCTCGTTCGAATCGGGAAGCCTTTTTAAACGCATACAATTTAGCTCTTATTACGTTCTGTTTCCCAGAATCCCATTGAATCTTTATAGGGGGGAAAATCGAATTGGCACTTTGCAGAATCTGGTGGCCATAATAACTGACTTGCAGCAGCACACATATACCGCCGAAAGATATCACTCAAACCAGGGGAGGTTGTGCATCAGCTTACCAGCGGCCCCAGTCGGCTTCCGAACAACGGACCCGTTCCAGTGTTGCGGCTTCGCTGAACCACTACGAGGAAAGAATCATCATTAGTTTGTATATTGGTTCACTGCTTCGTAAGGTGGGAACCTATCCACGTAATTCGGGCTTGTCCTGTTGTAAGGCGATCTCTTCACCGAATATTCACCCCTGCCCACAAGATCGCCGGCACAAAACAACGAAAGTTGTTTGATTGTCTTTTTTACTGAGGTATAGCTTGGAAATAGCATCTCAGGCGCTTGATTGAATCCTTGATATTGTAAATAAGTGAGAGATGAGGTAAGGCTCTCATATAAATAAGGTTTATTACAGTGAAATTTCACCCCGTAACAAACTAAACAAAATCACACTGAGGCGGCATAGTTGGAATTGATTCATAATAAAGCGTGCGCAGAACAAACGGGAATACCAAAAGAAGCACGGACGAGTGCAGTCCAACGACTAATTTTATTTGTACGAAAAAAAAAAATGAGTTTTACGAGGTACACAGCAAACACGTAAAAACACACGGATTTTACAGATATGAGGACCACAGCGATATTTCCTTATCCAACAAAGCCAAAGATTAGTCACTCACACAATTGTTTTTTTAGCAGGTTTTGAACCATTTGTTAGACTGCGTAAGTCTGTGCGTTTGTTCATGTGTCCCCGTTTGTTTAACATAATCTTTATTATGCACAAGAATCACTCACGCAGGCAAGAACTGTGGAATCGAAAGGCGGTGCGTTTTGTCGCGTGCATTTATTTATCTTCAGAGCGTTGTCCTTCTAGAATAATCCTATCAGATCAAAAACAGCGTGGATGAAACAGAACTGCCTAGCTTAACGACGAACTGGTTACAGTCTTTACACTCATCCGCTATAAAATAAGATAGCCGGGCACTTCAATAACGCCACAAAGAACAAGCAAATGATGCACTGTCAACATCGGATACCATAGCCAAGTGCGTTTAGACTTAGCTCGGCTATGCCAGGATATACGTAGCGTGAGCTAAGGTTGGTTATTCTTAGGTTTCCTGGTTGTCTAGGGTTAACTGATTATCATGCTTACTGCTGCTAAAACGATTTCCAATCCAATGCAATCTAATCCAATCCTAATTTAATCCAATCAAATACAATCCAGTCGCGGCGGCGGCCCCGGCGCACCAGCTGTGCGCCGTGAGACGTCACTGCTCCTCGCGCATGCGCAGCACGGCTGTCCAGGAGCCACGCGAAACTGTTCAACCTCGGCCAGTGTAGCTCACGCTACAAAACGTACTATAACCAATTCTTCTTTGGGCGATACATAAAGAGGTTTTAAATGCGGAGCAGTTCTAGAGGGTGGGCGTGACGACAACTCTGACGTCGTATTGTTCCAGGCTCCCTCCAGCAGGTTTCCCCGTCCCACAAAATCCTCTTTCCAATTACAGAAAACATTAATGAAAAAATAAAAAAAGAGGTGGCCTTCATATTTTGATCTAAAACGGCTTATATTTCCCCTGGAAAAAGTATAGCGGTTTTGCGCCTCATGTAGGTTCGTGGTAATATGAATGCCAGATTTAGAGCTTTCCCGTGGTGGGTTTCGATATTCCAAAAAGAAGATTAATCACTCAGGATCAGTTAGAAAATCCAACCGAGAGGAATTAAAGAGGCAGAGAGGAAACAATACAAATGCCTCGTTCGTCGAACGTAAGTGCCGCCAATTTCGCAAAAATAAAACATCCCAACTCTATAGTAAAACTCGTCATCGAACACACGTAGAATAGCAGAGAAATAATTTGAAGAAAATGAAAAAAAAAAAACTTCAAATTATGCAAATAGGACAACTCATGCAGAGGCCTAGGAACTAGAATCCACATGTGCATGATTAGCTAAACAATGTCAACGAGTCGTCACAGGACATCATTTGACGCAACGTGGTTTTAAATGGGTCCGTGAATACGCATAACAGCCGTGTTCAATTTGCAAGACATAGCCTTTGGTGGCTGACTCAGTTGTATCACAGCCAGGAAAAACGTTTCTAACCAAAAATAATGTGAAAAGAAACCTTGAAAAGCTTTTAAATATCGCGCCACACGACGCCAGCGTTAACACAAAAGAGCGAGCAGGGATGCAATAGCGGCCACAATGAAATCAGTCTTATCAATGAATTAACTTCCGTTAGCATTCAAGTTATGCGATCAAACTGAACTAGAGACCCGACTAGAATCTTAGTCATGTTTCTTGGGAGTGGCTTTGGTCGAATGCCGCCAATCGCACAAAGAAGTATCTGTAACGTCATAGAGACACCACCAAACGCTCACTGCGGAGTCGCCAGTCATTCATCGGCTTTGTTTAATATCTACATTATTTCTTTGAAGCGTGCGATCAACTTGGTATCCTTGTTATCGTATAAAAACCGTCTTTTCATAAGCCAAACTTGTATTCTGGCTTTATGGCTTTCTCGAGACCCAAGAGAGGTCCAACTTCAAGAAGCGTACTTCACCGCTGCGCTGTATACTGCAAACAGCTCTGATGAGGAGGCGGCTCCCGCGGGTTACAGCAACAAAAAGCACACGGCGACTGCCCGCTCGTCTCTTCCTCCTTTTCTCCCTACTCTCCTTAAATGTTAACAGAAACAGACAGACAGCCAGAGAATACGCGCAGCCGCGTGCGTTTCCTGCTCTGACCAACCTCTCCCGTCTTACCAGGCTCCATCAGAGGAAACAAAGATGGGCTTCCTTTTATGGCGTCTGGACTAGGACCAGGCGAAGCTACCATGGATAGGGTCGATAGCAAGTGCTGATTATCAACAAAACCATACAATAAAATGGACGTGATCTTGCTCCGACCCATACGATACTTTTGAACACCAGTGCTGCCGCACCTACTCCGCTTGCATGAACCTCAAGAATCACTTCTACAGTGTCCTTCTGGCTGCTGCAAATTGTTGCCAAACAATTATGCAGCACAGGTAACTGATGGAAAAGGAGCGTGCATGCCTAATCTTTCTGCGGCAGCCATGGATGAACAGTATCACGTTGGAAACATGAAATGGGTGTTTTAAAAAACCGCATCTTCTATTCCCGGCACAGAAATTGAGATCTGTATCACAAAAACATTGGAGCCCTTCAATGGAAGACCAGCACAGCTGTATTGGTGGACAGCTATATTGAATTATGTATGGTGACTTACTATCCATATTGATAAAATAAAGACATACACACTACTTATAAACAATTATAAATACATCATTGTATAATTTGTACTGGGATATATGTTTAAGAGTTGTAGGCGTCTTCCGTAAGCATGCATACTCCCTCTGTAGACGGCCATATATTGACAGCACAAAGGTATATTGTAAAGTTTGCAGCTTCATTGTAAACTAATTCGCCATCATCATCGTCGTCGTCGTCATCATCATCATCATCAGATCGGTTTGGTTTAGTGCAGGACGAACGCCCCTCCAAAAAATCTTCAGCCACATCTGCCGTGTCCTAGATGAGTCTGTTCTTTGCCTTCCAATTTTTGTGCTTCATCCCTCCATCGACTCTCTGGTCGGCCTCTATCGCGCCTGTGGTCTATTGACAGCCACTCCCTCAAACGGATGGTCCACCTGTTCTCCCTCATGCGCATAACGTGTACCGCCCATGCCCATTTTCTTCGCTTAATTCGAAATAGAAGGCCTTCCACACCAGTCTGTTTTCTAATCCACTGAGCTGCTTTTTCATCCCCCTAGCGTTATTCTTTCTATAGCCCGTGAGGCCGATATAAGTTTCCTTTCAGATATCTTAGTGGGATCCCAAGTTGCTGCTCCACACGTCATTACCGGAACTTTTTGGTGGTGTACCAGCTTTTTCAGTGACAGAGGAAGTAAACCTGTGACAAGTGAATGAGACTCAGCGTAATGATATAGTCTTCTTGGCGGTCATTCGCCATATAATATATTTCGGGATAGTTCCGATAAAACAGGAGTTAGGCATTCTTTGCAACAATACCTCCTTTGTAACGGCCATGTAATGACAGCAGACAGGAGATCTCTAACGTTTATGCAAGGTAATTATGGCAAGTCAATGGAAGTGGGCGTGATTACAAAGTCCTCTTGGCGGCCAATTTCAATGTAAATTTTTCCATATTGGGAGCTACAGTTCCAGGTTAAGAGATACAGGAACTTTTTTCCTACCTCTGGAGCGAGCGTATGCGCTTCTCAGTTGACGTGACTCGATAGATGCCTTTAATTTTGGTTAGAACCTGGAATAAACTCCGCTCTAATGAACTCACGGGCCATGGCGGCGTTACTAAATTTCAATACCGCGCCGGGCTTGTGCGTGTCAAGGAACGCGTGCCTTCGCTCATAATGGCATTCAGGATCACAAAATCATTTGTTGCGAATAGCGACCTCATACCTTTAATCGAAATGGACAAGATCAGCAGCTAGTCGTGGGCCATCTTATCATCTGATTGTTTCGTCTCAACTGATACGTTTAGTTCGTCTTCGATCTGAAATTCTGAGCCATGATTCTGAAATTCTAAAATTCTGAGGCGGCTCCAACAGCTGTGAGGTAAGTTTACGGTGAAGCGAATTCACTGAGGCCCAGACCTAACCACTGAGTGCGTTACTTACGGCAATCAGGCATTTTTTTTCTAGTGCAAGCCGTTATACGGTTGGCTTATTTTTATTTCTTTAGTGTTATATACAGCGTTCTTTTTCCGGCTTTCTTAGTTTAGTGTTCGTTTGTCGGAGAGGTATGAGATACATATTATTGATTTGGTCAGTTCATTTGGGCAATATTTTTTTTTATACTTTCGTATTTTTTGGTTTTTGAAAATTCCGTTTGGCCGTTAATCTCCGTATTCGTTATTACAACGAATAAATGTGCCGCTTTTGCCAGTTACTCATTATTGTGGAAATAGAGGGCATTACACGGCTTTGGCAGGGGGGTACTCAGCAAAGAATGCTGCGCATTAATGAATGCGCCCAATAGTGCGCATTAATGAATCAGTGCACACTAGTGCGCATTAATGAATTAGTGCAATGAATTAGCGCACACGCTTTCTACTGCGCTGACGGGCTGCATCGTTCTTTATGCATGCCTCATCACGTCTGAGTTTCTGTAGTGATTATAATTTGCGCGATCTCGTCAGCGTTTATAGGGTGTTCGTGTTCTCAATTGTCTTTTAAATGGGTTTCTTCCTCCTCGCCTTGCTAGGAACCTCGGGACACTTCAAGTTAGCCAGTAGTTTCAACAATTGTCGCGGCCTGTATTAATCCTGAATAAAAAAAGCCCCTCATTTCTGTTGATCATTGGCTTCACCATATCGTACGTGTACAAACTTTAGCTAGCTGGTACATTACGAAAATGAACTGAGCAAATGACATGAAAACAGAAAAAAGTACACAAGACGCCGACAGATATCACACAATGTGTCAAAAGCAGCATCTTATAACTTCCTCATTTTGTAATGTATATGGTAAATTGTTGTCTGTAAGTTGCAACCTGTCAATTTCTTCATTTCTTGTGTCGTCATTTGTTTACAACGCTATTTTTCATTTCTGGTTCATCTAAAGACAAAGACCTGTCAGTAAAGATGGTTGTGGTTCTTTTCCCCGAAGTCCGGTGTCGATCAGGAACCCAATCGCTCGGGCTCCGGTTGATTTGGCAGGAGGCTGGCAGGGCGATGGTGTTGAAGTTCTTGGAGACGGTGGTCGAATGGAGGAACTCGAGGCGTTGGGGTTGATTAAGTGAAACGGAAGTTTATATACAGCTATTTACAGTAGGATAACTGGGTACATGAGTAGTAAAAGGAAAAACTTCAAACTTCAGCTAGACGCTAGCTCCGAGTGCGCACAAATCACTCGAGCTCCTCAACTTCGTCTAACTCTCCTATCCTCGGAGCGTACCCAAACCGCTCGAGAAACGACGGCCGAGACTCTGTCTCGCCGCAAGATCCCTCTAGTTGCCCGGCACGGCGCTGTACCCTAAACCTCCGACGCGAGCTTAACCTCTAACCTAGGGGGCTCACAAATCCCAACCTAGCTTCAACGGTCGAGACTCCTTGTCCCGCCGGGAACTGCCCAGCTCGGCGCTCAGACAAGGATTTCTAACGGCCAAGTTCGGCCTTATAACACCTCGAGATCACACTCTCTCGGGAACGCCCCTGTAGCGTTCGTACACGCGTAAGGGAGTGCCCAAATTCACGTAGACAGCTGTCACTCAGTGCGCTACGGAATATTCAATGAGTCGCCGCCATCTTTGGGTCAACGGACCGCTCGCGGGCCAGCAGGCGCGTACGACCCCGAGGGGTGAGGGCGAAAGGCGCGACTGTTCGCCGTGCTGACCGGGGCGCGTTAACAATGGAGGCTCGCGCGGCACTCGTCCCGACGTCGGTAATCACACTCCCAGGCGCTTCTCGGAATCCGGCGGCGCCGTCTGCGTTTTCAATGGGGGATTATACCCGTGGTATTCGGTCGGCCAGACAATCCGTCTCCCGTGCGCGCCGTGACGAATTGGCGCCGGCTGCAGCGTAGAGTCTACAGTGCTGGGCCACCAGACAGAGTGGCGGGTTCTCGCGCGCCGCCCGGGCGCTTGGCCCCTGACCTCATCAGTGGACCTTCCACTGTCTTTCGTCGTCAAGCATTATTTGAAAACTGTCAGTATGGCCCTCGGCCCTTGGGTCCCTTCAGTATTATAGTGCGCCATCCAGCGCATTCATCTTGTTGATTACTTACAATGCTGCCCAAACGGAAAGAAAGTTAAACAAGATGCAATAAGGAGAACTGATGGAAGTAATGGGTAACATGTGATGCCGTAAAATGCTCCAAAGCTCGGAACAGTTTTTCGGGAAAAAACGCTTTTACACATGCCACAGAAATCCTACGCTTCCCAGTATCAGGGCCCTACAGCCCAGTGGAATTCATTGGCTTAATGGGTTGATGGTATGCTAGATTAACGCTCAAATTGCTCACCTTTGGCTCTCCACTTTGGCAGGATGTGGGGGATTCTTGTTTACGACCTCCGCATGCGGGGCTGACTTTTCGTAGAGGAATCCCGACGACTCTTTCAACAGGAAAAGGCAGCTCACCATGACGAGTGCCCTTAGCTGGGCAGTGGGTAGCATCGTAAATTCGCCACCTGCAAAAATGCATAGCATCATTTCGTTGCCTTGAGAGCACACATTACTGAGCTTCAGCCACAGGTTGGTCAGCCATGCAAGATTCCAGCAAAGCTTGGTGTGGGGCTAGTTGGTTTGGAGACATGAGGAGACGTAGAGCGCTGAAGTTAGCAGGACTATCACAGAAAAGGAAAAACGGAAACATGATTACATGGGAGTACTAAAATACTCCCTTGTAAGCATGTTGGTGGCAACTGCTATTGAAGCCATTTTGTGTGTTTGTAGGACGGCAGACAAACAGGCAACAATTTGAAAACAAAAATAGCCCTGCGGCCGCATTTGATCTTTAGCTCTCTTCGCTAAATGATGTCATCGTCATCTCAGAATGGCGTCCATTACTTGTAATGACGGGTGGTTCGCATCAACGGTGTCCTTTGTCCCTTTATTCTGCGCTCGTCCTGTAAACTTCAGCGCTCTACGTTTCTCATGCCATGCGAGAATCTTTATTCGTGCTGAAATTACCCTAAGGACTCTCAACATTTTCCGAAGATTTCGAAGAAACGTTTTTTATTCGTGACGATAATAGTCCATTTCGTTGTAGACTACCCATCGAGGTGCATCCACACAACAGGGAACTAGAAACTGTGGTCCTCTGTACGCTAATAAGTCAGGGGATGTTCCGCTGCAGATTGCTGCAGTCATATGAATTACTCCGGCACTTTCTGCCTTTTCCCCGTGATAGCACCCACTGAGATATTCATGCGCAAGCATTTTAGTTAGAACTATTTATGAAGCCTTTTGTAGCAGTTGTAGGGCGGCGGACCTAACAATGCAGAATTCAGCGTGAAAATAAAAATTGTCTTCCAGGCGCATTTGTCATTTCGCTTTCTTAACAAAGTGATGCCAACTATTTTACTTGAAGACGCGTGGTTTTATTTACGTGAGCATGGCATTTTTCTCGCTAACTTAGCAATAAGATGTTATGTTGCTTCCGTGTCAAAGTACTCTTCCTCTTTTTAAGGCGCACTGCTCTAGCAAAATCTGCCTTTTCCCTTGATAGCACTGGTACTAAATACTCCCGTGTAAGCATGTTGGTGACAACTGTTATTGAAGCCATTTTTGTAGTTTGTAGGACGGCAGACAAACAACACACAACAATCTGAAAACAAGAATAGTCCTACGGCTACATTTGACATTTAGCTCTCTTCGCTAAGTGATGTCATGGTCATCTCAGAGTGAGGTTCATTACTTGTGATAACGGACGGGTTACTTGTTACACACTAGCAGGGATGCCGTTGCATAGAAGGACTGCCGGTTAAAATGATAGGGGATATTTCTGTGCTTTTTCAAGGCAGCCTCCTGCCAGCATGTTCGCCTGGACAACGGCGCGCTAATGTTCATCTTCATGACGCTCTGTATGCAGCTGTTCCCTCTCAACTGATCAACAACTTGCGGATTGTGAATAGGTAAACAAAACAGTCGTCTAGCTCACCTCACAGCAGGCTATCGAAATAGTGGCTTTGTCCATTTGCATACCAAGGTATCTTGAGGTGATAAAAATTGCCAACGCGGTTTATTATCCAACGTAAGACATGACAACACAAGACATTTTTCTTGACGTTGGTGCCGCCGCGGCCTATATCTCGGACAGAAAAGAAACTATACTACTGATTATATTTTAATAAGAACTCCATGAACCCGTGCATTCAATCTTTGATGTCATCCTGCGTCAAGAACAGGAGGGCCGTGAGACTGGGCGTGTCTCACAAGGCGTAAGCACGCGATGTTCCCGCATCGTAGATACTTGGGCTGTCGGAGAAAAACCACGTTTCTTTAGGATAACATTTCTCTTTTCGAGAGGGGTATCATGTGCCTGCGCCCATGTCATTTCGGGCTAGTAAGTGCGATTTCACGGATCCTGGCCATCTGAAATGTTGGCGATCTCGTACGGGGTGGTTGTGTTCTTCCCCAAGTGGCATGGGATGTCCAGTGCGCATCCTTGGGACGGGATCCTGAAACGGAGCTGCGATGAGCAGCTCCCAGTCGCCCCTGGGAGCTGCTCATGAGCGGTATCGCCTTTTGCTGAGTACGGCTGTGTCCGCGGGCAGCGAGGCTAAACTCCCGTCGACCAGGGGAAGGGTCCCTTGCTTTCGGTGGTTCACCGTCAGCAGCGACATCTAGGGGGGGGGGGGGATTTTTTAAACGTTCAATGGGCGGCTCCAACAAAAGTTCACTGGTCGCGCATTTGTGTTGTTCCGATGAGAGGGAAGCGTACCTGTCTTCGCCTCTTGGCGTCGAAGGCGGGCGGGCACACCTCTTCCATGTGGCACACGTCGCCTGGTGGCTCACGTGACAGTGGGCGACCACGCGTTCGTTGGAGTCGAACTTTGTCCTTCCTGCTTCCTTTGTCCGCCATTCCTCCCTCGCCAACGTAAATAATGAAGGGCCTTTTCTTTCCCGGAAACGTTACCAGAATAGTTTTCGAATTTTTTACTCTGTTGTACAGTGTAGAGCGCTCCGCATTGCCCCAAGGGAGACTCTGTGGATGATCGTATGAATTATAGGAATTATTGTGGGAGGGGACTGTGTATTATGAAATTTTGATGGTGGGCTTCAGCAATGTTGTAAACAGAAAGTTCACCGGCAACTTTGTTTTTACGGCGAGGAGGTTCTCAGCTTTGTGGAGACGAACTTTGATCGCTTTGCTTTCGGGTATAAATGCGCATCCCGTAAGATACAATTATGAGCGCCTTTGCTCAACTTCCTAAACTAGCCACCCATTTCGAGGCATGGTGTTCGGCGGGTAACAGTGGGCGGGCAGCGGCATAGAGTTCCATACTAATATATACCAGAACAAAATGTGCCGCAGCACTCGCGGGCCGTCATGGACGACGGCATGGCAGCTAGCGACGGTCCTCGCCTACTTGGCTGGGCAATTCACAAGGCTTGTTTTTTGTCTCGAAACCAAAATCAACAAAAAATGGTAACATCTTGTTCCTGTTCATCTTTCATGAAGCTTCTAAATAAACCCTGATAAATAAATATTTTTAGAACTGTTATTTAATAATAACAAAACAAATTTGATTCTTTTCTGCAGCAATATCGCTGCTTTTTTACAGCCAGAGGCAACTTTTCAGCCTGTTATGAGCATGCCAAGAACAAGAGGAACGTGCGAGCCCGGCTACAGTGTACTAGAAGGTAACGTGTGTCGTTCGGGGGAAAAACCAATGGAAAGCGCTGGTCTCTTTTGTGATGAAAAAATTGCATGGAGCACAGGCGTTCTCCAGAGAACTTCTGTTTCAGCCAGCTCCACCTATAACTTTTAAATCAAACTAAACAGTAACTTTACGGGTTTTAGAAAACTTTATATCATTTTAAAAAGAAATAAGACTATTTAGAGCAGTAACTAAGAATTATTTAACAAACAAGACTTCTGAAACCAACCGGTAAGCAGAAGCCGCCAGGGGCGCTGCCTGCAGCAGGAGTTTCTCAGCAGAAATTCATCGCAAAATGGACACCCTTAATCGGCCCCGAACGACACACCTCTCTCTTATAGTACACTGTATCCCGGTACATGACGGAACGCTCGCTGAAACGCGGCTCACGTAGACAGTGGCGCCAGATTTCCTCTAGTATAAAATTAGCGGTAATACAGGTTTTCCCACTCAATTTAATCAAATCACCATCCAATTTATTCGAGGTTCCAGCCAATTTGATCCATGTGCCATCTCATTTAATCCAGGTGCCATCTTATTTTATCCAGGTGTCAGCGAATTTAATCCAAGTGCCAACGAATTTAATCCGGTCGCCAACCAAATTAATCCATCTGTAAGAAGTTTGTTCAGGAGTGTTCAGTGAGAAATTAGGCGCAGCTTCGCGGACTTTCCTGAGGGTGGTGTGGTGAAAACGTGCTGTTTCTTAATCTATTATATGTAAAATGTCTTATGTGCACAGCTTAATGGACATTGACTAACACGCGCAGACCAGGAGAGCGGTCTTGTTTGATCCCTTGATCCCTTCGGTGCCGCGGGCTGATCGTCTGCGAAGTCGTCAGAGGTATTGTGTGCTCGCGTATTGTCACGCCAGGAGACTTTCCAGCGTATTGTTACACGAGCCGGCGACATTTCTGACACAAATAGGTGACGTTATAATTTTTGGAAATAATTCTTAATACCCCAGAAAAGCATCCATTGATTGAAAATAAGAATCGAAAGGGCACTTAAGTAGTGTGTTTTTATCAAAGGAACTTCTGGAGGCGTTGTTACGCAAGGAGAAGACGATACATCGAGACGATCAGTTCAAAGCACGCGGCACCACCGGTCTGGGCGTGTTAGTAAATGTACTTTAATGTGTTCGCATAACATATTTTGCACATAATGGCTCAGGAAACACCACGTTTTCACTGCCCCACGCGCATAAAGTGCACATAGCTGTGCCTAATTTCACAGAAAACAATCGTGCACACTCTTTTGGTAGCTGGAATAATTTGGTTGGCAAAAGGATTAAATTGGTTAGCACTCAGATCGAATTTGCTGGCGCCTGGATTAAATTACATGGTGTCTGGATTAAATTACATGACGCTTGGAATAAATGGCTGGCACCTCAAATTAAATTGTATGGCATTTGGATTAAATTTAGCGGGAAAACCTGTACAACTGGGCGTAACATGACCAAGTCGACACCTTCTGCTTAAGGTGGGTTTTATCAGTACCATCCGAACGTTGAATCGGCCGCCGTGGGGTTGAAAATTCCAGGTGCGTTTAGCCCAAGCAGTTCACCTCAAATGGTGCTTAAAGCCCGGCACAAACGATGCCTAGTAAACTATGCCGACGGCATTCCCAGCCTTCAGGTTCGCAAACCGAAAAGGGCAATTGTAGTAACTAAATGAGATCACCAAAAATGAAGACCTATGTCTTCAAAGAACAGATATTTTAATGCTATAATGAACTCTCCGAGAACAAGTCAGAAGAGGTACAACTAACATTCGGTGGATAATTAGGGCAGGCGGCGGGAACGCACTAGTAGCGGTGTGGGAAGAAATAACTTTGTTTACGTACTTACCACCAGCGCACCTTTGAGTAGACGTTTTCCTGGTCGTATAAAGCGTTTTTGAGGGCTCGTCTTTGGGACGCTGGCAGTACTACTAGTGATCTCCTTCTTCGTCGTCGTTGCCTTCCTGAATGGGGCATATCAGTTTTTCAGTATGGGTAAATCAGTTAAAAGAGCGTGCTTATGAATTTTAAAACAAAGATAGAAAAAAATTACCTCATATTGCACAAGTGGTGCAAGGCGGAAGAAACACGAGTTGGCGGCCCCTCTCCCTCGTCGGAGACCCGGCTGTTGCACCATAATCATCATCAGTAGTCCACTAGGACCATTGCAGGGGAGAGAGAGAGAGAAAACATTTATTGAGCTCAAATGTGAGAGTGGAACCCTAGTCCGGGAATCCATGCGTTGCCCTGCCGTCTTGGCCCGTGCACTGAGAGTCTGGTCCTCCGGTTGACAGCTGGTCAACAGTGTCTCCCACAGCTCGGAAAGGAACAGGTGGAGAGGGGTGGTAGGGGCGGGTTGTGAGCGCATTCCACAATTATATGCTGTAGGGTACCTAGCTGTGGACAAATTTGCATAGCGCGGTGTACTGTGTGGGAAACAATAAATTCATTCGAACGGGTGAACGTACGTGCCTGCTTGTAATTGTCGGAGTGTTATTTCCTGAGTTTTGCTGAGGGATGGGTGAGGGCCGGGAATTTTTGTCTGGTGGCCGGTAAAATTGAGAATTTCCTGATAGGTGAGAAGTGGCGTCGGAGCTGCGGTGACCTCGGGGCTCGGTGGGCCAGTTCGCGAGCCTGTTGGTGGGCGAAGTTGTTGCCCGTTACAGAGGCATGGGCAGGTGTCCAAACGATCGCCACTCGGTGAGATGGACGGTATCGCGTAAGTAACCGCAGGGTCGTTGGTGCACCCTCCCTGAAAGGAAACTGCGGCAGGCTGCTTGAGAGTCAGTGATGAGACTCTGCTGGAGCATTGGATGAGGGCTAAGGCAATGGCGAGTTCTTCGGCTCTCGGGGGATGTCGTACGGATAGATGCGCATGAAGTTAAATGGCTTCTGGTTGTTGTCACTGCAACCATGGTTTGGTTGTCAGCGTAGCTCGCCGCAGCGGTGTAGGACACGAAGACCTCTCCCGTTTACCTCCAACCGCTCCTATACCGCGCCACTTGAGTCCATTCTTTGCCCCCCAAAATTTTTGAGGTTATTCTACAGGTTTTCCCTCTGAATTTAATCCAATTTCCATACAATTGAATCCAGACGCCAGCAAATTTATTCCAGGTGCCATCTAATTTAATGCACGTGCCATCTAATTTAGTCCAGGTACCAGCGAATTTACTGCAAGGGCCAACCAATTTAATCCGGTCGCTAAACAAATTAATCCCGCTGTCAGAAGGCGTTTTGTGCGAAACAAGGCGCAGCTTTGCGGTCTTTGTTGAGTGTGGTGTGGTGTAAACGTGGTGTTCCTTGATCCACGATGTGCAACATATCTTATGCGCACGGCTTGATGGACATTGACTGACAGGCGCAGACTACGGTCTTGTTTGATCCATTGGTGCCGTGTGCTGATCGTCTGCGAGATCGTAAGAAGTATCGTCTGCTGGCGTATTGTTACGCCAGCACAGAGTTACTTGATATAGGAGTGCGAAGCTCCCCATAGGCCCCATGCATCCAAAAGTGTCCCTACGATTGGTCCGCTGCGTTGGATCTTGTTTTACAGTGGCGCCATCTTTTGGTAACAAATTAAACTATACAACTTGCTTCGCCGCTCAACGACCTGGGCGAAAAATCCTATTTGAGTGCTTACGGAAATTTGTTATGCCAAAGGAGCCCAATGTGTTCAACTATGCTGTTGTTTTATATACATACGAAGCAAAAGTAGTAAAAAGAAATGCGACCATGGGGTCAACCATCGCTTGCGCACAGTCGTCTGCTGCGCGTCCTCTTCGGTCTTCTGGCGGCAAAAAAATAAATAAGTCGCTTCGACGGCTTTAAGGAAGCTGAAAATGATTATTTAGAGCCGCTTGATCGGCTACTAGATTAGTTTTGGCATACAATGAGCTGTAGGCCAAACGATCACTGCAAATTTAGTACTTCAGTTCGGACCCATGTTGTGCCGGAGTGCCCGCACAATGCGCGGACGCAGAAACAATCGCAACCTAAAAACCGGAGTTAAGATAGCAATGAATAACTTATGCAAGCACAAAAATAAATAATTATGCACTTTAAAACAAAATGTAATGTTAAATTGTCAGTTTGAATAATTAGTTTGTTTTTGGATAGTGCATGCGGCGGCCGCAGTGGCACCACGGTACGCACCATCCAAAGGAGAGGGGGTCCAGGTGCGGGCCGTTTTTTGAGTCGGAGTTTTGCAACTGCCTACATCGGAGAGCTCTGCGCCAGCAGTCCTGCCAGCGTACTGTTACGTGAGCAGCCGATACTTCTGACTCGAGCAGGTGATATTACTGACTCGAGCAGACAATAATAAAATTTGGAAATAATACTTAACAATACAGAAAATTCTTAATTTATTGATAATCGGAATGCAAAGGACCTTTAAGTAATGTGTTTCTATCAAAAGAACTTCAGAAGGCATTGTTACGCGGCGAGCAGACGATATATCTGACGTGAGTTACCACGGCGCTTTCGCAGACGATCAGCTCACGGCACGCGGCACTAACGGATCAAAGCGGTCCGCTCTCTTGGTCTTCGCGTGTTTGTAAATGTCCATTAGGCGGTGATTATAGCATATTTTGCATATCGTGGATCAAGACACACCATGTTTCCACCACACCACGCTCAAGCAAGTCCGCAACGCTGTGTCTAAATTCACACAAAACACTCCTGAACAACCTTTTGACAACTGACTTAATTTGGTTTGCGACCAGATTAAATTGGCTGGCACTTGGATTGAATTCGCTGGCACCTGGAATAAATTATATGACACGTGCATTAAATTAGATGGCGTCTGAATTATTTTTGGTGGCGTCTTGATTAAATTGCTTGGCAATTGGATTAAATTGAGCAGGAAAAACTGTAGTTCTTCCTAGATTGTTTGAGCCTAGTAGCCGGCCTTGCCACGCAAAGGCTTGAGCTTAGCACGGCCAAGTAATCACGCAGTCGTGTCCGGATTCAATCCCAATTTTTTAACGTACAGTCATGTACAGCTATGTACAACTAGGTACAGCTATTTGTGGTCATCTCTCGTCGCTCCGGTCATCTTTATCGTCATACCTGGCCGGAGCAACGGGCAAGCCTTCGGCCAGCTCGTCTTCGCCATTGTAGACTTCCCCCTGCAGATCGTCGGGTGGTTCAGAAGGCTGGCGCGCCGACATCTGCAAATCGTCGAGGCACAGCGTGGCACACTCGTGGCCGTGTACCAAGTTTTCCAAGATCGCACTCAGCGAATCCCCCATTCTAGAAACGCGTGTCCACGCGGGCCGCTTGCATATCTTAGTTGTCACGGCTTTGTTACCGCTATGGTAGACGCCAACAGAATGTCAAGCTCTGCTACGTCACCCGTGTTGAAATTTGCGAAGACCGAGTCAATGCAAGTCCCACGAACTGTAGTGGACGGGCACCTTTCCCTAGAGGCAAGCCATGCCGAATGAGGTAGTGATAAATTCGCCGACCACTTCACTCGCTGACCATCCACGTTCAAGTCGCCCACCACCAAGCCGGGACCCCGGCTGTACATTCTCTGAAGCTTGGTACCAATGAAGTGCTTGATTTCGTTTTGAATGGCACCGGGAGAGATGTACAGCACTTGTAGCGTTAGCGAGTCGTTCAATTTCAGTGCCAAGGCTTCGACCCGCTCGTACCCGTCTCCCTTGACGAAGCTATCTCGACCGGTATGTCCACTCGAGCCCTGGCGTACATGCTAACCCATCCCGCAGCCCTGTTCAAGTCATCATCCGCGCCCTTGCAAACGTAATCATCTATCTGCTCGCGGCTGTTCCACGTTTCGCTAAAGCATATCAGCGTGGCCTTCCACAGCAGTTCGTCGGGATTCACGTCCGCGGCGTGACCCGGAAGCGGCCTTACGTTGAGCAGGGCCAGCGTAAACTTGTCTTCATAGACCGTAGTGGAGGGCTCCGGATTGATTTCGACTGGGGATCTTTAACGTGCGCCTAAAGCTCGTACACACGGGCGTTTTTTTTTTTTTTTGCTTTTTCCATCCATTAGAAAAGCGGCCGCCGCGGCCGGGAATCGACTCGCGACCTCGTGTTCAGCAGCACAACGCCTAATGCCACTGAGCCACCACGGCGGGTTGCTTTCTTAGTTTAGTTCCTCAAGCATCTGTCCCGAGGTTCTGCCGGCTCGCTTAGCAAGACTATGTCGTCTGCAAATCTCAAATGGCTCAGCTATTCCTAGCTAAGCTAGATTCAGGGCCGCGATCATAGGACGGTTAGGTGCAAGGCAAGTTTGAATCTCAAAAGATTGATTGATTGATTGTAGGGTTTAACGCGCCGACGCAACGCAGGCGATGAGGCGCGCCGTAGTGGAGGGCTCCGGATTAATTTTGACCACCTGGGGATCTTTAACATGCGCCGAAATCTCGCACACACGGGTGTTTTTGCTTTTCGCCTCCATCAGAAAAGCGGCCGCCGCGGCCGGGAATCGAGCCCGCGACCTCGTGCTCAGCAGCGCAACGCCTTAAAGGGCTACAGAAGCACTTTTAAAACCGGGCAAAACTCTGCTTTTTACAATTATTACATTGGTCAGTTTATTCCTGTAAAGTTTTTTTTTCGTTATTTTTAGCTTGGGGACAGCGGTATGCGTCGTTAATGTTGACCCTACGCCCCGCCCACTGCTCCCTGCCGCATCGCCGGAAGAGCGAGAAACCGAGAGGCAGCGACCGGAAATGGCGTCATATTCGGAAGACGGCCTGCGCCGGCCCGCCGCGGCTTCGCTGTGTCCCAGTTTTTTGGGCGAAGTTCCGAATTAAGCAGACGTGTAATCTGCACTTTATTAATCATCATTCTCTATAGTTGCTTCTGCTTCGATTTTTAACCGTAATGCTACTGTGTGATTCCCTAAAGCGACTCCTATACCATAGATTTCCTACCCGAGCACCCGTGGCTACTACATTGCCTTCCCGAGTAGTCGCGGGGCCGGCCGTGACGTCGGGTGCTCTGTGCTTCATATGCGAAGCGATGGGCTCAAACAAATACGGAGGTACCCCAAGTTCCTGATCCATTATTATAAGGGAATTAGAAAATTTTGGGGACCACAACGCTCTAGGCTTCCCGAACTTCTTGCTCGTGCTCCCGATCAACGTTGTTGGCTGTGACGACAGCTTAGCTGAATAGTTACATTTTAAGAAGAAACCAAGCAAGCTGAAAGCATGAAGCGTTTTCTGCGCGCGAAAGCGCTTCGCACACTCGCCTGTCGTGCATGCCCGTACGGCGCACGAAACGGCTCGCACCGCGCATGTCGCGACAGCGACTGCGCGCTCTTCGCTGCCGTCCAGAATCAAGGCCGTCGCGAAAAGCAAGGTAAACGTACAAGAGAGGATAATAATGTGGTGAAAAATTGTGCTAGGGATTGTCATCCAAGGTGATTTCGAAACAGGTGATCGAATTTGTATCGCGATGCGGAGCGCCGACCGGTCGCGGAGGTTCGTCGACGACACCAAACGAGCCTGCCCGAGCACGAGCTGCGGCGAGAGGCCGATGGATGGCGTTACCTGCGCGCAAGAATGAGCACAGCACCGATCGCTAGAATGACTATCAACGTAGGAATAAGGTTCCACATGCGAGAAAGGGGATGATAGTGTGGTGAAAAACTGTGTTAAGGATAGTCATTCGCAATTGTAGAGATAGCAGCGACCAACTATCTCCCATGGTGCTAAGCCTAAAATTCCCAACATCAGCGGTGACACCGTGCAACCTGAGCCGGCTGGAGCTGTTGGGGAAGGCGTTCTAAAGCTCGTCGGGGACCAGCGTGAGCTGCGCTTGGGTTCCTCTACCTTTTGGGGGGCGACCAACGTTCGGCTCCCCTATTCTAAAACATGCGTATGTGCAGCAATGCCACGTTCCGCTGACCGGCCGAGCAGCGACCCGGCACCAGCACCTCTGCGCGACGCGGCGACCGGCGGCGGCCGCGCTGCCTGTGCGCATCGCAGGCCGCTGCACAGAGCTTGTTGCCGCCTGTGACCTGTCGAAATGTAAAGACAAAGTTCCACATTCGAGGATGGGGATGATGGTGGGTTGAAAAAATTTGCTAAGAATTGTGACTAGCGCTGGTAGTGAAAGCGGCGAACCAATATCTGCTCAACTTCCCTCCACCCGAGAAACAAGTCGGCCATGAGTCGTCGGGGGAGAACCCCTTTCTAAAGCTCGCCGCCAGCGAACCTGTTGCGCTTCCCTCAGGCTCTCCATTCTAAGGAAAGATTGTGTGATCCCTCCATTCACCAGAGGACCTTCTGGCCCGTATCTGAACGGGAACAGAATGAGATCTTCAGGCCGAGCGGTCACCGCAGCGCCGGCACTTCCGAATATGACGTCATCTGCCGCCAGCCAATCGCGAAAGGCAGCCAGGGCTCTCACCGCGCCCGCAGGCAGGGGTCGTTTCTTTTGACGAAGAAAGATGGTTTGGGTGTATGTACACATAAAATAAACATGTTTTTCGAATTCAGCGTCAAAAAAACCATAAGGTAATGCCCCAAACAAATTTTTTTTTGAAAAGCTCTTCACCAGCCCTTTAACCTCTGAGCCACCGCGGCGGGTGAATCTCAAAAGAGAAAGAATGAGGCTTATGATGAGTAAGAAACACAACATGAAGTCAATGAGAGTCAGGACAAAGGATTTTACTTCCTTTCTTCTTTCTTTCTTTACATAAAGGGGTACAGATGCTAAGGGCTTGGAGCCTGACAACGGCCGCCGCTACGGGTGGCAAATAGCGTGAGGGCACAGAATGACATACTGCACACGTACTTGCAATTGAGTGTACAAATAAAAGCAACAAGATACATTTGAGTCATGCGCCTCGAACGCAAAATGTGCGACTATACTTTGCCCATAAACAAAATTTTCAGAAAGGGTATGGTATCCCAACGCTCGCTAGTTTTTCAGTGAAATGGTATGAGTGAACGGACAATTAAATACACGCGAAACAGAAATTTACTTCAGCATAAATATTTACAATTTCGCTGTAACAATTTATTTCATGCTTCTGTAAATTTCAGCTGTATGCAATTAACTGCTCTAACAGGACATTTTCGATGTGTGTTTTTGACAATCGTTTGCCAAAATTTGTATTTCTAAACTTCCTTAAACAAGCAGGGGATTTGATAAACTGTGTGTTGGCAGCTGTAGCTTGTTCTTGTGTAAGCCATTGGTCGATGCCGTCTGCGCAAGTTATGTTCTATGGCAGTAACAGGGTTGCCAGTATTGTACAAATGGTTGTCCTTAAGGTACTGCAGTAATTTGTAGTTGTATATTTGATGTGCCTCAAAAAGTGAATGCACTCGAAAGAATTCTAATTGATCTGCCTTAAGAAGTGAATGCTTTAGAAAGAGTTCATCTGTAGGTAGGTATAGAGGCCTGCCGTAGTAATTTTCGGATATTCTTAATACCTCCTTCGGAAACAAGAGTGATTTGTTATAGTTCTATGCAGTAGTTGTTCCCTTTACTAAAGCGTAGTAAGAAAGCTTCAAGAAGGTATGACGAATAATATAGCGTCGTTTATTTTTCATATCATAACGCTACGAAACCCCAACCGTATATCTCAAATTTTATATACAAGGCGCACCGTTTGTGAGAGTTCAGCTGTTAATTTACGTACATGTGTTTCATAATAGAATATTTTTAAACCAAATGCCTAAAAAGTTCTGTGCTTTTGATTTCTGAGTCTCTTATTTCGATAGATGAAATCTATAGTATAATTTATAATTCGATGGCTTATTAATCGATGAGAACACCACATAATTGGTTTTATCTATGTTTAATTGTAACTTATTTGTATGAAGCCAGTGGGATAAAATATGCTAGTATTCGTAATTTTTGTTTCCAAATTTAGCAGGGCCATATCCGTAAAAAAATATACGAGTTTCATCCGCTCACATTATTATTTTGGGGAACCAGGTGTTGCTGGTAGAACATTTATTATTAAATTAAATAGTTTTGATCCGCTATCGATCCCTGTGGGACATCATTTATTATTTGTAGTTTATCTGAGGATATTATCCCAGCATACGAGTGGGCATTGCGGCAGCAGCAACAGCAGCATGCTCAGATTCTTCTTATCTTTCACGCAGCTCCTTAGCTGCCTGGCCGGAGCGACCATCAATGACGCCACCATGCCCGTTACTACAGCATCTTGGACAACAGCTGCTCTCGACCTTCTCGGGGAACGTGAACAGCTTATCTGGAGCATGCGCGACTGCGATCCAGTCGCCCTTGTGGACGATGGCGCTGCTGCGTACGTCAGCGTGTGCACTGATGGCCTGCAAGCTCCCCGTCTGCCTGACATCATCTTGGATTGTCCAATCATCGTCCCTCGCGGACACGTGACTTCAGCAAGCGACAGTATAAAGGTCCCGACCACGCCGCTCTCCTCCAGTGGGCATTGCGGCAGCAGCAACAGCAGCATGCTCAGATTCTTCTTATCTTTCACGCAGGTATGTTATTTGAACAATGCGTACTGCGTCAGGTCTGACGATCGTTTTTTGCTGCTGTTCCTTTGCCCACCAAATCTTGCTGTGTCGTTCTCTAATGCACTGTGTCGTTTTAACGGTCTAATATTGTGCGGCGATATCGAACAAAACAAAACGAAGGAAGCCCCTCTTACCCGGTCAAAAACAGGCGCTACTCCAACTTTGCAGACCTTTCCATCAGAACCGAATGCGGAAGATAGCTCTGATAGCCCCTCCGTGACCTCGGATGTTTCGGCAACTGCTTGATAGTCAAAAAAAAGACAAGCATTTCCCAAGTGAGAGGGAAGATGGCAAAGTGCGAATGCCCGAATTTGCCCGAAGTTCCGATTTGATGCGGAGGGGCGCGCCGTCGCGCGAGCGCCCTCGAGCGTCGGAATGCGGGGCCGACGAGCGAGCGCCCTCACGCGGACGGAACGCGAAGCGAACCGGCGCAGCGGCGCGCCGCCCGCAGCTACGCCGAGCAGGAGACCGTTGCTACGCCGAGACCGTTGCTACGCACGCTCTCTCTCCTCCTCCACGCCGTTGCTAGGGGAGAGGGGGAGCGCGGACGGTGGACGAGGGATTCAGGGTCGCTTATAAAGTGCATTCGCACTTAAAAGAAATCGCTCGTGACATAGCCGACATCAAGATGCAGTTCAATGCTCGTTTTGAGACGCTTGAGGCACGTGTAGTGGCACTAGAATCTACGTCATCGGGAGAGTCGTCAGCCATTGATGAACTACAGGATGATGTACATTCTAACCAGGAAAGCATCAACGAGCTCCGTAAAGAATGCCACCATCTGCAAGCCCGTCTTAATGACAACGAGGATAGGCTACGTCGCGACAATTTATTATTCTACGGAATCCAAGAATCTTCGCCAGAATCTTACGCAGAGGCAGAGCAGAAAGTTACCGCGCGGCTCTCTGATTTACCGAATTGTACAATCACTTCAGACGCTATATTTCGCGCGCACCGCCTTGGGCATGCCACGGGAAGCCGCTGTAGACCCCTGATCGTTAAATTTGCGTCTTTCAAGGTTAAAAGCGCAGTGCTGTAAAATCGCGCCCACCTTAAGGAAAAGAATATAACGATAAGCGAATATCATTGTCCAGCGACTAGGCTTGCTCACAAACAGCTCATTGGATTCGCGAAAACCCAAGGAGGCCAATTTCAAATAAAATACAAAAAATTACTTTTGGGTGGTAAGACTTACAAGTACAATCCAGTTACCGGCTGCGTTGTCGACAGCACACCCAGTAAACACACCGTGAACCCTAAGTCGCCCAGAATTTCTCCGAATAATTCCATGAGCACGGACGTTCACTCCAGCTAGGGGTCACCGGGGGGAAGTGGATCTAATAGGAAGCTTTCGGTTGTTTACACAAACATCCGCAGCGTTCTCAAAAAACGTGAGCAACTAAGTGCATTTATCGACTCGGCATCCGCTGATATTAATTGTGCTCACGGAAACTTGGCTTTCTAGCAAAATCCGTGACTCGGAAGTACTAGAATGCAAAAACAAATACACATTCTATCGAAACGATAGAAATAGTAGGTCAGGTGGTGGTGTAATAATTGGAATAAACTCTACCATTACGTCTGCTCACGTCAATGTTTCCAGCAACCTAGAAATTTCATGGGCTTCCTTAACACTTAAAGATAAGAAGGTTATAATAGGAGCATGCTACCGGTCCCCGTCAGCCGACAAATCTTTCATTGATAATCTTCATGACGTAGTTAACTTAATTTTTGTTCGATACCCCCATACGCCGGTTATTCTTTTTGGCGACTTTAATTATCCCAGCATAAAGTGGACCAAGGATGGTCCTGGCATAGTACCTCTAAATTCCGAAGCAAAGTCGTTTCTTGACCTTTGTTCAACCTTCCACTTCACCCAGATGGTAACACAACCAACTCGATGCTCTGGAAATTCGGCCAACATACTTGACCTTGTATTAACAACGTTTCCAGAAGCAATAACATCATTGTCAGTCCTACCCGGACTTAGCGATCATGCCCTTCTTCAATTTGACCTAAATTTTGCTACTACCCGTAACCCCAAAAAAGTAAAACAGATACGTGATTATTCCCGAGCGGACTACGAGAGCATAAATACCGAATTATCCTTATTCGTAGAAGACTTCTTAGAAAATTTTTCTTCGCGGTCATTAGAGAAAAACTGGTGTCTTTTCAGAGACAAAGTAGCCTATTTATCTAGCAAGTATATCCCGCTTCGTTGCATAAAAACTAACAGATCCCCGTGGTTCAATAAACAACTTCAGCGACTAGCTAACAAAAAAAAGCGTGTATTCCGTCAAGCCAAGCGCTCTAATCTTCCAGAAAAATGGCAAGATTATCATCTTGCCAATCGCAACTATCTCCGTGCTTTGCATGAAGCGAAACATATTTATAACACACAAACATTGCCCGAAATGCTTAGAAACCAGCCACGTCAATTCTGGAAACTTGTCAATGCTCATCACGATGATGTTATTACCATTACATCAAATGATGGTGTCATGCTTTCCAACGAACAGTGTGCTTCCGCGTTCAATGACTTCTTTGTTAAATCATTTTCCAACACCCTGCACCCACCGAAACCCTTCAGTTCATAGTCATCAATTTTCGAACATGCCTCCATTTTTATAGATCCATGCGGCGTTGCTAAAATAATTGAAAATCTCAAACTTTCCTCAGCCGCTGGCATCGATAATATAAATTCTAAGTTTCTAAAAAATACCAAAGAGTACTCCTCAATTATTTTGTCAAAATTTTTGAACAATCTTTACTAACAAGCACGCTGCCGTCTGACTGGAAAGTGGGGAAGGTGGTTCCCGTCCATAAAAGTTCAGATAAGCATATTGTCAATAATTACCGCCCCATTTCACTTACAAGCATTCCGTGTAAAATTTTAGAACACATTTTATCATCCGAAATCGGTCGTCACTGGATTTCAACAAGTTCTTTCACAATTCTCAACATGGGTTTCGTAAAATTTTTCATGTGAAACTCAGCTAGCCTGCTTCACACACTCACTTCATGGTATAATTGACCAGGGTTCCAAAGTAGACTGTTATTCCTTGATTATTCCAAAGCTTTTGACAAGGTATCACACGAACTACTAATTTTAAAACTAAGCAAACTCAACCTCGATCCTAACACCTTTGCCTGGTTACGTAACTTTCTCACAAACCGCTCTCAGTTCGTGTCTGTTAACCAAGTTACGGCTTCTTTTTCTCAAGTCCACTCAGGTGTTCCTCAAGGCTCTGTTCTTGGACCACTGCTCTTTTTAATCTACATTAATGATCTTCCTACCACAGTACAGTCTTCAATTAACCTGTTTGCTGATGATTGTGTTCTTTACCGCGAAGTTACAACTGATAATGACTCTGCTATACTCCAGTCCGATATTAACGCAATCGCTGCATGGTGCAATGACTGGCTTATGTCTCTTAACATAAATAAATGTAAAGTAATGCATGTATCCCGGAAAACAACTGATAGTTTTAATTATACCCTTCAAGGTAATCTTCTGGAGACTGTAACATCGTATAAATACTTAGGCGTCTATATATCATCCAATCTCTCCTGGGAACCGCATATTAACTACATAACAAATAACGCTAACCGCACGCTCGGCTATTTAAAACGAAACTTTTCTAATCTTACGTCCTTGCTGAAACTACAATTGTATAAAACTCTAATTCGACCGAAACTTGAGTATGCCGCTTCTATTTGGGACCCTGGCCTGGCATCTTTAACTTCAATTGTTGAATCCGTTCAAAACCGTTCTGCGCGTTTCATCCTTTCTAATTATCACCGCACAGCTAGTGTATCAACCATGAAATCAAGTTTGCTCCTACCCGATCTGTCATTACGCCGTCAGCTTCAGCGTTTGTATTTATTTCATAAAATCTTTCATCACGACACACTTCACGATTTGCTCCTTTCAAGCCCCTCGTTCATATCGCATCGCTTAGATCACCGCCACAAGGTTGAACCCATCCATTGTAACGCTAATGCGTTCTATCACTCGTTTCTACCCCAAGCAATAAAACCACTGGAACCACCTTCCCGCAGCCGATAGTTCTAATTCGTGGCAATCATTTATTCAGATCTGCTGTGTCAACTTACTTTGCAGCCAGTCATGAATGTGCATTTTTTTTAATCTTTGTGGCCTATTGTTGTTCATTTTGCTGTATTATTACCTACTATCATGTTCATTTGTGCTACCTACGTTACCGCTTCCTGATGAGATGTCAAAAATTTCCGGAATATGTACCGTTTGTTTTTCATCTGTTAGTCATTTTATTTACGTTAGTTTTGCATCGTTTGCCTGCTGGTATGTCACACAAGAATGGAACTTTACTGCTGCATTTTGTTGCGAACTTGGCCTGATTTTATTTTTCTCATTTTTCTGTTCTCATTTTTTTTTCTTCTTTGCTGTGTCTGCTCCTTATTGCATTGTTTTGTTCCCACGCCCCTCTGTAACGCCCTACCCGGGCCCTGAGGGCAATGTAAATAAATAAATAAATAAATAAATTCTGTTTACTAGAACATACTGATGCCGATTTGGTAAGTAGTTGTAAAATAATTCAAGGGGAACACCACGAATACCGTTACTTTTAAGTTTTCTTAGAAGGATTTGGTGATCTACCGAATCAAACGCTTTATGTGGATCAAGAAACAGGCCAATAGTGTATAGTCTGCCTTAAATGTTTCAATGATCTCATTTTTAATGTCCTCCAATGGCATCTTGTATGTCCTGTTTTTTTTTTCTATTCCCATACTGCTCATCCCAAGTAATATTATATTGTGGGTATGGATCTGACTCGGACGATCCTCCACACGCGGCTGCCCTGTAGACAGCGCCGGCGTGGGAGGCAGGCAAGAGACAAAAGCAGCCGACGCCAACCTCCAAGGGGGTTTATTCCCAAAACCACCCTAACGCTCCCGTCTTCTTCGTCGTCGACGGGTCCCGCTTTGCTTGAGCGGTCGAGTCGTTCGACTCCTCCGCTACCGGTGGACGATGGTCGGTTCAGGGGTGGAGGAGAATCCCGGGTCGGTCCGCCACCGCACACCATGATGCCACCGCCGAACGCCGCCATACGTACAGAAAATGGCGGTTCTTAAGCTGCTCGTGGGGCTTGGCTTCATCTGTGTGAGGAGGGAGCACTTCCGGCGGAACAAAAAATAAACCGGAGGTGACGGAAGATCCGGTAAAAAAGTGACGTCATGTTGGTTGCACTAGCCCGAAAATTTGACTTCAAAATAGCTTTAGCAGGCCTCTGATCGCTGAGGGATTATGTCATTGCCACCGGACGCAAGTTGGGGAGTGTGCTTCAAGTCAACGCCAGCTTAACTAGTACAGACTCGGGACTAGAGAAACGTACTTAAGCATACTGTCGTATAATTCGTCTCGGTGTTGCTGAAAACACCTTGCATTTTCTTTGAAACTTTGTTCTGTATTCATGCCTTCCACTGCTGTATGAAAGCATGCAGTTGTTTACCTTGATTACAGGGGGGCAAACCGGGAACCGGACACGTACCGGAAACGGGAACTATCCCTTCCGAACTTTTTTTCTGCCATGGGTTACAGAGCCCAAAAAGGCACTCGACCACACTTGTCTGCTGCCCAGCACCCCTTCATACAAAAAACGTGCCCCCCTCCTCCCGATACAAATTTCTGCCCACGCCACTCTTTGGTTGTTTAATGGCGTCGCACATACGCAGGTTGCGTGCCTGACTTAAGTGTGGATCAAGGTTATATAATGCTCGCGCGGTTTGTGTGCAACTGGCGCGGTTTTTTGATTGATTGACGAGTTTTACGCGCCGACGCAACGCAGGCGATGAGGCGCACCGTAGTGGAGGGCTCCGCAATAATTTCGACCACCAGGGGATCTTTACCGTGCACCGAAAGCTCGTACACCCGGGTGTTTTTTCTTTTCGCCTCTATTATAAAAGCGGCCGCCGTGGCCGGGAATCGAACCCGCGACCTCGTATTCAGCAGCGCGACGCTTTAGCCACTGAGCCACTGCGGCGGGTTGGCGCAGTCTGTGTGCAGCTAAAAAGAGAAATAACGCAGAGTCATGCCATAATCATGACATTTCAATTTTATCCCAGAAGAAACACAAAACTTTATTACACTGTACAAAATCAGGACGTATGGAAATAAGTACAAAATGTTCGTGCGCACTACATGCGTTATGATTTTCTTTTCTTTAGGCGCCGTAAAATTCCGATGCCGATTCACGAAAGTGGAGCGAGCACACCACTCTGAACCGCAGCTGTCCTAGCGTCTTATCAAGTAGAGATGGGTTTCTACAGAACTTCACCCTGGGTTGACGCTTGCAATGCCATGGTTGCATTGTTTAGGCAAGTGTCGCCACAGTTAAGTAAAAAGAGGAAAAATGGATCAATGCAAAAGAAAGCGACGTCAGGAAGTAAAAACACATAGCAGGAAAGATGTCGCAGCAGCGCAGCACAGAGCAGCACAACACAGTACGGCGATGGAAAGATTGCTTGTGCATGCAAGCGCGTGAAGAAACGATCACTACCAGCGTTGTAATATGCTAGAGAGAAGGCACAATCGTTTGCATACGAGTGGCGCACAATACTTGTGCCATTGGAATACGCTGAGATGTCCTAGAGTATTTAACCCCACTTGCTCCGAGCCAAACCTGAAGTGAAATCAAGCGATAACGCTGACATAACATAAAGCTTTAGACTCCTTTTTTTTCAAAGCACAGTTACGCCCCCTTACACAACCCCCTGTGCACGTATTAACAGTACTATAGGTTTGCCTTACCTTGTGGAAATGAGAAGGAAGCAGTGAAACCCCAGGCGTACGGTAGCGGCTGTTGCAACCTTGTAAAGCACATCGTTTCAGTGGGTACCGAGGGAAGTGCTCCGCGCCAACAGTTGCTAGCATCGCCCCGTAGGACACTAAACGTGTTCACCCGCGATACAACGCACCTCGCCACTCCATTCAAGCAATAATTAAGTTCACGCCAATTTAATAAGGAAAAACGAATGCAAATGCGCAACACCAAAACGCGTCAGGGGCGTTACCACGGAGGAAAGCGTTTCCTAGCAGACGAACATTACGCGCGCCTTTCAGTACAAGGACTGCATCACAGAGCAATGGCATGTGCCGTGCTTCAGAGAGCGCTACAAAAAAAGTTTTTCTGAATAATGTTTTCATAAATTCTTTGCACACTGTGCCTAGATAAATGTGACTCAAAAATAAATATCGTTCTTAAAATATAAACATTGGTACATTGTTGAATAAAACTTGGTTTTTCGTTATTAGTGTTTGTTCCTTCCACCCCTAGTCGCGCTTTGATTGCCACTCCCATAACTCCCCCAGAGTTACTTGATAACTCCCTCCATGATAACTCCCCTTGTTGATGTCGCTGGCACTAGTGCTCTGAACCGCTGTTCGCCCGTAGCATGGAGGAAAGAATACTCAGGAGAGGCCCCTAGCATCCCAATGCATTGCAAAAATTTTGTAAAGGAAGTGACGTCATTTTTTTTGAGCCCATGGACAATGTTGCTTACTTGTTTACAACTGCAGCGGCCAAATTTGGGCGAATAGAACGGACAAATTTTTAAGGCGCTTGGTATGTGGCTGCCTCGCTACGCTTGCAAACCAGCGCAGTCGCTACGACAAACTTTTCTAGATTAGGCCATTTTGAAAACTCCGCCGTCGGAGGCGGCCTCAACTCGTACCCCGGCCGCAGCGGCGCTTACGTCGCGTCGAGATCGGCGGAGCGAGCCCCTGCCGCCGCCGGTGACCTGCCGGGAACATACCCTTCGCTCAGCGTTGGCGAGAGCCACAGTTCGTTTTTTGCTCACTTTGCGTTTCTCCGTTGTGAAGTGAAGTGAAATTTATCGCTGCTGAGACGTAGCGCGCAAAGACCGCAGTGCTGTACGACCCCAAACAATGCTCCCGTCGTCTGCGTTCGCCATCCCGCGAACCTGTTGCTATGACGACGACAAACGCTACTGTGCCAGGCTTAAAAGCTGAGAAATCGTCCTTCTATCTCAAAAACGAAGGCCGTTTTTCGATTGCAACTTTGGGTGAGCGTTAGAATGGGCGAATTGAAGGCGCAATCAACAGCTTAGAACATGATGTCGTACCGAGGAATTAGCGACGAAGCTGTTTTCGCTTCGAAGCGGGAGGGCAGGGCGACGCCATGTTAGTCAAATCAAACCGGAGACAGCAAAGGATGATGGGATAGAGTGCTGAGCTCAGTGGGCTCAAGTCATGGCGGGACTCGGCTTCACAAATGTGATGTCAGGGCCATAAAGTTTCTCAATATTACCTAGAGCGGAAAGTGTCGCTGCGATCGCACGCCGACATGGGAATTGTGGGTAGTGTGCGAATCGGATTGGCAGCCAGTGGCTAGTACAAAGGCTATGGATTAGGCTTCTCGGCTCTGAAGTGCTTGTTAGTTCTGTTTTCGGTGTGCGTTTTCCGTTTTCGGGATGCCAATTTCTGGCATTCAATGGCTATCACAGATATGTCTAAATAACAGCGTGATTAGCACTTAACGCATGTGCTCGCGTTAGCGGCGAGTTTCTTAAGATAAGGGGTGACCACATGCAGTGACGGCGACAAGCGACGCCGAAAACGTAACTCAAAGGTACAACAGCAGAGAGTACTAGGTGACAGCGACAAGCGAAAAAAAATTAATACACTGCCGCCAATGTCCTCTGTCGTCGTCGCTCGTCGCCACAGTTCACTGCATCGCCGCTGCCGCTCGCTTGTGGGCTGCTTCTGGCCAGCAAAAAGCGAGCGAACGTCCCAGCGGCCTGTTCATACCGCTTGCCGCCGCCGCGCACACTACAGCCACTAAATAAGCTATGTTAGCCCACACTATCCGTTTTCTGCACACATTCAGTTACGATTTTCGCATCGCTCGTCGCCGCCGCTGCGTTTACTTACCCCTTGAAGCATTCACTGCCTTGGCCAAGCGCAATGAGACAACACATAGCTACTCGACAAGCCAGGATTTATTTGCCATTTAACGCATTCATGCAATTTCATCGCGCGTGCTTGAAGACTTACTTGCGGTAATAGGCATCGCCTCTAAGTTTATTCAAATCTGCTTGGACAAAGCAAATAAATACGACGCGATTCCATCATTCCTGTATCTCTACGTTGCATCTGTTCTGCCCACGACCGCCTGCTGAAACACGTAGCATACGATAATAATACTGTATTGAGAGGAAGCAAGAGCACAGTTTCAGACAATCTAAACATTTTTTTCAGCAAAATATTAGAAAAAAATCAAAGAAAAGCTCACCCAGTTTGGAGTATGTAATAATTTACAAATAAATCCGGGACGGCCCGCTGTATCTGGTGGCGTGAGACAAAGGCAGCACTTCTGCTTTTTTTTTTCTTTGTAACACCCAAATTTGTTTGGAAACATAAGCCCTCTAACACGGTGTCTTATACAAAATAAAATTTGTTAACAGCGGCACTTTCGGTAGCAATTTTTTAAACAAAAACTCAATTTGCGTAGCCACAAAGTCGTTGCCGGCCAAGCCACGCCGAACTTCCGGCCGAACTACACACTATGGCGGCACTCATGGAGGCGTGAGCGCCTCCACCGAATCACGTTGACGCTAGCGCCAGATTCCACTCTAGGTGAGTTAATGAGAAACTCTATGGTCAGGGCCTCTCCTAACCTTTTTTTTCCCTCCATGGCCCGTAGCTTCGCTACCAGGTACATTTACCTTGGCAGTTCCTCTCTCCCCGCAACCGCCTCACCGCCGAAGCGATTCTCGAGCTCGCCGCTTCTGAGCGCGGCGGTGGCGCCATCTCACGTGGCGCAAGCGAACCCCCTTTTTATTGTTGCCTTTCCATTGCGCAAGCCGCGTCGTCGTCGATTGGCCGCGCTATAGTGCCTAGAATATACTATATTCTAGGCACTATAGCCGCGCGGGTCTCGGAGCGCTGCCGCGTACCGAGTCGCCTTTGCGGGTTTTCGCAACTCCCAGAATATTTAACCAAAAACTTTCTAACCGTACATTCAGAACTTTCTCAAATACTGTGGAAAGGAGAAGCAGCACCAATAGTCGCGGATATTCGCAGTATAATTATTTCCTCTTTTATGCATTGGTGTGCCCCTCGCTATTTTTAATTCATCGAGAAATATTCCACTGCCGATCATCTTATTACCAATATTAGCCACAAAATAACTGATTAGATCACTGACGTATTTTAAAAGGCTACTTGGATGTGATCGAACCCAGCCGCAGTGCTGCGTTTTTGACGTCGTTTATTAAATTTGCTATTTCTTCTGGTGTTGCATGAAAGAGTAAAAAAAGAATTCCCCACATTTGGGTTTGGCAAAGACAGTGTGCGATCCACAGAAGGGGGGGCTAGCAAAGTATATTCTCCACTTTGTAGAAGTATTTATTAGGTTCAGCTACGGTGGCCGCCTCACATATCGTGCCTTTAGATGTTACAATTTTTATACTAGTGGTTTGTGGTATTTTACCAGTTAAATTATTTACTTATTGGAAAATTTTTCTAGCATTTCCTTGGAGGCGGGGAAATAGGGATTCGAAATACGCTCATTTAGCTTGCTGAAGTTTGGCAATTTCCCAAAGTAACGGTTCAAATGCGCTGTAAACAAGTCCTGTCATCATTTAGCGCAACAAAGTTTCAATGCGCAAATATTTCGGCTGAAGAGCGCTGGCTTCCCTCTCTCCCTGCTCCAGGCAATCTGTCAGCGTATTGTGAAGCAGTTGAAAGGGTTCGCGCATCCCATAACGGATGCCGACCAGAGTAAAAATGTGGCGGTCATACCGCATGTACATGCGCTGTCGCATCGCCTTAAGGAGACGGCTGACAGATTCGGGGTTAAGGTGGTTTTCTCTGCCAGGAATAAGCTAGGTAGACTATGCAGTATGGTGAGCAACAGGCTTGATTCCCGAGACAGTTCCCACACGTGGTTATTTGATTAAACACAGGGTCCAGTTTGTTCAGTGTATGACCAATGTTGTGTACGGCATTCCTATGTCTTGTGGCCGGGTGTACGTCGGCCAGACCGGCCGCTGTCTCAATGTACGCTTAAGGGAGCATCATTCCTCCTTGGAAGGCAGGCCCTACACACACCTGGCGCTGCACTGTTCAGACTGCGATTGTAAGCCATGCTTCACAGACACGCAAGTTCTTTTTAAACACAGAGGCCGTGCTTCCAGGGAAATTGCGGAAGCCTTCCATATCCGGATTAAGGGTTTGGATTGTATAAGTCACCCGTAACTGAGTATTCTAGATAAAGAAGTGCTACTTCTTAAGGAGAGGGGGTAGAGGATGAAAGAAAGAAAAAGAAGAGAAGTAAAGGGGGCGGCTGTTCTCATGTACCGCCGTACGCATGTGCAACGGTCGCACGTGCCTGATTGTTGGGTCTTGGCATGATATATATGTGCTTTCGGTTTTATTATAACCGTTGCAGTTGATAGTAAGCGCTGGTGTCGTTTCCCTTTCTCGTCCCTGTGTCAGTTTGCGCTTAACTTTCACTCATGGATTATCTTAGAATGAACGAGGTGGGAGAGGAACAGCATGAGATGTTAGCGGGAAATAGAAGGGATGCATTTACTAGCCAGGGGCGAAAGTCGACTATAGTCTTGCGTCGACATTTGCAACGAACGGAGCAGATACGCGGCCTATTTTGTTCATGATTAGAGGGTGGGGGTGGGTTATTTTCTTTCTCTCGCCTTGTCGGCACAAAATAAAAAAAAATTGCATTTGGTCAACATGGGCCCTTATCAACCAGCTGATACATTGGGGGTGGGGGGAGGTAGGGGGACGCATTTGTAATGCAAAAGTTGAGAAGCGCTGCACTTTGTGCCGTAAGGCGTGTAGCTGATGTGATGAGATCTCGGCAAGCATATGTGCTAATATGTGTCTAGTTTTGTGTCTAGTTCTTCACTGTCCGCTACGACAGCGCACATCCTCAACGATTGCACTCACCTACAAACACACTCTGAAGCACAAGAATTGCCACCAAAAGTGCGTGAAGCCATCACCTCCTCAGACTACAACACACAACTCCAGGCCGTCCGGCAGGTAGAGGAAGCCCTGACTCGACAGCGGGAAGGACCTGCGGTGGCGTAAACCATTACGGGCTCGAACCGCCCGGGATCGGGGCCGACCCCCACGGCCTAATTCACTCTGCCGGACACGCAATAAAGTTTCTCTCTCTCTCTCTTCACTGTAGGGATCGTCTGCAAACATGTTTAGGTTCATATCACCCATCAGTACGTATGAGTTGCGATTAATACTGAAAGTGCGCAGCATATTTTCAAAAATGCAAAGCACTGCTCTGGTGCGACATGGTGGCCCATACACAACTGCAGTGTGACAGATTTAAAACACACAGCAATAAATTTCCCATTTTGGTCAACAAATGTAAATGTAAAACTCATGCCACAATCACTCTCGGACATATGCAGCGACCCCAACACCCCTTCACGATTCCCGGGCAACACTGTGACAGGTGTAATCATTTAGCGGCAGCGGAGCTTTCATTTTTTCGACAACCATGTTTCTGAGACCAGAAGAACATCATACTTTAAGTCTATACTTGCACAAATTTCGTTTATCTGCTCGGCTTTGTTTCTTATTCTCGTGCATTTAAATGTAGTGCTGAAAAGGCATTCAAAGAGGGGCGAAAAGTTTCATAAAAGAAATTGTAGTCATAAAAGTTCACGCCCTATCATGGTTAGAGTTAGCACGACTTGTGACATCTAGCCCTGTCTGCCTGGTCATTTTTTCAATGTCATCCTTGTCGGTAACGCGAAGTAGCGGCGAATTCTCGTCCTTCCTAGCATACACTTTACCTCCGCCAGCCCATGCGAACTTCCAGCCTACTTCTTTCGTTTTCTGGACAATAACGCCGTGTAGTTGCTTTGTTAATCTTGTCGGATGCTCATTAATAAATAAGGGTTGGGATTCGTCAAAACCCAGGTCCTTTGTGCAAATGCTAGCCTTTCTGTACTTCGTAAGAAAAACATTTCTCTCTGCCTTCGATCGAATCTGACAACGATATTGGTCTTATTGTGCTTTGCGGTTGGTATTATGTGACACATGTCGATGTCGGTATCCTCGACTGGTTGAGAAATTATCTGCCCAATTTTGTTTATCATAGCAGTTGGTTTAGCATCGAAAGGGATGCCTCTAGCTTCAATGTTGTTGGAGGACTGGTATTGCTCTAGCTGCTCCAGCCTTTCCTTCAGCTATTTGTTCCGAAATCTTAGATCCCTGTTCTCCCGCAGCACACCCGCCATTTTTTCCTGAAAGATTTGAGCTCCCTCAAGTCGTCATTTAGGTGTTTTGGTTCTTTTAGTTCATTTAGGGCTTTACAATAGCTCCCAGTTCATCCATTAGCTCATTCCTCAGCTCTTGCACTGTTGACGTGTCATGGCCATCACTTGTTAGGTGGTGAACACACGTATTCACCGGGGCAGTTTTCATATGACAGCGGTGCACTAATCAACAAAATAATTGTCATGCAAAGGATCACTCGATCACCTGCAAGTGCGTATACGTGAGGAGTGTGCGATACTGCCCCGCTGCTAAACTGCAAACGCCCGACGCTCTGTCGTCACCATTAATCCTCGCTGCTCCGGTGCCCTCTTGTATAAAGGCCGTCCTATCCCCTGTCCACGCCCGCCATGGTATTCTAGCGATGCGCAGTGCGTCCAAGAAATGAGTAGCCAGCGGTCACATGTCCATGGATGGCGCGGCTTCTCCTTCGCCCAGCGCATCGTTCAGGCGCAGCAACTGCAAGAACGGATACGTTAGGTGTGCGCGATAGTGCACCGCACCGGTGCCAAACTAACCTTTCCAAAATAACCCTTTACAGGAAATTTTAGCTTTTAACCGAACAGAACAGGGATAGTGTTGACATGCTAAACGACAACCTAACAATGGCAATCACAGAGTCGGCAGCAGCTGTGGGACAAGTAGCCAGTGGGAAACAGACTAGGATGGCAACTCAGAAAACGAACGCACTAATTACGAAACGTAACAACGTGAAGCTGTCGAGTACGGAGATCAGATTGAATTAGCAGAGCTGATAAAATTGATTAACAGAAGTAAAACCAACGACATTTGTGAGTGCAGCATGGCAGTGATCGAGGAAACACTAGGAATAGGAGGATGTTTAAGAGCAACTAAAAAATAGCTGTGGCTTAGCGCCGCTAACCTTGGATATGGGAAGCAAAAGATAGGCTTAGTCTGTTTGAGTCTTGATTGCGCTTGGTTAGCCTTCGATGTAGCTGTGTTGCCCACCACGACCCAACGCCGTTCGTTCCCCTGCAACGATCACAGAAGGAGGCCCTTCTCGTTTTCATTCGCGGCGAACGCGGTGTTCCTCTTCGCCCGCCGCAAGATGAGTCACGTAGTTTGAGACGACCCAGCGGCGCATGCGTGGGAGGCGGCGGTGTCGGTCGGCTGCCGCTCAGCTGATCAGTTGAGTCGAACGACTGAAACTGAACGACTTGTGGGCAGCGGCGAAAGCGGCCCCGACGAACCACGCGTTGCGCTTCAAGGGGTGTGTCGCAGGGGTTGTGTCCGAAGTCAAAAGGCGAATTTGAGCATCCGAGCGAACCGCTAGACAAAAGTAGTAAAGCTTTGCTTTAAAATAAGCTAGCTATAGGCAAAGGTAGGATGTAGCAACTCAGAGACGAACAGGGTAATATTACACACAACATAGACGAGATAATCAAAGTAGCGGTACGATTTTACACCAGGCTATACGCCGGTGCCGTTAAACCAGGGGACACCAGCTTAGCTCGCGAAGCCCCATCTAATAACAAAGGACGAAGTTAGAAAAGGTCTCAACGAGGTTTAAACGAAGTTGGACAGATCTCAAGGACATGAAAAGAGGAAAAGCTGCACGTGACGCTGACATAACCGCAGAACCTTTAAGGGAGGGAAGAGATATGTACTGGAACAGCTCGCTTTTCTGACTGCTTAAAGATTGCTTAAACTGCCCATGGTCAGGAAAAACGCTAATTTAATTCTGATTCACAAGGAGGGGGACACCAAAGACCTTACAAACTACAGAACAATCAGCCTACTCTCAGTTGTATACAAGCTGCTTACCAAAGTAGCAGTCTATCGATTAACTAACAGCCTAGATTCCCATCAACCCAGAGAGCAGGCTGAGTTTAGGAGAGGATACTCAACAATGGATCCCATCCACGACGTCAATCAAGTGATGGAAGAATCCGCAGGATATATAAACCCCTTCTCATGTGCTGACCATCAGAGAGCGTTTGATTCAGTGAGCGCCGCCGCAGTGGTGGAAGCACTGAAAGACCAGGGTATAGAGGCGACCTACATGAGGCTCCTAGACGACATATATAATAGATTTACGGGAAAGATAATCCATCTCAAGCCAAGCGACCAATTCCCGATTATTAAGGGCGTCGGACAGGGTGATACTATTTCTCAAACTTCACACCCTGTCTGCATGGGGTATTCAGGAAGCATGACTGGGCAAACACGGCATTACGAATAAACGGAGAATGCTTGAGCAACCATGCATGCCAGTAAGTGTGTGAAACGTTCAAGACACCAGTTCTATCCGCACAAACGCGCGCCTGTTTTTGTTGCGTCAAACAGTAAGAGAAGCAAGTTGAAATGGAGACTGCTTTTGGGACTTTCCAGGCTTTAAGTCTGGCACCACCCAGGCTGGTTTCCACGAGCAAGGAGTGCACGTGTGTCCCAGGTGTGGTGGAACCATACGAGGAAATCAGTATGTGTGATGGAAATTTCTAAAGCAGTTGATTGTTTGTTCCGTCAGGGCCTTGTGCACAATGTCTGCGGGAGCTGTTTCAAGTAACCTTGAGATCTCTAAGCGGTAGTGGAGCGCCTAGTGCAGAGGCATACGAATAAGGCAATGGGCAAGATAAGAAAACAAGGTGCAAGAAAACACAGTTTTTGTTATATTTATAGATATGTTCACTGGCATTTTCTGGAACATAAAATTTGCAATCTTGCTAAAAAACGTAATTGCCTTTTTATTTGTGCTAAAGATACCCTTTTCATCGAATCTCCTGTATGCTGCACTTTGTAAAATCCCACATATCAATTTTTAGAGCAGGTCCCGTTGCAGTCTGTGACTTTGGGACCTCCTTCTGTACATCCTAACCTTGTACTCATCCTTCTGTTTAAAATACAATCTTTTGACTCGACTTGACTAGGGTATGGAGCTTTCAATGTGCTGCCTTTCAATTCACCCCTGCAGCGCCTGGAATTTGACGTATAGCAAACTAGGTCTCTGGTAAGTCTTGTGCTTCTAGGCCGTTTTAAGTTCTGGAATTACGGAAAAACGTGACGCCCTACCATTTGTCCGTCTCATGAGCAGTTGGCGAACGTGCTGTGCAGTTCCAGTCCAGGCGGACAGCTTCGTTTGTTGTATAGGGCCATCGCATCTGGCCCCGTGTATGGGGAACTGAAATAAGGACACCCCTCTGCTAATTTACTGCTAATAAAGTTATTCTCTCTCCGTCTCTCACTACGATTTGTCCTATATACTTGGTGTGCACACTCGTTGTTGATACAGAAGTTGTTTCTGCAGCCACACTATGCATTACGTTGCTGTTGAGAATATAGGCTGTTCTGCGTGACTCTGATGGGAATCTGTGCTTTCTGCATCAGCTTATCCCCCTATTGTCTAAAACGGCTGCAAAAAGCGAATCCTTGAAACCGAAGCCTAAGAACCCACCGGTGTTGTCCAAGGTATCTTAGCGCATAAAAGGAATGGTCGGCATTCCAGCGATGTAGACACGTGCAGCTAGCGTGTAGCGGTGGCCTCCCCTTCAAGGATTCACGACCGCTGCCGTAAAACGAGGCAGTCCTCACGCAAGAAAGTGAACCTTCCCATCGCCACAGGATTGTCCACCTGCCGAAAAGTGCATGCCCCAGCCATTTCACGGCTGAAAGCAGGCGCAACACACGCACGCAATGCCCTCGTAAAGACCCGACTCGAATATTGTGGCAAAATCTAAGCATCAGTTCCAGACTTCAGATTCAATGCGAACGTCTGAGCACTTCTCCTCATCCGTTGGCTCTGTGTGCTAGTGGTTTTTACGTCCGCTTCTAAATATTCAGTGACGGTCAACTTTACCCGCGTGCTTCATCAGCATAATGCCAACCACGAAGACGTACTGTCTTACTAAACTTGTAGCATCAGTGACGCTGTTTGCGTTATGTCGATTCTACGCCGAAGCTCAAGGCAAAGCGCGTTCTGTAACGGAGGCTTGCAGCCAGCAAAAGCCAGTTTTGTGGAAAAATGGACTTCGCTACGCAGAGCGTGAGTACAGATTTTCTAGAATAAAATTGTGTAGTGCCGGGGTGGTGGGAGAGGCATGACTGCAACACAATCTCTAATGACGCCGGTTCAAAATATGCCAAATAGAAAGATCGAGAATAAACTTTAATTAAATCAAGGAAATGCTTCAGAGAAACGTCTTCATTCCAGGGTGCTTTGAGCTCGGGTCGCTTCGACAACCCTTTCGATTAGGCGCAGCTGATCTTCGGGGCCAGAGCATATGGGCCGAAAATAGCAGGCCTGGTTTTACACGTCATCCGGATAGGACGCACGTTTGCGCAATCCAACTGGATGACTCGTTGATTTTTGTGGTGCCAATAATAGTGAGAGAAACATTCCAATACATCTGGAGTCCTCGCTGCTGAAGAATTTCCAAAGAACTCGAGAGGATTCCTACTTCCAGAAAAAATGGCAATGAAGCCATTTTAGGCAGGTCTTAACGACTATCCCTTAATATTCGTAAAGTATTTCAAGGGGACGTTGACGCTCATTATTACCTGCCCGGTGGCATTAAAACACTGGGAATTGTTAAAACTTATTTTCTACAGGTGATCGGACAGCGCCCAGCAGAATTGACGTTTCTTAGCCCAACATTCTTTCTCTGTTTCCTGAGATCCCTCTGAGAAACCACAAATGGGGGATGGGTGGCTATAAATCCACACAGTCCGTTCAACTTATCTACAGTAACATTGTAACTCTTGCGCTAATCATCTTCTATCTCCCAGTATGTGCTGTTTAACTTCTGTTTAACGTTGCTCGTCTCTTACAGCATTTGATCTTTCAGCTTTCTTTATTCCTTTATCCTATACTGCCCCGTTTCATCACTCAACTCAACCAGAGTAGGCTCGCCTGGAGGCCATTAACCGATCAGAGTTTCTTACAATTACGTGTATCCCACGTATCATTCATATACGAGCTCCGACAACGTGAGGTTGCGCTTAACACATTAAATGAACTCGTACCACAATTCAGAGAAGCCCGGACGTATACGCGGACCTAAATCTCCGTGATAGCTGCATTTTAGAATCATATGGGTCGTCAAGAAAACATTCCTCCATCTGAAGCGCCATTCTGACTTCCTGGGTCATTTCATGTGCTATGCTTCCTTGCCAAGACTCGTACCCTCAAACATGGAGCGGCTGCATCAACACAGCAAATTTAAAATTTGCCACTTCCACTTACCTGGATGTTGGAACAGACGCCAGCATCAACATCACCCTTATTACTACTGTTTTAGCTGCTCCGCCCGCTCTCTTTGGAGCCCCTCAGCTATGCTTTTATGAAAACACGGACAAGTGTACTTTACCCGCGTCTGTTCTTCTTGTCATGCATGAGGCACCTATTCTTGTTCGGCGTAATATTCCTCTCAATGCGACGTGATCGTATTCTCTCGGTATCACCCGTTGATGGAGGGAAATTCCGCAGAGCTTTTCGACTACACTTCTTTGCGTCCTCCATACAGGATATTCTCGACGACTTGCTGTCTCCGGAACGTGAGATGGCAATGAAAATGCCGGGGCATTCACCAAGCCCAAAGCTCTGCAAACTTTTATTATCATCGTCATCACCAGCCTATCTACGCCCACTGCAGGGCAAAGTCCGCTCCCATTAATCTTCCAATGTGCTAACGGCGACCAATTTATCCCCGCAAACTTCTTGATCTCCTCTGCCCATCTAACTTTCTGCCGCCCCCTGCAACGCTTGCCTTCTCTAGGGATCCACTCTGTTACCCTTAATGACCAATGGTTATCTTGCATTCGCATTACATGCCCTGCCCACGTCCATTTCTTCTTCTTAATTTCTACTAGTATATCCTTAACACGCGTTTGTTCCCTGACCCACTCCGCTCTCTTCTTGTCCCTTAATGTTACACCTATCATTTTCCGCTCCATTGCCCGCTTAGTCGTTCTCAATTTAAGTTGAACCCTCTTAGTGAGCCTCCAAGTTTCTGCCCCGTAGGCGAGGACCGGTAAGATGCAGCTGTCATACACTTTCTTCTCCATTATCTGAGAATGCTTGCCGTATGCACTCCACCCCATTCTTGTCCTTCGAATTATCTCTGCCTTATAGTTGTGATCCGGGGTCACAACTTGGCCTAAGTATATATATTCACTTACCACTTCCACTGCCTCGCCACCTGTCTGAAACCGCTGTGCAGTTCCGAGGTTGTTGATCATTACTTCAGTTATCTGCATATTAATTTTCAGACCCACGGTTCTACTCTGTTTGTCCAGTGCGGAAAGCATGCTTTGCAATTCGTCCCCCGACTCACTTAGCAAGGGAACATTGCCAGGAAATCTAAGGTTACTCAGGTATTTTCCCGTAACCCTTACTCCCACCTGTTCCCAATCCAATGTTTTGAATACTGCTTGTAAACATGCTGTGAACAACATTGGAGAGACTGTGTCTCCTTGTCTGACGCCCTTCCTTATAGGTATTTTACTGCTCTCCTTATGAATTATGATGGTAGCTGTGGACCCATTGTAAGTATCCTGTAGTATTCTCACATAATGCTCATCTACTCCTGGTTCCGTAATGCCTGAATGACTGCTGAGGTTTCACCGAGTCAAATACTTTCTCATAATCTATGAAGGCTATATTTAGGGGTTCAGTATACTCAGCGCACTTCTCTATCACCTGATTGATCGTGTGAATATTGTCCATTGTTGAATAGCCTTTAAGCAACCCTGCTTGTTGTTTGGGTTGACTGAAATCTGAGGTGGCAGAAATTCTGTTACCGATTACGTTGGTAAGTACCTTGTAGACGACTGACAGTAAGCTGATCGGCCTGTAATTTTTCAATTCCTTCATGTCAAATTTCTTATGGATTAGGATGATGATCGCGTTCTTCCCAGATTCCGGTACACTCGCGGTCATTAGGCATTGCGTATACAGAGTTGCCAGTTTTTCAAGTACAATGTCCCCGCCATCCTTCAAGAGGTCTGCTGTTATCTGATCCTCACCAGGCGCTTTGCACCCTTTCATTTCTTTCGAAACCTTCCTTACTTCTTTGGCAAACTTTGTAGGCCACCAAAATCTAATTAATTGCTTCTTCACACGCGTGCACATGGCGATGCCTTACTACAGCTTGATGTCCAAAAAGAGTTATTACGGAACTTCACGCGGCCTTACGTTCCCTCTGTGAAGCGGATTTCCCCATTGCCTTCCCGCTGGTAGGAAGTCCTCGTTAAACTTCGTCCCATTGTGGCGCTTTCACCAGCAATCACCTGCACCTGAAGTGCCAGCCACTCTCACCGTTTTTCGGTCAGGCCGAACACTTGATATGGCCCTGCCCTGCTTTGTTTTACCCTCGGCGCAAATACAAATGCCCCCCCCCCCCCCCCCCCCCTGCAGCGTAACCACCCACCGGGACTGCAGTTCCTAAATATGGAATCGCTATCACCGACCCTATCTGACTTTCATTCGCGAGTATCGGATCTTCATACACAAAAACTACCCTACATCATGTGGTCCGCGAAGAGACTGCTAAAAGGGAAGCAGCACTTTAATGAGTCATCACACTGCACGAAAAGGCTTAGCGTGCTGTCCTGAAATCTGGTCACAATGATGGGTGGCGCCAATGATCTTGTAGGAGGCGGAACTTCACCGCAGACACGTATTTATTGGGCTCGATTCCGTATCGCAGCTCTTCTTTTGCAAACGCGCGGCACGAGCTCTGGTGCAGGTTCTCCGCGTTTTGGCAGTGATAATGCGATGTTTTGTCAATGTGCTTCCGGCGAACATCAGGTCATGACAAGAAGCGGCCGCCTCGAACATTGGGCAAAAGCTTGACAAGTTGCTTTGTTGTTCCCCGTTTGGCGGCACACTTGAGTACCCCGTGCATAAGTTCAGTTGTCCTTTTGGTAGAAGACCATCCGTATCACGAAGCGATCCGCAACTTTATCGACGTCGCCCAAGGGGAACCGCAGCTTTTTTGGAGGTCGGTAGACGTTGACTAGCATAACCTGGTTTTCAAGAGAGCCCCATTTTGTCACACTAGCTTTACTAGAGTTTGGGCATTGTGAATTTGTAACTTATGAAAACAGATTAGTGAGTTCGCCAGCACCATTAAGGATGGTCCTATTTAGCCGAAACAAGCATGACAGACATAGGCGCATGCAAATATGGCGCATGCATAGATATGACCAATGCATTAATGGGAGAGTCCGTTGTGCCACAAGAAAAAGCCTAATCGGCCCAATAGCCTACCCCAGTGAGCTACCACCATCACTTCAAACCGCGTACCGCCAGCTGAACCATTGCTCTGAACCCTTTAACATTATGCCGATGAATGCAATCGTCCCCTACAAAGAAGCGTAGGGAGCGTCCGAAAGGCTAGTTTACGCGCAATTCTTCGCCGACGAGAATCTAGAGCTCGTGGGCGTGGACTCACGCAAGTGTTACGCCGTGATAAGCCTAGATAACATCCTCATACCTTCAAATTAACCGTAGTCGTTGATCGCTATTAGATTCAAGCAAAGACGTTGCTAGAAATATCGAGCATCGTTATCAGCATATTTCCACTGCCCTAGCCTTCAAGTGTTAATTCCGTCATGTGGCACCGAGTAAAACAATACCTGAAAAGCGAGAGAGAGGGCATTTACGTAAATATCTACGTGGTTTGTCTGAAATCTAATTACAGCATAGGAAATTTTAATATGGAAGTTATCGTTATTATGCAACAGGTTCCGTCTTAAAGCGTGCGAATTCCTGCAGCAAAGAAATGATTCCTGGCACCCCAATACTGCATTCTTCCCCCTTTTTTATCAATAAAAATGAAAAGCTTTCCCGTGCTGGGGTTTTGTTTTTGACTACAAAGGTTACTGCCGTATCATCAAAATCAACAGTCGGGCCACAACAGTGCAGATAGTCACGTAAGTGCAGACACACGTGTTCTTGTGAGAGACGGCAGACGTTGCATACCCGTTCCTTACCTTAATTTAAGGACTTGCCGTTATTGTATCGTTTTCCAAAAATTACAGGGATTACAAAATGTAAGCCCTCTGGCACTACATTGGCAGCTTATAGTACTCGATTCCTTAGGTAGGCGATGCTTGTTTACGAACCTCACACTGCGAGGCCACGTGGTCATAGGGAAAATACTCATTTCCAGGAAACAGGTCCTGTCATAATTCGGCTCTTGCTCTTGAAGGCGGAAGGCATCGTCTAAACGGCCCTAAAATATTCTCAAGGTTGAAATGTTGTTGCCCAATACTGCCACGTAGAATTAAAAAAAATAATAAGCCCTTCATCCCTTCCAACAGAGTTCCCGAAGAATGTACAAGAAAATGTACTAAGGTGTCTATCGACAACTGCATCCGTTGCGAAACAGGTAAGCCTTATATCGGCAGGTTTCTGTCACCTCGTTTCGGTAGATATTCTGGTGTTTAGCTAGAACAATATTTTTACACATGGCTGATGCTGAATGGTGTTGGGTAAAGTGTTAGTTGCAGACAATGTCATCGTACAACATCGCAGACACTTCAATGGACGGTATAGCTCATGTGTATTTAATATTACGGTCATCTTTGGTGGTTACACCAAACAGTTTCTGCTGTGGGTAATTATGTTGGTTAGAAGTGGTTGACAGCAACTGTGGCCCAAGACCGTTGTAGTACGAGTGACCAAAAGGATTGCGCAAACAGTCTACTTTACGGCTTGAGAATTCGGAAGGAACAAATTCCCCAATAATGTATTGTAGATCATTTTGCAGAGTGGCTTTTAAATCCTTAGCTCATCGCAATTACAAAATATCAATAAGAACACCTGTGCTAAATATTGATACCACTACCGTCGTTCAACTTTGCCGTCATAAGAGTCGCTTGTAAAGAGCTACTACATATGTATTTTGTACCCACTATTTCATTCCGGGAAGCAAATATATAGAGAAGTAATATGCACTGATGAAGCGATTTCTCAGCTCTATCTCTCAGTGCAAGACATGAAGTTGTTGGACACAAACGCACTCTTAATACAGCGACCTCAGCAGGAAAAAAATGCTTCTTTTGCTCGTTTATTTTCGAATAAGGGCGACCGCGTAAAGCGAAATTTCTGAAGATGCCTCAACGTACCCCGAAACGTCGAACGGACAGATAATTAAACCTAAATGAGTAAAGGTAAACTGTAGTTAGCTGGTTTTTGCTGGTTTTGCTGGTTAGCTTGGTTTTGACTCGAAACCGTGCTGGCGCTATGCGGGACAAAAACGAAGAATTACACAAACGAGTGAAGCGCACACTACCAACTGATTATTTAATCACCACAATATAGCTTATCAGGAAACATTCACATGACGTGACAGGAAGGAGGAATCATTCTCGATGAAAATATATACAATATTCGTCATTGCGCTTACGTTGAACTTCGAACAGTCGAGTAATGCCATTTCCATTGTCGTTAAGGCCATCGATGACGAACTGTCATAGTCTTTTTCTTTTAGAATCGCAAAACCCTCCCATATCTCGCGGATGAGTGTGTCAGTAGCTCTAAAGATCGTGCGTTCAAATTGCGCGCACCAACCATGTTTGGCGCAGTGGACAGCCAAGTGCTCTGGTACTGAAAGACTGAGAGAACATAACAATCTGTGCAAGCAAGTTTCAGCAGCAGGGCACTACTGCATCAAAACAAGCAGCGCGTTGCAGCCATGGCTGCGAGGTGTCGCTTTACGCGTGCATTGGATCGACTTAACAGAGAGTTCTAGTATAGCGATCTCTGCCTCTGTGTACGCGCAATGTTAAATTTTTGCGGCACGCTAAGACTTACGGCGCCGTCTGTTGAACCAAATGCGAAGCGACATCATCAGGCCAAACGAGCCCCTGGAATTTCGCATGACTACCCAACCGGCGGAACCAAACGCCTTCTCATTAGTATTGAATGCAAAACCTGCACAACATGATAGAAATATTCTCCTGCACAAGCAAACCCTATGGCGGAAGCATTGAAGCCACGAGGTAACGTTTTGTTTTGGCGAACGCACACAACGCGCAGAACAAAAGGACCGGGTATCACGTACGCATTTTATTCGACTTGAAAACAAACCAGAAATACGTTTCGTACAAACGCGACGTGACGAAGTAAATACTTGCACTGCGAGGCGGATTCACAATAATAAACGCGACCTTTTGCCTCCAGCTCGTCGTAAACATCGCACTCCCTGCACGCGATTTGCGGGGTCGAACAGCAAGTCACATCACTCTGGCGGAAGCCGAGTACGCTTTTGACCGAACACTGGGTTGAGTCGTCGCTGGAGAAAACTAATTCCTTGCTCGCTGGAGCACACCGTGCTTTCCAGCGGGAGGCGAACGGGTCAGTTAACAGCGCACACATAACATCGGACGCCAGCCTGCAGGAGCTCTGTTCGAAAAGTCAGTGATGCCACGTTAGTCTCCCTCACCGCGAGAGCAAAGTGCAATACACAAGACCTATTTAAGAAAACGGGAGCAAACTGCTTGTTGTGTAAGATACTAAATACTTGTCACAGAGGAAGGAATGCGGTAAGGTGCGGGCTTTAACCTGCCACAATATTGTAAACACAGGTACACGCAATCGCCTCAACGTACGCTCGTTATTTTGCGGGAGTAGCATACGTATCACGAACGTACGCTAACCACAAAAATAACGTAGTGCTGTGCCCATGCGCAGTGCAGCGACGTAAGACAATACGCGCGCTATTTCTTTACGTAGTCCTCCGTACGGTATACTAAAACTCTGTAGTAGCTCACGAGTAGTGCTAGCGGTTATCGGACAATGTACCGCGTGCTGGAAGGCAAAGCTTGGACAAGCGCATCGGCTGCGACACGTTCTATAGCATGTGCATCGAATTTTGATTGATTGATTGATTGATTGATTGATTGATTGATTGATTGATTGATTGATTGATTGATTGATTGATGATTATTGATTGATTGATTGATTGATTGATTGATTGATTACGGGGTTTAACAGGCCGACGCTACACAGGCGATGAGGCGCGCTGTAGCGTAGGGCTCCGTATTAACTTTGACCACCTAGGGATCTTTAACGTGTGGGCGTTTTCGCTTTTTGCCTCCATAAGAAAAGGTGAATCGAATTCTGCTGGGACAGAGCCTCCAGCAATTCAGGCTTCGTTTCACCGTGAAGTCTAAGCCATACCCATCATCACAATAGCTAGTACGCAAAGCAGTGAATCTTATTGAATTCGAAGCAACTCCACATCGTGGAAATGGTTACCGTAGACAGCCTAAATACTGATATGAAACTTCTGAAATGTAACCCGCACCAATTCAGTCATAAATGTAGAAAACGCAACGCGCAGAAAAACCCTAAAGCAGCGCATACATCGAAAAAATTGACGTAGCACTTAGCGGTGTTCAATTGCACATTATAGTTTACGTATTCGCTGATCAAAAGAAATTATTAGGTTCCCTTCATTTTTTTCTCTGAAGCACGCGTTGCCTCAACACAGCCGTAACGAAAGAGTTAGACTCGACGTTCCCCTCGCTCTAAAACCGGAGTTTTTAAACTCCGGGCTTCGGCATACAGCGAATGCTTTAGGGATAATTGAAAACGCGGTTTTCAACTGCACATAAAACCGTTTATACTACGGGTGATAAAACGGTCCAGCGTCACCCTTTCCGCTTCAGTTGTGTTGTATCAGCCACATGAAAAAGAATCGTTTGATGTCACATTTGCATGACACTGGTCTCATGACATAGAAGGGAAAACGTCAGGCGTGTTGGTTAATTCTCAAAAACAACAACAAAAAAAAAACAGCACCAGAAAAAAAACGTGTTCGCGCAGCACTTTCCTTGTCGTCGCTTCATTCTGTGTTGTTATTTCGCTCTATTTTCTGGGTAACTGCTGACCCACTTCGCAAGTTTCAGAAAAACCACACTGGAATTGCATTCAGGAAACTGGTTCAATATAATTCCATTTCTCCCGTGTTGAATCAACCTAATAATTGGTCATGGAATATCTGAATAACATTTCACTCTTACTTTCACGGGAAAACCAGGAACCGTCGTGGCCTGTCTGGGAGCTGACTGCATGTCTGATTGGTCGGTCTTGTGTTAATTTCTCTCCTTATGTTTTTAGTCAATCACTGAAACACGCCTTGCAAATTCCCCCAGTTGTCACCTTCGCATTTTTGCTGGCATGTTTTAGGGAACGTCCTGTGTGCATCCTTCTTCGTCGTTGCCTTGAATTGGCAGCGAAATTTATTCAAGTAACAGCAAACTAGCGCCACTTTTAGTCAGATTTCCCCGCGTTTGCACGTGGTTTTATGTCGCCAAGCCGAAAGCAAGCCCACACATTATTGCCCCGAGTATTCCCCGAGGCTAACAGCTTTACGTAGACGACCCGCCGCGGTGGCTCAGTGGCTGAGGCGTTGCGCTGCTGAGCATGAGGTCGCGGGTTCGATTCCCGGCCGCGGCGGTCGCTTTTCTGATGGCAGCGAAAAGCAAAAATGCCCGTGTGTACGAGATTTCGGCGTACGTTAAAGAACCCCAGGTGGTCAAAATTAATCCGGAGCCCTCCACTACGGCGCGCCTCATCGCCTGCGTTGCGTCGGCGCGTAAAACCCTACAGTCAATCAATCAAATTTACGGAGACGTTTATTTTTCGTCCATATTTTTTGTTTTGTTTGCTTTTGTGTTTTGTTTCCAGCGTCTTGCCGCACCCTCTTGTCTTATCTATGTTCGAAGCAAAGCGCGTGTTTTCCTTTCTTTTTTTTGTATGCCGCACAAGCTGTCTTATTTGATATGGAGAGTGTTTCACCCTGTCATCGCTAAGACAGAATGTTCTTCTTTGATCACTAGTGTTCTCGGTCTAATTGGATGGCTCCAGAAAGAATAATGCGGACAGATAAATGACCACAGTGCAAACGCCGGCGCATTCCTTTGTGCCCGACGATCACGTACAGGTGCACGCCACTCGGTTGACTACTTGGTCCTCGCATGTATTTTCTTTAAGTTTATTGCGGAGCACCAGTTCGCTCCAATGCACCTTGATTACTTAAAGTACCCTGCATAATTCTTGGCTTCGGGGCAACATTTATAGTAACAATTCATCATTGTTTATTGGCTTTTTAGGGCCCATGACGAAGCGAATGCTTTTGCCGTGGCGTATCGCTTTTTAAACAAAAAAATTCTCGCGCCTTCCCGCGAGGGGAACACGAGTAAATGCAGAGCATTGGGGGTCGTTAACGCCGCGTAAAGTCGCGTTAGGGTGTGTAGTTGGGTCGTAGTTGCGTTGGTGTTGGTTTGGGGTAGAGAGAGGAGAGTAAAGTCGCGTTAGGGTGGAGCGAGCGTCAACCAAGGAAGGAAGGAGCAACGCACTGACTGAAGCACGAGCGACCGCTAGCCGCTTTATATTTGCAGCGCGCGCAGTAGAGGGAGAGCGCGCATGCGCAAGCAGCGCGCGCCCTTCCACGCCCCACCGCGCTGCTATCACGCACCTGTTACGCCGAGACCGCGACGGAGCGAACGGGCTGACTACGACGCATGCGCGCGCCAGTTGCTGTTGAGAGAGAGGAGGGAAGGAGGAGAGGCGCACCTGCTGCGGACGCGGAGCTGTGGACGCCGTCCGACGCAGGAAGAGGCAAGGCTAAGAAATGCTCTGCATTTAAATCCCAATACTTCTAATATTTAAAAATGCAAGTGTACAGGCATGTACGAAAATTCCGCCAAGCTTATCGTACCAATCACGTGGGGAGTCGTGATTCTGTTGGCGTCGCTTTGCTCTATGTCACCCACTGGATTTACTTTTTAAGTGCAGAGCACTTTAGGAGCTCGCTTTGTCGTCGTAGCTAGCTCGCTGGACCCAAGTAGAGCCCCACTGCGTTCCGTCGTCGCGGCATAACCCAAAGGCTTCAAAAGCCAAGCGGTTTATATAATAGTCTAAAGCGTTCGAAACTCGTCAACTGCTGGTGCTTGTAATAAATGCCCCTTTTGTTTAGCGCAAAGAAAACTGCAGGTACATTTGAGGCAAAATATACGTAAACAACACAGCAGCGCCAGCGTTCGTTTAGTTAGGAACGCTCGTTGGGTTGGTTTTTACATAGAGTTTCTTGGGTTTTTACGACAGTAAGCGAAAAGAAGGGGCAGTGCAACGCCGGCACGTGCGGAAGGAAAAGCAAGCACAAAAAGAACAGAACTTCCGCTGGCGCAGTTTCAGACAGGGGGCGCGGCAGCACTGCGAAGGCGGGAAATTTTAATTGCACCGGGTGGTAGCAGTGACCGGATAACGGCGCTACAGCCCATTTGGCGAATCACTGTTCTGAACTTCGGACAGCTTTCACATTGAGTGGAACGGCGTTAATTTTTTATTTCTGGTAGTTTGTTGTCTACCTAGAAACTGAAAATTTTTGTTGTTGCTTATTCCTATAGCTTTATAGGCGTGGGGCAAAGCCGTGTTGTTTCTCTGTAAGTTTGACGAGTGGAAAAAACTTTATTCGTTCAAAGCGATCTATCAGCGCCTATATAGCATTGCAGTGAGTGGTAGCTAATTCATTCATTCTGATGGGAAGACCTGTGGGGTAATAGTGGTAAGGGAGCTAAGAGGAAGGGATACAGTGAGGTCTGGTGTCTTTGTGTTGGTCATTTCGACATCTGGAACACCTCACGTTTTTTAGAACATTCTGCCTGGATGTGGACTCTGCCTGGATGCCATTCTTAGGCTCTTGATAGGCGACCCTCTAACAATAACGTGCCTGTCGTGGCGGAAAATGTGGAATTGTCGTATGGGCATAGCCGGGTGAGAATTGCGTTGCAGTTCGCTCTTGGTAAGAAATCAATAGTCCGGAAATGCAGCCCGGTACCCAAATAAATTATGCAAAGTTAGGATTTTCGCCACGTCACAATGAGAGCAGCCCGAAGTAGGGGCAACCATTTGGTAAATACGTTAGGTACCATAGGGGCGTAAGTTCGGCATTGGAGAGAGGGTAATGGGGAGAGAGAAAGAAAGAGAGAGAGAGATGAAACGTTTATTGAGCTGCGAAGGAAGGGGTGGATCCATAGTTCAAAAGCCATGTGCTTACCGCGCCGTCGTAGCTCGGGTTACAAGAAGTGCTTGGTCCTCCTGGCGACCGCTAGACAACAGTAGCTCCCACTTCTAAGGGGCAGGGACACTTGGAAGGGGTGGCAGTTGGGAGTTTTCCTTGCAGCCCACAATGATATGGCGTAGCGTGCCTAATTGATTACAGAATTTGCATTCGGCTGCGTATTGTGTCGGGAACAGTAAATGCATTCTTACGAGGTGTACGAAAGCGCCTGTTTGAATTTATCTCAGCGTAATTTCTTCACTTTTGCTAAGTCATACATGAGGGCACTTCGCTGTTGAAGATTTTGGCCCGACGGTTTTGGGAGTGGATTCTTAAAGGAAAGTGTGAGCAAATTTTCTGTGGAACAGATATTATAATAAATCAGAGTAAGAGTGACGTCAGTAGACAAAGTAGATATTGAGGATGAGGCAGGGAAACAAATCATTTGTCCTCCTCTGGCCGCCGGCACGCAAGCGGGCGGCACAGCACGAAATAGAAAGTGATCCGAGTGCAATCAAGCAAGCAAGCGAGGGAGCTTCTCACAATTTTAAAGCGAAGATTTCATGTGTCACTTATGGTCTACCAGGGCACAATGGACAGCAGGACAGGGGAAGATGCAGATCAAGATCACGGCAGAGAACGAAGACGGAAAAAGGATCAACTGATCAAGAGGAGTCAACATTGAGCACGAGATTTCACCATCGAGGAAGCACTTAAACTGCATATATGTTTGCATATCAAGATCACATGTATGAAGAACGACATGTTGATTCATAGCTGAGCTTTCATATATTCGTTTAAAAAAATACAGCTGATTGCCTCACCTCCCTTGGCTTGGTTTCGTGTGATAATTTCTCTTCTTTCTTCTTTCTTTCTTCTCTTCCTGTCTCTTAAAAACTCTTTTTGACTTCGGTCCAGTTTGTTTATTTTAATTGGCGCCACCCGTGATACGTATGTGGTACGGGTTGGGCTTTTATTTTACTATATAGCCCTTGATTTTGTCCGTATGTCACTTATGGCGTCTGTAGTAGACCTCAAAATCCAGTCCAGTATGACTTCGACCTGTAAAGCGTTCTCTGCCTCAAATATACTCTTTCATAGGTGAGGCCTGCTTTAGGTTATCCTTCACGAGGAAGCTTCGCGTTCAACTATCGTTGTGGTTAGACGGAGGGGTGTATCATCTGTTTTACTACACCGACTGGTGTCGGTGGTAAGATAAGTGTGCTAGTTTGTTTTAAATGCAGAGCATTTCTTTAACTCACGATGTCACCCGGCGTTGTCGGCGTGTCTCGGCGCCCGCAACAGCCGTTCCAGGTGCGCCCTCTCCCCCACTCCTCCTCGCCTGCTCTCCGCTGCTCCTCGCGTGTTCTCTGCGTGCTCGGATCGCGTTCAGCAACAGGTGGGGCGCGCATGCGTCGTAGTTTGGCGCGGGAGCAACAACAGTTGTGGCGTGATCGTGACGTAGTCGTGACGTGGTCGTGGCGCGGTCGGGCCGTGATGGGGCGGTTCTCGGTGTTCGCTCTCGCTGTCAATTTCTTTCGAACCAGATAAAATCGGGTATGTGCGCCCCCCGAAAATGCTCTGCATTTGACCGTGCCCCTCGCGAGGGGGATGTTTTTTTTTGAAGTTGCCGGCTGTATCACATAAGTGAGCTTGAAGGAACGGCACTGCCCAACGTCGACTGTGAATGTTTGCAGTTTGACGCCCAGATGGACGCTCTCCGGCAGGAGGCGCTAAAAGCGATCCTGCCGAAAGGCACGCCCACCAACAAGCTGAGCCAAGCCGTGTGCGAGATTGCCATGAGACCGGTAGACGGATCCAATGAAGTCGTCAAGAGAAAAGCAGTGGTACGTAGACCGAGAACCTCTCCTTGTTCACAAACTATTCATTTTTGGGAGCCTTAGAATAAATCACGCGGTCAAAAAGACAGCCGTTTGGTTCCGTTCGAAAAATTTAATTGTTTTGTTAATAAATGTAACCTTCTCTTTCAGATGACTTCTTGCATGAAGAAAGAGGTAGAAACAAAAGGTGTTGATGCGGTAAGAGCCTTCCTGTTACAATATATCTATTTATATAAACCAGAATTTACACTGAGAACTGTTTAACGGGTGCTGTTCGAACAAAAAAGGGGAGAGATCTTTACTTTGTCATTTTTTTTTTGAAAACTTTTCATCACATCCATAATGGCCTCTCTTTCGGCTGATTTTTCTGGGCATACGTTCAATAATGTGCATGCCTTCTTGAGCGCAGATGTAAAAAAAAGTAAACAGCGCACGGGTTCTATTTGGACCCGAAGCACAGATAAGTTAACCGTGTGTTAGTATCACCATGGGGAAAGGTCTTCATCGCTGGTTATCTTCAAGATGAGGCGCGTGCGTTCAACATAGGCACACACAGGAACACCAAAGTCTAAACTTGCGCATTGACGGAAAGGTAAAAAAAATTCCCAATAGTCAAGCAGCCCACGCATGTTTTCTATACCCTATGAGCTTATCTCAGTGCACAAGGCTGTTTGGTAGTTTAGTTTCGGCGCTGCTGCGTGCCTAGAAGTGATTACATGGTTGCTTATAATATGGTTGTGGCCCATCACTGCTCCAACGAAAATGTTTTCCTGTGTTTCTCTGTGGCTTTATGTGTCGTGTCGACATTTCTCTGACACGTTTATTTGTGCACTTGCATAAAACGTTCCAACTTCACGCTTAATTAGGTTTTTTTTTAAGTTTATCGAAAAAGAAAATTGAAAAGTTCCCGGCTGCTGCCTTGCTCCTCGTACGTTCGTCTCCACACGCCGGTTTATGACAGGCGTTTTCCAGTAAGAAAATAAATATTGCTCCTGGCGCTTTTGTAAAATTAATTTTTACGCATACATTTACTAACGTTCCTTCATAAATCTCATCGTAAAAGCTGAAGGAAAAACAACTATGTGTCCTGTTATTTGGAAACAAGAAAGTTTATTCTGGTTTGCTTTGCAGTTACCGCGTGTCAGTATTCCTCCTACTTCATTTATAAAAGAGAAAATTGGGCGTTAGGTTGAGCGAATGTGTCAGTTTTGCTGATTGGTGCATTGCTCCGTGTGGGGAAGCAGGGACGGTGCTTCAAAGTTCCGGATTCACTTCTTTCACGGGGAGTGACGGCCACTTTGAGGCTCCCTTTATATCACAAAAGACATTATTTTCTATGCCGAAAGAACCGCTACCAAAGCAGGCAGCTCAAGCCTTGCCAATACCGCAGTTGTGAACCCTATCAATATAACTTTATTTGCGAAGTCAACCCCTGGGCGACTCTAAACCAGCACGTGGTCTCAAAGCAGCCCTCTAGCTGTGTGTTGCACAAAGGTGGTGCACAGCATCCGTGCGTGTATAAACATAAACTTAAACTACATACATTCTCGTTTAAACTCCACTGCTGCGGGCACACGACATTGAATCCAAAATGTGTTGATGTATTTGAACTCATTCGTACCTACTCGTGTGCATGTTGTTAGTACTATACATACTATACTTGCATGCATTTACATAGAGGCTCGTTTTCGATTGGTGCTTCTAGGGCAGAGAATTGTAGTGCTATGTCAGTTTTCTTATGGCCTATGTGGGCGCTCTAATGAGGAATTACTAGAAAGAGACCAGGTAAAGGCAGCCTATTGCTGAAAACTCTGCCACCACTGAAAATTAAGCAGTTCTGGCGGGCAGTGGATGACAACAAGGCGCATATTCGAATATCTTTCGCGATGCCTACACGGGATCCAACTTATGGTTCAGCAATCAGCCGGCTGTGTAAATTATTGGTCAAAGGCGAGCTCATGCAGTATTTTTAAGGTCACAAAATTAAAGGATTACAAAATTAAGGTTACAAAATAAAAGGATGCATATAAAGAGCATAAACGACTGTCCCATCACTGGCTCCATCAAAGAATAAATGTGTAGGCGGCGCCATATCTCACTGTACCACCTAACCCCTCAAGGGAAATGTGTGTTGCGCACACTTGCTCAGCGCAGCCCGCATTTTATTGGCCCATGAGTAAAAGCTGAAGCAGTAAACCAATAATCAGTAAGCTGGCAGGTGGCCAAACTTACACTTGAAATGTTTATACGAAACCACGACAAATTTAGGTAATGTTTGTCTGGAGCCGATTTGACCTTTGACCTTTGGCCTTATCAATCACATTGCAGTTGACCGCGTGACACCGCAGGTGCAGCCAGAAGAACTGGACAAATGGAAGGGAAAGATAGAGCGATACACGCGGGGAGGAGGCGAGCGAGAAACATGGAGAAGTTCGCGGCAGTTTTAAATTTCACTTGCCTGTCTCCTGTTTTTCATCTTTGCAGCCCAGCTTAGACATGAGAGCGATTCAGAGCAAGTGCTTGAAGTGCGCGTTTCCAAAACTGCCCCAAGCAGAAGCCTTGGCTCGCTATCAAGAAGTAGTGAAGGCGTTTGAGCGCCTTGAAGAAGACGCCCTGCGCACAAATTTTGAGGTAAGTGGCACAGCCAAGATAGATTTTGGGGGCTGGAAATCAGCATCTAACTGCAAAACATTTTTACCTGACAACGAAGCTACCAGCTCAATGTACGATGATTACTAACTGGGTAAGAATGGGCGATAGGTTGCCACTAGTGTTGAAATTGCTTCGTATATTGGGTTGTAATGTAACTGGTTCCAAATTTCCTGTTGCTTCTGGATTGCCCGTACGGATTGGCTCTTCAAAAAAAGCGTGCTCAGGAGAAGCGCTGAGTTAACGTTTTGTGAAGCTTCTCAGAGATCTTAAGACTTCCATGCCCACTACCCTTTCCCACGCCCATTTGCTGCGTTTCGCCCTCTCCAATGCTGCTCTTGATCAGATAGCGACTGATCGAACACGTGAACGCTGAAGGAAGCGGCGAACCCCGCGAAGTTTGTTGCGAATCAATTGTAGCAACGAAGTGACACTGACACTACATTGACAACCTCCGGGATGATGCAGACATAGAGTTTCATACTAATATATACTAGATGGAAATCTGGCGCCACTGTCTAGGGGAACCGCGCTTCAGCGAGCGTTCCAGCATGTACCGGCCAGGCACGTTCCACTTGCACTTGGCATGTCTCATGAACTGGCTGAAACGTTGCCTCTGACTACAAAAAAGCAACAATATTACTCTAAAAGATTGTTTAAATTGGTTTTTGTTGTTATAAAATTGAACTTCCAGAAATATGTATTCGTCAGTAATTATTCAGAAGCTTTATGTACGATACAGAAGGAAAAAATATCACTTTTCTGGCTTCGAGACAAAAAAGAAGTCATATGGCTAGCTAAGCCAAGTAGGCGAGGAGCGTCGCTAGCTGCAATGAGCCGCCCATGGTGCCCCGCAATTGCAGCGCCAAATTTCCCTTTATTATGTACGTGTGTGAAACTCTATGGCTGCATCGCTAATAAATGAGGTAAAGTCCGCCGAACGTCTTCCAAAGCATCGAAGAAAAGAGCCTTGAATCGGCTGATGCCAAGAAAGCAAGCACAGGCATGACGTTATCTGTGGTGACACATGTAACAAAGCGACACGAAGGAGGAGCCCCAAACTCTGCTTCCGCTCTTTGCTGACAAGACCGAAAAAAATATCAGATGTTCAGACCACCGGCTTTCCAACTGATCAAAACACCGCGAGTTGTCTTATGTTAAATATAATTCTAAGGGTAAAGTTCATAGTCTGACCTGCCAACATAACGTATTCAGATGCCTGAATGATTGTCTCACGGGGTGAAGAAATTGAATGTGAGCTTTCTTGTAAGCGTGTCGCTGCAGCTTACGTACGGTAATTGGCTAGGAAATGTAGCCTTATTTGCCTCTCGTGGGTTTTTGAGGGGATGTGTTACTATTGGTTACTGGCAGAATGCGGCGCTCACGCATGGTGACTCCTTTTCGCCCACCGCTCCGATGGCGAAAAGGAGAACCCTAAATTTCTCCCAAAACCACCAGATGGCGCGCTAGTGGCCTTGAATATCGTTCTACCACCGCCGATGCATCTGAAAAGCACGTGAACCCGAGTCAGAAAAAATTCTCAAAGCAGTTCCAGCAGCGTCCAGGATATCCAGGCCATAACGACGTGTCGCGCAGAACAAGTGAATCTTCTCTACGAGCGAAACGTGGCTCAGACCTCGATCGTATGCTGTGCAGGCAGGCTCAAAGACGTGAGTCAAGGCAACGACGCGTACGGTATGACCAAACTCGCGTTTTTTGTTGTCAGCAGCTTCAAGGGTGTTGTTACGAAAAATGCTCCAAGAGGGACTACTCAGTGCCTCGAAAAAGCTCGAACTGTAGCAATGTAATTTAAACCGACGATAGGATTATGAAAAGGGGGAGAAACAAGCAGCGCAAAAGTACCACGATGTAATATACAAACCTTGTATGCACCCCCCCTCATGTATTTTCAGCAGGTACCGGAGCCCGGAAATGTCTGTATACAGACATCCGGAGAGGGAGGGAGGAAAGACGTCAGGAGCCAGGGCGCGGTAGTGGGTGGGGATAGTGAGGCGTGGGCGGTGCATTTGAGCCGCGAACGGAAGAAAAGACACGCCTGAGCAGCAGCGAGAACGAAGGTAGAGGGGATAGTGTTGTGTCGAACGCCACACAGCCACTTCTGCTGCCAATCAGGTGGGAAACCCAAGTCGGCAAGGCGCAGCAGCTTCGCGCACTGTTTTGGACAGCGTCCGGGTCAGTCATGCTTTGTTTCGTGAATGTGTGCAACCCATTGAAGCCTAAGTACCTTCGCTGGGTAATGCGCCACCATATGAATGCTTCGGCCTACCGTTTTTTTACTCGTAAAGTAGGTATAGAAACTAAACTTAAAGGGAACTTCGGATGCGGCCTTTCTCTGAATTCACTTTAGGTGCAAAAGTATTCGCAAGAGCCTATGCAAACAAACAAAAAAAGTCGTGTTCGTTAAAAAGCGCCATTATCATCATTTTTTCGCAGTCATGGTTACGTATTCTTTTTGTTGCAGCTCGAAGCTGCCATGCGTTTCACGTTAGACGAAGGACCGGTGAGTGCCGAAAGTATTGCTTACTCTTCGATGCTGTAGTACTTTACACTTAAAATTTGTGCAGTTGTATCTTTTTTGAGATCTTCTAGACCCACGGTTTGGACCTATAAGGCAATCAAGAAACATAAGACACGAAAACAGGGTACAAAGGACGATGTTGGACTAGCAACTGAGTTTTCTTAGAACCACGACCCTCCCTCTAAACGCAAGCTGCGCGAAGACAGTGGTGGTTAACAATGCAGAAAAAAAGAAATAACAAACAGAAGCCATAATTAGTGCGTTCATTACGCGCCCAGGCAGATAATTCTTCGTCTGAGGGGCGCAAAGACCCCCTAATTACACCGCCCGCGGTTGTATTATCGAAAAAAGACTAATATGTCATGCTCAAGCTTGGTGGGGCCATGTCCTATGATTTCGGTGTTATCGGAGTGTGGTGTTCAGTGGCACCTCAGTGAACAGGTTTCTATGTGGGCCCATCTTAGCTCCCCTTTTAGCGAAGTTTGATCGGCTGTTTAACCAATACTTTAATGGCGACTAGGTAAAGAAATTTTCAGATACGTAACTGACTTCCTGGTCTGTTTAAATGTTTTACCCTTACTCTCATACAACGTCTATTTTAGGATTGTTCAGTGAGGGTTCTGCTGTTTTGCGCTTTAATCACAAACTCACTGGCGAGGATCGCCCTCCGTCTGTCGATTTGCGGTCGCCATTCCGGGCTGATAGCCACGCGTGTGAGGTGTAGAGTAACTTTAAGTAGCTACGCTCCAGCTATTCTAAAGCATCATCGAGACAACAGGTTTTGCGAGACAAAGCCAAAACTAATGCCGTACCGACATAAGGAAATAGTGAACACACATTCCCTCGATTGTGTTTTCAATCCACCGCTGCCTCTCGGGCTTGTTTTCTAGCGTTCCTCTAAGCAATAAACACAGAGCCACGTGCGCGGCCCGTAAAATCACCGAACATGTCCCGTGCACCCTTGGTGTGTTATGTGAGATCCCGATGACATGCTGCAAGGTATACTCCATCCAAACAGCGCGATATAGAAACGACTTGACTGGGGAATACTACGCTTTTCTTACATCTTCAGACGGTGTCCATCCGCCAAGACATTGTCGTAATTGTGACTCCACACCACTGTTGGAAAACTTTTAAATCATAGGAAGTGGGCGCCGTAAATTTCAAGGCGACATTCTAGGGGTTTCTTAAATTGGACCGCGGGACAGTAGGGGTGTATTAGTTTGGTACCTTCGAACCACACACAGAAGGATTTTTTTTCTGGGTGCCTATATGCGCCACTGTTGCTTGTGTTCTTGGTTTCGCTGGAGTTTTTTCTTTGCATTGTCTAGAAAGAACCTGAAAGTCAGGGTCACGTGCCAAGTGGTAATCATAACATCAGGTGGTAACATAGGCCCGTGGGTTGAAGGGCGCCAGTCAGAAGCACCCGGTAATCAGTGTCGCAACAGTAAGAAACCTGGTAATCAGTGCGAAATAGATGCGCGGCAGGTGGTGACGCCTATGAAAGGCTGACGATGGTTATAGTACGCGCTTCACTAAAATGATGATGAATTACGCCCTCTATTTTTTTGCCAGCCTTGATGTGGAGCAAATATTTTCTAGATGAATTCAAATTTGTCAGGGAATAAAATGCGCAGAATAACATCCAAACTAAAATTTATATATATTTTGTACCAAGGCCACTTTCAAATTTCACGAGGACATTATATCCTTGAGCCCTTCAAACACTTTTCGCGAATAAACCACAACAAAGTGATTGGACAACCCATTAGCCACAACAATACCCACAAACACTCTGTTTTTCCATCCTCCATTTTTTACTGTAACCAATTACCGGAAATCGCTGTTAACTACAAAAATGTGCAATCATTTATCGATCAGATTCAAAATTTGAATTTTTTCGAATGTGGTGTTTACTTTGGTATCGACTGTGGTATTTAGTTGTGGAGTTTACTCGTGTGTGTAGAATTTGTTTCTGTAGAGCTCCAGCGGTTAAATTGTCTAACTGTCCTGTATATTTTTCTTCTCAACGAAATAATCTCGCGTTTGTTCGGTTATTTTGTTTCTTTTGTCTATATTTATTTCAGTAGATCTCAGTGCATTGTTTGTACCACTCCTGCCTGAACCGCCAAGGTCTTCAGTATATTGACATAAATAAAATAAAATAAATCGCGTCCCATTAACGGCGGCTTGCATTTTTGTGTTCCATGTCAAAGAAGGGTCATTTTGATCACATTTTGGTTCACTTCGAACATAAAAGCTGCCACATTCACAGCATTTTGCTAACATTTATTAAGAATTTGGAGTATCGCCCTAAATAAATATAGTAGGAATTCCGTCTATACGTACTACAAAGTAGCGATAAGAACGATTTCGGAACAGTAGTGTTTTTGGGTTCGGTGATAAGCGTTTTCACTTCTGTCACTCTTCAAAGAGGCCTTCTCTCTTCTTTTGTAGTCAAGGAGATGAACGATGCAGCCCGCACTTCCTGTCTGAAAACAATGGCGCCGGGCGTTACGTCGAACCAATACGTGCCGTACGTGATGAGCCTATTTAAGAAAGGAGACCTCGAGACCAAGAAAAAGGTAGGCATCGTGCTTCATTCGGCGAGTCAATGTTGCTACCACAAGCTCCGAATCGGCCGGACATGTCTGTGCTCACGGATTTTACTCAAAGGAAGCGTTAAACAACCGCCGTATATACGTCAAAGTCTGTTTGATGCTTATGTTTTCCACTTCAAAAAACAAGGAAAGAGACTAAGGAACTGTTAAGTACATAAAAATTAAGTAGAATAGCCTAACTTATGTAGAATACAATAAATATGGTTATTTCTTACCGAAATTGTAATTCGGGCGCCGCAATTCCTGCTTTTGGGAATAATTCCGACAGCTCTTGCTATCATGTAACAAGGTTTAAGCTAACATGATGATACAAAGCATTTTCCAGACGGAAGTCTTGAAGGAAGTATGGGAATATTTGAAAAAATAAATCAAATGATATGAGCGGAAATGCTTTTTCTAATAACTAACCACCTTTCTAAATACCTTTAGTAATAACTAATAGCAACCTTTATTGTTTTTCTTTCTCGTCTACATTTTTCTCGTGCTTGGCTCATTCTCAAAATATAATGGAGTGTTAAAGAAGATAGTACTTGGTATTATTATTTTGTTCATAGTGGTACCATGGTACTTAAAGGGACGCTGCGGCACTTTTTTTCAACTTTTTTTCGAAATCTCGAGTGCTCGCAGAGCGTAGTCAATTAACACAACCAGTACTTATATTAGGGGGTAGCAATGTACCTCAGACAAAAATGGCTGCTCTATGCCCATAAGATAACCCAGAAATTTCATCAAAACATTTTTCTTTCTTTCCCGGTCTTAGCGCTATTCGACCGCTCAGATGACGTCATTACGGTGGTGTAGCGGCTGCTGGCCGGCTTTCCTTCAGTTGCAGCAATGAATGCTTTTCGAAAGCCACTTAAAAAGAAAGCCACACAAGCAAAACAGAAAGGGAAGGCGTATCTGCTGCGACGAGCAAACCACGCAGTGCCGCTCTGTGTTGACGATAACTGTAGCTTTTGCAGTGGTTCCAGGCGCGAACAAAAGAGCGAAATAGTTTTTTGGAAGGAATTCGAAGTCCATTTAACACTTATTATATTGCTGTGCATGGTACCTGGCTTTATACTTATAGTCCCATGAAATGTGCCACTGTTTCTATCATCGATGTCAAAAATTGCTTAAATTATTTAATTCCTAAGCCAATGGTACTCAGGTCTTGCTTGGAACGATTATTGGCGCGGTTCAACGCTATCAATGTTGTCATGTAGGCTTTGTCTGTATTGCATTTGTTTCTTTAAAAAAATAGAATTAAATAACAATGTATTCTGGTGGGAAGACGTAATACAAATATTTTCATTCTGATTGAGAATAGCAGGAACTTAGTGTACAGCAATTGAAACATAGACATTTCGGAGAGCGTGGGCCACGGCTGTGTTCGAGCATGCTGTTTGCGGATGAAGACGATGGGTTCTTTATTAACAGCGACGATGGGTTCTTTATTAACATGAAATCATATTAAGAAAATGCCGATCGCTCGTGAGCGCGTGCCTCGCGTCGACCGTCGAGTCCCCGGCTCGCGCAGTGGCTTTAGCAAAAAGACAAAAAAGAGCTCCAGCGCTGTGGTTACACTCTACTTCGCATGTAAAAAGACTTCAGTGCTAATGCTAAAAGTGAGAAGACACCCTGCTTGGGAGAGGTCACTGAGGCCGCCGCATTCTCTAGAAATCATTATGGATAATTGGAGACATGGCCACGAGTGTGTCGCTCAGACGACTTGCAGATCCCACCACCGCTGCCTCGAGTCGCTGACGGAGAACTGGTGTAAGCCTACAATGCAGAGGATGACGTTGCATCCGCCACTCGTCGAGAAGAAGACGGAGACCTCTTCGGTCCATATGACGACGATTACCAGGACTGAAACTGTGCCAATAAACAATGATACTGAAACTTAACTATGTGTCCGGCTAATGCTCACTTACAACAGCTTCGCCATTCAAGTCTTGCGCGGGAGTTCAAACTTTCCTGAATTCTTTACTGTCTCTAACTTTACGCCGACAGTCCGCAGAAAATTCAGAAGGTTCTCCGCGGCGTATAAGTGTACGTGAAAAATGCATGCATGCTTCTAAACGGGCACACAGAATTTTTTCTGGTGGCATTATTCCGCACTACGAATAGTGTAAAGATGTTGTATTAGCTTGCTTCTACTCTCCCAACAGTATAAGTAGAAACCACTACAAGGCAAACCGCGTATTTTTCTCTTGATCAGTATCAAGCCTATTTAACATACAGGTGTAAGCATGAACTACGAGAAGAGGAGCTTTTAAAGCAACACTTTATTGTTCCTATTTGAACCATTTCGGCTTTTTAGCGCTTATTTTTACTATATGGTCTTATATGAGCATTTTAGCGCATAAAAATGTCTTTTTTTTGTGTGTTCTAAATGCCTTTTTTGGTTTCTAGAGTGGACAGACTGCAAGGACTGTTCTTGCTTCAGAAGCCCGCAACTGGGTGTTTGTCGCACGCCGTTTACAGTGCCTGTTATAGGCGCCGCAAACGTCGTACGCTGACATTTAAGTGCCTGTTATGGGCACCTGAAACCTTGATTTTTCGTGCCTAAAGTTTCGGTCCCAGGTAATGAGGATACACTGATAATTTCTTTCCACGTAACTTCACGTTCAGAATATTTTGCTCATAACTCGGCTTCGGCCTTCAAGACTGTTCCGCCCTTAGTAAAGTGTGGTCACTTTGGTGTTTATTCGCAGATTGATGCCTGCACGTACAAGAATTCTCTCAAAGGAAAGGTGAGCACAACTTTGGTTTTATTCCGGGCGTGAGGTTGACGGCAAAAAAAAAATGATAGCTAAAAGCAAAGGTATATGGAATACAGTTACAGAAGATCATTGCTGCAGATGCTTAGAACTCTCTAAGGATGTCAAGACGAAAACCCAGTTAGGCCTTCTATTGATCTGCTGTTGAACTTTCTGCTGATCTTTCGTGTTGCTCTCGTCCGGCCGCTGCCGCAGCTTCATCTGTAGCAGCTTCCTTCCGACGGCGGTTACGACGAGCGGCATTTCGAGCTGCTCTTCCCTCTTCCGCCACGGCGTACTTTCTGTCTCTCCCACCCGTGACTAGAGCCTCGTGCGCCCTCACCCATAGCGATGGGGAACGAATCTCTGAGCCCACGCGATGGCGTATAACAACTTTTCGCCCGCTCGCGACGGGCGTGCTCGAAATATAGAGATCTAAGGCCTTAGAGCTAATTCACCGTAGCAGCGTAAGCTAGCCGGCCGTCAGCACGTGGACTATCGCATCATCCCAGGTTCCTTGTACTAGCGTCGCTAGTGATTTGTGCTCATCTTTCATTGTCCTGAACTGTCAGCGTGCATATATTTCCATCGTAAGCAGATGCACCCGCACACATGCAAGCAGGCAGGCACACAAGCACGCGCGCACACGCACTGACGTTTACTTCCTGGCTTCATTTTTCAAAATAGGTGGCCAGAAACAGGTGAATAGAGCAACACGTGCTACGACGTCGCCACCCAGCTGACGTCCGCAGAAAGCGACTGAAAACGTATCACGATATTGCCTATCATTACCCCCTCGGCCACCCCAAATATCCTCCTGCCCGTTCTCAACTCACCCACGTGCAGTAACGCACATGGGGACACCTCCAGATTCACACTCACCCCTGCGAACGGTACTCCACCACATCCACGCCTCCCTTTGCCCCTCTCCCGATTGTACTACGTGTGGAACACGTCCCACTGTCCCCACTACATGTGGGGCTGCCCTAATAACCCTTTCCTTCTCATATTTTCCGACGAGCAGTGGGAGAGGGCGCTGGGTACCTCTGACCCGGGCACAAAACTCTTTCTGGCAGACAGGGTTGGGCTAGTCGCCGCCAGGGTGGAGCCTGCGGTCACCCGGCCCCCTAACCTTACTGCGACTTCTCTCCTCTCTCTCTCTCTCCTCTCTCTCTCCTCTCTCTCTCTCTCTCTCTCTCTCTCTCTCTCTCTCTTCTCTCCTCTCTCTCTCTCCCATAAAACATCTAGCCCTGATTGAGCGCCAAAGTCCTCCTGGAGGCTTGGGATGGCTGCGATGTGTTCCATAGCGCCCGAATTTCATTAATACCATCAACTCAACCCCCATATATATGCCTTGTGGCAAAATAAGCGTTCATAAAAAAGGGAAAAGAAAACACCAAAAAACCCTCACCGCCGCGCTTAATTCCAGTCTCGTCCTTCCACGTGCATCAAAAAAGATACAACAGAAAAATAGCGGCAGCATCAAAAATATTGGCCGCAGTATAAGCTGGCCTTCAGATTTTGCGCAAACGGTGTCGCGCAAAGATATATTTTCTGCAGGAAGTCCCATGTAGAGGTTGAAGGCAAGCATCGACGTCGGTGGAGGGCTGGTTGCCAAACCAACCGAAACAAACGCTTCCACGTTCTCGTCTAATACGAATAGGCTTAGCGTTCCTTTGCCAATTTGTTTTATCCGTAGAGCGCCGGGTTGAGATGGAATGATGAATCAACAGCTTTGCTTTAATAACCTTGTCAGTGTGAGAGAAGAATGTTCATTCTCGCGGACGGACTGCTACTTTGTGCGTCCCAGCTCACTAACAGCGCACACAGACGAAGGACAAAGGCAAAGAAGGGGCAGGACGTCCTTCGTCTGAGCGCGCTGTTAGCGAGCATGAATCGGTACCAACTCGCTCAATTGTCTGCTTTTTGCATTTCTTTTACTTTGCGCATTTGATGACTGTCTCGAGGGTGCTCGTACACAATTAGTGGGAGCGTACCTTGCTGCTCGCCTGATTAATACTTCGATCATGATGAAGAAACTTCATTTGACCCAAATTGTTGAATGAAGGGAATCAAAGGAGAGTCTTCGGTGGTCTATGCTCGTTAGATGGCGGCCAGGACCCCGTACGCCCTAGCGACATCCTCGGCCAGTTGGGCGAGGCTGCGGTAAGTCCCTGGGTGGCTGCTGAGCAACATGGCCTCTAATTGGTCTATATTGTCACTGATATAGGTGGCTGCGGGTTGGTGGTATTGGATTCATTGAAACAAACTGGTGGGAGTCAAATCAGCATCAACGCGGTTTAGAATTCGTTAGTAGGATTGTATTAATATCATCGCAGCAATATTATTCTCAAGTAATGCATTAGATGTGTGCGGAGGTTTTTCAAGACAAACACGTATGGCATGCAGCAGGTTGGCTCGTTCCGAGAGTTACCTACTTGCTGTTTATACAGGTCAGGATGCAAGCGGCTATATAAGCTGAAACCAGCATGCTCAAATTATTCGTACAGACCTCAGTACATACCTCTGACGCACGTTTATAAGTCGAAGGCCACAACGCATTCAATAGATCCTTCTTCAGCCGTCTGGGGACATCAAGCCATTGGGGTATTTGGGGATAAGTTGTCATCGCGCGTTCCGTAAACCTTAGGTTCAGTACCCACCCCGACACAAATTTATACAATTTTGTTTGCAATTCAATTCGCTTTTATTCTCAGTCTCCCGTCGGTCATTTCCTGTTCCATCGATCAGTTACGACGTCAACGATGACGCCTGACTTTTTACCTACTGAGCTAACAATAAGCTCGCACTGAAAACGAAGTTCAGAGGCCTCCTGTCCTGTAGGGCTCTTGTATACACATATATAAGAGTCCTCGTTACGATATATATAGACAGCGGTGCTTTGTGGCAGGCTTCAAGTTTAGCATCTTGTGTCTTTCGTGTGTACAAGTAATTAGCGCCATTTGATATTAATGTTGCTTGAATGTTTCCCTGAATTACCACCGGAACACACTGAGTTGCCAGCACGAGAATTTATACAGGAAGCCCGCGGCGTAGCCCGGGTCCACACGCAGTCTACGTGCTAGTTTCAATGGTGCAGCTTACATACGAAGTCGGCCATCTGCATGATTTAAGATTGTTTGTGTGCTATGGCCGAAGCAAGATTTGTTTGTGTGAATGATATAACGTATTCTTCAGGTTCTAATTTCATGTTCAGGAATTATTTGATTGAGTTAATTGTTTTGACATCTGCTACGTACCTGTGTGTAGATGCCATGGGCCATCACACCATAACTGATTCATTTACAAAACACTCACCGTCTAATTCTAGTGCGTCTATAGCCGTTTATTGAAAGAAATTGAATTTTGTTCGTCGCAGATGTTCTGGGTTCTTCCAGCAGCATTCACCAAATTCCGCTTTAGCAGCCTCCGCAGCTTTTAAGTACTGTTTCTTTACTGGCTTCATTCAAATTGCAAACTTTCCACCTTCAAACTTCAGGGCTTCCAGAATAAAGGATTGCTCACACATACGATTTTGCGTGGACGCTATTACATTTCAACAAAATGTGTCCAACAGTTCCATTTTCCTTCTACAGATCCAACATACCAACTCCCTTTGGTGTGCTTCTTTATAAATCGCCTTGTTCTCAAAGAAGCTGCTGTACTTTTAAATTGCAAGGGGCCTCCACTCGGGTTACTCTTTTCCTTCTTCCTTTTAGGGGGAGAGGAGGGGGGAGGACATCAGCGTTTGAATGTAACGGTGATGATGATGCATTCTTGTGTGCTAGCGGCGCAAAAACATATGCCCAGAAGGGCGCCCCTAGCTGCTCCTACGTCTTTCGTGGCAAGGTGTAGTCCGTGTAAATGTGCGCTGCGCAGAGCCCGTGTACTCGTTACCGCTGCTTTCTCCACAAAATGAAGGCAAACTGGATGCATTTTTTGGGCTTCAACTACTTTAGCACACGATGCTGAAAAGATACCTTCATATTTTTTTTCTGCCGTTCCAGTGGGTTCACGCGCGACAGATGATGATTCGATCGTGTGCGTTAGCGGCGCAAAAGCAGCTGCCCGCTAACTTGCAGAACGACCTCAACTTTCTCTACGCCCTCCATCTCAACGCCACTGCTTTGAACATCGTAAGTCATCTCCAGCGTGTCGTACTCCTTGTTTCGTCATCTCTACCCCGTTATTTAACGAATGGGGAAAACCACGTCTTTTACTGTTCGACGTACTTAACGAGAATTTGTGTTCCCGCTACTTGTTCTCACGGACCTGTTACAATAAGACTCCGAGAACAAGGCCCTGCTCAGAGCAGCGGTTTTCTCGCGAGTGGACAGAGCCCAGCTAGATACGCCGAAACGTCTGCAATGTCACCGATGCGTTAAAAACCGCTTCCCCACAGCTAGGAAAGCGGTGTCTGAGTAGTGTTTAATGAATGTATAGGTGTTACTTGATAAAACATATTTCGGCTTAAGTGCGCTCAATCCCGATCTGTCACACCAATTGAGTGGATGAAGTGCCTGTCACATAAGTATGTTCTGCCAAGGGCCTGAGGTGTGCCCTTTATGCATGCCTTGTACCCAAGGGGGCTCGGGTTTCTCCAAGAGAAATTGTTCACTTTGCGCACGAACGTGCCCGCCTGACTGGGATGCAAATAAAACAGACTCGACTTGACTACAGATAACACACCGCAGGAGTCTTTATTAACCTGAGGAGACACTTATTTCGGAGCACTATGGTTGCTTCTACTTGGCTAGATCAGCAGAGAGTCCTGCAGGACTCTAGTGGGTAAACCGTTGCACTGTGGGTTATAGATTGGATTTCGTTTGGGACGAACAGATATTGGCAGCTTTTCGTAGGCACCTCTTGGAAATGTCGAACAGAGTGCTCAACTCGCAATATGGATTTCGTGATTGCGATATTTTATTTACTCACAAAAATCAGCTGGCGCACTAAATTGCTCTGTCCTATGATATTGCCAAGTGGCGGTTGACCAGGTGACAGGAACTATGGCTGCATATGAGGCGATGTATCTAGAAGATGAGGACAATCTATTTACAAGCGGCCAGAACGGAGCCCGTGCACGCCGATGCCGTGTCGTCGTCGATGCCGGGTCAAGGCTCCACGGGGCTTCGTCTATGTGCGCCCCGTCACAATATTAACAAGAGCGTGGCACGTGTGTCGGTCAGCATGCTCTGACGTTGCTTGAAGAGCAGAAAAAGTATTGACGCGTACTAGCCCTGTGTACGGTTTTTATGCCTTCTTTATTTTTGTCCGCCTTTTTGCTTGTTTTAGGGTCGAAGCACCTTAAAGTCGACGCTTGTCCGTCCGACGTCCGGCGTCCGTGCTCCCGGCACAGCACCGTGTAAATCGAAACATGTGTGAACAAAAGGTTCACAAAAGGTTAACAAGAACAAAATAAAAGGTTCACAAAAGGTTAGAGAGAGAGAGATAGGGAGAGAGAGAGAGGGAGAGAGATAGAGAGGTAGAGAGAGAGAGAGAGAGAGAGAGAGAGTGCGGCGCTTGCGCGAGGTGCATTGAATTGGATAAAGTTGGATTGAATTGAATTTGAATTGGATTGGATTGAAATGGAGTGGATTGGATTGGATCGGATTGGGTTGGATTGGATTGGAAATTGTTTTAGCAGCAGTAAGCACTCTCACGGGTGATTTACAGTGAGAACGATCCCATTGCTTCGCCCACTCATCATGATTCACTTCGTGGAGATGCGTGAATTTTTTTTATGTGTAGCATTCTTCGCGAGTGCCCCCAGCCAAGATCGTGTAACGCCCTGCATTTCCACAATAACGCAGATTTCGCGGAGGTTCCACCTTTAATTGTTACAAATAGCTTAAATGGAGATATTTCGTCGAGCAAGATTTCGAAAAACCAAAAAATGAAAATTGAAAAAATAAAAATTCCACAAAAAAGAACTGAAAAAATCAAGAATATCAGTCTTGCACACCTAACCCCAAAAGCGAAGAATAAAGAAAAAAATGTCCGCAAAAGAACATTGGTAATACGTATAAAATAGCTAAAATCCACCAATTCTGCAGTACGCCAATAGAGACAATTAAATAATCTGAGGTCTTTCGATACTCATAGCGATATTTAGCTGTAAAGGACTGACACTCTAGACAAGCCGCATAAGAAAACTATGCTTTAATAGAGAATTCTCTCAATTTCTGCAACATTTTTGTTTCTCCTCGCCCGAGTGTAGATGTCGATTGCGTTCCCTTGAATAAAATACAATGGTCCAAAGTCAGCTCTCATCCTGTAAATTCTTCCTGGGTCATCCGTCTATTTGCGCTTTTCCACGGCAAAATGGCAACATACTTTCACTCGTTCGCGCATTGCCACGACTTGTACGTTGGCAAGTTTGTCGCGGTTCTGTTCAATGCAGTGGCAGCACAGAAATATAAGCGAGCTGTGGCGCTGGTCGCTCTCCGGTCAGACTAGCGCCGCTTTAGAGGACAGGAGGGGGGCGGCCGCATTCCCCTGGAGGGTAACCTTTTCACACTGCTGGACGCGAGGTACCTGTATATCCCTGTAAGCATGAGCATTGGTGCTCCTGCAAGTGATGCCGCATGTGAGCGTGCCTTGAGCTAGCTAACAGGGTATGACGAGAACGTCAAGCAGATGCATGTGTGCATTCGCACCATTTAATGCGTCTGGAAACAGTCAATCATCAGTCAGTCATTACTCGTTACTTACCAGCCATAAGTCATTAGTTAATACATGCCGCCAATTGTTACCCGGGGCGAAATGGAGCCATTGCTTAAACAGTAACAGAAAGCCACGAGAAGTATCTGTTAGCGCACTTACGTGTTCGTCTCCGTGTGTGAGGAAAATAGACACACAGGAATGTGTTTCAGCGCCGAGAACCCTGGAGTAAAGCCGCTTCTTGTAAATCTCTTTTGGATCTTGGGGCGCTTGATAATGACAAAGAACTTGATCAGAGTGACGAGAAAGTTTACCAAAAGAATGATTGGCGTTAGTCGAGCAAACTAAAGGTCCGAATCTAACATTGATTTCCCTTACGGATGAAGTTCCCTAAATGTCTTGCGCAGAGGAAGGCTATGCAGACTTCTGACTGCATAGGTTAACGAGGGACACGCGCTGCAAACGAAAAAATAATCCCCAGTTTCCACCCAAGTGTTCAATTTCCTGAAACAGCGCAGCTGTGGTTCTCTTGTATAGTCTAGAAAGTCAAATGGTAGCACGCCCGATAACGGCCACGCCATCGTCGCTCAAATTCCACGTTCGCGCAAAGGCAGTTAAACATAAGCGGCGGCAGACTCCATCTCCTTCCCTTCGCTAGAGGAAGGGAGAAAAACCCAACCGATAATGATGATAATTGATGATGATTGATAGTGGTATCCCCTTTGTAGAGGACGTCTCATCTGCAAAATAATTTAAAAAAAATACAACCTATGTTTTGCACTCTTCCTTATTAATAGCGCTGCGCTAGGGGCAGGCAAAAAAACTTATTTTTGCGGCTGCTACTTATTTATACATATTTTTTTTTGGCTGTTACGGTAGGTGTGCTGGGTAATATTACCTTCACTGCTTTTCGTCCACCACATTTAACCTTTTCTTCGTCGCCCTCGACAGCCTTAAGTTACCATCCCTGTGCGCTGCCTTTAAATCCTAGGGCTTATAGAAGCCTAATATTTCCCTCGTGTAGATTGGGATGGATTATCCTCGCCTTCTAACACTTTGTGCCGCATATTTCCGTTTTTTTTCCGCAGACCACGCATACCCCGTGATTGTTGTATACTTCCCACAAAGCTCTTAGTTCGCAAGCAATCTGCTCTAGCCTCAAAAAGCAAAACACTGCCCTTAGAATTATCATAGAACCGATTTCTCTACGAGAGCCACTGCTACCGGATCGGTTCGTCAGGTAACAGGTTCCTGCGAGACCTCCGGCGGGTCTGGGAACCTGATTTTATCCCTGCACACGGAGGCAATAACAATACAGCAGGCAAAGCGGCGCTTCCTAGGGCGGCCAGATAACGTCACAAGCGCTTGGCCCGGTTACGCTAGCGGCATCCTGGTGCGAGAAGAATAACTGAATCTGCCGCCCATCATTCTGCTACGCAGCCCCGGGATATATTGTCGCCGCTGTTCATTCCGTGGTACCAAATGCCGCTGCCCTTTCCTTTCCCGTCGCAGCTACGAATCTTTGTAGTCTGCCTTGGTTGTTATTGTGACATTATCTGGTCGCCCGCCCGCACTTGCCGCCATCGGCCGTTTCGCCCCCTATATGTACTTTTCCTCTGTGCCAGTGCGTGACGCACGGCCTGCGTGACGGACGAACTCCGCTGTTAAAGCGGATAGGCGCCGAGAGGGTGAGAGTATTTTAACAAAAATTATTGAAATGTCCGCGTCATGCATAGAAAGGTTTTTAAATCCCGCCGCTGCGGAAGTTTCCGCCGACATATGCGGTGCAGGCTCTTTACTTTGAGTCTGGTTTTAATGGCTTTAGATTTGATAGTGTTGTCAGAATCATTGTTTTAAATGTTTTGTTTACGATATATCTTCAACCTTTTGCTAAAGCTTGCAGCTCCTATTTTAAACACCACCAGGACGTTGGTTCCAGAGAACAGTACGTTTACAAAACGTGATTTTTACCAAGCATGCTATATTTTTTCAGTACCTGTCCTGTGCTGAACACGAAGAAGACACGATTGTAGACGGGGTGAGTGCTTCCGTTTTACCATTTCGTATCCCGTATTTTGGTGTCCGGGCGACGTCACTGCTTATCTTAAATACGGTACTGTCATTACCATGTCATAGCCTAACCTGCTCCTTTTTTTCAGCATGTTTAATTAGGCACAATAACACCACAAAATCAAAGAGACGTACTGCATTCGCCGTTCGGTCGTACGATTGCACAAGCGGGATGCATTTGGTGTGCGGAGCTTAGCCGATCAACCACAGTCCAAGACACATTTGTTGGTCATTTTTAAATTATGCAATGCTCAGCACAAAATGAATAAAACCGGCACGTTGAAGTCAAAGGCTTAGCGATTTCGCTTCAGAGTGTAAGCAACTTCGCTCAGAATCTAGCTATCCTCTGAGGCGCAGTACTACCTCGCTTAAGACGGACGAACTCCACAGCTGCTAGCTGAGCTATCCAAGATAAAATTTGTCAACGTTGCTTGGCCATTGTTCCTGGCACGCAGCGGGTAATGACAGCTTCCGTATTACTGCTTCATCAAGATCACTGACTACTTCCATAAATTAACCTTCAACTCCTTGTTCGACGCGGCACGTAACGAAATAGAATAAACGCGGTTCGCTGTACTGAGCAGCCGCCGCGCTTTCTACTGCATGGCGCTGTCCAAAGTCATTTGTTTCACTATTGCGACGAAAGCGAATGCCCGCGATGTAAGCCAAATATCGACATTTCCTTCGCTGCGTGCCCTTGAGTGCCGAGCGCGTCAGCCCTGCTACGCAACTGCCGTGCTAAAGACCGCATGAAAAAAAAAATCAGCCCAGCTTCACTGACGACGTCTCGAATGTTGATGTTTACAGCAAAGCTGCCTGGCATTCCCTAATCGTAAGGGTAAGCTTCATAGAGCTTCTCAAAGCCAGCAGATCGATTCCTGTTCACGCCAATTCATTTTTGCCCTATTCAACTGCTCGCGCCATCTGCTGGAACCTTTTGTTACTTTTGAACTTCGAACACCGCCACGAGGGGCGCCGCGAGCGCTTTTTGTTTTTTACGGCGTATTTTTTGTTTGCTCTCGCAAAAAATCAAGCACCGATGTATTTTAGTAAAATAACAATGCAAGTATAACTTATGTAATAATGTGCGTGAATTTTTTTATGTGTAGCATTCTTCGCCGAGTGCCCCCCAGCCAGGACCGTGTAACGCCCTGCATTTCCACAATAACGCAGATTTCGTGGAGGTTCCACCTTTAATCGTTACAAATAGCTTAAATGGAAATATTTGGTCCAGCAAGATTTAGAAAAACCAAAAACATTGAAAAATTGAAAAAATAAAAATTCCACCAAAAAAGAACTGACAAATTCACGAATATCAGTCTTGCACATCTACCCCAAAAGCGAAGAATAAAAAAAAAGTCCGCAAACGAACACTGGTAATACGTATAAAATAGCTAAAATTGACAAATTCTGCAGTACGCCTTGCTTCCTCGAAAAAAAAACCAAATTAGCGAAGTAAAGTATAATGGTATATATTTACATCATTGACAATGCAAAAGAACAAAATTTAAAGAAAGACAATAAAATAATCTGAGGTCTTTCGATACTCATAGCGATATTTGGCTGTAAAGGACTGACACTCTAGACAAGCCGCATATGAAAACTATGCCTTAATAGAGAATTCTTTCAATCTCTGCAATATTTCTGTTTCTCCTCGCCCGAGTGTAGATGTCGATTGCGTTCCCTTGAATAAAATACAATGGTCCAAAGTCAGCTCTCATCCTGTAAATTTCTTCCTGGGTCATCCGTCTATTTGCGCTTTTCCACGGCAAAATGGCAACAATACTTTCACTCGTTCGCGCATTTGCCACGAACTTGTACGTTGGCAAGTTTGTCGCGGTTCTGTTCAATGCAGTGGCAGCACAGAAATATAAGCGAGCTGTGGCGCTGTCGCTCTCCGGTCAGACTAGCGCCGCTTTAGAGGACAGGGCGGCCGCATTCCCCTGGAGGGTAACCTTTTCACACTGCTGGACGCGAGGTACCTGTATATCCCTGTAAGCATGAGCATTGGTGCTCCTGCAAGTGATGCCGCATGTGAGCGTGCCTTGAGCTGCTAACAGGGTATGACGAGAACGTCAAGCAGATGCATGTGTGCATTCGCACCATTTAATGCGTCTGGAACAGTCAATCAGTCAGTCAGTCATTACTCGTTACTTACCAGCCATAAGTCATTAGTTAATACATGCCGCCATTGTTACCCGGGCGAAATGGAGCCATTGCTTAAACGTAACAGAAAGCCCACGAGAATATCTGTTAGCGCACTTACGTGTTCGTCTCCGTGTGTGAGGAAAATAGGCACACAGGAGATGTGTTTCAGCGCCGAGACCCTGGAGATAAAGCCGCTTCTTGTAAATCTCTCTTTGGATCTGTGGCGCTTGGATTATGACAAAGAACTTGATCAGAGTGACGAGAAAGTTTAACAAAAGAATGATTGGCGTTAGTCGAGCAAACTAAAGGTCCGAATCTTAACATTGATTTCCCTTTACGGATGAGTTCCCTAAATGTCTGCGCAGAGGAAGGCTATGCAGCTTCTGACTGCAATAGGTTTAACGAGGGACACGCGCTGCAAACGAAAAAATAATCCCAGTTTCACCAAGTGTTCAATTTCCTGAAACAGCGCAGCTGTGGTTCTCTTGTATCGTCTAGAAAGTCAATGGTAGCACGCCCGATAACGGCCACGCCATCGTCGCTCAAATTCCACGGTTCGCGCAAAGGCAGTTAAACATAAGCGGCGGCAGACTCCATCTCCTTTCCCTTCGCTAGAGGAAGGGAGAAAAACCCACCGATAATGATGATAATTGATGATGATTGATAGTGGTATCCCCTTTGTAGAGGACGTCTCATCTTACCAAAATAATTTTTAAAAAATACACCTATGTTTTGCACTCTTCCTTTATTAATAGCGCTGCTCTAGGGGCAGGCAAAAAAACTTATTTTTGCGGCTGCTTACTTATTTATACATATTTTTTTGCTGTTACAGGTAGGTGTGCTGGGTAATATTACCTTCACTGCTTTTCGTCCACCAGCATTCTAACCTTTTCTTCGTCGCCTCGACAGCCTTGAAGTTACCTCCCTGTGCGCTGCCTTTAAATCCTAGGGCTTATGGAAGCCGAATATTTCCCTCGTGTAGATTTGGATGGATATCCTCGCATTCTAACACTATGTGCCGCATAGTTTCCGTTTTTTTTCCGCAGACCACGCATACCCCGTGATTTTGTGTATACTTCCCCACAAAGCTCTTAGTTCGCAAGCAATCTGCTCTAGCCTCAAAAAGCAAAACACTGCCCTTAGAATTATCATAGAACCGATTTCTCTACGAGACCACTGCTACCGTATCGGTTCGTCAGGTAACAGGTTCCTGCGAGACCTCCGGCGGGTCTGGGAACCTGATTTTATCCCTGCACACGGAGCAATAACAATACAGCAGGCAAAGCGGCGCTTCCTAGGCGGCCAGATAACGTCACAAGCGCTTGGCCCAGGTTACGCTAGCGGCATCTGTTGCGAGAAGAATAACTGATCTGCCGCCGCAATCATTCTGCTACGCAGCCCCGGGATATATTGTCGCCGCTGTCATTCCGTGTACCAAATGCCGCTGCCCTTTCCTTTCCCGTCGCAGCTACGAATCTTTGTAGTCTGCCTTGGTTGTTATTGTGACATTATCTGGTGGCCCGCCCGCACTTGCCGCCATCGGCCGTTTCGCCCCGTATATGTACTTTTCCTCTGTGCCACCGCGTGACACACGGCCTGCAGTAGACACATGAACTCCGCTGTTAAAGCGGATAGGCGCCGAGAGGGTGAGAGTATTTTAACAAAAATTATTGAAATGTCCGCGTCATGCATAGAAAGGTTTTTAAATCCCGCCGCTGCGGAAGTTTCCGCCGACATATGCGGTGCAGGCTCTTTACTTTGAGTCTGGTTTTAATGGCTTTAGATTTGATAGTGTTGTCAGAATCATTGTTTTAAATGTTTTGTTTACGATATATCTTCAACCTTTTGCTAAAGCTTGCAGCTCCTATTTTAAACACCACCAGGACGTTGATTCCAGATAACAGTACGTTTACAAAACGTGATTTTTACCAAGCATGCTATATTTTTTCAGTACCTGTCCTGTGCTGAACACGAAGAAGACACGATTGTAGACGGGGTGAGTGCTTCCGTTGTATCATTTTGTATCCCGTATTTTGTTTTGGTGTCTGGGCGACGTCAGTGCTTATCTTAAATCAGGTACTGTCATTACCATGTCATAGCCTAACCTGCTCCTTTTTTTCAGCATGTTTAATTAGGCACAATAACACCACAAAATCAAAGAGACGTACTGCATTCGTCGTTCGGTCGGACGATTGCACAAGAGGGATGCATTTGGTGTGCGGAGCTTAGCCTATCAACCACAGTCCAAGACACATTTGTTGGTCATTTTTAAATTATGCAATGCTGCACACCCTCAGTACAAAATAAAGAAAAACGGTACGTTGAACTCAGAGGCTTAGCTATTTCACTTCAGAGTATAAGCAACTTCGTTCAGTATCTGGCTATCCTCTGAGGCACAGTACTGCCAGGCTTAAGACGGGCCAACTCCATAGCTGCTAGCTGTGCTATGCCAGGATAAAATTTGTCAACGTTACTTGGCCATTGTTCCTGGCACGCAGCGGTTAATGACAGCTTCCGTATTACTGCTTCAACAAGATCACTGACTGCTTTGGTAAATTAACCTTGAACTCCTTGTTCGACGCGGCACGTAAAGAAATAGAATAAACGCGGTTCGCGGTAGGGAGCAGCCGCCGCGCTTGCTACTGCACGGCGCTGTCTAAAGTCATTTGTTTCACTATTGCGACGAAAGCGAATGCTCGCGATATAAGCCAAATATCGACATTTCTTTCACTGCGTGCCCTTGAGTGACGAGCGCGTCAGCCCTGCTACGCAATCGCCGTGCTAAAGACCGCATGAAAAAAAAAAATAGCCCAGCTTCACTGACAACGTCTCGAATGTTGATGTTGACAGCAAAGCTACCTGGCGTTCCCTAATCGTAAGGGTAAGCTTCATAAAACTTCTCAAAGCCAGCAGATCGATTCCTGTTCACGGCAATTAATTTTTGCCCTATTCAACTGCTCGCGCCATCTGTTGGTACCTTTTGTTACTTTTGAACTTCGAACACCGCCACGACGGGGCGCCGCGTGCGCTTTTTGATTTTTACGGCGTATTTTTTGTTTGCTCTCGCAAAAAATCAAGCACCGATGTATTTTAATAAAATAACAATGCAAGTATAACTTATGTAATAATGTCTTGTCTCAAACATGCTTAATATTTCCTTTTGGCTCAACACTGTTGACCAGAATTACCATTGCCATCAGATTTAATAGAAAATATTTGCCTATATAAGCGTTTCGTTCAATTATTCTTTCAGCTTGCTCCTCTCTGCTTGGCGCTTGCTCTCCACCTTGCTGTGGCCGCGTTGTCGCATTTCATCCCATGAGAGCCTCGACCAAGAACAGCTTCGCTATTAAATCTCTTAATGCTTGTTGCAACACAGAGTCGGTGTCGTTATATGCCAGCACGTTGACAGCGGTACAATTGTCGTTGTCGGTGGTCGTTCCTTTCTTCGAAGCATTTCCCCGCACGGATGATTGGCTCAGAATTGGGAGCTTTGAGGGGTTCGGGCGGCCACTTCACAAAATTCCCAGAACTGTGAATTGGAAATATAAAGCTTCTAGAATTGTGCGTGCCGCATAACACCTGAACGTGATGGCATGTCAGTAGACCAGAAGCACATTTGCCGCGCAGAACACTGATTCTATGTGGTTGTGGCGTGCTCCAGTCTCCTGGCTTAATTCGCGCTGTAAGAGGAACAAATGAACACGGTGAAAAGACAGAAACGTGCATGGTGTAGCAGAAAAGACGCGGGTTGAGTAATTAGTACCAAAAGGCCACAGAATTAAAGTGAATAAAAACATGCAATATAAATGTCGCAGCAAATGTATTGTTCAAAAGTACTGTCAGGCTTTCCCCCTTAAGCACTTTAGCAGACTTAAGGGCCCTGAGGATTTTTTTTGATTTTGCTTTTAGTGTTCTATGCCAAATCACCGCCTTCTGATAGGAAAAATGCACAAATCATGGTGCCTTGGCGTCGATTACTCAAGATTTGCTCCTGTACTGTTAATGGTTATGCCCCTCGTATAGACCATTTTTTATATTTTTGCACAGAGGTGGCTGGTTAATGGCAACCACGGAGCTTTGTTGGAGTGGTTTGTGTCGGGAGGGTACACGCTAGCTCACTCGGTAGTTCCGCAACGGTTTCCAGCGTAGCCTTCCGAAATGGGCACCACCATCGCCGTTCCTTGACCTGGCAAGGGGCGGCCCTTAGAGCCTGCTACTCGCAAATTACGCTCCTACCCAGCCCCCCTACCGCAGAATCCGCCAACCTCATGGGAACGCCCCTTAGAGTTGAGAATCTGGAACGCATAGGCATCCCGAGATACCGCTCCAGAGTTCGCTGCGGCTGCTGATGATGATGATTGTGGCTCTCCCTTTGAATCGGGGCGTCCGTTGTCAGCAACCAACTTGCCTGTTTTATTACGCTTACTGGTCCTACTGCAGGCTAACCTAATAGTAAGACGTGTTCCTGGGCGAGTTTGTTCATATTACAGAAATAAGATTTAGCGCAGCGAAAGTCGCGGGCGGTGAAAAGGACGAGACGGGCGCTAACTCGCAATTGGTTTTTATTGAAAAGACGGCATGCATATATACATTCGGCGTAATCACACACGTGGGCTAAAAAAATCTAACAGGCATCCGGTGAGGGCACACATCAACATCAAGAAAGTTATCCAGGAATGTACACTCTTTTGCGTAGATTAGCAGCGATGGCACGCTCACGCAGTTATCTCCCTTTCGCTTGATGTAGAAGGCTTCCGCTACTTCACGTGCAGTGACGTCCCGATTTCGTTTCAAAATTTTTGTTTTGTCAAATTCGGGTACACAGTGACATTCCTTGCAGTGGGACGGCAAGTATGATCGCGTCCCATTTTTCATGGAAAGGGCGTGCTCTCGTAGTCGCTCATTCACACATCGACCAGTTTGGCCGATGTATACTTTGCCACAATGTAACGGTATCTGATACACAACACCTTCAATGCAGTTTAAAAAACGCTTAGCATGCTTCTTATCGCATGTTCTGGGACTTTTTCTTGTAGGGTTGGTTCGCGTGCAAAGTGTGCCAAGTTTAAGCGGTGCTAAAAACACAACTGGGATCTTATACCTCGTGGCGACCTTCTTTAGATTATGTGCGACTCGGTGCGCGTAAGGTATGACTTCAGGGCGTGTTTTTTTGTGCAAAGGTTCTTCGTGAGCTCTTTTCAAGCCAGTTTTTTGTTTTGCGAAGCAAAGCCTCAGCCACGCCAGTGATCATTCAGCGCGAGAAGCCTGCGGCTTCTAGTCTGGTCATCTCATGGCCAAAACTTTTTTCCATGGCATGCTCACATGATTAGTAGAGCGCAGATGGGAGGCACAAGGCCGGTATAGATTGTTTTACCGTCTTGGAGTGTGCGGAATCGTAAGGCAGCAGTTCCTTGGCGGTTCGGGGTAAATATTCCCAACAAACGTTGTCGTCTAAAAAGTTAAGGTTAATATCTAAAAACTGGAGACTACTGTAAAGGTAGGTAGCTCATGAGTAAAAGTTAAACCCTTCGCATCCTGATTAAAAAGGTCTAAAATTTCAGTCACAGTGTTGGGGTAGGTGGCTTTGTCTTGTTTCTTCAACAGGACCAGAAAATCGTCAACGTACCTAAGAATCTTAAAAACCTTGTCAGAGTTAATTGAGTTACTCAGGTCACGGTCGCCACTCGCCAAGAAAATGCTGCACAGTACTGGCACTACACACGAGCCGATGCAAATGCCTTTCTTTTGAATGAAAAGCTTGTCGTCCAACGAGATTCACGTTGCACTTAGGTAGAATTCAAGTAGAACCAAAAAGTTAATGACGGAAATACCTGCTGCATTTTGAAAAGCTATATCACCATTTGCTTCAATGCATTCAACAACCGCGGGCAAGAGTTCACTGTGCGGTACGGAATAAAACAAACCTTCTACATCAACCGAGAAGGCGTAGCCTATGTCCGTGTTGCCCCTTATTGCACTGATTACCGTAGTAGAAGTCTTGGTATCAAACGGGCCATTTATACACAAACCGCTAAGCTGCTTTAGAAGGTAGCGACTGACAAGTGCTTGGCAAGAATCTTTCTCGCTCACAATGGTCCTGAAGGGGATACCAACTTTATGCGTTTTGGCAGCGAAAAAAATGGTTAGGCTGGTTTTCTTACTGTCCCTAATGCCCTTAGCAAGTTTGGTAAGTTCAAGGCTCTTGCAAGGGGCTACAGCCTTGTTCTTCTGCTTGGCGGCACTCACGTTTGTTGGGACACGTTTGTCCGTGTCTTTCGCTGCGCTAAATCGTATTTCTGTAACCTAATAGATTTGCTTCCTCGCCCCCCATCTGCCCCTAATCCCTGTTTTAAACTCTCATCACTCCAACCCCCTTTTTTCTCCCACCGCTGTTCTAAAGTCTGATCCGTATGATTACTGCGCTTGCGTACCCACCCCTTCCCTCCTACTTTTCTTCCACCACCACTCCAGTCACCTCTTCGTCACCTCTATGGCCTTGAAGTTGAGGTTCCCCCTCGCCCCAAATCCCATAGCCTCCGCCAGCATCGTTTCCCCCTCACCCCGTCTTGGTCGTATCTCTGTGCAGCCCCTGACCACATGCTCTATAGTTCCTCGATCACTGACGCAGCATGTTCATGCTTCATCCTGCACATGCTTCATCCTGCTGCCATCATGCTGTTTCGCGCCCTCTGGCGGCTAAACTCCCTGATCAGCAAGATATTTTACAGATGCTAGCGTCTCTGCTGATCGCATGGGACTGGTTTGGCGATGTCCACATTTACCTAGTTTAGACGGCGCTCGCACTCGGCAAATGTCTACTACTATTATAATGGACACTGAGATACACGCCATCCTCGCAGCTCTGGTCGACCACTTGTCCTACGAGACGTCTGTCCCGTTAACACCCCGCATTCGGTTTCTGACTCCCAAATGCCGGTACATGAGCCCCGGAAATGTTTCTCCGACCATCCTTTCGTTCATCAGATTCAACATATGATTAATCTGCTTGTTCTGTACACCTGAACATGTTGTTGGATACCGGTACACTTGGCTCATGGTTCCGGAAACCAGGCTGCCCATGACGCAGCGCAGGAGAGTCTTCAAGTAGCTCCTCCCCTGGTTGACGGCCCTTATTCCCTGGTGTCTCTAACGCAACAGGTAGATCACGCTCGCCAGGCTAGGCACAAACGCCTTGCCGCCGCCACTCCTTTAGGTTTCGTTTTGCCGTAGCTTTTATTAACAAAGTTCGCGAGAACGCGGCGTTGACCTGCCCACATCAAGTCATTTGTTTTTCTTTCCTTGAACTATAATATTCTCAACTCGAGTTTGTTCCCTACCCGTGAAGCTCGTTTCCTATCATTTAACGTTACTCGTAGCATTATTAGCCCCACGGCTTGTTGAGCCAAACTATTTTGCTTTCAAGTTGTTTAGTAAGGCGCCAACTTTCCGTTCTGTACGTCATCACCGGCAGGACGCATTGGTTATATATTATTTTTAGGATAGAGGTAGCTTACTTTTCAACATTTTGGCCGGCTTGCCAAGAGCTACCCCACCACATACCTACTCTCGCCAGATTTCCTTCTTGTGTTTGTAATTTGCACATACAACCTGCCCATGGTCGTTATATTTTCTTCTTGTTCTAACGTTTCGTTACATATCCGTAGTAGCGCGCCTTCAGCCCGTTTATTTATCATTACTAGATTTTTTGATATTCATTTTTAGCCCCATGGCAACGTTTCCTGATTGTAACTCCTCAAGCATTCTTGCAGGTGTTTTGCAGACTCACGCAGCAAGAATATGTCGTCTGCAAAACCTCAAATGGCTCAATTATTCCCTGTTTGTCCCTAATCCTGAGTTTTTCCACTCAAGCTTACTGAATACCACCTCCAGACATGCTGTGAATATTTTTGGCAAGAAGGTATCTCCCTGTCGTTCGCCCTTTCTGATCGCGAATTTGTCGATATGTTTTGCGAAGAATTGTCCTACCCGTAAATCTATTATATATGCCGTCCAGAAGTCTTATGTACGGCTCCTCTATTCCCTGGTCTTTTAATGCTTCCATCCCAGCTGGGGTGTGTATTGAATCAAACGGTTTTTCATAGTATACAAATACCTTGTAAACGGGTATACTGTACTCTGCGGATTTTTCTATTACTTGGTTGATGACATGAATGTGATGCATTGTTGACGATCCTGTCCTAGACCCAGCCTGCTCTCGTGGTTGTTGGGGATCTAGGCTGTCACTTATGCGGTTAACTATTAATTTGGTAAACAGCTTCCATACAACTGAGAGCAGGCTTATGGTTTATAGTTCTTAAGTTCTTTGTTATCTCCCTGCTTTTGAGTGCAAATTATGTAGCGTTTTTCACAGCTGTAGACACTTTCAGAATCCTTAGGCATTCTGAAAATAGTGCAGCAAACTTTTCTAGTACGATATCTCCCCCTCCTTTAAAAAACCCGTGGTTGTGCCGTCATCACTTTTTCCTCTTTTCATACCCTTCAGAGCCTTTTCTACTTCCTCTTTAGTTACGTGTGGGACATCGAAAGCTAAGATTATACGCTAAGTAGTTTCCTTTGGTCTTACGTCGCTGGCGTATAGCTTGGTGCAGAATCGTTCTGCTACTTTTATTATGTCGTGCATGTTGTGCGTAATGTTACGCTGCTTGTCTCTGAGTGCGTACATCTTGTCTTTGCCGTTAGCTAGGTTACTGTTGTTTTCTTTTAAGCGTCCTCTTATTTCCAGAGTTTCCACAATCACTGCCATGTTGTACGCGCTACTGTCGTTTGTTTTACATCTGCAATCAATTTTAACAGCTCTGCCGTCCGTCGACAGTTTGTGCCCAGCCGTCCCAATTTGATCCGCCCAATTTGATCCGTCCTACTCGACAGTTTGGGCCCATCTGGGAGCGGAATATCGCTTATTCTGACCCCTGCGAGATCTTGCATTCCAAATTCTCGCTAGTTACTTTATCCTTCAGGAATATTATCATTATCCCCATCATCATCATCATAATCATCATCGTAATCATCAGCCTGCCTGCGCCCACTGCAGGGCTAAGGCCTCTCTCATAGATCTCCAATTATCCCGGTCCTGTGCTAACTGCGACGATGTCCCCTTGAGGAATATATCCTTGTAGGCAGGGCCGGCCGTCGCAAAACGAGGTGGGCCACCCGCGCCCACAAATTTTTCACGGCGCCTGTGGCCGACGGGCCAGGGCTGCGGACGCAGACGCAGTCCGCGACGCAGACGGAGTGCTGGCGTTCGAGCCTCGGGGGCCTACTTCGTTCTCTTCTTTCTCAGCCCACCCAACAGCCTACCGATGACGATGGTGCTGTGCGGATGCTGCTAAAGATGGCCTCCCCCCTAGCGAACAGGTTGAAGTGAGCGATGAAAAGTGCTGAGAATGGACATGAGCTAAGACAGAACTGCATATATACGGTAACTATGTGCAAGATATGACAGAAGAAAGCGCTACAAATCTGTACCAATATGTACAAACGATGTCCTTGCCAATCGAGATCGGTAGGTTCAGTGTTCACTGCCCAGTCGGGGTCCTTGCAGCACTGGTAACACAGCGAGTTCCGGAGGTCTGGGCTCGGAGTGCGGCAGCGGTCGGGTGGCGTGACGGATGATGCTGTTACACAAATTCCGCAGGCCGTAATGCGGAAGTCTGGGAACAGGGACTCTCGCATGAGTTGGAGAGAGCATGATGAGGCAGGTGCGCGCTCGAAAGTCTGCAGGTGGAAGGAGAAGCCTGGGTCTGCGATGGTGCCGATGTCGAACGTGGATGGGTTTAGAAGCAGACCTGGATGTGGGGATGGAGTGACGGCGCGGTGGTAGACCACGGCGTCGATTGCCACGCACGGTGATTGGTACGCCGTGCCATCTGCCTCGCCGCCAAACCGAATGCTTTCTTCGCGCCACGGGGCTCAGGGACTGGGGCGAAATTCGCATGAGCAACATTTGGCTGATACGCTCGGCATTGGAGACCATGGTTGCCGATGCGAAAACCAATGGCGCGAGTTCTACGCTGGCCTCTAGCAGTTGAAGAGGAATTGTGGTCAGGATCGACGGAGGCACACGGCAGTGCATCGGGTAAGGTAACTGGAGCTGAGCAAGGTAACTGTGTTGGTTCGTTTGGTGGAGCAAGGCTTCCGAGAACTTGTCGGAGGCACTGTGGAGCTCACCTCAGGAGTGGACAACGGCTCTATCGTTTCAGGGGCAGAAGCGTGCCGCTCAAGATGAGTGAGCGCGCAATCAGTGACGCAAGGTTGTGTCAAGGAGGCACTCGTTGATGTGTCAGTCCCGTGCGGTGGATTGAGCGTCTTCATTTTTGGCGCGGATAGAACGGGTTTCAACGTCTTCATGATAAGTCACGGTAATTGAAGCGACGAGGACAACGATTTCGCAGTTGACGACGTCTCAATAGGAGCGCCGTCGTCATTGAGTTCGGGGAAATTGGTAGAAGGCTCGAGTTTCGGCATATGCGCTGGCGGTTGTGCCTTCGAAGTGGGTGAGCTCCGTTGGGCTGGCCGTCGCGTAAGGAGGCGGGCCGCCCGCGCCCACAAATTCTGCACGGCGCCTGTGGCCGACGGGCCATGGCACGGCCGCGGAGAAAGGAGAGGCATACGCAGTGCTGGCGTTCGAGCCTCGGGGGCCTACTTCGTTCTCTTCTTTCTCAGCCCACACAACAGCCTACCGATGACGATGGTGCTATTGCGGATGCTGCTACATCCTCTTACAATTTGCTCATTTAGGTTTGGCATAATTATGCAAGTCCTGGGATATCTTAAATTGACGGCTCCGGGCGCAGAAGCCACCTTGTCATCTGTAATGCTGTTTTTCTTTCCGCAGCCCACGGCACCCGGCGGGCCCGTTGACGTGTACTGCACCTCCAACGGGAAGGCGCCACCAAAGTGTCCCCAGTGTGCCTCCGATGTTTACACGACCGTGGACGCGGCCAAAGTGGAGTCGACGGTAAATAATTATTCCAACACGCTAGCGTTGGTGCGTGGCAAACTGCCACGAAAAGCAGTTTTTTTTTTCGATGTGCATATGGCAGGCTGGCAAAAAACAGTTTGGTTCAGGCCAAAAAGAAAAAAAAACGCAGAAATTACCGTTCAAACAAAACTCCGTGAAGGCTCTCTCTGTTACGTTAAAACCCTCAGTGACGGTTCACGCATGCATGACATACTTTTGCACATTTACGCAGACACTTTCATAAGACGAGAGAAGCCGTAAAATGGAGGCATAGCTGTTGACAGAACTTTGTATTGGGACAAAGATCGGGTGATGATTAACGCGTGCACCGTTTCACACGTATAGTTAAGGGCCCCGTGTCGGGCAAAAGTCGGCGTCGTCGGTGGCGTTGACCGTGTGCGAAAATCGGCGTGAACGAAAAAGATCCAGTGTTGGTGCCGCAACCCCAGGGATCGCAAGGCGCTGCCACACCAGATGGCGTGTGAGCTAGAACGGAAATTTTCATGGTTGGAAAATTCTTATGTGATGCGAACGGGGCCAGATAACACTGTCGCGCTCCGCTTTTGAAGGCGAAGGTTAATTAAGCGTCCTCAAATTTATTTGGCTGTACAACAAACTGTTGCAATTTCATTGCATTGCACAGAAAAAAAAACACTTGCTTCAAATGTCGCTACTAATGGGTCACGCCAGGAAATTATGCGGCCTGAGGCGTGCTCCAATTTTTAGAGGATGCCACATGGAAATTTATGTAAAAATATGTTCACCATGATGGAAGAGGGAAACGTTTATTAAAAAAAAGGTGTCGTGATTGCCCTAAGTGTGGTGCCTTCCTTCCAGGGCCCCAGAGTCTTCTGCTCCTTTCCGGGCTCGATGAATCAAGTCCTCCTGAATCCATGAGTCGGAGGTGGCCAGACCTGCCTCCCATAACCCGAACGCATTCGTGATGGTGTTTCCTGAACGCCAGATGATAGAGCATTCCCGCGTTGCATGAAATAATTTGGAACGATTTCCGCTTTTATTGCATACGTTTTTCTGTGTTTGAGGGAACACGTCGTACAGTAGGGAGTTGTTTGTGCATTTGTTTGCCGGTATTCGTCCCAGTGTTTGAGCTAACGCGCCAGAGAATCTTCGCAGCTTACTCTGCGATAAATATTATTCCATATTTTACAATATTCCAGAAACTGTACACCCAAACAGCAATATTTGCAGTTAATGATTTATGTAATACACTCGAAAACAAATCTGTATGGACAATCCTGTGCGTGGCAAGCACATTTTAGAAGGGTAGCGGCAAAGCTTCGCAAGGAGCGAAAATATCGCTTGCAATAACTGGTACTAACATCGGCGTTACTACAGGGCGGCCTGTTGCGAAAGATATGCTTACCCAAATGAATCCTGCAGAGAGACTTTAGGTGCTTGACTGCACTGATTTCATGAGCCGCCAACCTTCCCATAATACGTATAGAGAACGGAAAAGGAAATATCCGGTTGCGTAAAAAGCAGAATGCTATGTAGCAGTTAACAGTGGTGGTGATCACATTCAGTGTAACTGAATGTGATCACCGCCAGTGTATATTGAAAGCCTTCAACAAAATACAAATTGTCCAGAGTAGCTCGACTAAAAGCATGCACGAGAACCAACATGACTGTCTTTCATCATCTCCTTGTTTTTTGTCCGCAGGTGGACGCCTGCTACGGAAAGAAGGAATCAGCCCATCCGGTAAGATCTCTCCCGTACTTTGTTTCCCTCTTCTGTGAAGCATTGATATCACAGAATACGAAAGCAAGAAAAGTATGAGGCCGGGCGATATTATCGGCAGCATATGTTTACTAAAATGTATCTACACCCAGGAGGAGCAGAGACGACAAGGACGACAGCGTCGAAATGCGCCAGCTTGCAATTAAAGTTTAGGCTGCAGGTAAAGCAATGCATACCATATGGAGACGGAAACAACACAAACAGAAAAGTTGCACAAAAAAATTCATCTCAATAGCTCTGTGCTTGTTCTCCGCACAACGCTTCAATGACAACACGATTAACGCGCTGCACACGTGCAGTAGAGGAAGTCTTTCTTACCAAAAAATAACAATGGAGGCTTTGCTTACACCTCCACTACCTAATCTAGCAATTGCGCACATTTCTATAATTCTTAAGAAAATTAGTTCGCGTTGTTTTTCATCGTTCCTCACTCATTGAAATTTGTTTCGCAGCCACATGACTCGCAATGAGGGGCTAGAGAGCTTTAACTTTTCTCAAGCACATCCCGGTTTACCTACGCATGCAAAACACGCTAGGCAGGGCAGGGCTGTACACTCTACAGCAGGTTCGACGTTTCGCACTCTGTTGCCTTGGTCTTCATCTTACTTAAAGCTTTACAGATGAGATGACCTATAGGACAGGTGTTAAACATCATCCTACTGTTGATGCTGGCGTCACCCTACGCGGCACTGAAGGCATTACGACGTGCAAGTAAATGGGCAGAAGCAGTGGTTACGGGGGGACACAATAGTAACAAGCTGGGATTTCACACAGTTGATAACTTTCTGGAAACTGGCGTTGTTTGCGTGCCACGCACCCTGGAGAGCGTCGCCGTACGCGTGGCGCACTTTTGTCCACTTGTGCGACGCGGTAAGACGAAATTCGAGTTCTGAGATAATCCGCGAAACATAAATTCGCATACTCAATAAGAGATAGGGCCAGAAGCGAGCGCTCACCGGGGAGATCCCGGAGATCTCGGGAGAGATCGAAGAGATCCCGGGAGAGATCGAAGAGATCCCGGGAGAGATCGAAGAGATCCCGGAAACCTCCAAGCATACTTTCATCAATCTCATCCCCAAGCCAAAGACCCTCCAAAATCAAACAACCTGCGACTGGTATCTCTTACCCATACACTGCGTAAACTCATGGAACGACTGAACAGCTGAATGCAACATTACCTCGAACTTGTTAAAACGTGACTTCATCCAGCCCAAGCAGGATTCCAAACAAACCTTGCTACGCATGACTGCCTGTGGCTGCGTGAAAGAGTGATCAACGGACAAGCGCACCGCCGTGATCTTCCCGACTAGGTCCTCACTGCATGCTTCCACAAGTCCTTTGAAAAAGTCAAACTTTTGCCCAGGCGTTCCTCAGCGAGCGTGCATAAAACTAGATGCGCAGCTTCCTCAATAATTGATCAGTTCGGCTTTGTGGCTAAGCACCAGCTGGATCGGCACCAAAGACATACTACAACAAGAGGGAACCCCACAAATATCTGTACTTGTCCCCGTACTTTTTAGCAGAGTGGTGGTGGGAAGTGCGAACTAACGACGGGGACAAGAGAAGAAAACGCAAACAAATACAACACAAAGCGTTTGGTTTTCTTCTCTTCTCCCTGTCGTTATTTCGCGCTTCCTACCCCCATGATGTATTGTCAACTCGCCTAAGCTTCCAGTCTTGCAACTTGTTAACATTGTTAAGGCTCATCTCGCAAGGGCACTAGAGAAGGAAACGTTGGCGGCGTTCGCCATATACGCCGACGATATTGCTACCTGGACCGAAGGCTCTGACTATCACACGAAACAGGACATGATAAAAGAACTACAAGCCGCGGTAAACAGACTCGAGGATGTTTTACCCGACATAGGCCTTGAAGTAGCCACAAAAAAAAAAACCAATCCACTGGTTGTAACTAACTCCAAAGTGTGCGCGCCGACAGATGAGGCCATCCCGAATAAAAGAGAATGAGTCGCTGAGGCAAGGAGAAGATCAGATCGTCTCCTTGGCCTCTCCTCTGTAGCAGCGCCAGTCCCAAGATATAGCTGTCACAACTAAAACAAAAGTGGAAACAGACGCTCGCGCTTGTTCGTTTCTCCAACGAGTACAGTGGACCAAATAAACCTGCATGCCTCTCCATGGCTCCAGCTGCCGCGATTGGCACAATCAAATATGGCGCCCTTTTTTAGGCCTGAATAAGACAAACCTTGAAACCCTTTGTTCTCTACACAGAGTCGCTCTGAGAGCAATTACTGGCTTTTCGAAACACACTCGAATGAACGCCCTCGAGCGTGCTGTGCCCACACGTCCGACAGACACTATTATGCAAGGTGCGTGATGTCAGGCTGACGCGAAACGCAGTTTCAGAAGGCAGGAAATTGAACTTAATGGCATGGAACCCGCAGAAGACTTTCCCCGTTATTCCTCTACCGCCTGCGGTAGCACTTCGGACGTTCACAGGGTGTGTGATTAGCCCCATTTCCGGAGCAGTACGCCAAAAGAAGTGCCGCGCAAGAAAACTGCGAATTCGGTACGTGCGGAACACCAAACAGGAAGAGGGAGTGGAAATTTTCACGGATGCAAGCATTATACCGAGGACTGGACGCACTCCAAGGCTGTTCCCAGAACAAACAGCTCTTAGGTTGCTGCTTTGCACTCAACTATGAAAATGCCGCAAGCCTGGAAGGGGAATTATACGCTAGAAATAACGCCCTCGGTCATCTATATCAGGGGTCGGCAAACTGCGGCCCGCGGTGCAGTACTATGCGGCCCCTAGTGCGTTGTGAGAACCTCCCCCTTTCACTTCCTATCTTAAGGCCGACACCACAGTTTTGACCTCCAAATGGGGTTAGACGGGAGACAAGAACAGATGATTGATTGCTCCCAATTGCATTGTCCCTCATCTTCCCACATAGCCAGATTATTGTCAATTATTGTAAAATATTGTTGCCAAATCGCTAATTTTGTCTCTTTGCCTGCAAAGCCCCCCTCGACCCCCCCCCCCCCCCCCTGATTGGCCGACCGGCCCTCCGACGTGTCGGCTTCATGCAACTGGGCCCTCCACCTCAAAAGGTTGCCAATTACTGACCTATATTATAATCTTGACACCCAACACCCTAAATAAGTGCGTGTCATCACGGATTCGTTTGACGCCTTGCAAGAACTCCGAAAGCCTTTTTCCTCAAACCCAATGGTAGACTCCACAGGATATATGGTGTATCAAGTCAGTATCAACTGCATGCCGACCCATGAGCACTCGAGCAGAGGGAATTGGGTTGCCCACAATGTAGCCCATGAGAACATTCACTTATTCATCTCCACCGAACCCCTCGTTGCCTTCCCCGCCCATGCCCTTGGCTCTGCTTCTGCTCCGAGTTAAAAGAAGGCAAGGAAAGAATACCGGATGGCCTCGCTTACAGGTTGCCATTTCATTGACACTAAATAAAGAACATCTGAAGTGTTTATAAATAACGTTTGTACTGACGCTGCGCACAATCCCACATAATTCAGAAATGCTTCTGCGGGCCTCACGGATGGCCACATTGCCCTTATTCCAAATCTGGACGTTAGATCCAATTCACACCATCTCGTTTCGTCGTGCGTATACTTCCAGTAGCATCGAACGCAGCTCCATCACATCACACCACGTTTACCTTTTCTGAAATATAGCTGAGTAGGTTAAGGTGAGCTTCTGCATAGATTTGTCATGGCTGAACGCGGTGAAACCAAGTTTGTCGAGCGAGAGATCGGTTTTTGGGCTAGAGCACGCCGTGAACACGCACACAATTGCACGGGAATACAAAACACAGACGTTCCTCGGCGCACTTCTGGTTAAAGGTGACTCCAGAGAGCAAGCAGGTTACTTGGATGCATTCAGCGCCATCTTGTATCATTTTCTATTGGCTGGCGACTCACTCTCTTCCTATTTCCTCTCGAAGCCTCCTCCTTTAATATACCAGCCAATAGACGCTTTCACTGCGGAAGCCGCAGCACAACGAATTGGTTTAGTCGGGGACCGAAATGTGGTCGTGGGGCTTACGTCGACGCTAAAAAACGGCACCAGGCACTTGCGCCACCTTGTTCGCACAAGACACTTTCTTGGCGGTCGGAGGGACGCTAGCAAAAATTTTCTGGGTTCGTATCTTCAGTAGTAAGCTTGTATTATAAGGGTGTGACATGACGGGGCACTGTTGTGTAGAGGATGTTATGGTTTTTACTGTAGCTCTGTTTCCGGCATGGCAGTGTGCTACATCAGCAGGTATTTGGCGCAGCATCGTTGGGTTTTCGGTGATCATAAGGAAAAGCGCCACCGAAAACCGGAGTGTTTTGGAAGAACTTAGCGCTTAAGCACCGGTGCCTGCACATTTGTCAAAGGCACTCAACTTAGATATCGCTGACGTGAATACCGCGCCATGCGAAACAATTTCCACGTATTGTCCACACGTGTACGTGATGTGCATGGCTAAGGTAAACGCATTCTGTCTTAGCAAATATTTTTGGGAATGACTTAACTTCGTTATTTTTTTTTGTCAGAACATGAGACCCTCAAATTGTCTCGACTCGAAAACTGCATAATTTTTACGGGTGTATAAAGTGCAGCGGTACAGTGAAGCATGCAACAGTGAAACTCCCGGGACCTCTCGAGCTTACATTGATGCACGCACTGCATTTTCTCGCTTTCAGCTCTACAAGGAGTACACGGCATACCTGGGACGACTGAAGGCGACGAGCGATACACAAAATGTAATTATTCAACGTGTTTATAAAATCGTTTCTTTTTTCCGCCATTTTCGCTCTCGGGAGAAACAACTTACCAAAACTTCCCCAACTACTCGCTTTAAATCACACGTTTCTCCTAGTTGGCCCACGTTGAAGTACCCCATTGCGCTTCCCTCTTGTATTTGAGCGGCACGTTAGAAAAAAATAGACCTTAATTTGGCTCCTTCTCTCCAAATACAACCACAAAGGTAGTGCTAGGTTTTCAAGCTGGAATGCTGAAATGTCCGAAACACCTACTGCTAGGATGCGTTCTGTAGAGAAGGGGCCCCAAATGCTTCTCGTTTCTCGTCGGGAGGTCTAACGTTAAGAAATGGTTAACCGGCAGGTTTGTTTGCACTTGGTTTACACAACAACTGAAAAGACATAACATAATAAACTGCTGAACCTTTGACCATATCGTCATATCATATCGTTCAATGATCATATTGTCACCGATAGGACGATGTACCTTGGTGGTTTAGGGTTGAAGGAATTGGCTTTATTGCCACGAACTCGTCGGGTCCCAAGAACAGCGACCGCGCGCTTGTCGAGAGCCAACAACGTCGTCTTCCTCTGGCCGTCAGTCGATGATGATAGTGGGGGGTTGACCATCCGCCGTGTCAATGAATACTAATGATTGCGGCAATATCGTTGACAAACGTCATAGTATGATATTCCACTAGTCGGAACTGCATACTAGGAAAGGATTTTTTCTATTTTTTTGCTCTTCCTCTATTATAGCCTAGATATGAGTTTATTGTTGAAACTTGATTGCTAGTTTCACTCGTTACATCTCAATCGCTCCAGAACGCGCAAGGCCCCCAAGCAAAAAACGTTGCGAAATTTCGAGAACCATTAGTAGTGGTGACAGGGGAGCAGCGCCACTATACTATTGAGTTTTGTGTCTAGTTTCTCTCTTCTTTGGAAACGTCAGCGTGCCAGCTTTAGTTGTTTTTTGCTGTGAGACGCAGTGGAAGTAAGGCTCTTTTCGTATTTTCTTTCAAGTTTAAAAAGTACCTTTTTTGCCTCATAATCGTATGACGTCGTTGCACTTGAGCTGATAGGACGATTGAACTCTTACAGCACTGCGAATGATTGTGTTGACGGATTTTTATGATGCAGGAAGTTTTCAATCACGCTGAAAGTAAATCTGATATAACGACAATGCAATTTGCCACTACGTGCCAGCTTTGAAATTGTGCCTAAGGGTCTTGCATTAGACACTGAGAACAGCTGTGAAGTTGCGAAATTAATCGCACCGCACTGTTTTCCGGTTTATGCAGTGTATTGACGCTGCATTTTTCTCCTATTACTGAAGGTTATTTGGATATAAATGTTCTTACACCGACACCATTACCGTGTTCGATGCGTTTTGTGAGGGTGTTTGTGGAATTGAGATTAACTGCCACAGTTTTATTTACTCCGAGCTGCATCCTAATGTTGCCCCTTCCGCCTAGCAATTAGGTATTTAGTGACCACTTAAACAATGTCTGATGACACTAAAGTTGTCGATTCCGGCGGAAATCCGCAGTAAGGGACAGCTTCTGCATGAACTGTTTTTAACAGAGGTTTACGCGCTCGACTCCTGTAAAGCCAGGTTTTACGACATGTTAAACGTAATTATTTTTGAACTTACCAGCTTGTCCTAAACAGAAATTACGGCAGGGGCATCGAAACAAAAGAGCAGCTATCAAATGAACATTCACAAAGTGCTGAAACACGTCATTTAGTACAGTGGTAACATCATCTGACGAACGGACATATTAGTTTCGAATCATACGATAAAAAAATGAATATCTACAGGTAGCAACACGAAAAGAACTTACAGAATTTTTAAACTGCAGTCTCTTGTTTTTATAAATGTACGAAGGCATTTCCTTTTCGGAAAAGATATGAGTATTGATTGACTGTAGGGTATTGATTGACTGTAGGGGATGAGTATTGATTGACGCGCCGACGCAGCGCAGGCGATGAGGCGCGCCGTAGTGCAGGGCTCCGGATTAATTTTGACCACCTGTGGATCTTCGCGTGCGCTGAAAACTCGTACACACGGGCGTTTTTGCTTTTCGCCTCCATCAGAAAAGCAGCCGTCACGGCAGGGAATCGAACCCGCGACCTCGTGAAGGACATGAGTATTACATAGCTCCTGCGATCTTGGAATACCAACCACCCATGCTTATGCTGCTGTCTGTCATACTGAGAGCCTTTTCAAATTGTTTAGTACAAATCGATTAACTGGTTCTGTATCATTAACAGACTGCACTCATTTGTAAACTGTGTCGTACAGGCGCCGGCATTCCCAAGCATAATGAATAAGTGTGCCGATATGTGAACAATAGTTTTGCTCTGAGAGCAAAGGAAAATTACTGTTCTGTAGTAACTGTCCCAGGAGTTTCGCTGCACTTCCTGAAATGCGGCTAATATATTTTATTACGTCATAGTTCTGACGTCAACATAGGTCCTAAATCTTTTATTGTTTGGCTGCTAAATCTTCTCATTATTTATTTGATATGATAGCGCTGGTACGACCGTTGCCTGGCGAAAGTTTCATAGACAGATTTCTTTGCAGTGAAGTGGCTTGGTTGGGCGAGTTGGTAGGGGTTCATGGTGTGGCATAGCGCAAATGACAAGCCACGAAAGGGACACAGGACAGCACTCGTCCGGTGTTTCTTTCTTTCATGTCTTACCATTTGCGTTGTGCCACACCATGAAGATTTCTTTACATTGAATGACTTCTATAGTTCGCGCCTACGTGCCACAGTGTTTCAAATTGCTGCCAACTACCCTGTACACAGTAACCAGCACCCATCCTAAACATTGAACTGGAATCAGGGCTTTTTGTTCAATGATATAACTGTGCGAGAAAGCTTTTCTGAACAGTCAAGAAAGCTAGGGGAAATATAGCATGAAAGCATTGTCATGTCGTGCAAAGTTGTACAAGGATTTTTTTTCTTCTGCACTTTTCTTTTCAGAAATGCCTACACGACGTCTTGGGAGCACAGCGAGCAAAAGCATTAGCGGCTTCCCACAGTGGCAAGAAAGGGAGCAGCGGGTCTACAAAAACAGGTTAACGTCGACTGTGCAACACAATAAAAGCTACACGGGGTTTTATAATTGTGGCCTAAATTATTAGTAACTACGGTTACTGATTACTGCCATTTGTACAGCTCCCGGAGCGCGGGATGCCTTGTATCTCTCGGTGTTAATTACCGCCTGCTGGAAGTGCTGCAAAACGGATAAGGGCATTCGCACCCTTTCCGTAATTCCAAGTGTTCTTTCATGGCGCCATTACTGGTGGCCTACGACGCTTACTACCGTATTCGTCGTGCATTTTGTTTGAAACTATGAGGCTTCGTGGAGACCTAAAGTCAGATGCTGATGTCCAAGGGACCGCCACACTAATGCAGTCACACGTACACGAAGGAAGGACACCTCTGTTTTTAACAATCCTTTCGGTCCATATTTATCTTGTGGGACTTGAATTCAAAAGCGAGCAGCGTAAAGTAGATATAACGCGGATGGGAACAGTTACGTCGCGTTGTCGGCTCACTTAAAGAGCCAACCATCTCTGCATACCCGTGAGCGAATTTCTGGTTTACTTGTTCTCGCTCTGATTAGTGTTTTTTTGCGAGTGGACCTTGGGATTTTTTCACGTTTGTTGTGCACATCGCAGCTGGAAAATGCCTCGGTTTTTAATTGTTCTCTCAAGTGGGGTGAGTATTTTACGTGGGAACCGCAACCGGAACTGTTAACGTTCACAAAATGTGAAAGTCAGCCTAACGGTACATGTTAATGTCCGCCTAACACTACAACTGCCCGTTCAGGGCAAACGATAGTTCTAGCTCTATTCAGTGTTTCTGAAACTACAAGTTCAAAATGAACCGCCAGAAAAGGGGGATGCAGGTGGTTCGAGGGCAGGCTGTTCCTTTCCACACAAGGAAACATGCAGACACCGGGAGCACCGTCCAGTTTTGCGTGCTAAGTTTGCTATGTGAACCCTAAAAGTTGTTCTGCAGTGCGATTACTACATATCTCTTTCGACTGCACATTTATGAAGCTACTTAGACGAGGATAGCGTACCACAAAGGGCGTCCAAACATTTGGCACCAGCATTGAGTTTTTCTTGGTGTGATTGCTACTAACACTACATAAAGACAGCGCTAAGTCTTTCAGCTACCCCGGACGGTTAACTTAATTGCTGTGAAATGGCGACCACTTTGAGAGCAGACCTACTACGTGATCAACTTGTGAGTGGTGTTCGTTTAACATTTTATGTGACGATAGGTTGCTTCATACGAAACGATGATGCGTTTCTATAAAATGCAGCGACCAGTGAACAAAAAAGTTTTGCATAACGAAGAGGCCAATCCTCTGACATGAACGCAACATACCAGAGCTCAAAAATGAGTGCGTGAGTTCCAAATAAGGCAAAAATGTAAAGTCGTGACAACTTAGTTTGTGGGCGTGAAAGGGATAATAGTAACGCTACTGGCTTTTAAAAATTTCAAAGTTTTGGTGTTCTACACGCCGAGAGTACGCTTGGGCTATAAAACATGCGTAGTGATGGGATCAGGATTAATTTTGTCCTCCTGGGATCGTTTACGTTTGCTGAAATCTCGATACACATGCGTTTTCATTTTTCACCTCAATCAGAAAAACGGCCACGCCGGCCGGGTTCGAGCCCGCGTCCTTGGGCTCAGCAGCACGACGCATTAAAAAAAAGAAAAGTCATTTAGCCAGATCGGCAAGATGGCGCTACTGATAACGTCAGCTTATGGCTTTTGTGCGGTAAGATTGCTTAGTGTAGTGCAGAAATGCTAGCTTCATTGTAGTATATATATTTCCCGCAGCGTAGTCTTTCAAATACATAAAGGGCCTGTGGCCGAATAAGTAAGGCTGACGTCAAAAAACTCACAGTTTTCCAGCTATAAAGTCAAATCGATATAAACCCTTATCTTAATTTCGCAATCTAACGACCAAATTCGGTTTCACCCACAGGGGCCTATATGGCTCAATGCTTTTATGAAGTCGAATTAACAAAATATATTCAGCGCCATTGTCGATTTAACTATGTATTTCGAGAAACGTACAAATTTAAAAAAAATGCAATCTCGAATGTGTTCCTCCAAAACACCACGAAGACTATTGCGCCACGTATGCAAAAGAAACAAGGCATCTAGTTCCGTTTTTGTGGAGCTGTACAAGATAAACTGGCGTCCTCTGCAGAGGCTATATCGAGTTCCGCAAGCCCTCTGCACGAGCAAGAAGAAGTCCTGCTCAATTCCTGAGAACAGTTTCACGGTGGCAGCATATCTGAGCTTCCACGACTATCTCAGTGTTGACGCAGGCGCCGACACGACATATTTTTTTGACATAGGTTTTGAACGATGACGGAATCGTACAGTTTGTTTCTGGAGAGCAAGAGGTGTCAGAAGACGCTGACGGCCTACGAACTGCTGAAGCTACTGCGCCTGCTCCAGCCCAGGAGATGGAAGCTATTGACTTGCTCAGGAGCTTTGCTCGGGCTCGCGAAGGAACTGAGGAAGCAATACGTTTTTCGTCCATCGGGATCGGGTGCAAGAGGCCGACAGGGCCGCCGCGACCGCCAGGGCCCGGGAGGTGGTCAAGACTTGGCCTGACTCCTCCGGGTCACGCAACATCTGCTACAAGAGGTGAGGGGAGGGAAGGGGGGGGGGGTACGGGTCTGCGGGGAATTCGCAGAGAGAATGGTAATGAGTGTTGGACAGGTAGAGTCAGTAAAGAGGTGTGGATGACTGTGTATCAGTTGTGTTCTTGTGGGAAGGTGTGTGTTTGTAGGATGCGCAGCATGTGGCCTGCCTCCGGAGAGAGGTGTCGGTGTGGGGTGGGTATAGGCGGGGGAGAAGGCGGCAGTGCAGGGAAATATTCCTGTATTGCAGGAGGGAGGTTGGCTTGCCTGCAGGGGGATCGCGTGTAGGCGTACTGAAAATGGCGACCCGGTGAATTAGTTCGCGAGCCCGTACGTGCACCACTTCATTAGCGCCTACGCCTGTGTGGGCTGGTGTCCATAGCAGGGTCATGATGTCGGATGTAGGATTTTCGGAGAGAGTTTTCAATGCCATGGGAGAGATATTACCGCGAATAAAATTGTGGATGCCTTGCTGACAGTCAGAGAGGACGAATTAGGGGGTGGGGCGCTGGGTGAGCGCGAGGGCAATGGCTGCCTCCTCCGCCGTGGTTGTGATGCTAGTTAGGATGGTAGCCGCTGTGACGTTTGGTGATGTGCGTTGGCCAACAGCAGCTACACAGAGCGCAGATTTGTGAGGGTAGGGGTGGCATTAGTGTATAGTGTGCATGGTGATGGTGGGTATAGTTTGGCGTGGGCGTTGGCTCGTGCTAATCGGCGGGCTGCATGGAAAGTTGGGTGCATGTGGCGAGGAATTGGGCGGATTCTGATGCTGTTACGGATGTGAGGTTGAACGGGGAGTGGCGGGATTAGGATGGTGGGTGGTAGTACGTTTATAGAGTTGAGAATGTAGTGCCCTGTAGGGGAGGACGCGAGGCGCGTGAGTTGGAGACGCGGTGGGCGTCTAGGTGCTCCCGTATGGTGTTGTGCATGCCGAGGTCGAGTAAGCGATGCGTTGGTGCGTATGGGGGAAGCAGGAGTGCATGCCTATACGTCTTCCCGGAGGAGGGCATCAAGTGAGTCGAGTTGGGTAGATGTAAGGTTAAGGTATGGTAGGTGGTACAAGATACGCGTTGAACGCGCTTGCGTGCTACGAAACCTTTACCCGCCCAATGCTAACGAAGTGCACGAAGCCGAAAATCACGGGCTTGTTCGCGAGGAAATAAATTCCTTTCCCCCGGAACCCCTAGCGTTTTATTGTTACTTTCACCGTGGACTTCCAGCGCATCGCTACATTATCGGCAGGCGAGCGCTGCGGCCGCCGCAAGTAACGATTTCATGCTAGCTGCTGCGATGCGACTCTCTTTAGACACCGAATTTATGCGATCAACTGCTTGTAAAATGACAGTTCCTATTTCACGAAGTTTAACGATTTGTCGGTTTAACAAAATATTTCGCGGTTCCCGGTGACTTCGTTAGATCGGGTTGTACCTGCAGCTATCTAGGCTTGTATATCCTTCTTCTCTCGTTAACAGTTCGTAAATAGCAGTGGAGGGACATTCTTGCCTTCAGGCCGAGCAGCCCGTCAAGTCGTTGCCGTAGAAATTGTGTGAGGCTGGGTCCGGAAGCATGTTTAAGAATGTACTTGAGCTTAGAGAAAACTTGATAAAGACGAAAGGTGTGGTTTATTGTGGGCTTGTTTTTCAAACACCACTTACAACTTTGAATTTGCTTTGCAGATGTGAGCATTGCAACTTCTTTCACTGCTGCATGCAACGTGAGAATGTCTTGTGTCGTTGTAAAAGCCACTCCTAAAAATTTGTAGCATATCTTCTTCCTGCTATTTCCAGGGGGCCATTGTGCACGAGTGGAAGGCACATTTCTCAAGCAGCAGGCAGGTTCAGGTTCTTGGGTATGCGCACGTCTCCGAAGTTCTCTTGGTAGCTGATGCAGTATACGGCGAACCAGTCGACGTCGTTGAAGGTCAAGCTGCCGGGTAGTGTGAGGGTGAGGTCCTGGCCCGTGTAGCCCTTCTTCACCTTAAGCCTGCAACACGGCATGAAAGGGAAATGAGTGAAACGAGGCACTGATCCACTGTGATGCCAAGGGTGAATAAACACAGTAAAAATAATGTGATGCAGCTAATGCCAAGAAACTGCAACAATGTAATAGAAACAGAGAATTTAGTGATCGTGTCTTCCCGAAAACATTGATAAAACCTGCAATATTTTTTTCTGCGTTAGGCGTTTGGCAACAGCCGGTGATACTTAATATCCTAGATATCTACAAGCACCCCTAGAAAGTATCAAACATTTTGCAAACAATACCCCCAGAAGCCATTAAAGAGACACTGAAGTGAATTTGTCAAGCTCCCGTTTTTGCTCGCACTGCGTTGACTGGCTCAAATTAACACACTTTTCATCGTTTATCTGGTTGACAAGTCGGTAATATTTTTATAAAGCTCGAAAGAAGAGAAACTACCATGCGAGGTCTGCGGCGGCCAGACCAACTAAACGCTGTGACGACGGGAGGAGGTCGACAATTAGCATTCAAATAGGTTTCGGTTTCGGTTCCTTAAAACAACATGCTTGGCATCCGACGCTATCTGATGGGCATCCTCGATATCTCAGTAATCGTCATACCGCGCTACTTCCATGTTGTCGGCTGTAAAATGCCCAAGATAAGCCTCCCAGGACGGCTTGGAATCGTAGCAATCACTAGCCGAGGCCTACGCCGTGGATGAACGCTCTCCGTGTCACCGCAGACGCTCAAGTGCCATGCACTTTTCCCCCATATTTGGAGCTTGCCTCACTCATGCCTATATCGTAAAAAGCGTGTTCGCACCAGGCCAAGGGTCTCCTGATTCTGGCGTGTGCCCAGTGCCCGCAAGCAGTCGGTGCTTATGGCAACAGCACGCCAACGAGAACTGGCTAGCGCGACAGTGTCAGTCTGCGCGCGTTCTGAGAACTCGCTCGTGGAGGAGTGAACGTTACGGCCCAAAAATCGTGAACTCAGTATACAAAACATCGGCCGAAAACGGAAAAAATCAGCTTACAAAAAAAAGTGCCCTCGGGGATTTGAACTTGCGACTTGCAAAATATTCCCAGCGTTTGAGACCACTCAGCCACGGGCCAGCGCTGCCGACGTTGGAAATATAAGCTATATAATGTATATTCAGTTTACACTTTTATTTAGTTTTAGCGTTTTAAGCAGCTAATGTGACTATTTGTTGTTTTGCCGCTCGTGCAGTAAGCATCCGCCAAGTTTCCATAATATGTCACGTCTAGCAATTGCATTTCTTAGACGGAGAAGCATGTTGCAGATGCGTAGTCGTCCTGCTGACCGCTGTGCTTGTTCACCCATTGCGAAAAATTGCTTCGTGCTCCCTAGTTTTACGCTGTACGGTAGAAGTTTGAGTTGATTTTATTTCCTTAGCACTTATATTGGCTTCGCTGACTTTTCTCCCGCCTTCGTGTGGCCTTAGATTTTCCTACTGGCGTACCAGTCAGCGAAGCGTCGCATGTGCGCTTGTGCAGCGCTTGTGGGGAGCGACATGGACTTGGAGCTTGATACAGTGTACAAACTAACAAACTAAAGAAACACACATTCTTCCATTCACAAACGTGTCGTGGCGTAGTTTCAACTGAGCGAACGAATTGCGACGACCCGCCGTCGGCGGCCGGCGGACTAAACGCTGTACCATAAACGCTGGGCCGACTGACTCTGTCGGAAGGTCGGTGAGCCGTGCAGTAGCGCAGTCAAACCAAGTCATCTCCTCCTGACGTCACACGAGAACGCCACAGATAATGGCCGAGGATGTAGAGAGGAGGACAGCATTTTCGAATTGATTTTTCTACTAAATAAATTCGCGTAAACGCACTCAGAGTGGTCGAAACGTGGCCTGTGAACTCCGGACTGCAATTTGCGCTAGTAATTCCGCTATTTTTACAAATCACTTGAGTGTCCCTTTAAGAAGATCGACTGACAACGCAGTGCAGTGAACATTGACGTGTTATGGCATTGCTAAAGCACCGTCGGCGCACGCTAGACCGTAGCATGCAATCCTAAAAAGCGATGAAAATTGTCTGGCTCCCATGGCAACAGAACGCCAGGATTTAGGTGTTGTTTGGAGCACCCAGTTGAATACTACCCGAGAAGACGACTCAACTGATGCATGCCCAATAGCCCGGTGAATACCAGTTTAGCCATTATTCTGCACGCAATGCGCCTCTCCGATCGTTGACGGGCTGGGGTCAGGACTGGGCTGGTTGATGATTGACGGGCTGGGGTATGGTCGGCGGCTGCAAAGCGCCGCGAAACCATGCCCCCGTGTTGACGTCACACGTCAACACGGGGGCACGGCTTTGCGGCGCATTGCAGCCGCCGATCTCCAGAAGCGCGCGTTCGGAGGACTGAAGTACTAAGGAAGTCTAACGCTGGATTTCGGTTTGACTGATGATCCTCTGCAATTTTCACATTGCAATCACGCCCCTAACTGGAATAATTAGGCAGGTAATTAAAAGTACTAGTTAATTGCTCCCGCAGATAGCAATTTGAACTGGTTTTATTGCGTCCGCCACGGCCCCTGATTACTTCGTGCAAGAAGAACAATTTTACCTTCCGAAAGCCCTGAAACACGCGGTATATGGTATAAAGCAGATGTATGACACAGCCCATCACTTTGGCAACATTCTGCGGCCGCTCAAGACGTGGTAATTTTGCTTATAGCACTGCTGCAATGTTTGGTACTGTTTATTCAGAATAAACAATTACGCACAAAATTCAGTGGCGCAACCTCGTTATAATTTGCTTATGGGTGCTTGTACACTTACTCTCCGGTTGGCGTTGGGACCTTGGTGGCTCCTGTGTCGGTGACCTTCGCTCCTTTGCCAACCAGGAAGTACACGTCTGTGGAAAGGGAGACAAGCGTTGTTTAGAATCTACCAATAGATTTAAGACACTGCACTAGAGTCAAAATATCTCGGTAGGGCAATATTGGGTGAAAAGTTGAATTCAAGTGATCTCACTCGGCAAGATGCGCTTCAACAGCGTCGTGACGCAATGTTTTATTCATTCGTTCCTCAAACGTCCCACCAGGACATTACATAATTGGTAGCCACCACACAGTTCTTCAAAGTATGGTTACAGCAAATATAGAAACAGCCACCTATGAGTATAGAGAATGAGGTACAGTAATTACGTTGGTAGTTCTTCAATAGCCTCCATGAAGCGTCATGTTGTAAAATGTTTTTGGTCCTCATGAATTTTTTGTTAATACGTTCTCGTAAAAACCTCTTCTCAACATACTCTGTATTTACGTTCGTTTTTCAAGTGCGGCCAATTTCATTGTGAAATCATTTCCGGTTTACTAGGACTGTTTTGTCTGTGTGTGCGCGTGCATGTGCGCATGCATGCGTGAGCGTGCGCGCGTGTGCGCGTATGTGTGCGTGGGGCCGTGGGCACATGCGTTTATAGGCAAAGGATGAGCAGCTTTTTCTGAAAAGAACGGTGGATAGGTAGCACGAATGCGGAAAAAACAAATATATGGTGTATAAAAAGAGTGTCCCTGTAACATTTCGTGTCAGACGTGCATTCGCGTTCTGTCGTATCAATGGCCACGTTTGCCAAGACTCCGCAGCTGCATTGGCTGTCACCAGTACAGATATTTCGTCGCCGTCCGCCCCATTCCTTTCTGTTTTTTTCGCCTACTCGGACCTGCATTCGCGTCACACTCCATTTTCACGGCGTGTACAAGCGGAAGGCAAGCGTGGCAGGGGGTGGCAGAAAGTTAGATGGGCAGATGAGATCGAGAAGTTTGCGGGGATAAACTGGTCGCAGTTAGCACAGGACCGGCATAAGTGTGGATCCATGGGAGAGGCCTCGGCCGTGAAGTGGGCGTAGATAGGCTGATGATGATGCTGATGATGATGATGACAAGCGGAAACGGAACGCGTCAAGACGCCGCATGAGGGCGCGTCGGAGGAAGCGCAGTGGTGCGACTGCAGCGCCACCGCAGCCTATGCCGCCACCGGTATGGGACTCGACTTGACGCCGCCCTGCAAAACGTGCTCGCGCGTGTTCTGTTCTTCTGTCGTTCGGTGTCTGTGGATGGACGGCGTACATTTTTTGACGACTTGACACCTCTATTGCTCCGGCAGTAATGACGACTGACAACAGTAAAGATTGGCCTGCGCCCCAGCTGGGGTGTTATCTTGGTGGTCTCGCCACCACCCCAGAACTGTAATAATACCGTAGATGAGAGGTGTCTTTAGTAAAGCACTTACAGTACCGTCGGGCGGCACTCTAGACACAGTTTCGCTTATCAGTGCAAATCTCACAGCTAGAACAAGAGACAGTATAAAGCGATCTTTGTACAGAACTAAAACTCAATCACCATGCAAGCACCAATGCACGCCCAAAATTTACACGCGATAATAAGCCGGTACAGTCATTGTGCTTTGCTCAGCTTTGAAAGGAATAGCAAAACGCAAGCCATTATTTCATTTCATCAAACATTTAGGGCTGTGGCTTCTCACTCGTACCCAGCACAGTGCTTTATTTTTACGCAGTGTCTGGGGTGCCAGCCGGCGGCTTCCGAATATTTAAGACTAGGCTGGCACTGATCAGAGCGTCTGCTGTTGTGGTGTAGATATTGCACCACAGTTTCCTTATGCCAAGGACGGTGTTTGTAATACAGCTCATGCCTCTTTAATGTTTTCGGCATATTTAGTTTCAATTATAATTTTTATGGCCTAAGTTAGTTTTTAGTTCACTGAAAGATTGCTATCTGTTAGGTCTCGTTAAATTAGGTTACTCAAGATACGTTAGAAAGAGCGGAGTAGTGCCAGACCCGGTGTCAAGTTCGCGCACCCCACTTAATTAAAACCACCCGGTAACTGGGTACAGTTCGCTGGGGTTAGCTTGTTTACCTGTATGGCGTTTGTTTTCACACCCACCACGCTGACTTCGGGCACGGGGAGAATCCGCGGATGCGTCTTTGTTATTCGCCGAGCTATTGTGTTCACCCGACGACCGGGCCTGGACAGGACGTATTCAAACGCGTCGGTCACCCCATAATAGTTGAAAGCGACGTCAGTTTTCGAAGGAGGATTTCCTTGAGTTCGTTTGGGGAACTGGCGGAGGGGGACCGTTGACATTTTAACGGCCGCGATTACCGCCATGGGAAAGGCCGAAGCGGACGGGAGCTGATGGTGTGTCAAGGGGTCAAACCTTGGGTAAAAGATAGAAAGCGGTCACCAGACGTTCTGTGCGTGACAGTTGCACTGCTCAAAGTTACTGTGCGAAGTTTCAGCTCGTCACACGTCTGAACCTGGCGACTTGGTGGATGGGATGCGTAATTACGTAGGCGACCACGCTTTGTTAGGCGCTCCACGTGTCTACAAAGGAAAGGAATTTGGGCGGCGTGGTGCACAAACATAGGCGTGCACGGTATAACAATACTCTAAGACGTGCCGCCTGAGAGCCGATTCCTGTAGTTAGGTCTGATTTATGTTGGTTGGTTTTCATGTTTTCATTTCTGTTATATTTGTGTTTTGCGGAATACCTTTGGATTTCTGTATGAGAGTGAGAGAGGTGGGTCACGTGGCTATTTTGAACCCACCTAGCTTTGTTTGTCACGGTGGCAAATCAGTGACCTAGTGTGGGCTAATCAATGAGCCATTCTTACTCTCAAGTTGTGACGTCCCTTTGTGGACGGGGTTTTGTTGGTAAAACCGAGGAGTTTGATGTTTGAGTTTGATGATGAGAGACAGTTGGTGGAGAGCGGGGAGCCCCGCTCGACGCGGGCCTTGCCTTGCCCGACCTCTTTGTTGCGATCACGAGCCATGGGAGTTGTAAATACGTAGTGTAAATAAAGTGTACATATTGCACATTTTGAGTTTACTTGGAGTAGACCATCGTCGGCTATGTGCCGTCGGCCAACGAGCCAGCGAGTCATCATTTCAGCGATCATTTCATCCGACCATCGCTTCGATCATTGATTTCAGCGACCGATCCATCTTTGAAATTTAACTCCCGGCATGTCTTTAAAACGCTGGTGGACGTCGCTTTAGCGAAGTGATTACAATACCATCGGGCGGCACTCTAGACACAGCCTTGAATGTGGAAATCTCTGAAAGAACTCGGTATGTTTGGATTAAACCTGATTAATAGGCAAATAGGGTTTAGACAAAGCCTCACTGTTATTCGCGGTAGCACGTTTGCGAGAGATTTGCGTTTAATCAGTTGAAGGGATTAAGGTTGGCAAACCTGGGCCAGCTCCGTCGTAGGTGAACTTGGGGATGAAGATCGTCTTCTTGTTCTTCAGTACAATGGGGCCCGAGCCGACGTTGTGCGCCCGCTTCACTAATGCTGACAGTGTGACGGGTGCAGCCGCCGCCTTGGCCGCAGGTTTCGCAGGTGACTGCAGTGAAGAAGGCGGGATGGGAGGTGGCCATTCGTCTTCAATTAGTTTTCCTTTTCTCTTTGGTAGCTCCGTACCAGTGTGGTACTAATTGAGGCCACCAGAAGAGGTAAGCCATTTCTGGCAGTATCAGGCCACAACCTCTCAAAGCTAAGGCGGCAGTAAACTCGGTAAAAACAATATTTATCAGATGCTATTGGTATTAACTGCGGCATTCACTAACGGCAATAAATTCTTGGCGAAAATACCGCGAAAATGGCGGGAAAAAAGGAAGTAGGTCAATAAACTTGTGCACCGACTTTAAAGGAACAGCCTTTCAATGAAAAAAAAATACATTAAAAACATTAACGCGCGGATATTATGAGAAGATAAGAAAAATTTCCGGGAAACGCTTCAGGATGACGTTTGAGGATGACGCTAGAGGATTCTTCTTCAGGCTACAGAAACTTAAGCTGCTCTGCCTGTAACACTGTCGACAGTGTACGCGCACCCACGCCGCTTTGGGTACTGATTCTATACGCTTCTTCCAGCTCTTGGTTGTTGATATACGTGCTTACAAACTATGCAGCAGAGGCCCAAACATGTCACTCTGCCTACAGTGCACCGCAACAGGAGAAGTTCCATCCAAGTAATTCCGATATTCATTTATCCAAACTCACATGTATTACAGGTCTCCTTGAATTATTTCCCGCGTGTTAGGCAAATGCCTTCAGCAACACCCTAATCAGAACCCGCAAACCTTACCTGCTGCGCAAGGGAGTTAACTACGTAACGGAATTTCGTTTTTGCGAAAGTTGTTCCTGGTTGCGCACAGCCGGATGAATTTTTGCTCCCCGAAAAGAAAGCTTCATTATATCATATTTCGCCGCTGTTTTTTTAAGTGAGCATTTGAGGCAACACATTATAGCTTCGACTGCACTTTTTGCCCTGTAGTAGAAATTGAACCGGTTGCTCACTAGGTGCGCGCTTGAACGGATCTGTAACCTTCTGCCATGCGGCCGGCATTGCAGAATGAGCCCAACCAGCCAGCCTGATCTATTTGCCCCAAAAAGGTATATTTTGTAAAATGAATAGGGAGATTCTAGCTGAATCTAAACTCGGGTCCTTTCGAACAGAACACTTATTGTCACAAAGTTTTCGTTTGTCTTACGCGTGCTGATCGCCCGCCCAGCGGAGACCACTTGACGCCGCTGATGATGTCAGTGACGTCTCTTACGACTCGATGACGAAATGGACCGATCCTGCATGAGAAGAATACAAGCACAACACATATTGCTAAGCTATCGTTGCAATGAAAGTATCCTGATTTTGGGTCAGTATTTGGAGCAACACTGGCAGCACTGCGATCAGTTGTAGTGTGATGTCAGCCCTCACGCATTTGTCGTCAGCCCCTCTCCGGCTCCGCACAGGTCCTGTGATTATGTGGTTGATCAATTTCTATTCCTGGTATTCCTAAATATTACTTTTCCGAAATGTTGTAGCGACTATAACAAACTTTGTAGTCATAAAATCTTACGTTTCCGTAATTTTATGGCGACGATCTCAAAAGGCCCTTTATGTCCAGTGCGCGGTGAAGGCCTCCCCCACCCTTTACTATAGGAATCGAGTATTCACGGTCGAGCCTCGTTATCTCATCTCTGCGTTGCTTTATCCGTCTCCTCCTACTTTTTGAATCGTTTATCAGGAGCTATTACGTCACCGTAGTGGCTTATCAGATGCCAGTTCAGCCCATCTCATGCCCTGCAAACCACTCCCCATTCTCTCAATTTGAGCAGTGATGTCTTCCTGGTATTTACTGCCTAAACGAAGATGTTCGTTTTTTATCTAAACGCTTGAGGGCTAATGCATTACATGATGTTCATGGCAAACAAGGAACAAGCGCGTGTTTGTTGTCCTTCTCCCTGTACGCGGTCCGCGCTTTTGTGCTGTTACCATCACGTTTTCTATGCCTATGCGTTGCCCCTATGCCATTCTTCATACTATGGCTGGTTGGGCTGACGTCAGTTTTTGAGTAGCTAAGTTGCTTTTACTGGCCGTAATGTGTGCGGTGCGCGGCGTCATCATAAAACTGTGTCATAGTCATTCTTGCGGATTACCGCGAACGTAATTACGCGCCTCAAGAGAAGCGCCCGGCGTCGTCCAGGCTTCCGCGTGGTGCTCGCAAAAAAAGTACCACGAATACAGTTCATCTGCGTCCGCGCCTTAAGGGGGAGCACAAGACAGCTCGCGCTACAGATGCCCATTTCGCGAATCCGGTTGCCGCCGGTTCTAGCACGTGCTGACGCATTCTCACTTTGGGAGAAATGTGAAAGTGTGCGGACAAAACGATCCTGGCCCGCAAGTCATGCATGAGGAAGACGACGATATAGATGGATATCAGGATGACTACTACTACCACAGCGAAAACGCGACGATGGAACATGTAAATAAACAATTCAAACCTCTGGTGGTGTGTCCTTCAGTGCTTGCATAAAAAGAAATCCTCCAGCTTTGCTATGGTTCAAGCCTCGCGCCACTTAGTGCAAGCTCCGAAAAATTTGTTTTCTTGGCTTATGGTTAGTGGCTAAGCTAAAGCCCCACTAGACATCACAGGGATTCCCAATAGCTGTACACGTTTGCTTATGACAGAAGTAACCTGTGGTTCATTACTAGAGATTGCTTGCTGAAAGCAGCACAACCCGTACTAATACTACACTGGACTGCTGCTGGTTTTCATCAGAACTGAAAAATTCCAAGGATAAGAGCACTGTTTTACTGTTTACCGACTGTTCTGCTGACTAAGCATGCTGTACTGCGTTGTTTGCCCCGCATGCGCTTTTGCAGATGTTATTGGTACGTTAGACACCATTTAAATAACACAATTCATTTTTGCATGCTGCTTGTCCTTCTTGACCGGCCCTCGCGAATGTTTGCAAAAGTACCGAAAGTGGCAAGCGTAAATATGGAGAAACCTTGGCAACGCAAAATAGCGAAGTACCCCACTGACTGCAGTGGCACAAAACGAAACGCTCGCCTGGGTATGAAGAATGAGTTTACCTGTGAGGCCTTGTCAAGACGAAGCGTTCATCCGTGTCTCTGACGAAGCCACTCGCTGCAAGGGGGAGAAAAAGAAATTATAAGCAATCGTCGAAATGTGAAACTGAAACAATGTTTCACGCTGAATTCTGGCACGTACTAAGATCATTTGGCGGTATTAAGCTATCACTTCTCGCCAATAATGGAGGGAGAGAGAGTGCCGCTCCAGTCTTCACTCGAGTGCCGTTCATTCCGAATGCTAGCACTGCACTTTGAGTGAGAGAGTTTTACATGCTGATGAAACGTGTGGCTATAACGTAGATCTGGACTGCATTTAGGCCGGAAATACCCTAAAATATGTTTCTTTGGCGCGTTGAAAAATAAAAAGCATACGGGTAGCAGTAGACCAAAGAGCAGAAAACATGCAATATTCGTTTTCGTCATTATCATTATTATAATCACAATCAAACACTTGAAGATCACAAGCGCAAAGCAAAATGATCTTATTGGGAGCAATATCCCGCGAAATAGTATCCTCGCGTGAAATTCATGGCGCTGTTTACCTCTTGTAAGCACATTCATTCTGGAGCTGCCATGGCAAGTTTTCCGCCCGTAAACTCACAACCACAGCGGAAATGCATCTCACCCCGCACAACACAACACGGACGGGCGTTACCCGCCGGCGTCGTGCGCTGTAAAAGTACCCCTGGTGCTACTTGACAATCTAACCCTCGAGACGCACACGATCTTGTGTTGTCTGCCTGGTGTAGACGCGAAAACAGACAAACATTTGTTTCCCTCGACAGCGTGCTCAAAAATTCAGACGGGCGTGTTCACATGGTAGGCCAGTATTTATTTCTCCATCTTTCGTACTGCAATTCATTCAGGCCATTGTGGATGGCTTTGCAATTACTTACAACTACGAAAGTTGAAGATTCAAAGTCGCCAACGCCTGAGGGATGACCCTCCGGTCGGCATTCTTAGTCCGCTCAAAGCCTTCAGATGCCCGGGCGAAATCATGGCTAAAACAATCTTTGCCAACTCGGCCCTGAACCCTCATATCGTGCATAAATGGACAGCACCCGCTAGTTCCGTCCCGCAATGTTGCCTCTACTGCAACACCCGCTGCACGCCGAACTTGTTTCATTTACTTTCGAAGTGCTCTTATTTGAGCGATGTTCGTGCGCGACTCCTAAGCGATGGCCCCCCAGCCGCGTCGGAGGCAGCACACCTGGAGCGAGTACGAACAAAGCCTTCACTGGTTGAACAGAGCGCCGAATACGCCTTAGCCAACGGTTTATACAAATTTGTGTAATCGTGATCTGAACGGACTTCCCTCATGCTTGCTGCAGCTACTCTACAAGAAGTCACGTAAAACCTGCCAGTGCTGCGTGAACTTGAACATGAACAACGACCCTTTTATGTGAACTTGTGAATGTCTGAGGTGTTTTACCATTCCCCTGCACCCTGCATACACCCCCCCCCCCCCTCCCACACACGGCGCTGGTGCCCCTTTCTATTATTAAAGTTTTTACTACTGCTACTAGAGCACCTACGGGTATTTAATAAGCAGGAGCTTTTTAAAAAAATGCGCCTTTGCACTATTTACAGGTAATTACCCAGCGAAACTGCAATGCGCGGCGCCGCCCGTACTGCACCGTCCCTGCCCGCTGTTCTCGCTTGAGTTGGGCTTCACGCAGTAGCTCGCTGCGCGCGCGCTCTGCTGAAATAAACCCAGCCAACCTGCCTCCGCTTACTTCTAACTCCTCTCCAACTTGTTCCGTTTTCTTCGTACCTTTCGGCGCAAACTCATGCAGGTGCATGAGGCTGCGCCGAAGGACTTCTTTGTGTACACGGAACCGCCGAATTTCCCTTTCACCTAGCCAAATAACTGTTTGCTTTAACACTGAGTACGCGATTCCACTTGCAACGTTTTCTTTTTTTTTTCTTTTTTTTGCACGCTGATGCCGCATATCAGAATGAAACAGTATATTCTTTTCATCTCCAAAGGGCGTTCGTCTTGCAAACATACACGCCACCCCTCCGACGGCCCGGGTTGGGTGCGCTAGAGTCCTTCAACGCTTCACTGACTGGTTGTACCGGCGAAAAGCAAAAACGCCCGTGTGTACGAGATTTCAGCGCACGTTAAAGCTCAACAGGTGGTGAAAAATATCCGGAGCCCTCCACTACGGCGCGCCTCATCGCCTGCGTTGCGTCGGTGCGTTAAACCCTACAATCAATCAAATCAACGACTCTTGTTGTACTGAACAGAATGTCTTAGAGGACCCCTTCCGACTACGCTATCAACAGAATTCCGGTCTTGTTTGGCAGGAAACTTGGTTTTTATCAGGATTCATCAGATAATTTAAGCACATGAGTCTAATTTCATTTCGCTAGCTGAACACTTACGTTCAAAATTTTGCGTTCATAAGCTGTACAAATTGCCGAAACAGAAAATATCGGTCCGGCGCTCTAAACAAAACAAACGACTCGTGCGCCCCATTATGTTTTTAGTTGGCTTTCAAGCCCTGAATCCCGTTTGCCTGTTCATTGATATCGTCCCGGTTTATATAGCTTTAATTCTCCCCCTGTACCAGTGTGCAAGGAGCCTGCAGACGTTAAGCATTGATTTATTTATTTCAACAGTACCCAGAGCACCTTAGGCATTACAGAAAAGTTGGAGGGGGAGTTGCACCGGCAAAGTAAGGCAACATCCTTTTTGCGATTCGCATAACGGAAAGCAGAAAAGCGCGCAGGTAGTACCCATATACAGGTATTTTTTTCCTCAACTCTTGCAAAGCATGTGTTGTCACCCCGCTAAAACCACATAGAAACGAGGCATTGTGTGGTACATTAAACGGACTATGTTGCGAGCTAGATGGGTTTCGATCACAAACAGTTCGAGGGAAATAAACACATCACTTTCCGAAGACGAGTCACGAACCTACTCTACGAAGGTTCATATTTTGATGGGTTTCTAATACCGGCGCTTCCCGTCAGCGACCTGTCGTTGGGCGGCTGACCCGAAATTGTCTGCAGCGGCTTTGTGAAAGTCGCATCCTAACGTACCCTTCCTTCGGGTCGCGTTGAAATTCCCGACAGAAAACGAGCGGCTTGATAGACAGTTGCTTGGTATAAAAGACCCTTACAAACTTTATGAGGCCTTTTGAGCATTCCAGAGAAGGAACGAAAAAGGCAGGCTGTGCTGCGCATGGAGGTTCCGAGGGAGGCTGGGCGTAAAGGAAACTCCAAAGTGTTTGTGCTCAAGTACCTGTGTTGATACAGTGTTATTTATTTATTTATTTATTTATTTATTATTTATTATTTATTTATTTATTTATTTATGATACCCTCATGGGCAAAGGCATTACAGAGGGGAGTGGTGTGAGAGCAAAGAAATAAAAAACAGCAACAAGAAAAAACAGCACAAAGACGTTAAGATACAACATACAATAAAATCATTAACACAACGTAACTAAAAAATTGCAACTGCGACTCATCAAAAAACAAACATTACAAGAACTCCTGATTATACAATGTTAGCTCGAAACTAGAATTAGAAATTTGTGACTGGTTGTAGCAGAGCTTATATGTCTAGAGTTTTATCTGTGTTTTTATGACTGACAAAAAGGTCTCCCATGGCTCCACGTGTCTTTGAAGCGCGAGGCATTCTATTCAAAAAGGCGTTGGAAACCGAACCTCCCTCGGTCACCCCAAAGCCGCACGTCGTTCAGAACATGATTTGGATCTCAAGCGTATACGCCTGACCACTTTGGGAATGCATTTTGACTAGATTGGTCGATAGCATTTGCGAGATCGAAACGTTACTTCGACCTCCATCCGGCACCACTCGTATTAATGCCGACAACGACAACTACGGCGACGACTACAACAACGGTCATTTATTGCGTTTCATGAGAATTATAGGGCTTTCGCTTTAAAAAATAAATTACGGATCGATCACCGGACGCGATCGAAATGTCTGCGCAGCTATGGTGCAGCTATTCTGCTCGACTTTACGTGAAGCCCGACCCTTTGTGCGCGTAGCGAACGTTAATTATACAAAGGGATGAGATGCACCACGCGGGTGAACCATTCCGAAAGATTCCCGAACCATCTTTATTCCCGAATAACAAAATTTATCTACGAGTAAGATTTTGCATGTAAAAAATTAAGGTGCTTGGCAGAAAAAAATAACTAAACTGTTACAACTTATCGGGTTCCGTCCCTAGCCGTTACGGTTAGAACCAGCGACTCCACCGTTCTGACACGGACCGAACAGCAAGCTCTTTTTACAGGTTGCTCAGCAGAGAAGCAAGCGTGTTGAAAGCGAACCAGTAGACGTCGCCAGACGGATACAAGAAGGGCCGGGATTGCGATGTCGCTATAAGGTGTGAGTGATTTCAAAGCCACAAACTGTCACCCCGAGACAAGCAGAACCGAAAACACATTCTCGAACAGACGACGCCTGAGTTCAATCGTGGCCCCGCAATTCTTCACGCACGTGCACCGCTTGGGGGTCTGCACATTGAAGACGTTTCTCCTTGGGAAGACATCGTTATTCTATACCCGCAGGTTTGTGGACGCTATTCACGGTAGCGAACGAGTCGCCACTTCCGGTAGCGCTTGTTCTAGGTCAGGCTACCTCTTCGGTCACCCCATTGGGTGGGTACAAAAACAAACGCCGCAGGAAGTTCAAACGAAGGGTCAAGTGAGAGAACACTTGCAACCACTACAGACAGAGCGCTTCCCCAGAAGAGCTGCCATAGGGGGTCACGTGACCCCAGGTCGCTTCGGGAGACGTTCTAGCCGGGCGGTGCGAAAGGGTTCCCTGTGTGGCTATATTTGGAGGCACAACTACAACAATTGGGGCGGCTAGTTTCCGGGCCCATCATCGCTATCAAGGAGGACGGCAGCTAAAACGGCCCTGCAACCCTTCTTTCAGCCTTTCTTTTTTTTTAAGTCTCAAATGCTTTCAGAACTTCGTCAACTCGCACATGCAGTGCTGAGGATATGGGGTCGAAGAGTACGTCAGGCAAATATTACTGCTCTACGAGCGCAAGATAAATTATAAACGTGCTGAAAAGATTTTTCCCTCTTTCCCGGACTTTGGCGCTTTCTGAGCACTCGAATGGCTTCACTTGAACTATACCGTGGCCATTGGCTCGCCTACTTTCGGTTGCAAGCAATAAACGCATTTGATTTAAGAAAAAGGCCACAATAGCGAGGCAGAAACTGAGAGGCGTATATGCTGCGACAAGCAAATCAGACAGTGCCGCTTTGTACCTGCGATAAGTACAGCTTTCGCAGCGCTTCAAAGTACGAAGAAAATTTTGAAAGTGTTCATTGGAAGTGTTGCAGAATCTCTTTAAAGGGGCTCTGAGATAAGTTGTAAAAATTGTCGCATGTCCTTAACCAAACAAACTTATAAGTAGGCGACGTACTTAGGTTTTCCGAAAAATTGACCCCCACTTTCAGGCCAAAAAAGTGGGCTAGAAAACTGTTTCGCTCGCACCGGGCCTGCCAAAACAACACACACTTATCGAATTCTCTATCCGTCGGTTGAGCAGTAGGAACTGCCCCGCTCCGATTGCGAGGACCAGGTTCAGATAATTTTACGCCTGGGGTGCCAGCAAAGCCCAACGGGGCTCCAAAATAGGGACTTCGCCCAGGCACTGCTTTTTGCATACCAAGTTTGCTCTCTCTCTCTCTCTCTCTCTCCTCTCTCTCTCTCTCTCTCTCTCTCTCTCTCTCTCTCCTCTCTCTCTCTCTCTCTCTCTCTCTCTCTCTCTCTCTCTCTCTCTCTACTCCGATCGGCTGACGGATCTGACGACTGTCCGGCATGTTCGTGGGGCTAACTTCATTGCATTGTTCACATTTTTGCCGTGTAAAATCTGTGCATAAAGACAATAAAGTCGATGTTCCGCATAAAAATGCAAATTTTGTGAGGCGGCACGAAAAAGCATTATATACGACTATGACATCACGAAGGCGCCTGGCGCGACGGCCACGCGCGGCGTGTGGGCTTTGTCCTTCCGCGACCTGTGGCGGATGCGCTGCCCTTCTAACAGACTTCCGCTAAAGGTTAAGTGACGGTGGGCAAACTACGCAGTAGAGCCGCGCAGAAAACTTCGACGAATTTGCTTCACTGTTCCTGCACAAATTGCACAAAGATCACTGCGCACACTGTCAATAAAGGTCAAGCGTTGATTACATGACTTTCCCAGGTCCTCATTTTTTGTGCTTAATTAATTTTCTTCTCCAGTTTTAATTGCATTCTTTTTTATAATCTTCGCTTTCACAGCAATTACAATCTGTCTTTTTTGGTTTTATATTTGCTGTTTTTTTCTTCATTTTCATTTTATTTTATTCCTGCTTTCCTTTTTATTGTCACGGTGGTAAAATGTCTGAAAAAGATGACGTGTACACATCTACAAACAAAACGCTGAGATCCGAGGCTCGCTCCCTCACTCTAAACGAGGAGGGCAGAGGAAGGGATGGACGATTTACAAACAGCAGAGACGTGGATGTATTGTTAAAGACAGGATGAAAATTCAGTTTTGTTTCATTTGTGGTATTCTCCTCTTTTTTAATATTCCTTGTTTATTTTGTATTTTCGTTATAAATACTACCGTGCGCATGTCTGACTGCCGCCCGAACCAATGCGAAGACGCCGTAAGCTCGCTTATAACGGCAACGCGTTTAAAAATTTAGGCACCATCTGCACGGCGTGGAGTCCATTTGACTTCGTAAATAATGCGGTCGACTCAAGGCGAATTATTTCCCTCCGGCATGGGTTACAAACGTCAGCGCGTCTCGTCAAATCGTGCCAGAGGTTTGCACAAGGTATCACTTACGACCGCTCGTCTTTCGGCCTGCCGTTCACTCGAGCGGATGTAAGGCGGTCACCCGGAAGCTGCCGGCGAGGGTGGGGAAACAACGGCGGCTGCACGACCCGTGCACTGGACACGACGGGGCCACGGCATCAAGCGGTGGGAGTGATGACAGCCCGTCGTTCGGCCACCGTCCTCTGTTCATCCCAGAAGAAGGGCACCGGCGCGGCGCTTGCTTTTGTCCTAACTTGCTGACGCCACCAGAAACCACAGGGGAATCTGCTGTTGTCCATAATGTTCGCGTAAACATCTCAGTTACACGCTAAGCTCTGTGGAGTATGGACTATATAATATGAAAACTTCACAAACATTCGAAGTTTCGAAAAAACGACGCGCTTGCAACCCCCATTCATTACGGCATTACCCCTCAGGAATTGGAGTGATTCAGGAATCACTCCGCCGCGAAGTCAGTTTGTACGAAATAGGAATGAAATTAGTGCATTACTTGGAGTAAGTGCATGGGAATAGAATAACACAGACTTTGCTTGAATGTGAACGCAATGGGTATCGTTTTGGCCAGTTTATCGATCTTCAGCTGGCATCGACGATACAGCGGAGAATAACCAAACTGCCTCTTGAAACAACATCATAGAAACCAAGGCGCTCCTCACTGCGTTTAGTGTGCAGTCGAATCATGAGCCCACGTGGATGAAACAGGCGGTGACTGATTTCCAGCGCATCAACAAAAGCGAGAAGTTGCAGAGGAAATGTGTTCAATGTGCAGTGGCGGGATGTCCGCTGGGCATGGGACGCATTCTGGATTAGTATGACGGATTAATATGCGTTAAAATAAAAAAATCTTGGGGGGCGCATTGGTTTCTTCACAAGTGTAAAAGATGGGTTTATATGCTTGACTTCCAAGGGAAACGTGGAAAGTTGATGCCGATTGCTACAACAGTTTTATTGAAAGACTGTTCCTGCAGCTATTAAGGTTCCTGTTGCGGGTGTAACATTACGTGGGGGGGGGGGGGTTCTTTTGTGGGGTTCTTTCGTTCTTTGGGTTCTTTCTTTTGTGGGCTTCTTTCTTTCTTTCTTTTGTGGGGTTCTTTGTTTTGTGGGATTCTTTTTTGTGGGGTTCTTTTGTGGGGGGGGGGGTCTTTTTTTGTTCGTGTTCCTTTACGCTGGTTTAATTTTGTGGCACCTGTATTTCCAACACCTATTGTTCATGTCTTTGTATGTGACATTATAATCATGATGCTGTGCTTTGTTTTCTGGTTTATGTAATTTTAGGACACATGTATTTTCCACAACGCTGCTGTAACTGTATACGGGGCACAGGCCTTTGTCAAGCCCTATAAAAAGAAACGTAAAGAAAAAAAAGAAAAGAAAAGGCTTTTCGTCTGTGCCCCTCAACATAGCATGGCTATGTGGAAATAAACATTGACTTGACTTGACTTGACTTGACTTGGGTCAGTGGGCTGTTGCTGTTAACTATAGTTACGATTGACCATACTCCTCGACAGAGCATATTCTCTGGAGGGCGTCGGAGAGTTGGCGAAGCTGCGGATCGATGTAACACAGTAGGCGCCGGTGGTGCACTAACCTAGTCAACTAAACAATATGGCCGTTGAAAAGCTGAAGTGCAGCGGGAAGTGCGCAAGAGGAAGCCTATGTCAGAAACAGTGAAGGGGAGCCCGCGACGCCAGCGGAAGTTCTAGGCTGCAATATGGTCGCACGGATCCCAGGTATCAGCAAAGGATAAGTTTCAGTGTGCACGAAAGCTGAGTGGCCGTTTCCAGAAAGCATTTTCGCACAGTCGAATTTCATGGCGGTACGGTTTCAAACGGGAAGCATGGCTATCGGGTTGGTCAGGGTCAGCGTGTGTTGCAGTTGCCCAACCATTTGCCGCAATGACGGGGTTGCGGTGTACGTAAAACCTGCAGCGGGGTGGAAATACGTCGGCATGGAGAGAGCACACAACGATGGCTCGACCAAAATGGCCGTTTTCCATTAAATTTTTTTCCAGTCGCGGCACTCGTCCTACCGAAATAGGATGGCCGCCAACAGCTCCTCTTTTTCTCCCCTACCCCGTCCTTGTTGTTTCAATAAACGTTTTCTCTCTCTCTCTCTATCTCTCTCTCTCTCTCTCTCTCTCTCTCTCTCTCTCTCTCTCTCTCACACACACACACACACACACACACAACGGGGTGTACAGTCACGTGCACGATGGCGACCTTGAGGGCGCAAGAGGACGGGTAAAGGTACCACAGACTCAATCGACGTACAATTCTACGCAGTGGTCGGTTGGAGATAGAAAGATAGAAAGTTGGGGATGGAAAGATAGGTGCTGCTGTGAGGCTTCACCTTATGCAGTAGGGCAATGGACGTGGCCACGAACGTACGTACTGCGGCACGCTCCGCCCGCAAGTGGTCTGCCGTTCGGTGCAGATAGCGTGTCGAATGAAGACTGCGGATGATCAACAGCTTCCACGTGGGATAGTTGGTCTAATGAGGAGCTCCAAAATGTCGGTCCGAGAGGCACGCACCTCCGCAGGAAGGCAAACCTGGTGTGACTCTGGTGAAAAAGGCCAGCTCATTGAGGCTGTGGCCACCTGCCGTGTACTATAGTGTGGCTGCTGGCCACTGGGTGGAGCATTATCCTCGTTGGGGGAGTCTTCTTTGCACATGTAATGCCAAGCAGCAGAGCCAGAGATGAGAGGCGCGGGGTGAACACGTTTTGAACCCCTGAGCCAGCGAACGAAATCGGAGGCTGATGACTAGGTCCCCGGTTGAACGTCGCAGTGAGGGATCACCTCGGGGTCGTCTCGTGGGCCATGCATACGTGATGTATCCAGCAGAGTTGGGTAGGTACTGATCCGGGAAGGCGCCATGGTTCTGGTGGCTGGTTAATGGTGGCGTCCCCTGGCGGGTGATGCGCGACGATATTTCAGCTGTGCGGTGCGGTCAGCCGTATACAGCGGGCTGCAAACAACGGCGGTAGAGCTAGCGGCGACGAGGAGTGAGCTCACGCCCTCGTAAAGTCATTCTAAGCGCCTATTGGGCATCATTGAAACTCAGCCACAGGAAGATTACGCAGGGTCTATGTCTGAATCAGGTGGGAAGTCAAAATAGCCCTGCGCGTGTCCGATGGCCTAGCCGCCGTGTGATGCACAGAAATATTTCGGAGTAAGATTGCTCTCAGTGTGTTCAAAGCCTGGCCCAACAGAGCTTTCCACATCACGAATCATGGCCTGCCTCGCTGGTGTCGGTGGAAGAGCAAGCTGGGTCCTGTGTACACATTTGATGCTACCGCAACTTGGTCAGTGACCTTGCAAATGCGGGTATTTGGCGGCTTCTTCTTGTCCTCACAACATAACTCGGTGATGACATGGTATTTTAGCCGCCGCTTTTAAGGTATTTCGGGCTGGGCGAGGAACCAATTGCAGATCTTGTTCACCAGGGAACGAGGCAGGGAGAAGATGGTGCCCAGAAGGTGAAAGCAGCTGTTTATCAGGAAAAACCATTCGTCTGGAGCCGCAGTGTAAAATCCACGAAGCACCGAGAATAGAGGACGCTGCGTTCCAAGCTTCAGTACCACTTCACCGCCACATGCATTCGAAAGTTCACCGAGGAACGTCGTTTAGTCATGGGGGAAGGAGTGAGCCCTCTGAGATCAGCCGCCCAGAAGTGATGGCGGCCGGCCTCCTTGCGCCCTTCCCCTCATACCTAAGGTCACATTCATAAAATCGGAGGAGTGGCTGGTCGACTTCAGAGCTCAAGGCTAGCAACAGCCAGCTGAATGGTTGGAGTTGGCCGTGAGTTCATATCCGCAGCTTTTCTTCTCTTTTTCTTCTAACCCCTCTTCTTAAGAACTAGCACTTCTTTATTTAAAATTCTCAGTGACCGGTGACTTATGCAATCCGAACCCCTAATCCGGATATGGAATGCTTCGGCAAGCTCCCTGGTAGCATGGGAGCATGGTTGCCGAAACATTTCATGTCAGGATTAGGGGTTCGGATTGTATAAGTCATCCCTCACTGAGCATTTTAGATAAAGAAGTGCTAGTTCTTAAGAAGAGGGGTTAGGAGAAAAAAGGAAAAGAGAAGATAGGAAGGGGGGGGGGGGGGTGCGGTTGTCCTCATGTACGATCGTACGCATGTGCGACGGACACACATGCCTGATTGTTGGGTCTTGGCCGGGTATATATGTGCTTTCGATGTTAATAAACTTGCAGTTGATAGTAAGTGCTAGTCTCGTTTCCCTTTCTCGTCCCTGTCAGTTTGCGCTTAAGTTTCACTCATGTGGCAAATAACTACGTCAACACAAGTTAAGCCGTGAAAATGTGTTCTACTCTGTCCTTTTGTAACAAAAGGAAATGTTGATGTAGTATTAAACTTACTCATTTTAGAGTAATCCTCGTGTGTTCGAGGTTTCTAATTGAGGGTAATTTACAACAGTAAGAAGTTTCACTTCGCCTTTTTAATGGTACTTTTGCAGAACATCGGAGATGCCATGTCAGCTGTACTTTTTTAGCACTGATTTTGTTTTCTTATTGTAATCGCGTGTGCCGTGCAATCATCTTCGCAAATTTTCGCAACCTTTAAAACATGTTTTCGTCTTTTCTGGATGTTGAGTCCTTGCCCATTTTGAAGGGTAATAAACTTTAGTAGGACTAACTTGCCGTTTCACAGAAAGAACAGTGGATGTGTAATGTGTTCTCGGCTTGTGCCGCCAAACGCTAAGAAGCGCTTGTAACGCAAATTTATGGTTTAATTTTTACTAATGCACTATTTATGGGTTAACATCACCCACTAACCTCTTACCCTCCCGTTAAAAATTATAGCATAATGTGTTTTGAATCGCTTAAATTTGTACTTCATCACAGTAGGTGATGTTTTCTAATTACATTCCGTTAGGTCATCACATTACTCTATTAGATTATGCTAACAACCTATACTTGTGTAATGCGCGCAGCAAGGGCTATAGTTGTGCTTTAGCAGTTTTAACTTTTTATGGTTTTATCTCGTGGGCTCTGCCCATTCATAGATCTTCTACACAGATTCTGCGTCCTTTTAAAGCAATTCGATTAAGTTTGGTGGGCTTTCCGGGAGCATGCTTTCGGCTCGGTGCCCACCAAAAAGTCGTGCTAGACCGAAATTTTCATTCTGCGTTTAAATAAGCGGCAATTCATATACCAGCGCAAATGCGGGCACACGAGAGAAAAAAAACATCACTTTTAAAACCAAGATATACAGTCTGCACGCCGTAGCAAAAATTTCACTTACATTTTGCCTAAATCTTTAGTATCCTTTTCCGCATCTTTCGCATGCTATTTAGAAACATTATCCCGGCAAGGAAAGAGCGGGCTATTACGGGGGTGCGCATCTTCCCGTTCTTCCGGCGAGTGCAGAGAGGCTGGAAAGCTGTCTTTCCTTGCCAACAGATCCCAGTATTAGTTCTAGGTGGAAGCATCATCATGACATACTCCAAGTGCAACATCTGAAACGAAGCAAAAATCGCGGCGTTCCCGTACCCTTGTCTCAACGCAAGGCAACCCAATTCACGCGGCGGCCCTAGCTACTTCGGGATCGGCGACTCCCGCAGCACACCTCCTCCTGAGCCCCCCCGAACGGGCACGTCATAATAGTCTGGTTACCGGCACACTCCTCCTTCGCGGGCAACGAATTCACCCACGTGACGGCCTGCGCCCTCGCCAACCTGGGCCTGGAAGGAGAACCTGACCCCACCCCTGTTGTGACTTACCGATACATTACCCAGCATTACCGGCTAGAACGTAGAGTCTATCCACCAGCGCACCCGCAATTAAGTAATAAACAAGGCTCAACACTTCGCTTAACTCTAACAAATACGTTCCCTCACCCAGTACGGCTCCATATGCCAATCCCCAATTAGCAGCCATCTTAATGCAAGTTCTGTGGAAATTCAGGCTCCCTATGCCTCGTAGTCTGGGAATATAGCCAAAACCCGGACTTGCCACCCCCGTTCCATAGCCCCAACCTCGAGCCGTGGGAGGCAGCGCTGTCCAAAGCACACCTCGCCGACCAGGTCATGCTGACCGAGAGGGCGGAACGTGCGAGGACGACGCTTGGACCTCTGGACTGAGAAGCCATCCCCACGCAGATAAATGCTCAATAAAAGTTTTGCTCTCTCTCTCTCTCTCTCTCTCTCTCTCTCTCTCTCTCTCTCTCTCTCTCTCTCTCTCTCTCTCTCTCTCTCTCCAAACAAGTGTTCTCGACCAGAATATGAAGCAATTTTTCAGATCCACTGTCACTGCTTCCGATTGAACTCCATGTGAGGATTTCAACCTGCACTGCACGAAGTGAGATCAGTGTGGGCCAGGACTTCTGCGCCAACTCAGCCACATCAATGAACCTTTCTGTGCTCTCGAACGTGGTTTATAAGTAGCTACCACTTACCCCTTTGGTCAGAGACGTGTCATGCATTCTACTAAGCTTCCTGCAGGAGACGGAACTGGCAAACTCGTGGTGAAAGGACTCGAACATTGACCAATTAGGAGGAGCTTGGGCGGAGCAATTGCCAGCATATCCAGCCAGGCTAACCCCGCCTGATCCCACACAACAACCACCACCACCACATGGTCATGCATCATTGCAAATCGTTTTATTTCCCCATTCCGTGAGCCAAGGGAACCATTTATTAATTGGCCCATCCCATCCCCAACTGTTGGCTGACAAGCGGCGACTCTAGTATCTAGGCCATACACTGGGCTTCATCCGCAGACTTAAATGCAAAGATTACAACATATTTAGGCCTGTAGGATGGGACTGCTGATGGAAATCACGATTTTTTGGCATTTTGAAACAATTATGTCAACCCACCAAGTGTTTTTTTCTTTCACTTTCTATATAAAAAAAAACAACCATGGAACAGCCGATTCATCGCGATTTTTTTCACAAAAGCTCTTAAACATTTTTTGTCTTAGTGCTTACCAAGTAAAAAATTACAGTTACTTTTACCTTATAATAGAAATAATTGGAGCAGCTGACCCTGCCGGCCACAAAAGAAAAGAATGTACTAAATAATGAACGCACCCTCAGGACGGACTACAGCCCACAAATTGCAAGTCCCTTTCGTCGGGTTAAGCGATTGACGTGTGTGTGTGTACAGCCAAACCGTCAAAGCGCTGTGATAATGGCGGTTCTATTCTGTCGTCTGGTGCTTTGCCGAGAACGTGCTTCGCAAATCACTTGATTTGCACTTTCCTTTCATCGAGGCAGAGAATTTCTTGATTACCGTCTGCGCGGTAAATTGCAAACCCCGAGACCTCGTGCTCAGTATGTTGCCACACAGCAACTTAGCAGTCGCGTGGGTGCAATTCAAGGTGAAATATTTCCTACCGTCACCGCTAGTCAGGGAGAAGAGAAAATAATAGGCCACAGCAGCGTTTAGCTGGGGAATCGTCCAGTGTTTGCTGGGGAATAAATTGAGTTCCGGTGAATCGAAATTCATCTACGATTGCAACACGAAGTTCCGCCTCGGTACGTAAGTGGTATGAGTAAAAAAAAATTCCGCCATCTCCACGAAGTGAATGATGATGAGAGGGGCGAAGCAAAAATTCTTATCGGTGAAACCGTGAAACATTCGCCCGCACATCATATAAAGACTCGACACTTCACGCTTTCCACCGCACCGTTGACAAGCCCGTCGACGACGTCGATGTTTGTGGTGGTTATGTAGGGGTTGTTATAGACGATGAGAATCTCCATGGGTAAGTTGGTGAATTCGGTGTGTGACATTTTCGCCACCTTGGCCGTCGCCTTCTGCAGAGCGTCTTGTGTCGTGTACCCCCGGTACGTGTCTTGAGCTCGCAGGCGACGAACAACAACTTCTTCTTCCTCTTCTCCTTGTTGGGTAGCAACGAACGCGTTGAACGTTTTGTCCTCTTCAGCCAATCTTTGGTTGGCCAATCCCTAGGGGGATCCTGCCACAATCATCATTAATGTGCCGTGCCGTATACAGAAGCAACGAGGGACGGGACAGGGCTCGAGCAAGAGGAGCTTGGCTCCTAAAAGGACGCAACAGTGTTCGCCAGTGGAGCACAAGGGGAATTATTTGTCCATTTTCAGTTTAGTTTTCCTCTACAGTCCCGCATGCATAATTTCGAAATATAAGGCAAATAAAAATGCCACTTTGCAAGTTGCAAGATCAACGGACGCGGAATGACCAGATGGCTAATTTTCCGAGGTGGACGAACGAGCTCCGCTTTATACATTCAACGTTAGTATTAGTATGTAAGGGGTACACTACAGCCCCCGAATGCTAAATTAATCCGAAGATATAAAAGGTGCGTCGATCGCTGTTCATCCAGTTCGCAGATCGTATTCATCCATCCGTCGTGATTCATCCGGATGCCTCCACGTCATGACGTACGTGCTGAAACTGCAAGGACGGTGAGAGGAAATTTCACAAGCAATGACCAGGAGGTCCTTTTGCCATTCCTCCGAGAAGGCATTCCACTTTCTCTCGTGTTCTTTCTCTGCGACTGTCCGTTCCAGGCTAAAATGACGCATTTGATCCTGATTTTATTGAGAACATCGGGGTGTAGGGAAACGTGGCATTACGAATTGCAGTGCATTAATGCGGTTACAGGAAAGCGTGGTCGTTTTTATTAATTGCGCGGTATGTCCTTGTTTCATCTATGTATTTAAGGCATCGAAGTGTTTGTTGGTGTGTAAGTATGCTTCTATTTGCTGCCTCCATCAACGGCAGCCTTCTTCGTTGCTACATCTGGTGTCTATACAGGGGATGAGGCCTAGTCCGTAAATTTCCTGGCAGCTTCCTCTGTTGCTCACCTCTAAGTATATTTGAGGCAGAAGCAACGTTATTAACATTATTGTTTGGGTGCTACTGAAGCCCCCATGTTCGCACGAATTATTTCTTCGTTCGTAAAATAAATTTAAGAAAAAAAACACCATCTCCTCATGTGCCGTAGCGGGATCGCGTTGATCGCTCTTGCTATGAGAAGGTATTTTGAGACGAGTCTGGTTTTTAAAAAACTGGCCAAATGGCATAACCAAAAAAGATTGGAGCTCTCTTTCGTTAACTGAAAGACTGCACCACGTGCATAATTGCTTACTTTTTAATAAACACCTACAGCTAGCGCCACAGTTCCCTGTACCAGATGCATTGCGCCCATGGCAAAACGTCACATAATGGGAATTAATAGACACGGAACAAGCGCATAAAAATTAATTTTTTCGGCATCTAATTTCAGATCAGCTGCTTCTTTGGCGTCTTGGGCGCATGCGACCATGCGCATTTCATGTGGCACGCGGGTTTTGTGTGAGCGTTGCCACATTTTTCCGTAATATGCTGTAATTGCGTAGAAGTCGCATGCTAAGCCGAAGATAGGTTTGTTACCTATCCCGAAAAAGTAAAATTAATCGGGGACTTGAGGCCGATTTTGTGCTTTAAGGGTAAAGACCGCCGATTATTGAGGACTTTTTACTGCTACATTGTGTTTTCCGCATCTTTTTAAAGACGATAGTCTTTTTTGGGCTACTGAAACGCAGAAATATTGGTCTGTCTACATGTCTGCTGGTGACTCGATTCAGCCACCCTGCCAAAGTGAAAGGGAACGTGCACAATATTTTTATATACCCACAGCCAAATCTTAACGTCCAAGTCCGGTGGCGATGATCAGACATGTCAACATTGTAGAACAAGAACACGACATTACGCAAATATGAGGTAGAAAATCAATACATAAGTAGTATTCGCAGAGTTCCTTTATTAAATATTCCGGATGCTTAATTTTTGCGATGAAAAATGAAATACATGCACTGCTGAAAATAAATTCCCTCTATCGTCTGCTCTCGCCCGCGCCACTTTAGCTTCTGGCGGCATTTTAAGAAATCAAACCGCGATAGTAACAAACGGTTCCACTAGATTGGTTCCACATTCTACTAGGAACGCGCGTGGAGTAAGGCAATGTTGTTTTATAAACATTCAAGTAGGGTGCCTCGATTCACGCGCGTCTCCGCCGTACAGCAGCGCTGGCATCGAGGCACCTGGGTGGAACAGTGGAACGCGGTAAATTTAAACTGACTTGAGCAAACCACGAGCGTGTTTATCTTGGGAGGAGCGAGACCTGAGAGGTACAGCATAATAGGTGGGCGGCAAAGAGAAGGGCGGCATTTACTTGGCAGAGGCGTTTCACGACTACCGCCTTTCGTCAAGATTTGCAACGAAAGCAGCAGATAGGAGGCCAATTTTTTTCGCTTGCCTTTCTCCATCTTTTGATGCGAATTACCCGAACAGGCAGACCGGCCGCCATTCACAAGGACGCTTCCCCATGGTCAGAGGTCTCCGCCGTGTGCACCTGTTCTGCTCACGTGCCATCACGCTCACCCGCCACACGGCATGCACTAGGGTGATTCTAGTTCCCCCTCTCCAGGAGTGTTAAGTCAGCGCAATGGCACCTCATGTGGCTCCTACTGTGCAGATTCGGTATCCTCACGAACACAAATGTGATTTTCGGCACAGTAAAGGCACAGCGGGCCACCTTCGCATCGTTGTATCCCGTAAACCATACGGTGTTGTGGGGCTCTGATTAGGGTAGCACTCTGCGCACGTAGGCAATCCATAACTTTAGTACGATTGCACAAAAAACACACGGACCGGAGAAAGAAAAGACACTAAACGCGAGAATATTTTGCCACTGTGCGGAATTTTGAACTCAAACAGCATCAACTGCGCATGCGTGTGCATAAAAAAGTAATAATAAAATAATGTTTATTCAGAGCCAGAGGATGCCGCCGCCACAGACGGCAGTTCTGTGCCTGCGAGCGCCATCGAGAGGGAACTAACACACGTATCACTTTGTCTTAAAATCCCCTCGGAGTTTGTTATTTAGCAAATGAGCTGAGTTCTGGCACTTGCCGCAATCATACGAAGATAAAAAAAAGGGTTTGCCGATGCAAGTCTGACAATAAATCACCATTTGCCCAGAAACCACCGCGGGCAGTGTTTACATCGTTGTGTTCGCGTAACTGGTCATTGAGGCGACGCCTGTTTTCTTGACGCAGTTCAGCCCACCCGAAAGCCGGACGCTTTTACATCATGAGGTACAAATAATTGTCTGCTTTAGCGCATCTTGTGGCTTTCAAAGAATTTTACTTTTTAAAAGCACAGAGGTCGATGCTAGGTACATTACGCACAGTGACGCAAAAAATTTAGCATAAAGTTTGAGCAATGTGTGTTTTTTCTGACGCCAAAACGTCTGTCAAAGAAAACAAAGCCTAAGAGGAAACAGGAAGCTGCCTCTAAATAGGTCTGAAGCGCGCATATAAGAGAACCATTGTAGTAATAAACAAACCAATGTCAAACAGGCTCATGAAACTACCCCAATCTACATTTTACTAAGTAATACCGAGTGATCCAAATAGAGATTATAAGCCCGTCTTCAAAAAAAAAATAATAATAAAACCTCTCTGAACTGGGTAAAAACATTTATGATCATGCCGCTTGCACCCTTATCCCCTTAGGCGAAGATTCTACCTTCTCGCGAAGATCCACAAGGAAAAAAAGTCCGGCGGTCCCTCCCCCCTCTCTGCATTGGCACCGTTACCAAAAATCACTCCTGTTATGCAGACAAACTCATTGGCGATTTTCCGCCTAGCTCGGGCCCCTCTTTCATTAGAGTTACGAATGGCTTTCTCTCTGACGTCATAAGCGTTGCAGTTGACGACAACTGCTCACTTGTTACGCTCGACGTATACGGTCACTGTACTCTAACATCCCGCATGCAGATGGCATTAGCGCTGAGTCATCCACGTATGAGGAGCCACCCTTTCATAAATATTTTGATTCTATCAATCTTCAAGGTTTCCTTAATTCGTTCTTGAACATAGCAATTTCGTGGAAGTCAGGGAAACGCACTTAGGAGCCACAATGTTATTAAATACACCAAAATATATATAGGTGTCTAGAGTTTAATATCCTTGCAACTCAAGATTTGAAGCGTGTGTATGAAAAATGTTGATTCATGACATATTCATGATGTGGAAGCACGACGAAGCGAAAATTCCAAACTTTACTGCGGCATTTATTCTTTCTCATCCCACTATTTCTCTATCGCACTCCAATTTCCACCAGCGCAAGCTTTCCAGATATTACAGCTCCAGGTTTTCGGTAGAGCCTTCAAACTAGGAGCTTTACAAAACCTACAGATACGTAACTTTATTTGCATTTTTGAATTAGCCACGTTAAGCACCATAAAACCGTAATACCTTACAGCCAGGTCAACCGTTTTCAGCAGAATTGTACAAATCATGCAGATTTCATCTGACGCCCCTTATAACTTTACGACTGTACCTGTGAACTGGAAATATCTAGAGCCGGTAATCAACGATGCTATTACACCAGCCAACCGGTTGAGCCGAGCCAACATCTTTCATGAAACACCATCTAATCGCAATCCGCGAACCTAACCTAACCTAACCTAACCAACAGATGGAGCCTTGGCTTCAAAAAGGTCAGCAATACAAAGTATGAACATCGTTACTCAAATCAACTGCTTAGAAATTCTCCTTCTAATCGCAGTCCGTGAACCTAACCTAACCTAAACAACACATAAAGCCTCGGTTACAAAACTGTCAGCAATACTAAGCAATAACATCGTTACTCAAAGCTACTGCTTAGAAATCGTAATTCCCGAACGACCACGCATCCTTTACTGACGCAATAAATGTTTCGCTAATTTTCTTACTAAATCAAGCGTTTTTATAGCGCACACAGCCGGTTGGGATCCCTGAAACATGTCCCGCTGTAAGATACGCCTACTGGTGACCGCCAAATAGCTTCAGGCTGCTCTCGGAATGTAAGAATATGCTAATATTCTATTCTTCCTGGAATGCACCCTCTGCGGTCTACAAGATATCAACCAAACTGAAACGCCCCTTCGAATCCGTTTCAATGGTCATCGCTCTACCGTAGGAAGCCTCCCTTCTTTACCACCTACAAAGCATGTGAACACACCCGGTCATTACAAATGAGAAGTCAAAACCGCCATGTCGGAATGCGGCTTCGCATCCATCAAGACGGCTCAATTCGCTCTAATCTGATGAATGTTTCCGTGCAACTTGGAATAAATGAGAATTGCGGGAAAGTGGCCTGCCTATCGCTTGACTGATGTTTCCTTTCCATGGGGTGTTATCGGCGCTTATTACTTGTAGCACAGTTGCTTTACAACCCAATCATGCCAGAAAGTGGATGCAGTTATCCTTTTACGGTGCAATTATCTGCGCTCGCGTCGTGCCTCTGGGCATTTTCTCCCTGTACGCGTCCGGTGCGTGAGCGTATGTTTGTGGGTTTTTTGGTCTTTTCCTCGTCGCTTTGCTTAGTTGTTATTCGAATCCGCACCTAAAGTACCTGGTATCGACGAAATTTTCATACACGTGTAGACCCTACTTTTTGTTTTTGTAGTTTTTCCTTGCCCGGTAGTGTTTATTGTCGTGTTAAGCCACCTTTTAGAGCGGATGCCTTTGACGCTGGGGCATAATCTCACCGTTTGGCTTAATTTCTTGTATTTTGTTGTAGCAGCCCCATTTATGCTTGTATACAGGTATCCTTTCTTATTACGCGCCCTTTCCTTTACCCATCATCCAGCATTCATTTCCTTCTCCTTGCGGTCTGTGACTGATCAAGAGTGTTGTTTCAATTTGTTCCTCATTCCCATTGGGCCAGTGCCCTGGCCGATGTGTAAGCAAATTTCGTTCCACTGATATATTACTCGTGCCTGGTCCGCAAAATTCGAATGCACGCTTGAAGTTTGAAGTTTATTTTGGCAGAAAGGTGTACATGGTGCCGAGGCTAAAGGCGTCGTAAATTTCGCCTGAATTGACCTCTGGCACCCAGTAACACTGGCAGCACAAACAGCGTTTAAAGCATGAAAACGTTTCACAAAAAAAGAAAAAAGAACAAAGGGCTAATCACATAGCAACACAGAATTATACAATAGCCAGCACTTGACATGAGAAATAGCCGGATTACAATAATACATACATTGTAACCAGGAAACAAAAGGTTATACATAGTTTTACAATTCGAATAAACGGTAAACAAACCGATGCGAAGAGAGAGCATGAAGGTAGCTCACCAGGTCAATGTTAGTCATAATAAATTAAATAAAGTAAAGCTTAATTCCCTGTTTTAAGTGATCAGAAAAACCTACAACAATCAATAAGATATATGTCGGGGTGATAGTTTAAGACGTTTGGTATCTGCCATTTTAACAACTGTGTACCGTAATTCGTCCTCATCCTGTTTTCCTTGAAAACAGCATGCCGAAAGCTGTAGTGTAGATGAGTGTCTGTGTACTTTAGGAGACAGGATTCGCGGTCGCTTACATGGGTTAGATATATGATCTCGGATAACTTATCGTAGTAGATATGTTGGATACTCATGATAAAATTTTCGGGAAAGTAAGGTAAGGTATCGACAGCTTGTACGTACACATCAACGCTATGAACGGTATCAATGCTTATGCCACAAAAATCTACATGTGCAGCAATGAGCAAACGCTTACGCACCCCCGAGCTGTTTTTTGAGGGAATTGGTTCCACGCACTGTTTCCCGGCATTGAATGAGAGAGTTTGGGGAAAACTTGGAAATTAAACTCCTCACGGATCAGGCATGAAACGGCGAAGATAAATAAATTGGATACGCCACTATCGTGATCGCTTCAGTCTCGATACAGTGCGTCCAGGATATTCACGTTGACTCGGCAAATGTAAGTCCGGAGTTCGCAGCCCAGTTCGCGCTGTTTTTCATGACTGTGTGCTTGCTTTGGAGGGGAGGAGGGGGGGGGGAGTTTCACAATTGGATAAGTTTTCATTTGCTGTTCTTTTTTTTGCCTCGTTACGATGCTCAATTTCCAGTTGCCTGTAATAAGAAATAAGGCGGTGACACATACTCCACTACAGTGTTGTGTTTGATTGGGTTTACGCAAGGAACAGAGCTATTTACCATCACGTTACCTTGCTTAAGGCAATCAGAGCAAATGGCCTCTCAGCGCAACTGGTGGCCCATTCCATATTAGCCGGCTAATCATGGCATTGGCCTTCCCTTTTACGGGTCTTTGCGGACACTTCCGTCCAACATTTTCCAGGCTAATTCTACCGACTACTGGTAGGATAGACGACTGTGTTTTTTTTTTTGTCAGTACGGTGGTCTGTCACAGTAACTGACGTTTCCTCTACAAGAAACACCGTCGTCAAGGCTTGAGTGCATTGCCTAGGCCATACTCGGTGGTGGCAACATATGCGCCAACTTTTATTGTGCGCTGTCAAGCAGGAACTGTTTCCCTTTTTCCACAGCATTACCAATTCTGCGGAACCGGAAGTCCATCAGAAAAAACATTTTTTTTTTCTGCGTCGTAGCTACATCGGCACGAGCTCTATCTTGCGAAGCATATCCTGCACTCATGTCGCCGGCTCGCGGCATCTGCATAAGTTTATAGAATTATGAAACCCTTCCGCCGCCGTGATGCGAGGCAGCTCGGTAAGGTATGCGATTTTCTCGTCTTCAGCTGCGTTGAGAATGGGTCAAACGCTCTTTTTTCAAGGAGACACCGGCGCCCGCACAAACGAACGTGTCAGATTTGGCTCGTAACACGTTTTGTTTGCAAGGCACAAAGTGCAACATGTACCGTTTGTCACAAACCAAAGTTTAGCGCTGTCAAATTGCGGAGGAAATTATTTTGAGCCGTCCTGCTCCTAGAAGGTGAATAACCAGCCAATCTTCTTAGCACACGACATCGAGGTGAGCGAGCATTTAGTTGAAAGGTACGAGCAAAAACAGCGTTGGCGGCGGTCATCCCTATGAAAGACACACACATACACGCCCACTTACTTTGACTCTACTGATATTGGAAATGAAAGCTGTTAAAAGCTCGTCTACTCAAATGAACATCCAAGTGAGGTGACATAAGCTTGAGGTGTAAGTCATATTTGATTTAAAAAATGGTGCCTATTATTACCCAACTCAACATGTTTATCCAAGGGAAGGCAGATGAGGCTTGACATCCAAATCACGCTTTGAACAGCGTGCGACATTGATGGCGGACGCGTACTAATAGCACACACACCGCGACGCCCGTTGTCCAGTTTTCCAGCGCCCGTGCACTTCAACAGCACGTGGATACATAAGAATTCTTGCTTTCGGGATTCGAAATTACGTAGAACAGTAGCCCTGTAAGCCTCGCTAAAAAGAAGGTAACAAAAAGTTTGCACGGGGTATAGATCGGGGGCCACAGAAAACCTATGCCTTATTTCAGAAAGAAAATTGGTGCTTCCGCAAACATCCTTCAATTGTGAAAATGAGTGCAGAAAGGGGACGCGCGGCAGAATATTAACGCCATTGTTGGGTAAAGTAAGCCATACCTCTTTGAGCTCTTCACTCCTCGAGAAAACTATACAGAAATTGCTTCAAAACACCTAACTTAGTCGGGAGTTTGCCTGACAGGGCAATATGAATACGTAAACAATTGTTTGCGCTTATCTGTACGAAAATATCCAGTCGTTCTTGCATGTTCATGTTTTCTTGACACGAATGATAGATACCATTCCATAACTACACTGTAGTGCGGAATGAATGCGCAAAAAATGACTTGTAGGGGCGTCTGTATCTGCGTCCCTTGCTTACAGTGGTCAGAAACAGAATTCAGGAAAATGTTCGCGAACTCGAAAAATAGGGGGTTGAGGCCTTCCAATGAGAAAAAGAACCCCTGGAGGTTAAACGTTCGACGGAACGTATCCTCTGTTTGGCTAGCTATATATGCAAAAAAATGCGAGTCCTTAAGAAATCAAGGCGACACAATGACGTTTCAAGTGCGATGAGCAAAGCAGCACGGCAACGCTCCTTTTTCACTTTGACCGCATTCGGTGTCACACGTGGTGCAGCGATCCGATCTGTCAGTGAGCTGAGTGCATCTTACCTGCTTGTGCCAGGAGGAGTGCCGTAGCGGCGAACAGAAAGAGGGAAGCGACGACGCGCGCCATGCTCGAAGAAGACACAGAACTCATCGCGCACACGTCACGGCACCAGAGCAGCGAAGAGCCCGCGCCGCTCGTGGAGGCCGCTTATAAAAGCTGGCCCGTCCACTCGTCTTCCTCCTTGCCTCCAACCCTTGCAGGCATGTGCTGTCCGGCAAGGTCGTCGGGCCCCGCGGCGGCTGCGCTGAGGGGAGGATGCCCTGCTTGCCGGTCACGCGCACTCGGCTGCGTCGGCCGGCACTTGGCCGACTCGTCTTGGGTCGAACGTCCCCTCCCGGAGAGCGGGGCCGACGACGTGGGTGGTTTCACTTTTCCAGACCAGTCCGTCACTAAACGGCTGGGCACGGCGCTCACCACAATGCCGGAAAGGGCTCGGCCCTGGCGCTGGTGTTATCGTACAGTTTGAAGCGCCATTTTCCCAGCAATTCTGAACTGCCCGTGTTTCGGCGGAAGGATTGATCGGAGGGCACAAAAGCACTTTCAACCCCCGACGACTAAGAAAATTATTCGACTAAGAAAATTATCCAGCGGCTTTATGTGAAGCGTCTATACCGTTAGCACCGATATTTAGTTAAGAAAGGGAAAGCATGTGGAATGTGACATGGCAAACGCGTTTAGAACAGACGAGGCCAAAACTTGGGATCCTCTGCGTGGCTACAGGAAGGACTGGGTTAGTGGCTCTAGAAAGCGAGAAATTGCATAGCTGGTGGTAAGCTTTCGACCCGTTCACGCGTAATTAACCGGAAACTCGCTGTCGCAGTATTTGCACTCAACGTCGGCCCTTTATGAAGTTTGCGCCGACCAGGAAAACATCAGCGGGACCGAAAACATTACGTTATGCTGTAAAAGGGCTTAGTAAGCGGCGTCAGTTATACTGTTGTACTGATTTGCTTTCTAGAAAAGACTTCGGTCTTACGAATTGACTAGTTCCGAATCATCTTGTACTTCCACGTGTAGAAAACGATTCTCGTGTTCCCACACTTCCATAACTACGCGGCTCCATGAATTGACCTGCGCATAGTCGTGAATACACGCGATGAAGGAATACCTCTGGATTAAGTTTATTGAAGTTTGAAGAAGTCAGTGTATACACAAAATAAAAAATACATACACACTATCCGCACGGACCCGACAATGTTGTTCAAAGGGTTCGAGCCAAATAATACTACACTTTCCCAATAACTTGGCGATGGCATCTGCAGCGAAAAATTACAAAGTACACAAGGAAAAAAAAACGGAGATCATGTTATCGAATTTTATCGCACAACTTAATGCAGTGAGTGCCATGCAGAAGCTGTAAGGAATGCTCCTCCGATGTCAGTCGCTGTCGAGTCCCGGCCACGTCGAAACAGGTGCGCCAGTGGGATTCAAGGTGTCAATAAAATTGCCTTGGGTGGCTCGAGGCCTATAGATCAAGTGGCAGCTCAACTTTTTGTAGCATGGCCAGATTTGTGCTCAATAATCGATTACATGTCACCCAAGAGAGAACGTCTCCAGAGCATTCGCCTGGCACCACACCATCGTCTGTAACCACCAACGCTTGAGGTGTTTTCTCTTTTTCACTAAAAGCCGAGTCACTTCACAGCTTCAAAAACGGCGGTGGGACGAGCGAGAAGACGACGACCCCACGGAGCGGGCGGCAACATCGGTAAGCTACGAGTTGAGCGGACACAGTTTTGCGCAGTGCTCGGACAAAAGGACTTCCCGACGAAGATGCGACAATACAGTCTCACCCTTACGGTCACGTGGGCGAGCATCTTCGGCGTCCTGGAATGCTGATAGAATAAGTGATTGTTTATTGGGTTTAATTCACAGAAAGTACACGACACTAGGATATGAGGCTCGCAGTAATGGGGGCTCCGGATTACTCTCGACCACCTGGGGATGTTTAACGTAGGACTTAATTTCGCGCACCCGCGTTTTCGCTTTTCGCCTCCATCTGAAAAGCGGCCACCGCGGACGGGATCACACGCGCGTCTTCGGGCTCAGCAGCACAGCGCCCTGGCCACTATGCCACCGCGGAGGGTACGTCTTATAATCCTGGCGGTGTCGAAGTTTTTGAGTGAGGAATCTGCTTGGACCTGTTTTTCAAGGTAGAATTCCTTGGGATTTGTCCCTGCGGTCTTCTCTGAAGCAGAAAGGCCGTTTTCGGTGCACCCGAACTGATACGTTATTTAGACGTGGCCCATGTACTCATCGTGTAAATAGTTTTATAAATACTCGTACATCCTCAGCTCGCTTCGGCATCCTGATCCTCGTATCCAACTCGATCACGCCGCCGATAATGGAGACCCCAACGTTCCGTCTGCCCAACAGCACGCAAGGTGGGCGAATAAGCGACTGTCCTGAATAAGGAGAGCACTAGCCCTCGACGACGACGACACGGGAGTACTCATAGCTCTCACAATTATGCGGCTGCTAGATACAACCTCAGATATTGCGACCCATATTACGACAAGTTTAGCGAATACAGGGGCCTTATTACGGTGCATTTAGGTTCAAGAGAAAAAAAAACAGTTCCGTGTTGAGGTCGTATGGTGTCAAGAATGACTGATACTGGAATGAGAGCAGTGTTGTCTTCGTACCTAAGCGAACGCAATGACTGCGACTTCTTGCTGAAAGCAGGTGCAAGGAGGAACAGAAAAACACTAAGCGAGAAGAGGCGAAAGACGAAGAACCGTGCTGCGTTTACAAGTACTAAAATTGCTGGGTAAATTCACCTTAATTCTGAACATTCATAAGCACATTGTTGACTCTCTTCCATGTGAATGTTACCTGAAACTTCTCAATGCGAACAATTCCTCAGGGTCAATAAATTATACCTATTGTGTGTGCCATGCTGTTGACATTTTCCCCCTCTTATCGTCTTTTCGCACAAACTTACCGTATTTACTCGATTCTAAGCACCCACTTTTTTCCCACATCACAATGCCCAAAGTTGGGGGCGAGGGGGGGGGGGGGGGGCGGGGCTTAGATTTGAAAAACCTAACTTGGACCCCCCCCCCCCCCCCCACACACACAAACACACACACACTTGTCGCGGCAGCAGCTAAATGAGATAGGCGCGGTAAGAATGTTCTTTACAGCAAATATTTTTTTTAAAAAGTAGGCACAGACAGTAAATTCACAGCTTACGTCTGACACTCAGTCATTCTCATTCTCACTACCACTCGAGTGCGTAGCCATTTTTGAACCGCTAGTCTAAGTATCCAGAAGCAGGTTGTCTTTTGTTCCGTCAAACATTTCTTTTAAATAATCCAAGTGCCGTGAAAGGCTCAAGAAGAGCGAGAAAGCGCGGTTGGCGGCATGGGACGTATTAAATCTATAGCCTGGGCAAGGCGCGCTTCCTCCCTGAAAGGGGGTGCTTAGATTCGCATGAAAACGTTTTTCCAACTTTTTTATGAAAGTAAGGGGGGGGGGGGGCTTAGAATCGTGAAAATACGGTATACTGCCGACGTGTAACGTCTGCATCAGCTGCTGGGTTCCTTTTTGTTACTTGCAAACCTGTACCGTATTTTTTGTACTCCTTCGAGACGCTTTTCACTGTGTAACACCCCTTACTCAGTATCCTGCAAAGGGGCCTGTAAGGTATTTTAAACAACTACTCACGAGCTATCTTCTCCACTTTTGCCATAGAACAGGTGGAATTAACTGCGACAGATTTCAACCGCCACACAGAAAATTTTAAAACTTTGATACGTCGGCGCCAATGCATTGCGACAAGCATCAGTCGGAACGGCTGCATTGTAGGCCTTACTGGGTTTGCAGCATGCGTAGCGTTGCCACATCCAGTAAGCCTCCTCTGAAAAAAAACTGTCAGGTAGGCATGAATGCTCAGTATAACGTGAAGGGAATGTTAGACTCAATGGACTTTAGCTGGGCACATCGCTGCAGTTAGAGAAGTGAAAGGAAACAAAAAAGTAAGCGAGCAGGACACCACATTCGCCATTCTTTAGCTTTTGTATAGAAGCAACACAACGGAATGCTAGCTTAGTTCGAATTAAGCAAGCCTGGTGGTTTTTTTTTTTGCAAAGGTGCAGCGACCTTACGGTTGCTTGCCGTCATAGAAGCTCTAAATACAAAAAAAAATCCTTTCAGAACTTTGGCACCGCCCTTAGCGTTTCCTGTGTAAACGAAATTCAGTTTCCCTCGTTTTGCAAGATGTAATTTTCCTCTTCTTTTTGTTGTGTTTTCATCGCTTTGAAGGTATTACTAAGGAATTCTGCGATGGTAATCGCTGGTTCTAAAAGCTATGCAGTCCTTTTACTTCTCGAGGGAAGGTAGAGAAAAACCTACTTAGAAAACCCTGGCTTCGCGGAAGTACCTTTACGTCATGTAGACACGTCGAAGCAAACATGCTGCAGGGACATCTTGAACCGGGGTATTGACACCTGTTATCGGGCTGCAGTTACTGGCAACGAATGCGAAGATTTCTAAGTATGGTCATTCGATTTCGTATTTTTATTTATTCCTGGGGTCATTTGCGGGCATATGTTATTTACTTTTTATACAAGACTTCCCCCTCAGCTTTCAAAGTTCGCGCCTTATGTACAAATGGCCGCGTATCTACTCGCCGTCGCTGCTAATGTCGTGAAAAGACGATAATTTACTGCAGCTCCTGCCACGTACTGCTTCTCCTTTCTCCCCCAGTCTCGGTATTCCCATGATAAACGCAATAGAAGATTGCTGAATTCAATTCAATTTTCCCGTGTTCATACTGCCGGCGCGCCATCTGTTGGGACTTTTTGTTACCGTTTGGAATTGGCGCCGGTCCACGAGATCCGTGCTTGAGCTCGAGTCCTTTTTGTACGTTAGGGTAAAATATTGCTTTTAACGCATTTTCTTGTTTGCTATCTCTAAAATAACTCCCACGTGTATTTTTCATTAGAAGAGCAAAGGGCATTCCTTAAGTATTCGTGTATTGCTTCTAGTACGCCTAATGTTTCCTTTTCGCTGAACAATGGTTACAACTATGAAGTACACGACCAGATTTAGTACTTGGAAAATTCCTTGCCCATATAAACGTCTAGTTGAAGAGGCTTTGTGACTTCTGGCCGGGCGCCTGCATCAAGGATATACTGACAGAAAGACAGACAGACAGGAACTATTTCACCAATACCCTTTCTAGTTCCATCAAAATTACCCGTTAAAGTTTTCGTGCATCCTTAAAAATACTGAGACGAGCAAAAACACTAGTCCTTTTCAAGATGATTTTATTAGCCGTTTTTCGCTCAATGAGTACTTTCCGGTCACTTTTCACGATCGATGACGGCAATACACCAAAAATCGACATTTCGAACAAAGAACAATTGGAACCGGCCCTGAAAACCGGGCGGGGCATCCTTTATTTGCTCCGCCAACTAGACGTAAAGAAAGGTTCAGGACCAGACCATACACCAACTTTCTTTCTTACCAAATATGCGGAGTGGATGGTAAAATATCTGTGCATAACGTTTAATCACGCAGTGTGTAGAGTGCAGTCCGACGGCACTCCAGCTCAGCGCTACACCCAAGGTTAGAATGCCGTCCGATGGCATTCGAATTTATAGCACAGGACTGACACAGGCCAAAGCCTCTGCCGTTGTGGTGTAGAGGTTCCGTCCAAGCTTCTTGTTATTAAGGGCAGTGGTTCGAGTACGGTTCTTGCCTGTTTTTTACACCTTAATTTTTAATTGTAACTTTTACAGCTTTGGTTAGTTTTAGGTTTTTTTAAATCATTTGTTTCGGTTCATAAGGGTATGCCAGGTTAGAGTACGTTACTTTACTTTAATGGAGGGCGAATAAGCGCCAGACACGGTATTTTTTCATCAAAACGCCGGTGCACGTAGCATACTAAAGTGCTTATGGTACCATCGAACGGCACTCAAGGCACAGCCTCTTAATAAACCTCGATACCTACCTGATGAATACAAAAAAGCGAAAGTTACGCCAGTACACAAATCCGGCCCAAAACATAATGTAAGTAACTTCAGTCCCAAATTAGTTTTAGGTGTTTTAAATCATTTGTTTCGGTTCATAAGGGTATGTCAGGTTAGAGTACGTTACGTTACTTTAATGGATGGTGAATTAGTGCCAGGCACGGTATTTTTTCATCAAAACGGCGGTGGACGTGTCATTGGTAAACTGCTTATAGTACCATCGCACGGCACTCAAGACACAGCCTTTTAAGAACCTTGAGTACCTACCTGATGAATACAAAAAAGTGGAGTTACGCCAGTACACAAAATCAGGCCCCAAAATATAATGTAAGTAACTTCAGTCCCATATCGCTTACTTGCCCTGCCAGTACACTACTTGAACATATTAGCCTAGAGCATCATCAACATCATTTCCCCAACATGGTTTCCGTAAGGCACTTTCTAGGGTAACGCAAGTAATAGAACTGCCCCATTATTTGTCCTTCAGTGTGTACAACCAAAAACAGGTAGACCATATCCTATTAGACATTTCCAAAACTTTTCATAGGGCTTCGCATTTGAAGCTGATAAAAAAATTATAATGTATATTAGGAATGGCTTTGTTACGCAGTGGATTAAAAGCTAGCTTACTCATCGCATAATATTCTTTAATTTTTATGACCAAGTATCCACAACATAACCCGTAACCTCCGGTATTCCACAGGGCTGTGTTCTTGCACCGATCTTCTGCCTAATTTTATCAGTTACTCACATTCACGTCAAAACCGAACTTTTTGGGGATGGTTCTATAATTTATCATAAAAAGAACTCTTCAGAAGATTATCATGTCCTAAATAAATCCCTAGAAACAGTATCAAAGTGGTGTTATGACGGGCAAATGTTTCTGAACGGATAAAAAATCGGCATCAGTGACAATAAGACGAAAAAAGGAATGGACAGAGCTTTCATATAGCATTAATAGCACCCCACTTTCCAGAGCAAGTAATCACAAGTACCTTGGCCTCACCATACCAGAAATCTCAGTTGGGATGCTCACATTAATTAAGCTACATCAACCGCTTTGAAACGATTGTTCTTTCTGAGACGACGCCTATGTGAAGCCCCTTCTTAAACTAAATTGTTAGCCTAAAACACGTGTATGAGGTCTATTCTTGAATATGCGAACATTGGTTGGTACCCGTACACGAAAACCCATATTGCGAAACTTGAAGGCATTCATAGAAAAACCGTGCGATTCATTTTTAAGAAGTTTAAACAAACCGACGCGCCAACAGAAATTTCTAAAAAAGCAAATATGCTAACGCTAGCAAAAAAGAGCAAGAATAGCACGCCTACTATTCATGTATCAGTTCCGCCATAATAACACCAACGTCAACTCATCGAAATACGTCACAGTCAAACAACGGATATCAACACGTAAACATTACCCCGAAACACAACAATAATACTCATTCCGGACGGACTGTTTCAAATACTCATTCTTTCCATCAACAATAAGGGAATGGAACAGCCTACCAGCCATTATTAGTAACAGTATACTTTTTAATAAATCTTCATCCCTCGTTGAAAAACACTTTCGTTTGGAAACCTATCATGTCGTTAGTGAAATAATTTCTGCGAAAACAAATTATGTTTTAAATTATTTTGTTGTTTGATACCTTGTACAGTATTATCTGGGCATGTACCGTGATTATAGTACTGCTATGTGTCGATAAAATCAAAATTACGTGCCAGATATTTGTTTATTACTTGCTAATGCACCAGCAGTTACACGAGTCGTAACCGACGTATAATTTAGTGAGGATTTTAATGGTGTTGTGTTTTCTCTATGCCCTTCCTGCTAAAATTTCCCAACGAGAGGATTGGGCATGGATATTTAAATATAAATAAATAATAATAATAATAAGTAAATAATTAAATGCGTCTTGGGCTACACGGCCCCGTACAATAGATCGGTCATGTTTTCTGGCGGTAGCTTTTCCGGCGGTCGCGAATAGCACAAACAAGATTCCGCGACTTCATAGAGAAGTAACCGGAAAGTGGCTGGGAAGGGGCCACTGCTTGATGTTTTCTTTGCACCCCTATTATTTTTCAATTTCGCGATAAAATTGGCGTCATTGTTGTCGCGAAGGACGGTTTCATCAATTACCCGAACTCGTATTTTGTCATAATGGGCCCTGTGAAGGTGCATCGAAGTGATTTCTAATCATCACGAGACTGTTTGTGCAGATGCAAGTCTGGAGTACCTATGCAACGTCTCGACCAATCTGGGTGTGTTTGCCGGTATTTATCTAGTTGAAAAAAATGTGGTCGTTCCCTCTTCCATGGGAACCGGTAAAGCACGAAAGTGAAATGTGCCTTCCCAGGAGCAGTTGAATGTTTATTGTGCATCTATATAAATTTGCACATCGCTATTTATATTTTGCCGGTATGGCACCGTTATACTCATCAACGTGAGACACTGGATAACACGGGCCGGAGCATTGCATAAATCCGACTGATACCACAGGGGCTCGCAAACCGTCCGTGCGAACGAAACCAAACGGGTTGGCAGCGGATCGTTTGGTGAACACACTGTCCGCTGCAGCGAAATGAGCAGCGGACCGTGCCACAAGAGTGATATCCGCAAGTGGGCTTCTCCGCAGATTACGCTGCGCGTCCCCCGTACACATAGGCGCTGGCATCGAGGCGCCAACTGTCGGCGCTCATTAACGTCATGATAGACTATTTCGCTTCGCCTCTCCTAGATGGCAGCATCATCTGAAAGGAACTATTTAAAGCGCGTTTGTCGTCCTATTCACGCGTCTGTTCATACCGCAGCTGGGAGCGCGTTTCGTACCTCCCGTTGCGACGAAAGAGTTCGTGGCTCGAATCCCGGCGCAGCCAGGTTAATCTAAGTTTTACTGGCAATGTCATTTCCGTGACGGACATGACGTCATGAAATCTTGGTAGACCCCGGCATGAAACACTTTATGTTAAAATTAATTCGGAGGTACTGTTCTTCCTGCGTCCTCACTGACGATTTCCTGTGACGTTTCCTGCGACGCGTAGTATTTCTGGTTGGCTTGACTGGCCGACTTTGCGAGCCGCCGACCCTCGGTCAGAGTGCCGATATATCAGTGTGCGAGCCGACTGCTGGTCGTCGCAACTCTATCGTACAGTGCAAACTCAGCCCCAACAAATTTAAGGCCGGAAGAATGCGCATTTACTTTGTTAGTTTGCAGAAGGTATTAAATAACTCCACTATTGCATATGTAATACGTATATTGGCTTAGGCAAAATTTGATGACGTCGTTTCATTGGAATTGTAAGCTGCACAAAACACTGCGACTGGTACGCTTCCAGAAAACGTCAATCCAATTAAAGACAGAATAAATCACCATGGTTAATATACATATAGGTAATTAACAATCAAAATTAATGGAACTTTTCATCGTAAAGCGTGAAACCAAGCCTTACGAGAAGCCCTTATTCGCAGGGTGAATTAGCAGACCAGTCTGCAGCGCAACCCTGCATATGCCATATCGCTTTTCCTACCCGAATCCATGCAATCGCTGGTGATCAGGTACACGGGAGCTAAGGGGGAACCCTACGCAGCAAGCGTTATTCAAGAAATGCTCAGCTTAGAAGCTGGGAGTACTGCAATCTAGCAAACATACGGAATTATACATGTCAGGGTAACTAACCGGTCACTATACCTGTTATTTGTGACTGGCATAGTGTGTGCCGATGGCTCGGTTGTATGGAGCACTACGCCAGTGGTATCGCACTGTGAGGGTTTGAATCCCGAGTGGGGTTCTTTTCCCCTTCGAGTTGGCCAACTGTCGGCCTTGTGTGCACTCGCCGTTTATGACCCGGTGGCCACTACAGAGAGGAAACACGCGTGCTCCGGACGTGCGGGAGAAACGCCTCTCAGTTGCGCATCCCCGGTGGGGAAAAGGGCACCCGGCACTGCGTGCACTTTGGCTAGTCCTTTGGCCCTGGTGGACGCCCTGAGGGGTGCTGGCAGGCTTATCCCACTCATTTTTGCAGCCATCAACATGGCAGCAGCGGGTCTTGGTGATTCCTGAAGCATCACCAATGAGCTATCGCAGATAGCGTCGGAGGATATGGACGTTTCCTACAGGACCGAAACCGAACTTGTTTTAAGATCCCTCCAGAAATAAGCCACAAAAACTACATTCCAGCCCATATATCCTTGTTACCATATTATACAAAAGTTTGTTGTAAAGAAAAAATGGTGACACATACGAAAGTTACGAAAGAGCGGGTGCCTCTACTCGTGTTCGAGTGTCGGGTTAGAGTACTTGCGCACGGTAGAAAGACTCCGGATTTTTTGCCTGGTAAATACAGGGCTCCACACGGGGCACCTTGAGTGTTTATTCAGGAGTATTCATGGTGCTGTTGACCGGCGACACTGTCGACCCAGAACCCCATACATAACCTGTGACCAACCGTGGTGATATGATGAAAGGCGGAGGGAAGAAGCTTTAAAAAATTAAATCCGTTCCACCCAAGGCGAAAGCTGTCGGAAGTGCAGAGCAGTGGTTCGCCATAATGGGCTGTGGCGCCGTTATCCGCTCGCTCTTACTACCAATCACGCTCTTCGCCGCCCTCTCTCATTCCTCTCCTGATGAATTCAACGGAGGTTTTTCAAACTCATTTCAAATTTCACGCGCCCCGTGCCTGAAACGGCAATGGCGGAAGTTCTGTTCTTTTTGTGCTTGCTTTTCTATCCGCACGTGCTCGCGTTGCACTGCCACTTTTTTCGCTTACTATCGTAAAAAACAACCCAACGAGCGTTCCTAACTAAATGAATGTGGGCGCTTCTGGTTAATTGCGTATATTTTGCCTCAAATCTGCCTGAAGTTTTCCTTGCGCTAAACAACGGGAAGAGATGTATGACAAGCGCCAGCGGTTCACGAGTTTCGAATGCTTATGACTATATAAACCGCATGGCTTTTGAAGCATCTGTGGAGCGCCGCTACGACAAGACGTCGTGTGGCTCTACTTGGTTCCAGCGAGCGAGCTACGACGACAAGGCGAGCCCCTAAACTGCTCTGCACTTAGAAGTGACCGTCGGAGGGCTGGTCAAGCTCCAGCCGCTGAGCCCCCTTTCTGTTTATCAGGCAGGGAGCTACGGGACCTTTCTGGGTACCAGGGCAAGCCCCGTGGCCACTGCACCCCATCTCCCATGCATTTACACTATGGCGCACCCTATTTTCAAAGTCCCACTCTTCAAGTGATCGGGCCAGTTGGCGGACAGGGCCCGCAGGAAAGCAGCGCCGCAGGAGCCACGGACTGAGGGCTTCTCCCGCTTTCGAACGCGGACCTCCTGTCACTTCATTTACCACCCCGACCACGGAACAGGGCCGGCTTCGAAGAAATTTTCAAACCAATCTAAAACCTCACCTTCACCGACCCGGACAACTCCCCACTCTTCCTATTAATGCAGTTAGCTGATAAAGCACCCCGCATTACCAGCAAATTCGTATTTTTTGAAGCAAAGTTTATGCAAAGCCTGGTAGACATGAATTATAAAGTTAAAAACTACCCTCTGGAGACCTGCTGATCGATGTGAAAATAAAGATCAGTCAAACACTCTTATCCAGTCAACCAAGTTAGCTGGCTTTAAAATCACTGTTACTACCCACCGTAGCCTCAATAGCTGCCAAGGTGTCATCTCAGAAGCTGAACGGATAAACAAAACAGACTCTGACCTGCAGGAAGTTTTGCGCAAGCACAGGTAAAAACACTGTGCGATCCGTCACAAGGAGGCAGGACGCAAATGAAACAAAGACAAAGCATATCAATTACCCTTTGATCGCTGCTCTCTTTCAGAGACTCTAAACTCAGGCTTTCACAACCCTCATCAAGTCCTATTTATTTACATGACCACGGCTGCATCCAGTGCTTTTGTCGTGGGTTGGGAGCGTACATACCCAACCCGGGGCGTTACAAAGCGAACCTTTCAGCCTCTGACTGATGATGCCCGTACGCGGAAACGCACTGCGGAAAAGACGATTTGTGTGCGGCTGCGTAGGGCAAAATAAATAACTTGTTGTTTATGGAAGTTGCTCGGCATTTTGTTGCGGCTATTACAGTTCGCGATTTGTTTGAAACTGGCCGCATTGCACACAGAGTAATGTACGTACTCTCAGGGTTTTTGAGCGGTGACCAAAATATCAAGAATGAGGGCGTTTTAAATGAATTTTTGAGTAGCAGTGGCTGTGCGCACACGATATCGATCACTTGTCATGCAAATCGCGAGAATATATTGCAGCACGAAAGATATTTCCTTGGAGGCATGTGCAGCAACTTCTTTCATTCTGAAAGACGCCCGCGTAGCCCATTTTCTGAGCCACAGCAGCTGGCTGCCCGCTTCGTGTTGAGCGAGTTCGCAACTCGGAATCATCGAGCGCTAACTTGTATTCTTCTGTGCAAAATTCTTTACGTTCATTCTGCTTATTTAAAAGAATTATAAGGCATTGGCTTTCCGAATACTATCTAATCGTAATTTCACTAACAACAACAAATAAACAAGACTTTTTTGCTTTCACAAGCCTTATCAAATCCCACTTATTTACATGACAACGGCTGCAGCCAGTGCTTCTGTCCAACTACGCCACTGTCAAGTAGTGTGAAGTATGTAGGTAGAACATTTGATGATACACCAGCTTGGGATGCGCACATTCAAGAAATAGCGAAGCGCTTACAGGTGGTATGCAGTTACCTGTATTTCTTGCAATTTCTGAGAGGGGACACACCAGGCGACACGACTGTCGCTCGCGGGGAGACAAGGGCTTCGTTCGCTCACTCAACCCACATGGACCTACCCTGGTATTCTCAGTTCCTCCTCCACTCGAGCCTGCAGTCGAGGAGATCCTTGAAATGGATTTCCCCATGCATAAGCTTTGCGGAATCCTCTCCTCAGCCGAGTGGATGGAGCAAATGGCGGGGATTAAGGACTCAGAACACGGCCGTTTGACTTAGATATCTGCCATCGCGTCCGCTTAAGGAACGGCTTCCTGACAACCAGCCCAAACCGGATCTCCGAGCAGAGTTCCGTGGAGCCAACTGGTTTCTCTGCCGTTGGTACCGAGAGACTAGGGACCACTGGTACGACCAACATCTTCAGAATCACCCAGCCGACCCCCCGCGAACAGTACACGCGCGTCTCGAATAGCGCTCGATGAGAAAGCGAGGTCCCTCTCAGGGAGATGGGGCCGGCGGGAGACCAAAAGGGGCCCGTCATCCCGAGTCTTCGTTCGCAAATCATGTGGTTTCGTGGGCACGGCACGCCACGCACGACCAACGAGTAACCATGCCGCTGGCCAAGATAACCACCCCCACGACCGATGAAGTCCAACTACGTGTGTAAACAAGGCATGGGGGCCAAGGAAGCCCGACAGAATCTTGTCCAGCAAAGGCGAGAAATTTCAGTTTTGCACTGAGGGCCTCATTTTCCCAGTGAATGCGTGAACAGGCTCCCCTTCCTGTCGGTTTCAGTGGGAAAATTCGAAGTCGTCCGAAATTTATTTGACCTTTAGTCATAATACTCGCTCAAAACCTTTGTGACAGCATCGCACCCGAGCGCGTTCAGATTCTGAGGTAGGACTTTGCTGCGTAGAACATCATTTTTATCTACCCAATACCCGCGACCAGCAGGCCTCTTTGGATTCGAAATATTGTAACGGGAAGCAGAAAAAGGACACTCGCACATATCTCCTGGGAATGCACGCCGACGACGATGGAGGAGTATGCGGCACGGGTTCAGCTCGTGGTGTCATGGCCGCTTGTAGATAGTTCATCCATGTAAATACATCGCTGCCCCAGCCCCAATATTCGTCTCATTTTTTAATTTGTTTCTTATTTTTTAGTTTTCAAAATTTGGACTGACCAATAATCTCCATTTACGTTATTACAACAATTACATTCGGAACATTCCCTAAATCTGCATTATTGTGAAAATACAAGGCGTTACACTGTTCGCCATTTTCCGTAATTACTATATATTTTTCTTCTTTTTTAGTTTTTAAAAAATTTGTTATATAGATAATTTCCATTTACGCCATTATAACGATTACAGTCGGAACTTTCGAAAAATGTGTATTTTTGTGGAAATGCCACGCGTTAGTTTTGCCATTTTCCGTAATTTTTAAATATTTTTGTTACTTTTCAGTTTTTCAAAATTCCGTCCGGCCAATCATCTCCATTTACGTTATTATGACGATTTTGTTTTAAACTTTCGCGAAATCTACGTCATTGTGGAAATGCAGGGTGTTAAACGGATCGCCATTTTCCGTAATTATTTTATATATTTTTATTTTTATATTTCCAAATTTTATTCAACCAATTATCTTCGTTTCGCTATTATAACGATTGCAGGTAGAAATTTCGCCAATCTCCATGATTGTGTAAATTCGGGACGTTACACGCTTCTATATTTCCTGTGATTTTTTCTTTTTTCTTTTGTTTTCGTTTTTATAAAATTCATGTGCCCAGTTCTCTTCATTTACGCCATTACAGTGCTTACAGGTGGAACTTCCGCGATATCACTATTTTTGTGGAAATGCAGGCCGTTACACGGACCTGGTTGGAGGGGGGGGGGGGGGGAGGCGGTAAGGGGAGGTACTCGGCAAATACTGCTACGCATTAATAGTGCGTCTGGAATATTTGTGTTCAGACACTCTAATCTGCCAAAATAGGCCAACTTGATTTTACAGTTTTGTGTCCCTTGGGCACAAGTTTTGGGACTTCAAGCAAAGGTCTCGTTTTTAGTAGCCGGAGGGTTTTGTGCTAGCCGACTGCTCCTTAAAGCCGGATAACTTGAGAAGAGATTGCTTGCACGTGTCTGTCAACGACTGCTGTTTTGAAAGCACGGCCAGGCCTTCATCAGCAAAGATCTGGAATGAAATGCCCGTCTAAGCGCTGCCGAGTACGCCATCTAGTCCGACCACACATCACAGCTGACTGAAAACGACCGTCAGCAGGAAATGACTAACCTAGTGTTACTTCAAGTGCATCCATTACTCAGTGTATCCATTACCCTATTGGAGAGGCATGATATCAACAATAACAACTGGGTTTCCCGGTAGAGGACATCGTTTAGAAAGAAGAAAACTTGGCTTCAGCAGAACACCAAGAGAGCAACCACAATAACAGAAGCCGTCTGTAATGAATGGCAATATCGCGCAGTTGCGCCTGAAGCAAACATGTTTTTTTTTTTTTCTTTTGGAAACCGCGGCTTCTCTCGATTCTGTCCCATGATGGAGCAAAACATGACCGATTGCAAGTGTAGACCGGCGTGGAAAGGGGGATTTTTAGACAGAAACGTTGGCGGTCTTCGCTTGAACGCGTTTAGTTTGCAATATTTTGTAAACCGCATTGGGTAATAAAACGCGAGGCTTCCATGCAACTGTTGCACTTAGTCACGCACACGCATACACACACGCCAGACGGGCTCAAAATTACACACTCAAAGGCAAAAAGCCGCACCACAAACACCAGACCATATTTCTTATCCCTCTGGGAACCCCAGAAACAGGAGTACTGGAATAGGCGGTTGCCTCTAGGGCACGCAATGGTTGCGATCAAAGTGCGCGATAATGACTGTATTCATTCGAGGTCACCACCTATACACTCGCCGCCGGGCTTCCCAGGCACGTTGGTCACTTGGCGCGTGGCCGCCCAGCAGATTCTACTTACAGAGATAAGGAGTTGTCGTGATAGCCCGACGGTTCGAAGAGCTCAAGCAAAAAAATGTGCTTGTTCCCTCTTCCATAGGAACCGGTAAAACACGAAAGTGAAATGTGCCTTCACAGGAGCAGTTGAATGTTTATTGTGCATCGGTATTAACTTGCACATGGCTATTTATATTTCGTCGGTATGGCACCGTTAGACGCATCAACGTTAGACCCTGGATTGCACGCGTCGGAGCACTGCGTAAATCCGACTGAAACCACAGGCGCTCGCAAGCCGTCCGTGCGAACGAAACCAAACGGGTTGTCAGCGAATCGTTGGTGACCACAAGCTGCAGCGGACCGCGTCACGTCACGACACGAGCGCGACATCAGCAAGTGCGGTACAACGCAGCTTACGCTGCGCGTCCCCCGTAAACGTAGGCGCTGGCACCGAGGCACCAACTGTCGGCGCCTCGGCGCCTCTCCTAGATGAGGCGCGTTTGTCGCCCTACCCACACGACTGCTCATAGCGTAGTCGGGAGCGTGTTTCGTACCGTAGAGTTTAAACTGCGTCTTGCAAGCCATGTCGTCCTGGGGGTTCATGGGAACACTCCCCTTTTTGGCTTGGGTTTGGCATGACAATTGGATTCTTAAGCGGTTTTTGAGATTTGCTTTCTTCACTATGCATTAACACGTTTACGAGCTACAAGGAAGCCGAAATCCTCCCTGTTCTGTGGTAGCCTTGTTCGTTGAAACAGCGAGTGCGTGATCGCACCTGACGTTGCTCATGCCGCAGTCGAAGGACTCATGACTGAGCGGGTAATATGCCGCCGCGAAATTTGCAGCGGACGAAAGGAAGAAACAAAACGTACTTCGACGAAGACTAGATACGACCACGGGGATACGACAGATACGGGCGCTTGTATGCGTCCTATCTTGCCATCGTGCACGACTGTTTAACGCTACGTTTTCTTTTTTTTTTTGCTAAAGCAGTTGGCGGTCGGTGCACCGGTTCACCACGAAGGCAACGTTTTAATAGGCACGCTCAAAAAACTTTCCAAACTCTTCAAGCAACTTATCATTTGCAATAATGCTAAAATGAATAAAATCGGAGTCTCTAATGAGTCCCCCCCCCCCCCCAAATATTAACCTTGTTCGTAACTACAACCTTGGCCTGCGGAATAGCAGGCACCACCGTTCTGGCAAAAATACGCTTTACTTCCTTTTTACTTAGTTTTAAAACAGCCTGTTTTCTTTTAAGTGCGAATGCACTTATAAGCGACCCAACCATCCACCGCCGGCGGCGGCGCGTCCGAGTGCTACTCTATATTTAAAAAGAAACAGCATCCGGCGCCAGGTTTCGATCCGAGGACTTGCGGCCGCAGCGCGACGCTCTACCGACCAAGCCACGGACGCGACGCTATATCAGTGTTAGTGACGCGCCTTATATCTTTAACGCATTCAAACTACGTCGTCAGCGGCGTGCGTTGGCGACTCAGCGCGTTATAGCGGCTTGATAACTGCGTGGTGTACACGTGATACTACAAACCCGATGGAAGAGATGGAAGAGAAGGCGGTGGCTGCGGGGGCCGAGCGCAAGCGCCGCAAGCGGCCGACAACCGTGCATTCGCACTTTCACATTCTCCCCTCGGGAAATGCGGGGGAATTTTTTCACTTACTATATGCACACTATTCGCGTTTTGTGGCACTTTGTTTAAATTTGCGGTCACTAAAACGCTTAAATTCAAGCTAATGATGAAACTAAGGCGAGCGCAATGTATAATGGCGGTCCATGACGACACAGACGGCCTTGATATGAGCCACAAAGACGCTATTGCCAGATTCCTCTCTAGTGTATATTGTAAGAAACTCTATGCTTCGTACTTCCCGTCGCGACGGAAGAGTTCGTGGATCGAATCCCGGCGCCCCGCGTCAATGGAAATTTTCTGGCCATGTCATTTCCGTGACGTAGATGGACGTTCAGTTAGATTTTGGTGGAAACCCGGCATAAAACACTTTCGTGTTAAAAAAAAGCAGTCCCACCAAGCGAATTGGGGACGAATTGTTGAACACACTACCCGGCTTAATTCAGAGCGCCAATGAAGGGTAAATTCACGGTGTAAACGGCTCATCCACTGTGAAAAAAATTGTACAGAGTTGGGTTACCCACGGTTTGGCTTCCAAGCCAAAGCGATGCATTTTTTTTTTTTTTTTTTGCGCAGCTCCGACAACGGCAATGTCAACACCGCCGCTAGGGTTATGCATAGCGAACAAATCGAGCCGACCGACTGTTCGGGCGGGGCGAATGCTGGAATTTTCGCTTTGTGTGTGCGGACCAGCCCTGACCCAGGTCTCGATCGCGCTCTGGCGTGGTCTTGGAGATACGAATTTTCTTAAGCGAGTGGGTTGCTTTGCAGCCGAGCGTCATGCATCATAGGCGCGTATGCTCTCTGTGCTGTTCATGGCTTACGGGACACACTGTGTGCAAGTAGACGTTCCAAGTCTGCCAAAAGCTTGCTTTTCATGTTTTCATTCTAAACACAAACAGTTTGCCGATTTCCGGATTTTGAACTCGAGGCGTCACCTGCGTTTAATGTCACAAACATTTACGATCTTGATGTCGGAGTTCCATTTCGAGAACGGCACACGCGTCTCGTCCTTTCTACAAAGCTTCTGTTTTCTATGCTGACAGCTGTAACGTGGCGGCCAGTAGGATTATAACACGCGAATCGAAATAGAAAGTAAAATGACTAGTAATCAGTAACCTGCATGAACTCAGGGGCTTATAGATAATTTATCGCCGATTGTGCTGTATGCCTAGCTCGAGCGAAAAATTTGTCCCTAAACACGTCCACTTGTCACGAAGTTTCCGCCCCCTATACTACATCTTTCTCGATATACATTTCGTGGCGACGGAGTGGCTAGAGCGAAAAGTGAGCACATTACTTAACACTTAAGGTGCTGTGCAAGTTTTATATCAGTCCCACCTGTGTAACTAGTTGATACTGTTCAGTCCCGATAGGTGCAGAGATAAACTGCAGGGAGGTGGTAAACATATTTATGAGGTGCGGCGATACTTGGAGAGGTAAGGCAACGTGGGCGCTTAGACGTTTGCTCCGCAATAGGGCCTAGAGATCCGAACACTCCGAGCGCAGGGTTTCGTGCTTTAACGACGTTGTGTTCAGGCTGTAGGGTTTCAACCACCGAGGGCACGGATCCCCAACAGTAAGATTGCATAAGTTGGTGCCAAACGCGTAGTGCAAGCCCAAGAAATGAAATAGGTTGTAGTGCCCCAGTATTCATGCGCCATTTACCTCCCCTCGGAAGGGCATCGTAGCGATGAGCAACAAGGAAGCGGAAAAAAATAAAACACGTCGGTGGTGGGTAAGATGGAAGACAGTTTCAGTAGTTTCTTCGGCGCGTGAATTAGGCTTTCATTCGCACGAAGTAAACTTCGTGTGCGGGAGTTGGGTCGGGCGTGGGGAGAGAGAGATGGAGAAAATATATCTTTATTGACGAGCAGAGGTCGATGTTATGGACCTCGCCTCGTGAAGCCATACCTAGACCGGGATTTCCTTGACTTTCGACTGGCTGTCCTCGCTCGGGTCTCCATGCTGAGCTGAGTATCCGAGTCTGGGATTGCCAGGGAAGTGGGTGCCGGTTTACGGTGCGTTGGCACACCCCTAGTATTTGGCAAGGGTGCAAGGCTCCAGGCTGGTGACCGCAAGCACAGAGGGCTTGCTCGCAAGCGCGCTAGTTGCCATGCTTCTTCAGCTCGCTCAGTAAACTCGTGCACTTGCATGTGGTCGCTGCTGGGGTCGTGTGGCAGCAGTGCATACAATATAGTTGTCCCTTGTCGGCCACAAACAAGAAAGGTGGGTGTTATACGGGTCACATCTTGTTGAGTGGTATTTTATAGAAGGCTACGAATGGTACGTAATACGGTGTTCATGCTTAGCATGTACGCTTTTGTCTTGTTCAAGCGTTCAGCCATTCCGTTCCTCTCCTGGTAACAGCCAGACGACTTCCGATGCGAAGTACTGCTGAGTCGCATGTCGTCTTCTACGAGCCCGGCAGCAAACGGTTTTCTTGAGTTGGTAATACCAATGGTGCGGGCACCGCGGGGCTAAGCACTATGTTGGTAATGCAAAACTGTGCAACCTCGTATTTCGTTCTCCGCAAGATATCTTTTGTTTCCGCATACCGTATGCGGTAGTCGGTGGCGGCTATAATCGATTTGTTTCGCGTAGATGACGTCTGAAATGGTCCCAAAACGTCCATTCCGATCAGTTGAAATGGTTTCTCGGGAATTCAGACCGGAATCAGTTGGCCTGCTGACTGCAGCGATTGCCATGTTGTGATATGTTGTGAGCATGTAATGTTTTGGGCATGTCATGTTGCATCGTGTCATGATGTGACCACGTTGTTAGCGCGTCGTGTCACGGCGCGCGTAATGTGCGGCCGCAGAAAGCTTGCACTACTAGTATGTCTGATGGATCATAGACAGTGTAAGTGTGTAGCCGAGGTGACCCTCAATCGAATCGCAATGAGAAGCCTGCATAACTTCGTTTCGAAGTGCTGCAATAACTACAAGCACGTAGTAACGCACGGGAACGTTTGTTGGATAGAGAACGCCACCAGGAAGACAGAAACCAACAGAAGGCCTGTTGGTTATTCTCCAAAATATAGAATGCATCATCATCGCCGCAGTCATTTACCAACATTGGGGTAGGGCTCACGAGAAGCCACCCTTGTCAACATGGTCCTGGTCACAGTTGTACACGACCGTAACGTCGAATCGTCTAATTCAAAGGCGTTACTGGGCTGGGCGTCCTAATGAATCTTTCAGGCTCATCAACCAGCAAGGTGAATGATGGTCGCTGACCATCGCACAAGTATGGTCAAAATTTCAGCACTGCCCGCTGTGCGTCATAACACTTTTCAGAGTGTTTGCCTGCCTTCGGGAAAGGCCAATGGTCTGCTGGCGTACACTACCATCCGTTGGGCACTGTGTTTCAATAGACCTTTTCAGCCAGTAAGAGCGCTTGCAGCGGCGAATTTCAAAATCTCAATCACTGGCTTTTTTCACCCCGATTGCCCGTGACGTTGTTGACCAATTTTGCTAATCAAGGAGCGCGCCCATGGTGATAGGTAATAGGCTTGCTTTCAATGCACATTGTGCTCCGCTTTCATTACATAATGCGCACTTGACTTTTTAGGTGCGATGTTGACGAAGTTGGGTACATTTGCCAGTGCCAATGATTGGGCGTCCAATGACTATCGCCTGTGGAGCAGCCACCTATTGCCAACAAGGATCTGTTTGAAATCCGGCCAGACGTGCCCACGGCGTCTGTCAGAAGCGGCGATTTTGATAAAAGCGAGCCACCAAAAGTAATTGCGGCGTCTGCTAGCGCATGCGCAGATAAAAGTCATGAAAAAAATTTGTGCCCTTCCACTCTGTGAAGAAGGATAACCTTCGAAGCTGGACGCAGGCGACGGATTGCACGAAACAAAACACGTTTGTTTGAAATTTTGTTTTTAGCATGCTTCTTATCCAATTAGCTCAATGAAACTTGAAAGTACTACTTGACCTTTACTCTAGCGGACAAACATAGGGCTGTCCGCGTCCCTCCCACGTCGTACTCATCTTACTGTCTGTGTAGCACATCAACAGAACCCGCTCGACCACTGAGGACTCTGGCAGGTCGCAGTGGACCGTTGACGTCCACGTTTGAACCTCCCGCCAGCACAACCGGCATGTCCACCACCAAGGGAATAAAACCTATAGCTTCGCATGCACGCCCCATTTCCCTCCTCCTCTACCAACCATGCATGCATAAACCGGTAGCGGGTTATGTGCGCGTGAGAGCGTCGAAAAGTCGCTCTATAAAGCTCTGCAGGCTGAACAAGAAATAACGGCTCACGTCGGCGTCCCAAGCGGGAAGTTGCTGTTCGTCTGGGAGGAATTCACAGCTACTCGACGAGCTGTAAATTGCTGCGGCAACGGAGGCGGCAGCGTCTTCCCGTTGTTTTCGCGGCCATCCGTGCTTCTTTTTGGGCCGACGCCCTTCGAATTCCCGCTTTTCTTCCTTCAAGCGAACGACATGCGTCCGTCCCATGGCGAGATAAAATCTGCAAGGACTCGAGCTTTATTTTAGCAGACAAATTCATAATGTAGGTTTCTTTGTGCAAATGTTTTCACTTGGCACACCTGAATATACAAACCACTGAAAAATGTTTTCCAAGGGAGGTGAACGAGTACATCTCTAACTGAAGCGATGTAAAAGGTTCGCCGGGATACTTAAGTCTGCTTATGTGTGTTACTCTTTACGATGTGTGTTAAGCGTTACTCTACCAGTTTTGTATCATAACAATTTAGTTTATTCATTTACATATCCAATTTCTTTTATTCTGGCTCATAAATCCGCAGTTTCATACCCCGCAGTTGACCGGTATTGACAACGATGAACTTAGATTCGCATGAGCTCTTATGTAACCAATTTGTTATGTAACTATCGACAAAAGCGGTTTTACGATCGTCTGCTGCCTCATTTTGCTTCTTCCCACCGTGAATCGCCATCGCGTGTTTCGTTTTGCACATCCCAGGCGGCGCTGTCGCTCCAAGATCAGATTGCACGTCTAATTTCGCCGCCATTTTCCCATAGGCGAATTTCGTTTTTATTTATTTTCATAATAAGCAGGTAAGTACCGTCGTTGTTCCCGTTGTTCCCGTTGTCAATAGACCACCAAATGCGACTTTCGTGTAAAGTTTGAGCGCGAACGGAGCAGCGTAGCTCATAAATTTTTTTAAAGTGTTCCATTTATCGATGAAACACCCTGTATTTACATCTTCGGCGAAAAAGAAACATAAGAAAATTGAAAAAGAATGAATCTATCCAATGTTTTCCGCTACTCATACCCATATTTGGCTGCAAAGTCACACTTTACACAAGCTGCATAAGAATCCTACGCATTAATAGACAATTTCTCTAAATTTGTGCCGATCCCTTCTTTCAGTTTTGTTGCTTCCTACAGTCTTACCGCATCTCATATACACAGTGAAACCCCAGTAATTCGGATTTCACGGGACCGAAGAGGTTGTCCAAATTAACAGAGCATCCGAATTATCGCGCGGACGGTCATATCCACTAAATAATGCTTTCAATATTACCAAACGTTTATTTCTGGAAGAAGTTACTGACTGTAGGTTGCTGGTGATGACAAAAGTGTTCGACACAAAAGACAGCAAAAAAGACAATTTCATGGTCGCCTGGTTTGTCGCCTTGATGATGGCCACAGCTATGGGCACTCTGCATTTTACTGTGTGGTTGATCAAGTGCCATGAGTTTTTTTTGCGTGTGTGTGCCTCCGAGATGTACACAAGCTCGTTCGTATCCCGTTCCGCCCTCGAGGTTTTGTAGGTGAGCCCTTGATTTCTGCTGCGAATCCCAATCAGCTGGATCCGGCTGCGGAGGAATGCCCTGCTTTTTCCTTAGCTGAACTCGGCGGTGAGTCCAAATTAACCAAATTACGACCAAATCTGTCAAAATAATGCGTTTTCAGCCATAGAACAATGCAGAATTTGGACGGGACCAGATGGCGCGTCCGAATTACCCGTAAGTCTTAATTAACGGGGGGGGGGGGGGGGGATTTAAAATAAGATCGAACAAAGTGTGGCTGGTGGACCTCTTCAATTTGCTTGCAATTTATTTATATCGTTCCCTGGTTATTTTAATGTTCAGATTCCCCAATATTTCCCTGGGAGAAATCTTGTATTACTGTAAAAAAAAAATTTGGAACGCGACAAGGTGGAGCCCCGCCGCTACCTGACGGCGCCCCTAGTTCAACGAACGGCATATATCACATAAAAAAGGCATTTTTAGGCGCTAAAAAGCCCACATATGCCCCTATAGTCAAAATAGGCACTTATAGGCACAATAAACGATTGCTTAAAAGGCTCCTCTTCCCGTGTGTCATACTCATATGTAAATGGGCTCGATACAGACTAGAATGGGTATTTACCTAAATTTTTGGTCTCTACTCGTTAGTCAAGGTCGAACTCAATCAACGCAGTAATGCATAAAAGAGTCAGTATTTTTGTTAATTGTATATCGAATTAGATCATGTGACCTACCAACATACTAGAAGGAGTGTGGACAAATGCAATGCGTTGGATTCTTTACAATAGAGAGGCTTTACTATGCTCTTGTGTTGCTGCTACGCCAAAAAACTAATTTATATGTTATTTCTTAACGTTCAAACAAAATACGGGCCGCTGTTTTATTATCCGCTATTACTGACTTGTAAACAGTCAAAACTATTATTTCATCCGCTAGAAAACATTTTTAAACAGCGCATCGTGCGAAACTGCGCCTGTTGCCAATCAAGGGGGTTCATGGCGCCGAAATTCTGCGAAAATGTTTGCCCTATTTCACGGCGACGGCAGCCGCCATTCGCAAGCTGTTACGTAACATCACCTCACTTTTATGCAGGCTGAAGTTGCCCAATGTGACCTATACGTGCCCGCTAATTGTTTATATTACGTCACGTCTTCACAGTAAATCGCAGGGAGGGCATGACCTACAAGCCATATTGCTGATGAACAGCTAACACAGGCCTACGTTGTCAGGTCTGCTGCATTTCGTATAGTTTTCAATGCCGGCGAAGCTTTATGCGTTTTCAGTAGAGCGAAATAAGGCAAACTGGTGTCAGTAACGTCATGACCGGTCAAAATTACGATACCACACACAGCCATTTTATTAGCCTGCAGCACGTGACCAAAACTGAAAGCCAATCACACAAAGCTTCTGGCGAATTCACGAGGAATCCAGGAATGCGAGAATAGGGCCCCCGACACTAGCAATGAGCCAACTGTGCCGCATTTTCTTGTCCCGTTATCTCGGTTCATTTCACCCCAAAGTTGTTTATAGCGATTAGCTAAATAAAGTACATGTTCTTGCGCGGTGAAGGCTCTTATTCCCATTAATTTTTCGATACCGACCCCACAACTTTCCCTATACATGGAAAACGAAGACCGGCTTTGCTTTAGTGCTCTAGCAACCATTAGGATGACACCACCCATGTTTGGTTATCATTTGCGCTGCGAAACACGCTTCCCATGACGTTCTCAGTGCGCACGTTTCTCAGTGCGCAGGCGCGCTCCGCAGGCTTCGCCCATCGCGACAACGAATCCAGCGGGTTTGGGACTCCCGTGCTTGCGCCCTAAACAAGTGACAGCATTTAGTAGACATCTCACAGAGGCATAAGGAATGACAGACGGCCTGACAGAGCACGTGACTGCAATCAAAATACCGCAAGGAGTGAGTGGTACGTTGTTTAATCGGGCCGGTTTTGTTACACCTATGGTGTCTCCTCGGGCGCCACTGTCACAGAAGCAAGTCGTGGTCTAGTTATAAGAACATAGCTCAGTCCTAGCCTGCAGCATGCAGCAACATCCTCGGCAGAAACGCTGACGGTGCCAGCAGACGTGCGAGGAGGAGCCACGTACCCGTCCGTGTTTACTCCCGTCGTAGGCAGCGTTGCGAGCATGTAACTTTGTCAGGTTCCTCCAGTGCACCCGGCGATTCTCAGCCCTCGCACCCCCACCCGCCCAGCCGCAACGGGAAGCTGCCTCTGCCGTCCCCCGGCCCACCGGCTCAGTCTATCACGCAGCTCCTGATCATGCGCCGCTTTCCAGAGCATCAGCTCCATGCAGGCCTTGGCACCTTCGACGCTGTCGTGGCGCAGGGGCCCATTCGGCACCCCATGGTTCACGTAGTCGCCGACCAGCGACCGCAGCGCCCGTCGATAGGGCAGGCCCTGGTGGTGAGGTAGCACCACGGCAATTTCCACCAACTGGTCGTGGACCAGTCTGAGCACGCGCCGGTCGTTCTCCAGCCCATGGCCAACTAACCCCGTGGAGGCGTTAAAGAGTCGAAGGAGCGCCGCCTGTACGTCTTGCAGCGTGGTGTTCACGTTGAGTAGGTGCGCTGCGGTAATGCCGTTGAAAGTTGTGTTGTAGCCGAGCACTGGGCTTCCGGGCCTCACGTAGGAGTAGTGCAAAGTTGTGCCATTGCAGTTTACCAAGCTCACCCTTGCCGCCTCGAAGACGTGGATGGTGAAGCACATTTTGCAATCCAGTGCGAACACTTCGCGGGCGCCGCCGCGCCGCCGACGCAAGCAAGCGAATGCCAGCCCCGCTGTGTTCCACTTGTATCGAGCCCCGAGTGGGCCCACGTGGTGGTAGGAACTGTTGCATCCGGGGTGGTCGGCCGACGCCCCACAGCCGCTGAACCGGATTGCGCTGCACCGTCTAGTGTGGAAGAAGCAGGCTGTCTTGTCATAGCAGTCGCCGCTGTGCGTGATCACGAAGGACGCACGGAAGCGGCTGCACGCCCTGCGGCTTGAGTACGCCTTTTTGCCCACCTGCATAGATAAGACGCAGCCGGGCTTTTCACGGCATAGCCGGGGGCAGCTACAGCGGTCCAGTTCCTGAGAGCTGAGCACGTAGCGGAGCAGCTGGTCGTAGAGGCAATGGGTGCGAAGCCGGAGGGGCGTGGTGTCTGCTAGTTGCCCCGCACTGCGCCATGTAGCCGAGCAGATGGTGTCTGTCGAAAGGCTTCTGCAAGTCATCCTTGGTGCTGGAAGCATGGTCGCCCGCAGCCACATGACACGTTCTGTTGCGATGAGCGTCCACGTCACGAGCAGGGGCCCTCTCTCCTTGCCGGGTGGCGGTCTCGCGTAAGGGCGGGTGCTGGGCACTTCATGTCTCGGTGGTCTCAGTCCTCCTGCCGGTCTTTCGGCGCCGTTTCTTCTTCCTTTCCTGCCTCCACCGGTGATGATGCTGATCGGTTTCTGCTTAGCATCGTCTTCGTTCTTAAGAGGCACAAAAAAGAGTAAGAGGGTCAGAGCGCCGAAGAGAGCTGAAAAAATGACCAGAACCCGAGTTCCTCAGTTATGCTCCAGTTCCTCTGAGCAACCAGCAACGTTGTGTTTCCCAACCGGAACACAACGAGAAACTCTATGCACACAACTACCAGTTGTTGATAATGATGATGCTTGTTCGGTTACCATCGTTGCAACACGAGGGGGAAAATTTTCTAGCCTAGCCTTCGTGCAAGCACCTAGCGCGTCTACTTGTTGGCTTTCAACACTAGCTACATTCTTGTGACCAACTGCTTAAAGAACTCGCCGTTCGACTTCCGTTAGTTTGAGGAACAGTCTTCGGTTATAATTGCAACAGCCTGGGTTCGAGCCTAAGCGATCCTGAAACATTTTTAGCTCAAGTTATGCTTAGGTAAACATGTTTCAAATGGACTGTACACAATTATTTCGTAAATAACGGCGGTTCGATCTCTATTATGGTGCTTTGAGGTGCAATGCGCATACTACTGTCAAAATCAATTGAAGCTCTGAACAGTGCAGGAAGTGGCGGTTCTGTGCTGCTGCGAAAATAGAATATTCCTGAATCATGCTTGGTTTATTTTTGTTAAGGTCAGAACATCCCCCCCCCCCCTCCCACCTCATTGATGTTGAGGTTGTTAAGAAATCCCTCCGAAACGCCAGGAAAGAGGAGATGGAAATAAGATGGCGACGACGAGTCAAAGAAACGGGCCAATAACAACATTAATTACCGTTCTGCATCACGCGAACGGACAACATGTCACGCGGGTGCTCTTTGCAGAGAAGCGCTTGGAAATACGCCACCCGGACACTCGTTTTACAACGCACTGCAACGAATTATGCTTCAAAGACCCGAGATTTACAGCAAAGCTGTATAGCTCTACTCCCCAACGGTTTCATCTCCGTGGGCAAAAACGCCAAGGCGCCAGGAATACACTTATGCACTGCATGATTCGCCCCTTCCCAGGTTTCACGTTATGGTTTAATCTCGGTGGGCAAAAACGTCAGGGCGCCAAGAATACACTTATACACTGCATGCTTCGATCTTCCTCAGATTACACGTGAGTGGAAGTGGCCCGGGAAATTTTTTTCTAATGCCACTGCGCGTGCCAGGGACGCTCGTAGGTCGCCGCGAGAGCGCTCGCCATTTTCTTGGTGAATCTTACAGCGCGATTGAACAAGCGCGACAGAAAGATGCCAAACACAAGCGCTCACTCGCAAGAAGTTTTATTGGAGGCATCGTCTAATATATATACACAAAAATTTCCCGGAGCATGCGCACAAGAACACCTAAGTACGCTCTAAGTTTTACCAAATATGCGCAAACTTGCCCAGCAGTGTGTTCTACTGAATTTTTTTCGTGTTTTTTTCCTGCAACGGCGAACTTAAGGCTTGCAAAACAGCTACACGGTTAAAAAAGGCGGTTGTATGATGCGGTAAGGACAGCCTGGTAACGGCAGAGCGTACTGATGCCGCCAATGCACTCATTACTATGATGCACTACTTCGCTACACCTCTCCTGGACGGCAGCACCATCCGCGTCAAAGAAACTTTGCCATTTCTGCTGTGTTCGTTGTAGTGGCGTCATTTCCGGGATGGAATGACGTCAGTGAAATCTGGTGTATCCCGGCAAACAAACACTTTCGGGTTAAAAATTGTATAAAATAAACAAAGTCGTATACTGCCTCCATATTTTGACAAAGACGGCTTGCATTGCCCTAAAAATGTCTTCTCAGCAATGCATATGTGTTTAGGGGTGAAGTCGACTTCGTCGACTTCAGAGAGGGAATATTGCCTAGGACAGTTACCCCTTGTAACAGAAAAAAAAAGTATTTTGTGCCTAATAAGCTTTTTTGTGCGTGCCCTAAGCAGCGCTAGTATTGAACCAAAAGTGTAAAACATGGGTATATTAGTCCTTTTGGTAAGATGACATGTCATCACCCCGCTACAAACGAGAAACCAATAACAATCAATCATCAATCGTCATCATCATCACATTATGGGTTGAACATGGAAGCGCACGAATCTACGGAGAGAGTATAATTACAGAAAACGGCTCTAGCTTTTGTGTTATCCAAAGTATCCCGAAACAAATTATAAGACAATTAGCCACTAGGACTACTCCAACATTACGCACAAGAAAGAAGCCGAAGCTAAACGGAATCTTTGTAAAGACGATTCACAGCTCCACTGCTTGTCTGATTGCACGGCTGGTGGAACTGGGATTAGTTCTTGGAAATTTAAGCGAATAATTGTCCAGCCCTTTTTATTCTTGTGGAAAAAAATGAAGTCTAAAATATGCACCCGTAACATATAATATTCGGCTGCAGGAGGAATTTAATGATGCACACGCCTTTACATAATGAAAAAAAACAACAACGTGGAATACAAAGAGGGGAACAGCGCAACATAGACGAAACACAATAAGAAAGTGACAACCACGAGCGCTGACTTACAACTGAAATTTATTTTTCGGCGTGTCACAAACATACGCTGAGAGTAAAAAAAATAAAGAAAGAAGAAATAACACGCATGCTGGTGATAACCCAGGCAATCGTCACATACATACACCAAACGCCGTGTGCCAAAAACGTGCTGGAATATCTCTGGAACAGAAAATTAATCTCTTTTGGGAGAGGCACGACGAGCGTAACGCTCACACAGTTTTCTTTTCGGTGCTCTATTTCTGCATCCTCAGTTATTTCTATGGTGATTTTTATCTTGTGTTTTGCATTGCCCTGTGTTGCGTGAAAGATAGGGGCGTAGCCTCGGCAATTTCTGCAAGTGGACACCCAAGTGGCCAGTACCACCTTATGTACATTATAGCTATGTTCTTTTAATCTTTCATTAATGCATCGTCCTGTTTCGCCACATACGTTTTTCCCACAGGAGAGCGGGATAGAATACACGACTCCTCAACACACTCTACAATCGGTTGATTGATTGATTAATTGATTGATTGTAGGGTTTAACGCGCTGACGCAACGCCGGCGATGAGGCGCGCCGTAGTGGAGTGCTCCGGATTAATTTTGACAACCTGGGGATCTATAACGTGCGCCGAAATTTCGTACACACGGGTGTTTTTGCTTTTCGCCTCCATCAGAAAAGCGGCCGCCGCGGCCGGGGAATCGAACCGGCGACCTCGTGCTCAGCAGCGCAACGCCTTAGCCACTGAACCACCGCAGCGGGGTCTCTACAAATCGGTTTTCGTACTTAACAGAACAAGACTGCATAGTTCTTTTGGTTTGTTGACTCTCATACACATGGCGGAAAGCTTTTTAGGCACAGAAAATACAACTCTTACACTAGCTGGTTTAGCTATCCTTTTCAAATTGGGGCTATCCGATGCATGTAAGGAATCACTGTTAATTTATCGCTTTTGCTTGCGTCAATGGCTGCTTGGCTTTTCTGCTCATCCCTTCTTAATTTCTAGAGTATCGATTCTGCTACGGATTAAAAGAGCTGCTTGGGATACCCCGCTATCAGAAGCCGGTCGACCTGTTTACGGAAGCTATCATGCATCGAGTGAAAACATGACTATCGCCTGTTCCCCTCTTTGTAATTATGCCCCAACTCGCCCAAGCCGTCACGATTGCAAACATGGAATACCTTTTTCCCATGAACCGAAGTCTCGAACTCGAGTTTAAATGGGAAGAAATGGATGAAGGGGGAAATAGAACTAAAACATTCCTGAATTTGAGCGCACTTTTATTTTTGAAAAATTTGATGTAAATTTAGGGGTGCGTTCATAACGCGGAGTAATTATCTTGCAAAACATTTTTAGCACAGAAAACGCAAGCAAGTTGTGGGTAAAAAGTTTTACGATAGTTCTCATTAACATAATAAAAAAAAATGCCCGTGCGTACGAGATTTCGGCACACGTTAAAGATCCCCAGGTGGTCAAAAATTTAAACCGGAGCCCTCCACTACGGCGCGCCTCATCGCCTGCGTTGCGTCGGCGCGTTAAACCCTAGAATCAGATCAGAATCAGAACATAATAAAAATTATAATTAGAAACATAATAACGGCGCTAACGGCGCCTGAACTCCGAACACCGCCGCCAGCCGCTTTGCAAAGTGATGCAAAATGCCGTGTTTTCATGAATTGCCGAACGCGCCGGTGCGAGTTTTCTGCGGAGGTGACAACAGGGTCATACTGTTCGTCTTTAGTGTCCCGGTGACATAACCACCACATAACCCGGTGACATAAACCGGGCCACCAAGCACATAAATACTTCAAAACAAACATTGCCTTATTTCAGTTTTCTTTTTTTAGGACCTCTGACGGTCAGAGAGGTATTTTATACAGAGCGGTAAAATGCCCCATCCGGTAATGACAAATTCTATTTTTGACCTTCACTAAGCGTTAAGAAGGTCGCCAGTCACGGATCGACAAGCCTCACGTTGCAATTACGGGTTAAGTCTTCGCTCTACGTGGCCACTAAGTATACTGTTAGCGGAAGAAGGGGCTTAGGATTACCGCTAGATTTCGGTTGTGATAAACCCAAGCGCGGGTTGAAGGCAGTGCAAAACAAACGTTCATGAGCATCTCATGGGCACCTATACCCGTACGTTTGTAAAGAAAATTAAGTAAGGAAGTCTGGTGAGGATTGCTGCGTAGGTTGAGATTTTGAATCAAAGTTTAGGAACAACATAGAACAAGAAATTTAAACAAATTTCAAATTTGAGTGAAACTTTTTATTCACAATAACTTCCAAGAATGCTTCTAAACAGAGAAATCTGAGAAAGAAATACAGGAACTATAACATAGGCTTCAGATGAACTCTTGATGTCGCTTTAAGGCTGCACGAGAATATTGCTATGAACTTAACTCAGACGAAGTGCAGTTTCATCAACAAATGGCGTAGCATTTTTAGCGCCCATGGAATTTCGTCGATGTCATCACGTGTAACTACTACCCGAATGAATCCTAGCAACTAGCTAAAGCAGTCTGATACGTAACGTCCTTTATGTGACACACACACAAACACAGCACCAATGCTTTTTTCAGTAGCCTGTTCAGTTGCAAATTGACGATTTATCTGGGTTACGCCGCATACCAGCTGCTTCACGTCGCCTCATGCAGTGCACCAGCAATCATGTCCAGGGGGGAAACCTGGCGAACATAAAAACAGCTTATATTTAATACTCATAATCTGATGCGTTTGCTCTGTCATACAACATGCAAACTTCTGACGCGATGTGCAGCCCCAAACGAGCACATTTTTAATGCGGCCTTAAAGCGGCTGCTCTGTACAATGGAATAGGACTTTGAACGCTTCGTAATGTGCGCGTCGACTGTGTGAATTTGCGATAGACAACATTTTTCGTCATTTTTGAAGTGCTCTGCGCAGGACGAAGAGAGCAGGCGGCTCCTTCTTCCGTGGTGTAGGGCCTCTCGTCCGAGAACGGCCACCGACGCGAACCGCGAGCACAACTGCGAAGTTTCCCGCCAACGTGCAAAGATGCCAAGCGCCAGGCGCCGAGGCCGACGGAAACAGGACGGCGAATGAGAGAAACGACTCCCAGCCGCAACAACGAGAAACGCAATCCTTCCGTCTTCTCCCTCATCTTGCCCGGTCGACCGCGTGATCCGTGTCAAACAAAAGTTACATAGACAACTAGGCTATAGGCCTGACACTAAGTAATGCGAAGCTCCGAGACAATAGGAAGATCTACACAATACACTACAAACGTCGTCATTCGGAAAGTAGTTCTAAAATCTATAACGATCAAATATATTAGGAAATAATTGGCTTACCTGGATATTCCAAGCGACGTGCATGACAGCTGACTGCCCACTGTAAGAACGCCATCCGGCCGGAAAAGTGGAGTTCGTAATGAACGGCGCCGTGTCGCGCGAGAATTCCCGGCAGTCGACACTCGGTGTTCTCGCACCTACCGCGCGGCACACCACGCCGCCCAGTCAAGGTCAAATCACTCATCAGGTTCCTTCTTCGCCACCTTTTTACAGGAAGAAAGCGAAGACTTCCGCCCATTACACTCATGAATGGCAGAAAGACACGACGCACAAAGCGCCTGCTTCAGCCGATGCCTCCAACGGCTCTAACTCAGTTTTCCCGCCAAAATCTCTGAAGCGAGCGCCACCTTTCAATCCCTTCGCATGACAAAATAAAGAAAAGAAGCGCAAGTCGCAGCAACATGCAGCAGCGCGCCCGACGGCTGCATTGTGGATGTGTATCAGCGTATGTAAATGCGTGATTAGGAGAAGCGCGATCGCTGGCGCCAGATTTTTGTTAGCGTGATTTTTACGGTTTATACGCATGCAATCTTGCATACGCGTAAAAGAAAGAGAATGTGGGTTTTCCCGACCCGCTTCACGCTTATATGGAAGAAAACCACGCGTATTTTGAGTCACGTTGTGCTCAAAACGACGTTTACGGCGCCAACGAACGCGTTTCACGCTTACTATGCGTGAAAACTTTTTAGAGTGTACGGTAATATGTTGGACGTTTTTCTGTCTATCATGTTAAGGATGGGTTCGGCCAGAAGGGGAATGTGTTGCAGGCCACACCTTCCACTCCATCTGATTGGATGTGAAGGCCGAGAATTTTAAAGCTTTTTGTGGGATGATAGTGTTGGCATAGTGATGAAAGGCGACTTGGGGGGTGGGGGTGCCTATGACGGGAGCACACAAATAGCACGGACGTTTTCCGAGCCCAGCAAACTATAGCGATAGCGTGACCTGCTTGATCAACGGCGTTCAGGGCGGCCGTAAGGGTATTTTGAATGAGTCCGGGACTGCCGTGGTTGATCCACATTGTGATGCTATCGACATACACAGAGTATTGGATCTAGGAGAAAGGTTGTCGAGCGCGATGGATACGGCGCATGGCGAGGTTAGGTAATGTAGGAGACAGTACCGCTCCCTTAGAAACGCTTATCTGTAGGATAGGTACTGCATCGAGCATGTGGCCGCCAATTTCTAAGCTGAGGGTGTGAGATTGAAAGAAGTCCCTCACATAAAAGTACATTTGCGAGCCGCAGCTGGCATTGGTTAGTTGTGTGAACATAACATCGTGATGCACATAGTCAAGTGCTTTCATGAGGTCCATAGCCAGGGTGGCTTTCAGCTGAGCTGAGCTAGAGAACTAGGATATCATAATATACGTTAAACAGCGTATTTTGATATGATAGCTGTGCGCAATATTCTATCATTAAGTGAGGAAGCGCTTGGATATCCTGTATGTGCTTCCGAAGGCGATGGAGGGCCATGCTCCCCATAACTTTGCAATGGGAAAGCGTAGTGGGATGGGTAAATATTAGGGAGATCTAGAGGTTTACCGGGATTCGGAATGAAAATCATGTAGCCCTTCTTCCACAAGTGACATACTACTATTTGCCCTGTCCGAACGAGGTTGATGGCTTGTAAGAGATGGTGTTAGCATCTATAATATTCCGAAGAAGGGCGGCAGTTGTCGCGTCGGGACTAGATGCTAGGCCTCTAGACCTATGCGGGGCTATGCCGAGCCCTGCCAAGGTGAATTCCTCATCGAGTTCAGGATTCTGAGAGCCATAATATTCAGGTACTGATTTTGACACCCTGAAGGACAGAAAATTTCTTCATGGTGGCCAGTAGAGTGTCTTTGTATTGGATGGTGAGGCGATTATTCTTCTGCGTGGTCATGATCTTTGTAGGGTCGAGATTTATTAGGTTTTAAGGTACGCCACGTCTTGGTAATGCTCGAGGTGTTCTGAAGTTCATCACACTTGGTATGACAGTGTTCTCCGCGGAAGTGGTTCGGGTATTCTTGGATGTGTTCGGTAAGTCGATTGATTCCCACACGATGTCTGCGGTTCGTTTCGCATTTTGCCCATTGCTTCAGGAGGGAAAGAGAGGCTTCCAAACAGTGCGACAGGTGGACATCTATGTCAGGATTGACCTGGTTTGTGGTGCGAATTTTGGTATGCTTATCAAGAGCGCACGTGTGTTGCTGTGTGTAGGGAGTTACGTCTGTGAAAAAGGGGTTGCTTGCTATTGCGGATATTTATGCCGATCAGTGATGCCAAAAAATTCCCACTTCATTAATTTCATAGATGCGAAGACAGTGAGATGCGAAGACTGTGTTCCCATTGTAGAAGGAAAGCCTATGTAGCGAAAGTGAGATCAAGGTTGGTACTTCGTTCTACAAAGTTGCCCACACGTGGACATTCTTGTATGTCATGATGTAGCGTGTAGTTAGCTTTCTGTGCAGCGCCGTACGCCCGGAGGTCTTTTTTCACTCCCTGTAGCGCCAGGCATGATGTGGGGTATTAAATTCACCGGTCAGGATATGCGGTAGGCTGCTTTTCGTTCGAGAAGGATGCAACAGTTCTTAAGAAAAGGGAGAGTATTGTGACGGGGGGGGGGGGGGGGTGGGGGGGGGGGGGACTGTAGACACTGGTGATGGGCAATGAGGCGATCACACGCAGCCCGGCGGGCTGAGGCAGCAGCGAATAGACGGCATGATGTATGCACTCGTGTTAACTTGAAGTTTCCGGTGCTAAGGCAATAAAAATGTTCTTTAACCTTTTCCAATGGCGCCTAACTGACATACGTTCTAAATTTCAGGTTTTCGGAGGATCAGTGGCAACGTGTGTCTAAGGTAAAAGTTGAACATAAATTTCGCAGCCTTTCTTTGCACCTTCTCCAGCTTCTGGATGTTGGGTACAGCGTACGGGTACCTTATATACGTGGCGTACTCCAGTGGAGGTCTGATATAGGTTTCAAAGCGCGAAGTTTTGTGTCATGCGGGATATTCCTCGACTTTCTACTTCTGCTTCACAATTCTGCATTGCCTTTCTCCATTGCTTCTGCATTGCCTTTTTCTGAATGCAATTCATAATTTTAAGTAGTATGTTGAGTGCCACTCCCACGCGGCCTTCTGCGGATCCAGAAGGGCGACCCGCGCTCACTCTTGGTGCGGCCCGTGCGGGGCAAGGAAGCACGGCTGGCTGATCGGGGCGCTCGGCTGAGGTTGCAGTGGGTGCCAGGCCACATCTGGCTGGAGGGAAACGAGTTGCCAGACAAGCTGACCGCCGACACCCACCAGCTGCCCCTCTCCAGGCAGCTGCGGACGATGCCCGCTTTCTGATCTAGCAGCACATGCGGGCCCAGCACCAAGATCCGCGGTTGTTCGATGGAGAAGCCCCCACCACCCGTGCGGGCCACACGGCTGGCACACCAGCAGCGCTCGGCTGTCCTCCTCTTCCAAATGGGGTGCGTGTGGATGGCCGAGTAAAAACACCATCTATAAAGCTGATCTACGACCCGTCCAGCACTTACGGGTGACCGCTCAGACCCTGCCCCGGACTTGGTGTTCGAGTGTCCACAGTTTGTTTAGGGGGGAGGGGGGGGGCAGAATGGCTGGCCGCCCTCAGGGGAGGGGCTCGGCCCTTTGGACAGATTTTGTATTCGGCGGGCAGTGCCAGGGAGCGGGGCGGAGTCTATGAGGCTCTGTGTTCCTACCTGGAGGACTCGAGACTACACCCAGCGCTCCGCTTTCTCTCCCGGTAGCGAACTAGACTATGGCCGTGTGTGTATGTGTGTGTGTGTGTGTTCTGTATATGCACTTATTGTTTGCACTGTATATGCACTTATGTTTCTTCTCCCTTATCTGCATGTCTGTATTTTCCATGCCCCACACTCCGACTCCAGCAGGCCTTCCGGTGCCCACCCTTATGTGACACAAATTTACGCCTGCGGATCGACGTTCTTTTCTATGGCATATAACAATGAGTTCATGCATTCATTCATTAATATGCTGGTTTCTTTGAGATCGAATGTTATCATAATAACTAAATATTTATAACTTGTTAATGTTCAAGTGACATGATTGTTCATGCAGCAGGTGCAATGCAATGGATTTTTAACTCTCCTTTGACCTTTATGTGTAACCTTGAGTGGTACCCGCGATGGAATTCCTTTTTGAAATCTGAAGATGTAGCATTGACCTGAGACTGTTTATCTAGTATTGCACAGAAATAAGGAACTGTCTCTAATAACTCCGGCACCGTTGACAGCTCCTGACGAAACCGGTGCTTCCGAGAGTTGACACTATTGTTTTGGCAAATTAATTAGGAAATACATTTGAATATCATGTGTTCAAGAGCTTTTACACGTGCCCTGAGTTCCCGAGTAAAGAAAGACATAGGTTAGTAAGACGGTATCAGGGAGCTATGTTAAGTTCCTTTTGCTATTGGCGTTACTTTAGCGTACTTGCAATCAGCAGGATCGAAGTTCGACGAAAGAAAGTGATTTATTAAATATAACGCACAAATATTTGGCCGACCATTTGGCACAGGCGACAAGAAATAGCATGGAACGTTCCCTGCACAGGGACTTCCACAGAACATTTTTAACATCTAAGGCTATGTTCAGACTGCCGATGCAAGACATCGTGATATTGCCGCAATCAGTAGTATTCATTGACACGGCTAACGGTCAACCCCCCTATCATCTGTTCTTGAGCTCAGCCTCGTCATCCTTATCAGTACATCATCGGAATCATCTTCGACTGACGGCCAGAGTAAGACGACGTTGTTTGCTCTCGACAAGCGCGCAGCCGCTGTTTTAGGACCCAACGAGTTCGTGGCAATAAAGCCAATTCCTTCAACCCTTAAACCACCAAGATCCATTGCCCTATTGGTGACAACGTATTGACGTAAAAAACGGCATGTCACGCAGTTCGGTTGACTGAGAAGTGAAATGACGTCATTATTTAAAGTTATTACCACGTTCGGGCAACAGTCTGAACCTGGCCTAAAACGACAGACTTCCTTCTGCAGTAATACATATTCCATAGGGTAGTCCATTCTGATAGGAAACATAGCTTGGTGCAGTACTGTAACATTTTGTAAATACTGAATATATATGTTGGTCAAAGCTTCAACGATTTCAGGTTTGTTATGAACGCTAACAATGTTATTTGAGGGTTTGGGAACCCGAATATGTTAACCTGAACGTGAACGCATCAGGGCCTACTTCGGCCATGTGGTGCTTTAAACCAAGCGAGACAAGCAATTCGTGCAAAACCTGTTTTAGCGGCTAGATCCTTAGGGTCTCGGGCTGTCGGCATCTCCTGTCGTCGTCGTCTCATGTAGTCACGGTGCTGAACCATCGGGACACTCGTTTTCCAGCGCCTCGCGCTAGAACGTGACGCGTACTAGAAGAAATGTGGGTAATAGATAAAACCGGTTCAAAATAAACTAAACAATTAAAGATTCGTGGAACACTTCTTGTCCGTTTCAGGAATCTCCAAGCGCAAGAAGATGCTGTTTGCAGATGGGTTATAATTTGTGTTCCACTCAAATACCTTACCAGCTCGCGACGCTAGGCCTCATCGGATAGGGTGGTCAGTCGAAGCAAGGAAAATGCATACTTACCTGATGCCCGGGCCTCGTTGATCACCGATGATGAGCTTCCAGGGTGAGGAGCGGGCATTGCACCGCGCTCACGTTGACCCCTGCGGCTTCCTCAAAGTGGGGCAGATGGGGAATAAAAATTCCTTAATTCTGGTTTAACGCAAAGGAGGAGGCGCCACCGCCTCAGAAAGTCCGCCCGATTGCTCCTCCCACTGGCGCTTCTCCGGCGCCCAATCAGCGCGCAGAGTGGGGAAAGAGAGAGATTTACAATCTGAATACACTTTGTACACTGTATGCTCGCCCCTCCCCAGGTTTCACGTTAGTTGGGAGGGCCAGCAATTTTTTTGTTGGTCTGTGCTTGCCAGGACACATGCCAATCCCGTGTGCACTTTCGTGCGTAATAAGGCTCCCACAGTCCCTTTCCTTCCTTTATCGGCTTTTAGGGCATCCAAGGGCCCCACTTTGTTGACCGATCGCGAGGATTGTTGCTGATCATCATGGGCTTCATTAAGCAAACTTGCTGTTTGCTCAATCCCACGCGTGACTAAGGCTGTCAAACCATGATTCCCTAGTGGTGCAATATTTTTATTTCATTGTACTTTTATTTTTGTAAGAGAAGGTTAATCCGTGTTCGTATATACGCGATCGGGACGATTTGCTGCCTTTCACTCCATCGAGTGCTTGAAACACTGTCCGTGCTTCTGTGGTTTCATTTCAATAGTTTGCAACATATTTTACAGAGTCTGTATGATATTTGTGTCTACACGTTACTTCCTTCTTTTATTATTCCTCAATTGGATTGACAGTACGCTAAAAATACATATATTTTTAGCTCTGTGCTAAACATCCAGCATCGTTGTAAAACATCTGGGTTGTCTGCTCAAGCGTTTACCTGAAATATGTTTTCCTTAAAAAAGAGCGTCTAATAGTCCAGGCACTTTCCATACAGTTTGGTGCACGAAGTTTGCGTGTACTTTCGGTGTTACATCTGTACCTTGTTCCACCAGAGATGGCAATATTTATAAATAAAAATAGAAAATACGTTGTCAGAGAATGAGGATGCAACTCAACGCTGCCTTGAAGAAAGAGCGTTGCATGTGTGCAGTTGCGGGAGAGATTCGGGGTCCCCGTTCCCATTGTCACAGATGTGCGCAGGGTTTTGAGTGCTTTGGTCTAGCTTTCAATTAATACCTATAATAATGTTAAGCAGAACAGGCTACTCTCAAGGTTCAGTGAAGATAGGAATTGGAGGAAGTGATTAATCGATGCCTTTGGGCAAGTCCCCGCCACCATTGCCTTTACGCGCTGAGGCTCGCACATTCTACATGGGCGTTAAGAAGAGCACACAATGCTGTGGCTTTTTCAATAACCGAGTGTACCATGGTCACAAAGAAGCTTGAATAGCATTGAAATGGTTAAAATTATGATCCCGGCTGTTCTGCCTTTGTGGTGGCCGCTGCAACGGCTAGCCGTCTTGTGCAAACAAGCAGGCAAACGTTCGCAGTAAAAAAGGCAGGAAAATACACAATGCACCGATTTCATCTGAAAATGACAGGGCCACTCCTCCGGGTTGCCTACCCAGCCCATAGACCCAGTAACCCTGTAACCATCCATAGACCCAGTAAAACAGCCAATGCTGCAGCTGAGCACTGCTTCTGCTGAATACTTCTGCACATGTGAATGCCTCCATGACATTTGTTTATGGTGTCTTTAAGTGCATTGCAATCAATAAATTGCTGTATTCCAATTGCAAATACTAAATACATGTAAAAATGTCAACTTGTACATGTCATGAATGCCATGCTTGTTTAATTTTCTTTTGCATAGATGTCTCATATATGTCCCTTCTCCGACCTATGCTTTTTCTCCCCCTTGTCTCGTAATTGTTCCCGCCATATAGAGGGATTATATCCAAGCTGGAGGTAAATATTTTCTTCAGAGTTTCTCATCCTCAAATTCAAATACAGAAGCGCATAAGCGCTTCCATTGTACTGAATGTCAAGGAATTAGTCCCCGTTGCCGAATGTGGTCATCTATTGTTATCCTGTTCCCTTTGGCTGGATAAGTAAAGGTCCACTGATCCGATTTGGTGCTAAGTTTATCCTCATCAGCCTTTTATATTTGCTCTTTTAAAGAAAAGTTTTGTACTGCTAGATTCCTTTATTTTCGCTGTGCACGAGCATAAACACATTACCGGAAAGCTAGGTTGATCGCAAATTCTCAGAAGAAAACGGCTGTAAGCGTTACTTTACCAAAACGTTCCCTAAAACAGTTGCAGAAAAACGGCTCGCTAAGCAGACTATATCACTACTTCGAGTCTAATTTACTCATAATTAGTGAGCTTGCAGTGAAGTCGAACAAGGTGCAGACTAATTCTCGTCTGCTTTCTCTCCATGGACGCTCTACGGGAGGAATTCTTACAGGATACGGCTGTAATTCTTATTTTACAAAACTTGTTCAAGAAATGTATAAAAAATGACCGCTAGCGTGACTTTAACTTTAAATTGACTTTATTTTCTGTTCCTATGCAGTTCACAATAAATTACCCCGTTGCATTTTATGAAAATCTGGTCCCATCTGCGTCATGTAATAAGCAGCTTCGATGGTCATCCAACATCAGAGAATGGAATGCCTCATGATGTTTCTTTCATTTTCACAATGCTACTATGCTGTAGAGTGTAGGCAAATCGCCCTTGTGAGACCATATTCGTCCTATTAATGGAAACGCGTTTTTCTCCTCGCCAACTTCTGCCGTAATTCGCATGTACAAGTTATTTGTGCAGGCCTCGCCAACAAAAATTTCTATTTCGAAACTACGCACATTTACTGGGACCAATTTAAGTCAGCAAGTGCCATTGTTCCGCCGTGGTGTGGGGACGTGGGCCTGCCTCACGTTTCGGGAGACAGTGCCCAGACTATTTAAAACTACGCAAAAATTCAACAATTTTGTTTCACCTCGGGTTGTTTATTTACAGGAGCTCCAATAAGAAATGTAACACCAATCCAAGCGCACTTTGGGACCGTCGGGCATTTTTCGGGCTATCTCTTCGCTCGACAAATCGGAGTCCAGATTTTCGGACTTCTCACAAGAAAAAAAAGTTAGTCATATATAAACCAAGACAGACGTGCAAAGAAAATGTGGGCGCCATGATGATGTCCCTAAACCCAACGCCTTTAGTTTCACGGGCACCCTGCCGCAAGTGTTCATGCAGCAAATATTTATACCGCATATCTGCCCCAAACGGATGGGGACAAGCGGACTGCACGGCTTCTTTCTCATTCCTGTTGTTTGAGCACTTTTTCCACGTCGCTGAGTACCTTCCAATAGCCAGGACGTTCATCCTGCTGGGCAGAAAAACTTTTTCACGGATGATAATAAGCATACGCGGATTTTAGAACGCGGTAGGACCAATTGGGCGCAAACGGCGACTTTACAGCGTCATTCCTGATGAAAACGTGTTTCGAAGACGCAAGGAATTGGATGCACAAAGATGCCGTAATCCGAAGATCAAGACACTTCGTCAACTTTTATCGTATTTATGCTATCACATTCTTATGCATAGGGCTAGAGAGGGACGCAGACAAAGGTGTAATTTATGAAGTAAGGCGAAATAATTCTTCTTTGTCGCGTGAAGTCGGTTGTAGGCACACAATATTTAAAATACTACCGTTCTTCGGACAAAGCAAAAAAAAAAAATCTCCGCTCCAATGACTGCGTAATGGCATACGGCGCTAAAGACACAAACAAACGTGTGGCATGAGCGTTACCGATATACCAGCGCGATCAGGTTGCTCCAAAATATTCGGAAAGCCTGGTTTACATGGAAGCTCTTAGCCTATAGTTGCTCGGAATATTTCGCGTCGTAAACAAAATACCCCGGCAGGACACATCAGTTCTCGCCTAAGACGCTGAGCGCTATGTGTGAGGCTAATCCGGCATACAGCATAGAAGCTCAGTATTCGCTTAAGGAAAGCACAATAGAAGCATCGAAAACGCATTATGCATGATAAGGAACCTGTGAACAATGCCCTCCCATCCCCACCCCCCTCGCCAGGTGTTCCCGGTAAAATTACGTTTGCAGATTATCTTTCAAAGCTAGGCAGGACTAGTATCAGTAAATAGAGCAGATCTTGCCCAAAACGCCGAGCGGATGCGTCAGGCTAGCCAGGACACAGCATTTGCCGCCAGAGAAGCCGAGCACAGGCGACAACTGCTCGCCCAGACGAAAAGAAACATTTCACGCCCTCCCCCGCTAGCATTTGCAGGGGTTCACAGCAGCTTCGCTGGATATCCATTCTCCCAGGGCGGGATGGCGACCATTTTTTTAGTGCTAGCTCCCACTAATAATAAACCAGACTGCTACGCGGCGCAAATTTTAGGGCCTACCGAAGATTCTCCAAAGTGCCTTGGACGATTCAGACGCACAGAATGATTACGAAGCCACTACGCAGGGTTTTCTTCCTATCTGCTTACTAGCTAACGACGCTCTCTATAAACTGTCACGTATATGCTCACCCCTTTCCTAGAAGAATCCCAGTGGTTGGTCTTGATTTTCGGAGACGCACCATATAAGTTTTCGGCGTTTCAGCGAAAATATGCCCCAGGTTCCTGAACACTTTTTGAGAGACGTTCATAAGGTTTGTATTATTGATACCACAAATTTAAAACAGGTGTGCATGATGGGTATTAAAAAGATGGAATTGCCTTTAGTTTCATAGGCATAACAAAATTTTCTTTTTTATTCTACGTTGGAACACCGCCAGAGCATAAAACAAACATGCTATCGTGTATTGAAATAACTGAAGCTGGTGTAGGCATCCGCTTTTTTTGCACTTCAAGGACATGATTATGACGCTATTTCGACCTTGCGCGAGTGATTTAAAATCTGTGGAATGAGCTTGTAACGACGCGAAAGCGATTATTGAAGTGGATGTCTTCCTGAACCTTCAACATGAGCTCTAGAGCGATGGTCCCGGTCAGCTCACCCTCATTGGTTTAAAGGAGTGAGGGAGTGAACAACTTTAATGAGCTTCAAATAAAGAATCGTGCGCGCAGACACCAGATGGGGTGGTTCCCTATTCGCGGGACCCATATGTGTCCAGTAATTCTTCTCCTCGAGCCACCAGCTGTTGCTGAATGGCGAGGTCAGAGCTGGACAGTAAGGTCTCCCATCGCTCGAGCGGGTTGAAATTGGGAGAGGGGGAAGGGTGTAGGGGGTGTCCTGAGTTTTTTGCACTCCCCAATATTGTGCGCGAGAGTGCGTCTCCCCGGCAGAACGGACTGTGTTGTCGTGTTCTGCAGGGTACATTTTGTGCAGAAGCGCCGGGTGTGCGAGCGACCCTGCCTGTAAGCGGCGCAATATCGTCTGCTGCCGTCTGCTTAGTTGCTTGTGTGGCTTCGGAAGCCTCGTTCTACTTTCTTTGTATAGGCGGACGATCTCCTTATAACTCAAGGGAAAGACAACCGGTTTTTGTTGAGTATATGTCTTTATCACAAATGAAAGGGAATCACTTAAAACACCTTAACCCGAAGCGGATTTGCTGATAGTACCCGGGAACTTTTGAAATCGGACTTTTTATATCTACCAGCAATACGTGCCCCGTCAAAAGGCAGGCTGGCAACCATTACAGTGAGCCGTGCAGCAAAACACTTAACTGCACGCCAGAATAAAGCAGTATTTAAAAACTCGTTCTCGGCTAAATCGACAATAATGTGCAACCTTTTCTATTCCTTTATGCGAGTTTTTAATCACGCGTTGAAACCGGCGGAGTTGTTGCACACCTATAGTGTTACGTTCAGACACAACATGGCGCTAACTTTCAGACTTCGGAAATTTTAGTGCAAAATTAACATTATTTCATCCTGGGATAACCGGAAATTACTTGCCGTTAGCCCAGCATATAAAACACTGAATTTCATGTGAGCTAGAGGACATGCGCCCCACAAAAATCGGTTTCCTGTCCCTTTAAGTGTGCGACGTTTGGGAGAGGATTGAAATACGAAGATTAAACTTCCACACGAATCTAATTGCTGCAAATCTGTCCCTTCATGGGAATACTACTAACCTTATGAACGCCCCTGAATTTCCAGCTTCTCTGTAGTAACACACAAAATAAAAACAATCAAAGGGGTCAAGTTACTAGCTGTTAAACCATTAAATGGTACTGCAGCCATTTGTATGGAACAATTATCGTATTTTCAAAAGAGCGAGTTACATCTTAACAGAGGACAAGATTTTCATTGAAGCAGCAAACTGGGTAGATCTTAGAATGGTTGACAAGAAACAAACTTGCTAAATTAATTGTGTTAACGTCAGAAAGGGTGGCTTATGGGATTTTGTACCACCCTCATGGATGCCCAAAGCTTCACACTCAGCTGTACAATTTAGGTGTGCAATTTCATCCGTCTGCCTTATTTCATCCGTAGTTTAAAGTGCCTTAAAAATAACACGAACCCTGTTTGAGTTTCATACTTCGAAATTATTCCCGTCTATATTCCTTCTTTTCAACAGCCGCTGTGTCTCAAAGGAGTAGTGACACGTAATTTGTGTGGTACGTTTTTTTTCACTGCTATGGGTGCCTGCCAGCCCCCTAATCATAGAATGGCACACTAGGCGGTTGGTCACAGCGTAAATAATTATTTATAGCCTCGTTTATTTGCGTCAGTTTCGGTTTCGACAAAATGAACACCGAGGCCGGCCACCATGACAGGAGGCGCTCGTGACGTGACCGTTCTTGTCGCACCATTGCCGATCTGAACGCGCGCGTTCTCGTGTCCAGACCGGCCGTGGACTCCACCATCTCCACGCGCCCGGGCAGCATGACGTCAGCCCCAAAACCGTGACGCGATGCACACACTGGAGCAGCAGGCTCCAACCGCAGCCACTAGCGCAACGCAGCCAGCCCGTTAACCCCGTCACGGGGACCCTCACGTCGGTAGTTTGTAGCCAGGAGGACCAGATGACGTCATGCTGATGCCGATTGCAACAGGGTATCCGTTCTCGTTAGCGCAAGGATTAAAATTTATTTAAAATACGTTATACGCAACGGTTGCTGTTGAAACTTGCTGGGAGATATCTCCATATACAAATGAAGCCTTGTACGTAGTTTTATCAGCTTTGAAATTTCGTGTCAGTACCCCTTTAACAAGCCAAATTTTACTTTTGTGCGGACAGCCTCTTTGTCTAATGGTCATGCGCTTAGTGATAGATTTTCTGTGATTCTTCTGTGTGAGCTCATCAGAGCATACGAAAAGTCCATGAGCAAAAAAAGAACAATGAAGGATAATGAGTTCCTTTGTAAGGGGCAAAAAAAGTCCTGCTTATGGCGCGTATGCTGCATCTGAGGTCTAACAATGAAATAAGAATATCTGCTGCTCTTAAACGTCCAGTGAAGTTCCGTACACGGAGAGAAAGGGAGGAAAGTTTGATTGTCGCTTCTGTAGAGAGGCCAACCACCTCGGTCGTGACTACTCTATTGTCCCCGGCTCCCCCGAGCCACGACGACAAGGGCTGCGCTTTCTTCATTAAACGTCTGCTCTTCCAGCATCTGTATCTCTCAGACACTGAGCCACCGTGGTAGCTCCAGCGGTGAATGCGGTGAGGCTGGTACCGTTGGGTGTTGTATCGCATGCGCTATAGTTTATTACGGCAAGCTGCATAAGCAGCGAGGAAAATTTCTGCAACCTTCACATTACAGAAAGCAAGATGGCTAAGCGGGGTTTCATGATGCAGGAAGAAAAAAAGTTTATTTACCACCACCAAATTGGAAGAAAAATAAAAAGCGGGAAGAAAAAAAAACCCGGAGAGAAAGATTCTGAAGCCAGGAAATGCCTGAAACGAGAACAAAAAAAGTAACGCCTCTAATTAGAATTAGCACATAGTTCCCAATAACAACAGAAACATTTAAAACCAGCCACGCCGGGCGTCAGAACAATTAAAATGAAATACGTGTGGGACCTAACGTGGTGAGCATAGCGCTTTTTAAAGAATTAACGCACAGCACGATTTATAATTATCTCCGATTGAATCACCTTTTTTTCCCGATCCGGATGAGATGGATTTTGGGACTTCATTTAAATACATGTAGGTCCACAGCAAATAATACTACTTTTGATAAGAATGGGTGCTCGTGTAGCCTTTCTGTGAACGAAAGATAACGGGAGCTCATTTTGGCTATCACCACACAGGGCGCACATTCTCTTTTTCTAGAGCACGCGGCATAGATGAAAGGACCGGCATCGACGATTAGATACTCTATGGCTCTATTTCTTTAGTGTTTTAGCCGCCTCAACAACTGTAATCCAGGTTATCATTTTCCAATGATGAGTGTTTACTTTCGTTGGAAGTGGTCAACATGGTGGCGCGCACTTATGAGAAAATCGCTCTGGTTGCTGACGCCAGACGTGTGGCAGTGAGGCCTCAAAATGAACGCAATGTGTGCCACATTTCTTAATGTCGAGTTAAATCTAAGCCTCATTGAAGCTCGCTGTAAATGCAGCCTTTTACGCAAAGTGGCACATGCCTTCTTTCGGCGTGCATCGAATCCGTAAATTAGCTATCACGTAACGGTTAAACAATTTCTCATTCAGCGTGCAGCGGTTTTGTAACAGTAGAGTGTGGAGCCATATGACAAAGGAAGCTGCACACGACATTCGTTGAGCCGATGGGCTTCCCTTTTGTGAAGCCCTTGGAATAAGATAGGCCCGCGGTCACGCGCTTACGCGAGGGTTACACGTATGGGGGCGGCCTTAATGGACATCTCACTTAGCGAAACGCAGTAAGCATAGAATGATGTTCATTTAAATGCTCTGGCCTGGAGCGCCTCGGCACAGCAACAGCAGCAGCAGCAGCAACAACAACAACAACAACAACAACAACAACAACAACAACAACTGATTTCCTTCTGCCGTCTAGGGTCTAGACTGATAAGAGAATTACCGCATGATGTTGTGGGCTAGAGAGAGAACTTTGGCGCAGTATCACGTAGATACCGTCGTGCAAACTTCCGTCCGAGGGCATGATAGAGGAAGAGGTTCATCTGGCTTTCGTAAAGTAAATGAATTGTTGCAGGACAGGCCAATATTCCTATACTCTACGCAAATGGTTATTAACGGTTTGAATCTATACGGAACGTTACGTCAGCTGAATTTCCTGTCTTTATGAACACATTAAAACGGCGTTTCTTAAATTTGTCATAGTTACTGAACAAGTTGTGACATCGCAACTCATAGCAGGGAAGCGGTGCGTTGGTTGCATTTTAGAAATGGCACAGGATGCTTTTCACCGCACCTTCCCAATCAACGCCCATGCAGGGAATAAATAAAGAGCCAAGGCGCCAACTCGCGACGCTCCTGACACCTGATCTATGACCGCCGACAGAAACTTCTTAATTTTTACTGCACTCAACTAAGACCAGCACAACATTGACACCGCTGCATGATGCCATCAACACCTTTGTGCATCACCACCGACCAGCGGCCGTGACATATCACGCTGTAAACGGCCCTTACCCTATAGACCTGAAATAAGAAGCCTTTTTCAACGCCCGCAAAAAAATATATTTGCGCTTATTCTTGACATTAAAGAGCACCGTAAAAAATTGTACCATGCCAAATCAAAATTTCTGAACTTGCATTGTACAAAAAAAATAAACATGGACGACGTGCTTAGACTCACACTTGCTGTCTTTGCTCTCGAAACGACGGCAAAAGCAACATTTCTGCGGACACTTCAGTCTTTTTACGAGCAATGTCGGTGAAAACGTGGTCTACTATTATCACGGGTACCTTTCAGCCATACGTCCACCCGTCTCCAGAAGTTACAGTATTTTAATCTCCTCAATTCATCGGAATTAATTTCGGCCTACTTTATTTTACCGCAGTGTATATGATCCCCCTTACTCCGCGCTAATCCAACCTTCATGTACCTTAACCCATCTTTATTCTGTTTGATTTAACTCACTCTACCTTAATGTATCGTAAATTAACTTAATGATATCTCATCTTAATTCTCACCGTATTCGACCTTAATTTCTCGTAATACAACTAAATCGTCTTACTCTGGTTAATTCATCTTAATCAACCCTATTACACTCTATCCCACCTTTATCTCACCTTATCAACCATTACTGCCACGCACTAAGCAATCACTAATGGAGCCCCATTCGTCCTAATCGATCGTATTATATTTAATTATTAGTAATCCAGCTCAATCCAACTCATTGCACGTTATTCCGAACCTAATAATAGCTACTATCAATCACAAATTAATCATCACATTATTTGTCGCTACCTGTAATTGCATCTGATTACTTATTCATCAGTTGCAATGCAGCAGGCTGAATCTTGTTCCCCTGCCGAAGCAGAGGCACACGAACATATACAAATGCCGCAGTGTCATGTGATTTTACTAACTATTATTCAACAGTGCAAAAGTTACCATCTACCCTTCCTGCTTATTTCTGCTGGCGGGGTTAACAGGAAGCCGCTACGGGCTTTTATAAAGTAAATCGTCGACCCTTTTAACTTCTGAACTGCGCGGGTTTCTTGAAATATCCGTTTAGCCTTTCAAGTAAGGCTATGGCGAACAATTTATTGATAATTTGTTCCCGGCGCCATTTCATTGCCGGCCTATTTGAGTGGCACCAAGAGGAGTGCTTTAGAGCGTGTCAGGCGTGCGAGTGTACCGCAGAATGCGAGAATAGAATATTTTCGTGTAAGCTTTATTCGCAAACGCCTCCAGTTAAAATATGGCTTCGCGAAAAAGGGATGCCAATCCCTTGGTCGCACAGTTGCCGCTTGTGCAATCAACCAGAGGCTATTGATGATTCTTCTGAGTTGTGCAGTGAGTGACCCGGTGTTTTCTGGGACGTTTTGTAGCTGACCGTTTGAAATGGCATTGAAATCACTCGCTACACAATTCGCGTTGTGCCTTTTTCAAGATTTTAAAAGGGTGCCCTACGACGTTTTAATTCTGCAAGGATTGTTTAGTTTGTGTGTGTGCAGTATGACTGACCGGCATGCTCAACCCCCTAAGCCAACCAAGTGCATATTTAAAGCGAAAGCTTTCTTAGTAGGACTGATGCGGTTCTGCCAAAAAACTAACGAATTTCTCCATAGACTGGTTGGTGGACCGAAAAGCTCTGGTAAGATCTCTGGACACACTGCGCGTTCGGACAACAGGACTTCCATTGTGTCAAAAAAATTACTTGAAAATCGCGAGAAAGGAACCGTTTTAGATAATACAATACACGCATCGATCATGAAATAGGAATACATTAATACTCCTTTATCTCATAAACCACGATCGTTCGTGGGTGTGTTTACACAGTGCGCAAAAAATTTCGGTCGTTGGAGGTTTGACGATCGATTGGACGCACTTTCTGCGAAGGATGGGGACATTTTTAGCTTTCGCGCTTCTCTCAACGTTCTTTAGTAAGAGATGCTAGATTTTTTTTTTTTTTTTTTTGCGAACAGGCAGCGTTGGTGTGGAACGTTCAAGCGGTGCGATGTGAGATGCGTGCATTTTTTGGATGCGTGCGTCTCCTGGTCGGAGTTTTGAAATGGCGTCGATTTTCGTTAAACCGATGCGCTTATTCTTCGCGGCCTGTTGGCTTTTATATTCTGTGTTAACCGCGTCATGTCTGACTTTGGCTAAACCTTCCATGAGTTACAGAAAAAAAGTGCCCACTAAGCGCTATATATATATGGTAACGCATAGGGTTCATGATCTAGAGACCCAGGTAAAAATCTTACGGGAAACACATTGTGTTTTTATTTTCTTCCGGGCGGTGGCCAATTTGGTAGCAGTCGCGTGGACGCAGACGCCATATATGGCTTTTGCCGTACCGCCTGGATGACATTTTTTTAACAAGCCGCTAAGGGCACGAAATACGATAAACAACCTTCTGTCAGATGCTAGTTTGTAGATGGAAGCAGCAATCTTAAAAATATAGGAGAGCGTATTATGCTGGCCCTACTGCGTCACGTCAGCGCTGGCTCTAAAGCGAGACCCCCCCATCTTTTAGGTATCAAAATTCCTGCTCTATGCGCTCAGTTCTGCAAAAGGCGGGGTATAGGATGATGTACACCTGATGAATTGCACAAGCGTACGGGAACAAGCGCAGAAAAAGACCACGAGCAGTTTATCACGCGTAAAGTTTGTCCTCTCCGTTGACATGTACGCTGCACTAGCAACAGCTTCATTTGTTACTATTCTGTCACAAGTCGGTTGCGTGGCGGTGTACAGGCAAAGTAAAAGGCAAAAAGTGGGCAAGCGGTCGAGCGATGGAGAAGCAAGCCCGTTATTGGATCAAGGCTAACGGGACACTGATGTGGTACATCAGACGGTCCAAGAGATCAATTATTAGCGTTACTATCGTAATGGTTAATATTACTGATCCAGATTTTATTGCCAGCTTATCCCCTCTTTACACCATGAAAGCAGCATTCTCCACTACCCACCGCTTGTACGAAGCCTGTTTTTCGCTCAGTGATTATGTTGGCCTGTTTCTGTTCTCGGCCTTTAGCTCATTGTTCAGACTCATTAGCGCTGCACCTGGGTTGAGTTGCTGTAAACTGCAAGGCAGAGGTTGAAAAAAGACTCTACGGGTACTGCAAGGGTAAGAAATGTTCTAAAATTGTTTTCCTGCGAGAATTTCTTTAGTCCACCTTTCTAGAGGACGTGTCGCAAGGAATAAGTATCAGGAGTCGTATTCGCGGCATGGCCGAGCTAGACTGCGACAAGAAATGAACAAGAATACCAGCTGTTCCACAGCGCACGGAGTCTTTATTGCCGCGACACATTTCCGGATACAAAACGCAATAGTCTGCCATTTTAAAACAGAGTGTAGAATGACGGCAAAAAAAAAGGGATAAAAGAAACAAGCCGACGGGGTGAGCTTTCGTCCCGTGAACCAACTCGCTCAGGAAATTATTCTGTTAAGTACACTGCCGTAAGGGACTCTTTATGCGTTGTTAGCGAGTGTACACGGGTAAGCGAAACAAAACGTTCTGCAGATACGCGGCCATTTTTTTTAGAGGCACCTTCCGCTGCCGCGGATCACCTCTGCAGTCTTATTCAGTTTTTACCACGATGTTCACAAATCACCATCCACTAATTCTGATGGAGGCGAAAAGCAAAAACACCCGTGCGTACGAGATTTCGGCGCACGATAAAGATCCCCAGGTGGTCAAAATTAATCCGGAGACCTCCACTGCGGCGCGCCTCATCGCCTGCGTGCGGCCAAACCATGTAATGTATAGTATCTAACATTCGCGCACTCTTTTTTTGAGCTCTCTTCATTCATTCGTTTGTTCAGTATTGCTCATTCTGTCCTCAGGATTCTTTTATTTTATTCTCATTTATTTCTTCGCTTCGTTCTTTCCCTATTTCATTCCTTCCTTCCTTCCTTCATTTCTTCTCTCTCTCTCATTCTCTCTTTTTCTTTCTTTCTTTCTTTCCTTCTTTCTTTCTTTGTTTGTTTCTTTCGTCCTTTCTTGCATCCAGCATTTCTGCCCCGCGTTGTTCCTTTGCGGGTTTGGACGGAAATAACACTAGCATGCGGCACTGGGTTCTACAACGTGCTGCGTCTCGAAAGTGCGCACCGCGCAACAAGGGGAGCCGCTCTAACTAAACATCAGCTCCGCACTTCCGTGCGCTTTTACCTTGCTCTCTCATTCTTAGCGTTCGGTAATTCCTTCGGACATCAAAATCCTGGCGCCAATCGACCCCGCGCCAAACGCAAAACATAGCCGGCTGCACACGAACGGCCGAGGTCACGCACTTAAACATTGGCTTCGTCGCGTTGTCAGCTGCGCCAGTGCCTCTCGCGCGAGTCAATGTCAAGGCTGTATAGCCGCACGCACGTGTCTCAAGGTTCGTGCGTGGCGGCTACGCGGCCAACCGGTTCTCGCGTCCTGTCGCTGCTATTTTCCTGTGAAACGGCACGGCAAGGGGGCAATTGCTGCGGATCTCGACACAGCAGGTAATATCGATAGCGAAGAAAATCCATCGAAACACGCCCTTTCCTTGCCCCAGCTTCGGTCCACAAACGCTTCGTGGGAACATGCGCATAGCATAATAGGAAATGTTGTTCTCAAATGCGCTGTTACCCTGCCTCTGCGAATGGTCAGCCGGTAGCTAGCGATTGTATGCGATAGGCAAATAAGCAGCGCCACATCCGCACCCATTTTCGTGCCATATGAGCAACAAGTTCAAGTCAGTATCTTTTCGACCCGAACGTAACAGATTGCATAGATCATTTTCAAAATATGCCGCGTTAATCTTCTAATAGTTCTTGACGCTGTAGGGGCTTCAGCCACAGCCTGACAAACCTTCTCGACGTCTTTACAAACGTAACGCCGGCGACGCTATTCGACTGTTCTCTTTTTCACAAGTTTTTCACTAACCAAACGACGCAGCGAGACAAGTGTGGCGTGGTATTTGTATAAAATTCTAGGGGCTCTTTGCGACCACAATAAGCAATGCTTTCTTTTTACCCTAATCTGCATATCTGTCTTGGGCCTAGAAACCTGGATAGTAAGCTAAATTTTCATTAAGGCGTTAATGATAACGTTTGCAGGAGACCGAGCTAGAGATAAAAGTGTATTTTGTGGGAAAACCGCTATTTCCGAACATACTTTCAGCGACGACATTGCGGCAGAATGTATCCCGGCTGTTTCCCAAGTTAGTCAAAGGGGTGTGTGCTTGGATAAGCAATAGAAAGGTATTGTGGTTTGGAGGCATGTCACTTTACCACTTTATTTTTTTATCTTTAATTACCTTCCTTAATAGTTCTTAAGCAGATAGTTCTCATTACCAATTTACGATCAACCTATTATAAAACTGCTCCATCCAGCTGCACTTGATATCAACTCATCTAGGCACAGTTGGCACAAGAACTCAGGCGTTCACATCAAGTCGAGGTTTTTGTCCAACGGCGGAGGAGTTTTTTGTTTGGCTTTTGTCGATAGCAGCCGAAGACCAAACCGTACGTGTGTTCTGGTTTGGGTGCGTATAAACAAACTCGGGGTGGTCAGAACTGATCTCCAAAGCACTGGGAGTCACGGGAAACATCATACGAAATCGCCAAGGAGGTTGCAGAAAGGGAACGGCTATTTCAAATTCATTTTTCTACTAAATACATTTCGTGCACGCACCCAGAGTTGTCGAAACATGCACTAGGGACTCCCGATTTTATTACGCACCAGTAATCTAACAATGTTTGCAAATCATTTCACCGACCCTTTAATGAACGGACGCTCGCCGTCAATTTCACCTCTAGCCGGTAGCTAAGGTAGGCTTCGGTTGGAGACTCTCCCACTGAATGCTCTCAGTGTTTTAGTTTTCCTTTTTTCTGGACACATGCTAGATTTCTTCATGGTTACTGTTGGGGAATTCTAAAGGTGTGCAAAGGTCAGCCCATTCCAGGTCGCCCAGGTTCCAGGTCGCCCATTTGTCCAATGGGCGACCTTTGCGGGGTGGACAAAGGTCACGTCGCAAAGTGAATGCTTTTCTGCCGAAACGCAGAAAAGCATTTAGGCGCACAGCGGCTTGAATGCTTTTAAAAGCCTGGTCGAGAAGGCCTGCCCCACCGTACGTAAAACGAACACGACCCCTTTGGGGTCGCAGTAGGTCGGGGAGTCCGCAAGAATATATTTATTCCCTCGGTCAGTGCAGCCGAAGAGTCCGTAGCTATGACGCGCACAGCTTCGCGAGGACGTCAACCGTTTTTTTTATCAGGCCATCAACCTGTGCCGGTAAAGCGAAGTGTGGCGACAGCACGCCTAGATCGGCCTTTGGTGGACCAATGATTCATTCGCAACCGGTCGCGACGGAATTCCCGTCTCCTTGGTGCAAAAAAATATTCACTTGGACGCGCGGACGCGCTTACATTAAAATGAAGAGTCTTGTTATTCCGCGATGGACGTTAACATCTATATCTCCATCTCTCGCAACACGAACGATACGCTCAGTCATCTGCGTATTATGACCAGGACGATCAGCTCCCGTTTTCTATGCAAGAAACGTTTTTTGTGCCTGTTCCCAGGCAGGTGCGACTTGATTTTGAGTAGGTCTCAGATGGCGGCCTGTGTCGCATCTGCTTCGCATCTGATTCGGTAAATCCCGGCCGCAATAACATCGCATGCATATCTCTCCCAGTGAAAGTCTGATCGTTTACGCATTGGCTGACCATTCGAACCAGTCACCTCCCAAGGCTGCGAGTGGGCGTAGAAGGTAACGCCTGACCATTACTGACCTAAGATCAGAGCTTACCCGCAAGCCTAAACATTTGTTAAAACGAAGCTTTAGTCTCCTGACTGATGCCCTTGTACGCCAATACGTCCTGCAGTAAATCCAGCTATCTCTGAAGATGATGATGAATGATCGTGGGGGAGTGAAAGAAAAAAAATTAAAGCCGTTCCACTCAATGTGAAACCTGTCGGAAGTGCAGAGCAGTGATTCGCCATAATAAGCTGTAGAGCCGTTATCCGTTCACTGCTACTGCCCAATGCAAATCAAATTTCCCGCCTTCGCAGTGCTAGCGCGCCCCCTGCCCGAATCTGCGCCAGCGGGAGTTGTGTTCTTTTTTGTGCTTGCTTTTCCTCCCGCACGTGCCGGCCTTGCACTGCCACTTTTTTTTTTTTTTCCCTTACGCGAAAACCAACCGAACGAGCGTTCCTAAGTGAACGCGGGCGCTGCCGGTTAATTACGTATATTTTGCCTCAAAAGTATCGACAGTTTTCTTTGCGCTAAACAACGGGAAGATGTATGACAAGCGCCAGCGGTTCACGAGTTCCGACCGCTCATGACTTATATAAACCGCTTGGCTTTCGCAGCCTCTAGGTTACGCCGCGACGACAGCGGCTACGACGGAACGCCGTGTGGCTCTACTTGGGTCTAGCGAGTGAGCTACGACGACAAGGAGCGGCCCTGAAGTGCTCTGCACTTAAAACGCTTCCCGTGACCTTAACAGAACCTGGGTCCCTCGCGTCAGGAAGCCGGTGTCTAACCGATTGCTCCCTTTCGACATGGTCGAAGCGAACGCCAAGCAGCGGGTACCGATTCGCGCCGTACACGCCAAGCTCAAGCGTTAGGTGTACGGAGTGCACACCTGAGAGTTGGTGTGGGTATTTTAGCAAAGTGGTGTGTTACACAACACGACCACAAACTGGCAGTGTGGAATTGGCCAACCAAGGATGTCATCACGAGAAAGCTTCGCGTTCAATCATCGCCGTCGTTAGGCGGAGGGGTGCATGATTTTTGTAGCGTAAGCTACACTCCCGAAGGTTGAGCAGTTTCGCGTGGACCTGACCTTGAAGGGCCGTGCTGCGCAAGCGCGAGGAGCATTGGATTGGATCGCAATAAATTGTACAATCAAACTTACAATAGGATCCACTTGGATTTCAATTGGTTACAATCTAATCCAATTAGAGTCGGGTGTCTGCACATTTGCCGGTCTGCGCATTCCAGAGGAGTGACGTCATAGCCAGGGCAGACGCACTGGCGCCGGCACGTGCCCAACTGTGCGCCTCCGTTGCGCAGTAGTCAAGCCTGACGCTGCGCCGGAGCCGCTTGATAGCCGTTTCGCGTGGCTCATGGAGAGCCGTGCTGCGCATGCGCGAGGAGCAGTGACTGGACTGGACAGGACTGGATTGGATTGGATTGGAAATCATTTTAGCATCAGTAAGCATTATAAATCCTACTCCTAAACAACCAGGAAACCTAAGAATAACCAGCTGAACCTTAGCTCACGCTACGTATATCCTGGGATAGCCGAGCTAAGCCACTGGTATTTTTTTCACCAATTTTGTGATAAGCTTTCTCGCCTGGCATAGCCTTTCTCGTCGACGCTTACTGACGCGTCCAGTTCGGCATCAGGCCCCGACGAGGCATCAGGGTCATTTAATATATTGTCTATTATGAAGAGAGTGAGTCGGGACGCTTAATAATTTCCTGAAAGACGACAGCCGGTCCTTCATGCCCTTGCCGCAGCAAGCTTTTCTCTCTCCCTGGTTGTAGCATGCACGGGTCGTCGTGCTGCTTATAAGCGAGCGGGCAGACGAAAGATTGATTGTAGGGTTTAACGCGCCGACGCAACGAAGGCGATGAGGCGCGCCGTAGCGGAGGGCTCCGGATTAATTTTGACCACCTGGGGATCTTTAACGTGCGCCGAAATCTCTTACACACGGGCGTTTTTTGCTTTTCGCCTCCATCAGAAAAGTGACCGCCGCGGCCAGGAATCGAACCCGCGACCTCGTGCACAGCAGCGCAACGCCTTAGCCATTGAGCCACCGCGGCGGGTGGCAGACGAAAGGCCAGGTGGCCGATAATGTAATTCAGTGCGGATAAAAAATGCCTAATGCTATTTTTACTGAGCGTCTCGTTGTTCCCCGATGTCGTTAGCACTGCATACTCACCCCTGTCCTGTACGCACAACTAAATGCTCTCGGGTGGCTGCTTAACGTGATACGTAGTTATGTTCGCCACCAGAGCTACCTGAGGTGGCTTATTTTAAAGACGATAGTCTTTCTTGGGCTACTTAAACCCAGAAAGTTTGGTCTGTCTGTATGTCTGTCTGTCCGTCTGTCTGTCTGTGACTCGATTCAGCAACCCGGCCAAAGTAAAACAATGCCTGCGCAATAGTCTTATATCGTCACAGCTAAATCTACCCGTCTAAGTCCGGTGTAATGTTCATGCCTGTCAACATTGTTGAAGAAGAACAAGACATTGCGCAAATATAAGACAACAAATTAATACAGAAGTGATATTTGCAGTGTTCCTTTATAAAAAATCATACATGCTTGACTTTTGCGCAATTAAATACTTCATAAACTGCAGAAAACGAATTCACTCCGCCGTCGCCCGCTGTCGCCCGCGCCACTATAGCTTCTGGCGCCATTTTAAGAAATCAACCGGCAACAGTTACGCAAGGTTCCACTAGATAGGCTCCACGTTCTGCTTGCAACGCACGTGGAGTAGGGAAACGCGGTTCTATAAACGTTGAAGTAGGCCACCTCAATTAATGCGCGTCTTCGCCGTTTGGCAGCGTTCGCATCGAGACACCCAGTTTGGAGCAGTGGAACGCGGGAAATTTAAAATGATTTAAGCAAACATTTGGCGTCTTTCCCTTGGGAGGAGCGCGACGCAAGAGGAACAACATGAGAGGTGAGCGGGAAAGCGAAGGGAGGCATTTACTTGGCAAAAGTCGATAAAGACTATCGTCTTTTGACGACATTTGCAACGAAAGGAGCAGATACGCGGCCAATTTATATTCCTCGAACAGGCGAACGAGTTTGACAGCGTCGATGGTAAGAACATTTTCGTCGTTACGACGCACCTAGGGCAGTCCTCTACTCTTTTTGCGCTAACTTAGGTATTGCTTCGGGACAATCCGCTTAAAACTCACCAAGTTGCAGCATGCGCAGCTCAAAACGCTGCACTGTGAGTGCTTGCAGGGCAACACAGGCCGACACACCAGGACGGAGGAGTTCTGCCATATTGTCAGGCTTCTCGCCTACGTCACATCATAGGTTAGTAAGGTAACAGCACGCAGTAAGATGAGCAACCACCGAGATATTGTTGCAGATTTAGCGTCTCACCAACGCAACAGGGGGCCATGAATCGCCTGTTTTACCATCGCCCATTCTGCAACCATCACGGAGCCGCCTTGTTAGCAACTCTGCAAGAGGGTGCAATCTTCGCAGAAGCCGCCGTTAATGAGAGCAGCTAATGCTTCACAGCCACATGCGTAGATGGGTGAGTGCTGAAAGAACAGACGGATGAGTTCGAAATGTGCTGAGCATGCGGCACTGCGAGGTCGGGGTGGTAGTGGTCGCAGCGAACGGCCTTGAACAGAGAACGGAGCCCCAACGTTTTCTGAATAATCGGGCCGCCGTGGGGCGCTGGCAGAATACATAGGACCACCCCACCAGTCGGTTCCAGTGCCACCCACCCACCAGACACCGTCCAGAACAAAGTGTATATTTCTGTGCTGGTGGAATGTTGGCGCCCCAAGCGAGGCTAGCCGAGTGTCGGCGAGCTAATATGCAAGCGTCTGATCCTACCCCTCTCATGTCGCCCCCTATAGTACGAAAAACCCTGCCCAAGTGGACAGCAGAGGCGCCGCCTAGGAGAAGCACAGGATACGCTCTGCACCATAATACCAAACGAATCCTGGAGGACAACTGCGCAAACACTTCCCAGCTGAGCCAAGGCAGTGTTTCACAAGATCAAGACCGGCGCCATCCTCACGGAAGATGTGATTGCGTAAGTAGAGGGCATAGATTTCCCGCTGCTCGAGACACCTGAGAGAAATCTCGGTGTACTATAACGAGCCCGCCGTCATGACTTGTCCTTCACCCCGCTCACTAAAGAAACCCGTGGTACAACACACGTGATGGAGCAGCCGAGGCCCTCGCGGCGGGAAGGACATCTTTCGCAGAAGGTCAAAGCCCCGAGAAGCAGGCATCGCCTCTCTTAGGCCGGACTCACACAAAGGGAACTGCCATGTCTATGCGGACGTCGGCTACTGTACAAGGCGATAAACAAGAGGATGCAGACGCCACCATATATTACTTCCAGATTTTCCCAATAAGACATCCAGTAATCATTTTATGCAATCAAGAATATTACTGATACCCCCCCCCCCCCCATATTCCCCGTAACACTGCGCCCCCTTCCCCATAAATGTCATCTCTCTACAACAAACAGTACCCCTCAAAATTCAAGGGAGCGTGCACTCACGCGGAAGACTTATGGCGACGCCGTTGTAGTTGATCATTGTCAAACACAAAGTTTAGGTTCAGTATAGTTGTGGTGTCGTGGTTAACGTCGGTGGCATAGAATTTCAATGGTCCATACGTTGAGCAAGGCCAGAGTGAGCTCGTCGTTTTGGTCGACGTGTTTGTACGCCACTCTGCAAGCGTGGCTTATCGTCTCTGCTTTGCACGTCGGGGCTCTCGAAGCGCGGCCTCTTCCTCGGCCGTGCGAGCTATCCTCGGCCGGGCCATGTGGAGCTCGATGATCACCTACAGCAGCTTCGACATTCAAGTTGCGGCGTTTCTACGGTTCAGAGCGCATGCGCACGACGACACGAGGACGAACGAGTGAGGGGCGTACAATATGGCGTACGCCGACGAACGAATAAGGGGCGTACGCTATGACGTGTCTTTCTTGTTTCTAGTAAGTGTCCCCGCGATACGATGAACGTTTTGTGGACAATGTTGACCAATCTCCCTATGTTTGTATGCTTGGATTGAGAAACGTGCGCTTGAGGCACGTGTGCACGAGCGCTCGGCAATTTCTTGCTATTTTTAACTGCGGACACCATACACAAACGATTTGCTCAACAGCTTCGCTGTTAAAAACCCAACTACGCGACTACTCTACGTTCGTCCATGACTCCTCAAACAGCACGGCAGTTCCGGTGGCTCGCACATTAAGCATCGAAGGGCACACCATCGCCTCTCCGATAGACCATACCCTCGTTTAAAATATGCTTACACGAACTGTCCAGCGCAGAGTATCCCTCCTGAACTCCTACACAATCCCCAAACCCCCCTTCGGGAAATACACCCCTCACCACTCCACGAATCACCTATCGTTGCTCGGCGTCTTAGACGGGGATACCCTCAAGCAAGCAATAAAGGCATGGCCCTGTTTCACGCGTTCCAACATCACAATATCAAGCTGCGCAGCGCCCTTACAACTCGAGTGGGAACAACTAGTGCTCCTCCTGGCACAAGTACAGAGCCAACATTTGCCCGCAATGCAGCCCATCTCAAATGGACGCGCTTACCAGACACATTTAGAAGCAATCTCGGCGTCCTCGCTCTTGCCCCCGCTCAACTGTCATTCGACGAAGCATTGCGCGTAACACCAGCGGGATTGACCACAAAAGAGAGTTTGGGTATAGCCGCTGGCGCATGCTAGTAGCGCTACGCTAGCGGCGGGTACCTGCATCAGGCTTCACATGCGTGCACTCGTTTAGGGGACGTCCCGAAATGAGGGCCGCATTTCTTCCGTCAGCGGCCGTTCCGCCGCGCTGTGCCCGCGCTCACATGCGAGGTCGGGTGCCGGTGCCCCCCGTTGCTAGCGTAGCGTGCTCTAGCAGCTGTAGCATGCTGCTGCGGGAAGCGGCAGCAAGCCCCACAGCACTTTCCCAAAAACAAGCAAACTGTACGGGGTTGAAGGACCAAACTTGCGGAGAACGACACGTTTTCGGAAGTGACTTTCCCTCCACAAAACCTGTCCTGCAGCTTTTATGCGTGTTTCTGAGCCCTGCCGGGCCGGTTTCCGGAGGCAGAAAACGCGTGGGGAAACCCGTCGTCCTCCGCACATGTGTTTCGCATTTAACCACTCCTGTCTGTTCAGGCCGCCAGGACCGCATGCGCGCCACACGGAGCGAAAGCGCCAGCCAGCGAATCTTTCTTAGCCATTTTTTTGGGGGGGGGTGCGGGGATGGCGGCGGTGGAGGGGACACTGCTCAAGCCGGCGTCTCTCTTTTCTTTTATCACGCCTCTCTTGGGCGACATCTCTAAACCTTCTTGATTTATGTTCTTACAACTAATCCCAACGCCTAGTATTAACGTAACGACACTGGTACTGTCGGCTATGTACTTCGATTGTGCGTCATTAATACTTGATATTTTCTATCTGATGAATAATCTTGGCATGTATAAGGCATGGAACCAGTTATGGCAGTTTTGCCTGTAAATATTCCACTTTGCGTATATTTAGTTCACGTCAAAGCATTTATTTCCCTTTTTCTTTGGTTGTCGGGGGGAATGTGGTAACAGACAGCGGCGGCCGGTTTTTAATTAAGGCAAAAAGCGAAAACACCTGGGTGTCGAGACTTCGGCGCACGCTGGACCTCCCTGGGTGGCAAAAACTATTCGGGAGCCTTCTACTGCGGCGCGCCTCATAGCCTCAAATGTAGCTTAGGCGTGGTAAACAGAAAAATTTGAATCTTGGCGGACAGAAAGACAGCATTAGGATTCAGTGCGCCGGTCGCGCGTTCTAGAAGTTGAGGTGGCACGGTAAAGCTGTCCTGTGCTTTGCGGAAAAGCCCGCCTTCCTCGAATACCCCGTGGGGAAGTATTAACAAAATGATGGGGGTATGCGTGGTCTGCGGAAAAGAAACAGAAACTATGCGGCACATAGTGTTAGAATGTGAGAGTATCCATCCAAATCTACATGAAGGGAATATTGGGCTGTCAGAAGCCCTAGGATTTAAGGGTTTCACAGAGGAAGTTAACTTCAAGGCTGTCGAGGGGACGAAAAGAAGATTAGAATGCTGGTGGACGAAAAGCAGAGAGGGGAATACTGCCTAGGACAGTTACCACCTGTAACAGGGAAAATATAGTATTTCGGGCCTAATAAACTTTTTGTGCCTGCCCTAAGCAGCGCTAGTATTGAACCAAAAGTGTAAAACATAGGTATATTAGTCCTTTTGGTAAGATGACATGTCAACCCCGATACAAAGGGAAAAATTTAATCATCATCCCAGCTTTGGCGCCATTGGAAAAACAACAACGAGCAGTTACAGAGTATGGGCTGGGGCGTTTGAAGTTAGAGAAGCACAGAGTAAAATATGTGTTGAGATGAGGGTGAGAGGAATGGATAAACGAAGGTGGGCAGCTAAGGTTTTTAGGTACCTATAGTTGAAAAGCGTGGACACGCAGTGGTTAAGGAAGACTGGAAGGCTAACGATGGAATACGGAAAGAGAGTGGAAATCCAAACAGCCAAGGTAACAAAAAAGAGAAGGCAGTTTAAACGAAAAAATCGGAGAGAAAAATTAGAAGTTAAAACGTCGTAGAGATGTACAGGGCTGAGAAATTGAACATTAGAAAGGAAAATTTCTACCATAATTCCCAGGGCAGTGCTTTGCTTTTTGGGGCTAGAGCAGGTTGCTTGGGAACTAAGCGCTTTGTGGGGAAGTATTCACAAAATGATGGGGTATGCGTGGTCTGCGGAAAAGAAACAGAAACTATGCGGCACATAGTGTTAGGATGTGAGGGTATCCATCCAAATCTACATGAAGGGAATATTGGGCTTCCAGAAGCCCTAGGATTTAAAGGTAGCACAGAGGAAGTTAACTTCAAGGCTGTCGAGTGGACGAAAAGAAGATTAGAATGCTGGTGGACGAAAAGCAGAGAGGGGAATATTGCCTAGTACAGTTACCACCTGTAACAGAAAAAAAAAGTGTTTTGTGTCTAATAAGCTTCTTGTGCCGGCCCTAAGCAGCGCTAGTATTGAACTAAAAGTGTAAAACATAGGTATATTAGACCTTTTTGGTGAGACGACATGTCATCACCCCGCTACAAAGGGGAAACCAATAGCAATCATCATCATCAGCTTCGACATGCCGGAGAGAGATATTACGCAATAATGCGAGAGTGGTTCCTCAGCCCTGGTCACAAGCAGGAGCTGGTCCTCAGGTCGACAGCTGGACAGCAGTATCTCCCACTGCTCAGTAGAAGGGGACGGGTTCAGGGGCGGAAGGTCCGAGTTTTTTGTGCAGTCAAATATTATGTGTGCCAGAGTTCCTGGTTCGTGGCAGAATTTACACTTATCAGAGTACTGTGTAGGAAAGAGTAAATGCATGCGGATGGGGTGGGGAAAAGAACCTCCTTGAATTTGTCTGAGTGGGGTGATTGTGTCCGCCGCACGGGTGCCTCGCTGGCGGTGACTCAAGCCGCGTGAGTTGCAAAAAAACTCCCACCTCCCCTCGCGGAAACCCCTGTGTAGATGCGACGCACATAGTTCTCGTTGAGGTTTGCGCCGACCATCGGCGATCAGCAGGCTTGTTAGTCTCCATTGAAGCCGCGTGGAACTAGCGGAGGAACGGCGCGAACGGATGGAGTGGAGGCGGCAGGCACCGCGTTTTATAGCGCGCTATATGGTGAGGGACGCGCCGGCGCCACTGCGTCTGCCGCGGCTATGACGCAACACAATCCAACACTTTATTCCAATCTAATGCAAATCCAATCCAATCCAATCCAAGCCAAGCCAGTCCATTCGAATCCATCCAATGCCCCATCGCGAGAGATCGTGTTCGCATATCCGGCAGGCCAGGGAGTAGGGGTGAGCGGCGGAGAGCGCAGCTCAGGCAGCGAGTAGGAGAATGGGTGAGGGGGACGCCGTGACCAACAACGCCGACGCCGGATGCAGGGACAAGGCAAGTGCATGAGATGCAGTCGCATCTAAAAAGACTGTTCTAGCGGAGACATGCAGACTTGAAACTGCCAGCGGACACCGCTAGGCAAGCCCTCCTCTTCCCCTCTCTCAGACTCAACATGCGCCGCTACCGTCGGCTCTCACGAACCCCGTAAAGAGTGTTCGTGGGTGTTTGTACTGTGGTCGGCCCGGTTGCAAAGCACTAGGAAAGCTGTTTCGCCGTTAGCGCTTCGGGTTATAAATACGCGGCTCCTCCGATCGCATTTTTCATTCGATTTGACAGCATCTAATCCCGTTGTTGCTCTGTTCGAGTCATGCTGTAAGCTCCCCAGGAAGGGTGCTGTTCCTGTATCGTCTCTGTTCATCTATTTCCATGCAGTAAACCAGTTACATTTTACCTACGGCGTTTTGTGGTCAACACCTAGGCAGCTACTTCCTCTCGACCACCACGCTACCACTACATGATGGAGGCGACGGAGCCCGGTTCGGGGACGTCTTCGCCAATGTAACAATGGACAGACAGACAGACAGACAGACAGACAGACAGACAGACCAAAACGTTTGAGTTAGGTAGCCCAAGACGGGGTGCCATTTAACTGCTGTGTGCCAGCACATGACCACGCATATTCGTCGTGTGTGGGCCAGAACCAGAACAAATAAACATGCCATGAATACCACCTTCTTTACCTTCTCTGGCTGCTATGTTTCTCAGCCAGAAGCTAGGTTTTATTCTCCACGTGCTTATCAGAGATACGGCAACGCCTGGTTCTCCGGGTTTGCAGGTGCAGACGTCACTTTTTTTTATTGACCAGTACAAAGAAAACTATCAATGAAATCTACTGCTCGCACACTAACATAAAATAAGAGACACTCACCTAACTCAGGCCTGCAGCTTGTCCGTCCAGAGCTTAGCCCTTGCCCTGAAAAAATAAAAGTAGAAAGTTGCATATCCTCATTTGTAATATAACTGTGATATATTTGGTTCGTTTTAAAAGCAACAGCCGGGGGCCCTTGAGTTAAGTATACCCTACTCCTGACTCATCCAGAGCACCAGGATAAATATTGAAAAAACTACAAAAATCCGCACTTATGAACAAATTAGAACACAACACATGTGTTCTTTGGTTAAATTACCAACTAGAGAGCACGAAAGAGCTGTGTAAAAAAAAATACCCGCGTGTCTACTTGCTTCACTGCCTATTGCGATAGCTTTCGTTGGGTATCTGCCTCGCAATGTCTTCTTTCCTCTCCTCCCACCCTCACGCTCTTTGCCCTCTTTCCCTTTCTCCTTCCATTCACTTTCCCTTGTCCCTCATCGTCCTTCCTTCCGAGCCCCTTTTATCCACCTCTCTCTTTCTCCTACGAGCATCCGCCTTTGCCAAATAAATACGGCGACATATACTACGACGCCTTCGTGAGGAGAAGGAAGACCGTTCCGAACAGCATGAGCGCCCTGTCCCTCCCATGCCCGAGGGGTTGCCGCGGGGCACACAGACATTGGTTCGCCACCCTGCCACCAACATTGCCTTCTCCATCATGCTTCGCCACGAAGTCTACGGTGATGACCCCGCCGAAAGACTCTCTCTGCAGTGTCGCGTGCCTGAAACTGGCGCACATTTGGTCTGGGACTGGGAGTGTTACGCTCTCTTCCGTGATCGCACGCTCCCCGAAGACATTCGTCCGACGGCGTACTTCGACTGGGTGCTACCTTTCACGCGGGACATCACCGCGCTCACTTTGTTACGGACCTCTCTTGTCGCGTTTGCCTATTTCGAGGAGGGTCCGAGGGGCATATTGCGTAACTACCGGAGACACTCCCACTATCCCACCCGCCCTTCCCTGACGACCCTACCACCCTCACAGGCCAGCACTGATGTAGACAGCAAGAGTGCTTTCGTTTAGGTGTCGAATAAAGCCCGTATTTTTTTTCCTCTCTCTCCTACTCCTACTGCATTCTACAGGTCCTCTCCTCCTCGCGATTCTACTCCTGTTCCTCTCCCTTCTCTCATTCTCCTCCCTTCTGCCGCGTTCACCTTCTCTAATCGCTGAGGGAAGGTGAAAACTCAGTAGCGCATGAAGGGAGCAGCTATGAACAGAGAACGATTGGCGCACAGCGAAGCGAAAATTTTCCACACATGCCCCATTCATGGCGCACACAGTAGAAAACAACGAAACAGTGCGGTCATTTGCTGAGCTTCTATTGGCCCCACAAGTCCCGCATGCAGCGATTAGATCAACTTCTTCAGTAGATCACGCCGCCGGTGCCGAAATCGTGCCGTCATCCCTGAAACGACGCGTCAGCGCCCCCGATATCCTTATTTGCGTGCGAAATTGCTGGATGGGGTTTTTTAGCCTTCAGAGTGCCTTCTCACTGTACGTTCTTGCAGCCGTACTGGAAATTTTCCTCCCTTTTATGGAGAGTGTTGTCTAGCCTGGCGGTTGAGGTTTGCGGTGTGGCGATACTTACGACTTGGATGCTGTGGATATCGATGTCGCCGTCGATGATCATGACCGGTGTGACGAGCCGCCTCATCGACTGGTCCACCATCTTGCGGTTGAGGCTGACGAAGGCGCAGCTCGAGTGGGAAGACACTTGGATTTCCTCGTGCTGCGACCTGTTCATCACCTCGGCGTGGTCGGCGAACTTCAGCGTGAATTCGATTTCGCCGAAGTTGAGCTTGACCCTGAAAATATAGCGACATTTGTTTCGTGGTTTATTCACAGGCTTGACTTCAATTACGTTTGCAACAAAACCTACCATTGCTTTGTTGCAGTAATAACCATTCGGTGTGTACATGCATTCGTGTGCATGCTAGTGGCAGGCTTACGACGTACCGATGACCGAAAACCGGTGTGCATACGGGGTGAGCGAGGAAAATGAAACACAGCATTGTGTTCGCATTCGTTTCCTAATCCAGTGTGCAAACTGTTTTGCGTGCGTCACCCCACATACACAAACCTGCTTACTACCACCCAGTTCTCGAGGTTGTGTAGTAGTAAGTTGTTGGAGGCTTGAAGACGCCTTCTGCTGGCGGAGGGCTGCTCCGTAAGATCGTTCAGCGCGTCATGGAGTAAGAAGTGAACATAATAATAATAATTCCTTTATTTGTCATCCTTCCAGATAAGGGAGGAAAGGAGAAAAGCTGTCCGACCATCTTGATTAGCTCATGCCTCACCCGAGTGGCTCGCTACAATATGACACGTTCAAGTTGTAAGCAAGGTGAGAACTTCCTCAAAAACGTTAGTTGGAAAATGTTGACGAGTCGCCAAACCAGTTGAATACTTTTCGCTTAGACGTTATTTAAATGGTGCACAGACGCATAATCCTGAGTTTGCCTTTCGGGCCCTAAATACCATACTTGATGCGTGGAAGTACTTGTATCTAGGCGTGTATATTCGCTGCGTTACCGAAACATAATAAAATGCTGGGGAATTCTTGAGAGTCGATAATTTAGCGAATAGCGTCACTACAAGCCCAGATTTTCAAAAGCGCATTCTACTCGTTTGCACAGAACCTATCCTTGATACGTTCCAGAACGAATTGTCAGGGGCCTACAAATGTCGTCGGCTCATTGCGTGACCAACATCACCCCCTGCGGTCGTCGCCAACTGAACCGTTTAGTTGCCGCTAAACGGAGCAGCCACAAGGTCTCCGAAATACTGTCGCCGGGTGGGGATGGAAGGCCAAGGTACGGGCCACTTAGTGGTAGCACTCTATTAGGCGCAAGCATTAGGCTCAAATCGAAAAAGAAAATAGAAACTTGCGAATTATAAACCAGGGCTTCATAGAACCCATGCACTTTCTTCCCAGTTTGCCTTGGAGGCTTTGGGCCCAGAGTCTGGGGTCTTTCATTACAGATACTTTCGTGGATAATGGGTACTTTAATTAAATATTGTGTCAGAAATCGTCTCCCACATTACAAACTGGTGGACGGATATGTCAGGGGAAATCCGCGTCAAGCGTATTTAAAGCCTTGGTGGATCGAGCTTTCAACGAAGAAGGACGACAGTAGAGCGCGAGCGCGAGCGTGGCGGATGAACGATTGTTCTGCGGGAGAGTAGGCGTGACGTCAGCTCTAACCAAGCTTACTGCGGAGGCCGTGGTATGTGTGCCTCTATGACGACGTGTGGCTTAGTCTAACCGCAAATAAAGTATTTCTCTCTCTCTCTCCATCTCTCTGTCGCGTGACGGCTGGGGTTGGTATCGTTAGTCCTCGGGTCGACGCGTTGGGCAAAGGGGAATATCCGTGCTTTCGCACCTCTTACGGGCCTGCAGCAGATCGTCCTTCACTTCAGTTTGGTACCAGACTGGTATCGCGAGAAGTGAGCCCACCGACACTATCGACTCGCAGTGACGGGCGCTCCTCAATGCACTCCGCATATGACTGTGTCCTCGTCGGATCCGCACGTGCCTGTATTTGTGTGCGGTTGGGGTTCCCGGGAAGTTGGAAGGTTCGGGGACTAAAAACTCCCATGTCCTGAAGGGAACGTATGAAGAAGACGGATATTCGCCGCCTTTAATTCATCCCGAAGGTGGCCTTCTACTCGCGGAATCTTTAAAAAATGAAGGATGCTCACACTAACGCGCGAGACTTGAAGGTAGCGAAGCTGTACGCACCCTTCACGACCATCACGACGGTTTAAATCCACGATTTCAGTCGATTTGCTTCTTCTTCGCTGCCGCAACGACCTTTACTGCCATCTTTGTTGCTATAACGGCGAATAAGAAGCAAATCGATGAGAAGCAGAACTAACGAACGGAACGCACACACCTAAACTAGGCGCTCGCAGGTCCAACGTGTACCCTATCACGGGTTATCTATCGAGCAGGTGGGGTGATTCCTTTCGCCACAGTCACAGCCGATTGAGTAAGCCGTTTGACTTTCGTGCACTAACTCACGGTCATAGACGAGTGGGTAAGGTGACTAGCTCTAACCCTGTTGATCTACCAGACACAGGTCCGAATCCTCCCGGCGCCGGTAATTTTTTAGGGGCGAAGCTCCTAAAGCCATGGGTCTGTCCATCCCTTGTGTCTCGTGGTACGTGACCACCGCATGCTTTCGGAGATGTCGCAAAGTGGGCCGCGTTGCACGCGCAAGAACCGGCTGCAACCGGCAGCGCAAACTCGGCACCGGGAGCGCGAGCTTGTCCGTGTTCGCCAACGGAGGCGCGAGCGCACGTGCACTGCGAGGCGGAGATCACGTAAGATATCACGCCACGAACGCAGGCAGTCGTTCTCGGAGATCGAACGAGACGCAAGGACCTTTGCTCGTTTCCTCTCGTCTTGTTCGGGCACAAGTTCGCCCTAAATAAAAGTTCTTTCTTTACCGTTGTGTCCCATCCTACGTGACAAATTGCGGTAGAGGTGCGGGGTAGTCCTCGATGGCGCGGGGTCTTTCACCAGGTCTGGGCCTGGGAGCATTGACTCCGAAAAGAAAAGTTGATTTGTACAATGTACGCACACAGTCTTACGTCTTTCTTAATGATGTAATGGGCGAACTTTCACGGGAGAGTTACGGTTACCGATGATCTCCCCCTCTCGAGCTTCGCCCCACTTATCATCATTCATTCCGTGGATATGGCGTGATTTTTTTTTCTTTATACTGAGCTTTGTGACACGCCGAAATCAACGAATTGCTAAACCGCTAGGCTGTGCAAAATGTTACCAGGTGAGCGTCCTTTAGACGAGATTTTCTTAAACTTACTTCTCTCCGTCGGGCTTGACCTTGAACTTTATAGTGTAGGTATCGTTGTAGGCAACGGCGCCATTCAGGTTGAGAGTGAACGGCATCTCCTGCGAGCAATTCAAGTAAATAATGGGTGTGAAAGCAGCATGCTAACATTTGGTACATGTTGCGCAACGTAGCATTTCATGTGCTCCGTAATGCAGCACAAAAAGAACAAATATAACTGAAGACAGTCACGAAAAAAACAAAGGCAAAAGATATCGACTCGAGCTGCTCCAAGCATTACAAAAAAACTGTGGTTGAATCCTCTGTCACAGGAGTCGGTAAAGCACGAAAGTGAAATGTGCAGCGGAATCTGCAGCGAAAGCAGCATGATTTGCAGGATGGCGGCTGTCTTGTCGGTGTGCTTGGCGAGCGAAGTCCTGCTAGCGGGTCTCTTCAGGAAAGGTGCGACCACTTCGGCCCTGCTCCGTGGCGTATACGGCAGGGAGCTGCGTTGCGACGAGCTCAGCTTGTGGAACGCGAGAGGTAGAATTTGTAGCTTGAACCGTGCACGCGCGAACGCGCTCCGCTACCCGCTGGCGTTTCTCTTCGCAGCAAATCAGTCGGCGTTCGCGCCATTCGCCCGTCGGCGTCGCTACGACGCAGCTTACGCCAACTGTTGGTGCTTGTTAGCATGATAATAGATTACTTCGCTTCACCTCTCCTAGACGGCAGCACCATCTGCGTCAATGAACCTTTTCTGACGTTTCTCCCGTGTTCATTGTGCTGTCGTCATTTCCGTGACGGATATGACGTCATCGAAATTCTTGGTGTACCCGGGAATACAACACTTTCGTGTTAAAATTGTCAGGACTCTTAAGACTTAAGATACTTCTAAACTAGGACTTAAGATACCTCTCAACTTCCTTGCTGCTACATCGCATTTGGGTCGCTTTATTCGCCTTCGTTTCGTCCTCCTTTGGCGCGAACACAGTCAAATCTCGATATAACGAATCACGCAGGACCACCGAAAATTGTTAATATTTTGAAATTTTGTTGTAAGGAAAAACTGGCGGTTATAAGCCAGTGCTCAAACCTAGGGATGAAAATAACGTACGTTAGCAGTAGACGCGTGTGCGGACAGGCAAACTCTCAAATAGAAATGTTGCGCTCACGTCAAAGCAATTTTATTCGAAGAAATAAGTTATTTTCTTCTCGAGCGTGCAGCACGCATGTACCGATTAGGAAAGCCTCTACATACTCCACCTTGCACAACACCTCATCGGGTACGTCACTGCACCGAGCAATGAAAGTGCGGAATTCGTTCATGTGCACTGAAACATCAATGCTCGACACGATCTCATCTTCTTCTGTGTTCGGTGAACCACAGTGGTCTTCATACGCGTCGTCATCGTCCCTATAAAGATGCTGACTACTCTCGCTTCTTCTTTGCTTTGTCGCTAGCTGCATTCATCTTTAGATCTCGCACAAACTTCGCAGCAAAATCACCCGCAACAAAGAAGTACCTGCCCGCACACGTGATTACGTGAAGAACGACCGACCGGCCACCGTCCCCGAACACAACGAAAGAGAAAAGAGGCAAACGCGGCTAGGTCTGCTAGGCTACTGCACATTACGCCACAGCTTTGTGGTGGCGCTAGCTGTTGGCACTCGACATGGTGATGATGATAGCTACTGCACCCAACTTTGTTTCACGCGAGAGTTGCGACGCTGTTACTTTTAGCCGAATTCGTAATACTGATGTTCATCGATTATAATGGGGAAAATAAATTACCTGCGTTATTCGACAATGTGCCCTACATTGAAATTCGCCCTGCTGGAAAACTTTCACATTGAAAATACGGGCAATCCGGCGGGGATTCTTAAAATATTCGTAAGTTTGGGAAATTTGTTAATGTGGGGTTCGTAGTAACGAGATTTGACTGTACTTCGTCAGGCCTAATTACAGCTACACCGTGTCCGCGTTTCTTTCTTCGCTGTCATTTCTTCAGTTTGTGGCGCCCATTGTTCGAGCATGCCGGCAGGATCCCACCACAGTTTCCCTGGGAGTTCTAAACGGCGTGCTCTGCACCTGCTCCACTCACGTGCCATCGCGTTAAGGTGTCACGCGGCACGCACTTCTCCACAACTTCCACGTTGCCAATTTACAGTTTTGTGAATCTTGAGAAGCGGGAACATTGACCTCTGAAGGCTTCCTGTTCCTGGCCAATCTACCAAGTGGGCGATTATAAAATACAGACATTTTGTTTAAAAACAAACAATAACTGAAGGTGAAAGTGCACTCCAGCTGGCGTGACTGGCCATCGAGAGATGGGTATCAAAGAGCGATAAAAGAGAGGGTTACCCCAAACTGATACGGGATGACCAGTTCCGGGATGAACACGGTGCCGTACAGGGTGAACTCGTTGGCGATTCCACCTTCGTCCATGTCGTGTCTGTTGTACTCGCGACCGTTGACCATCGTCTGCGCAGGAGGAGAAAATCAATTCACAGCCATCGGCTTCGTCCGCTCTTTGGGAAACGCGCTTTATCACTCGCGGAAACATCAAAGTTTCGACTGAACTTCACATGTGCTTAAGTAAAATTTGGGTCTCTCCGCATGGGAAAATTGCTTCTATGGGGAAGGCGTCCTAACGTATCTACGCATTGATAACAAAATAGAATAATCAGCTCACTCACTCGCTTACTCACTCACTCACTCACTCACTCACTCACTCACTCACTCACTCACTCACTCACTCACTCACTCACTCACTCACTCACTCACTCACTCACTCACTCACTCACTCACTCACTCACTCACTCACTCACTCACTCACTCAATAATACTCGTGCCATACGAACCTAAATAATGTCATTATTGTTTAATGGTATTTAAAAAAATGAGAATTTCCACGGGCCGCGCTACACGCCAGTCAGCAAAGACATTGACGGAGTTACGCATGATGGTGATAACAAAAAAAAATGCACTCGTATTATAGAAGCTTCGGACGCAGACAAAAACACCTTGGAAGGCTTTAAAAGGATTTCTGTGATAGTAAACATTGTGAGAAACAGTATTTTTTTTAAAGAAAGTTGTGAGCCGTTCCTAGTAAACTCTAATAACGGCTCGAGAAGCTGCCGTCGCCTGCCAGCCGTAGCCAAATTCGAAGTATTCAAAGTGGCGGTGCGTTGTGATCTTTACCGGTATCGACGATATCGACGACGAGTAGCATGACGCTCTGCTAGTCACCCCCGTTTTAGTGAACTTGGTTTTCTTCTGAATGTCGTCGCCTTATCAACTTCGCATTATACGGCAACACGAGAAATAAAAAAGACAAATAGAGGTGGCGCCCGTGTGTACCCGTCCTCTGCGAACAAGAAGGGAGCAGGAGCAAGACAGACATCTCGGTGCTCGTCCAATGCGCCCTTCGCGCTGCTTCAAAGTAGAGAGCTCTTTACGGGCTCGCCTTGTCGTCGTAACTCTCTAACGGTCGATGTAAAGCGACTGCCGGAATGAGGCGGCGCAGCGACATAACGGACCCAAGTAGAGCCTGGGGCGGTATTCCCGTGTTTTGTCCCTTTTGTGTCCCTTTCAAAAGTGTCCCTTTTGAGCGAGCCCTGATTGGCTAAAAGCGAACACCCGGATGTGACGCCATGCAAGCACGGCGGAGCTATGAGCCGTGGCTACTCGGAGCAGTCGATTTGGAGCAGACGATTTTTCGTCGCCTTATTGTTGGTTCGCTCGCGGAACAATAAACACATAAAAGATACTCTGATACGGTTTCAGTTCTTTAAAATTCGTTTGCAAGAATAGTTACGGTATTTGAATCAAAGGCCTACTGCTTAACCGGAAGTACGTCACGATGAAAGGGACGCAAAAGGGACGTTTTCAAAAGGGACAGTTACGAGAATACCGCCCTGGTGTACTGTCGTCAGGGGGTCCCACTGAGGCTTCGAAAACCACGCGGTTTAGATAGTCATAACCATTCGAACCTCGTGAACCATTGGCGCTTGTCATACATCTCCCGTTGTTTAGCGCAAAGAAAACTGCCGGCACATTTCAGGCAAAGTCTGTGTATGTAACTGGCAGCACCCACGTTCATTAGTTAGGAACGCTCGTTGGATTGGTTTTTACGATAGTAAGCGAAAAAAGCAGCCGTAGAAGAAAAAAAAATGGCGCGTTCGAAATGCCGCTGAAAGGCTCCAGCTGCGTAAGAAAAAAATTACGCGTTCGAAATGACTCAAAACGGCTCCAGCATACGAAATTAAAGGAAGCACAAAAAGAACAGAACTCCCGCTGGCGCAGTTTCAGGAAGAGGGCGCGCGAGCACAGCGAAGGCGGCAAATTTGAATGGCTTATTCATCAAGAGGGGTGTGAGACAGGGCGGCGAAGAGCGTGATGGGTGGTAACAGTGAGCGGATAATGGCGCCACAGTCCATTATGGCGAATCACTGCTATGCACTTCCTACAGCTTACACATTAAAACGGCTTTAAATTTTTTTTTTTTTTTTTTTTGTAGAGGCTGTGGCCTTTTTTTTCTGGGCAGAACACAGGACTCGGACTTCTCGGACGACAAGGATGAAACGTAGGTTGCCAACAGGGCACGAAAAAATCCGCTTGCTTTGGCTGTGTTTCCACGTCAATAGTCTGGTGCCGAGAGTTTCGTTGTATTCTTTTGGTGCCCGTTGCGTTCGAGAGTAGGCAGATTTAAGGCAAACGTGAAGGCGAATGAGCTGTAAGGGACTCCTTAATTAAACCAACAATGGCATTAGAGCATATGACAAGATTTTTGTGATTGCGAATTAATGGCATTATGACTTGAGGCCTTAAGCACTTAATGTCATTTCTCGTGAACGTCTGGCACGCGTACCACTCACGCACGCACTCACTCACTCACTCACTCACTCACTCACTCAGACTCACTCACTCACATCACTCACACTGATACACTCACTCACTCACTCACTCACACTGATACACTACTCACTCACTCACTCACTCACCCACTCATACTCACTCACACTCATCATCATCATCATCATCATCATCAGCCTATCTACGTCCACTGCAGGGCAAAGGCCTCTCCAGTAGATTATCCCGGTCCTGTGCTAACTCACTCACACTCACTCACTCATATACTCACACTCAGTCGCACTCACTCACTCACTCACTCACTCACTCACTCACTCACTCACTCACTCACTCACTCACTCACTCACTGAGTGAGCTATTAACGCTTGTCGGGCTATTGATGGACCACTCATGCGTCAAACTGGTGAGCAGCACTAACCACGAGCTGCTTCTCGTCCTTGTCGTAGTGGAACTGCATGAAGTGCTCGGCGTGCCTCTTGAACACGGGCGCCACGGAGCCGACGTCCGAGTTGTGCCACTCGTACTTGTCCTCATTGCCGTCGTTGAGGTCCTGGAACACGATGCGGATGTGCCGGGAAAGCTCGGTTATCTCGGTCGAGTTCCACACGTGGTGCCTGTCCGACGACTGCGTGAACTCCCAGTTCACCCTGCGGAGAGCGGAACAAGGCGCGATCGTTACACATGAACTCGTTTCTGAAATGTGTTCTGGACATTTCAGCTGAACGTGTATTTCACGTGGTTTGATCAGAGCAGGAACGGCGCCGCGACTCGTTAAGCTGTTTCGAAAGCGGCGGGCACACGACGGAAGAACACATTCAGCCGAGCGACGCCATAACCTGTTGCAGGGGACTGGTCGTGTTTACCCTTGTACAGGTTGTCCCTCGCCTGCTTTGAGCCCTTCCTACCTTGTAACGCATCCAAACCATCTCTTCCAAGAAGGGTGTATTGCCTGCAAATTGTCGCTTGGAAAGGAGTTCGTGGGTGTACATGTTGCAAAGGGTGCCGGCGAGGCGTCCCAACGGAAGCGGGGTTGTCCTCATGGTTGGCTTTTGGCGGGTAATTTGAAGTACCATGAAGGCCATCGATAGCTGCCATAAAATTGCGGCGCCCTTTCTACTATCATCAAACATCGTTTTAGGGCGAGAGGGCAGTTAGTATGCACCAACTAGCCCCAACTACCGTTCCAACCCAGTTGCTGCAGTTGCGAAATACCCGTACTGCACGCGGTGAAAACTGGAGCGGAAAAAAGACGAGTCAGCAATAAAGATAAGCCAGCTTCCGTTTGTAGGAAACGGCTGCGCATGCGTGGGCCGGCTTGCCGGCTGAAGAAAAGATTGCGGAGGCAACAATAAAACCTAAGGCGCATTTTCCTAGCTGGCAGAAACGTTCCGCGCATTGCGCTGTGCCGCCTCGTTCAGATGTTGCACTACTCAAAAACAACTGTGGTTAGACCAGTTTGGTATGGTTACGATGGAGTCGGAAATGGGATGGTCTTTAGGGCAGGTCACTTTAGAGGTGCTCGCACTAAGTCGCGGGGATCCCCCGCGACACCGCAGTCGCGCCCCTGGCAAGCCGCCGGGAAAGGAAGGAAGGAAGTAAGGGTGTAGAAGGGAGGCAAGAACGTTAACCTGGCTAGAGCCTGGTTTTTCTATGCTGCGCGTGGGAAATGGAAAATAGGCAAAAAATAGAAAAGAAAGAATGAAGAAAAGTTAGAGCAGACACGTATGCCCAGCGCTGAAGCATTGACACTGATTGACACTGGAGGCGATCGGTCTATAATCTGGTGTTTAAGTTCGTCGCCCGTAGAAATCGTAAGAGTTCCTTAGTCGCCTTCTGAGCGGATAACAGAGAGGGCCAGTAGCAAAGAATCTTTTCCTCCGAAAATGGCCGCAGAGAGTCCATGTTCCTCAGTGCTGACGAGAGCTTCTTTCAGGCGAGTATATAGCGTGGGCACTCGCATAAAACGTGGCAAGTGCGGGCACTGTGCCTGTGTGATTAAATAAAATAAATAAAAAAACAAGCGGTTCTCCCTATACTCTAGCGCCACCATTAGTATTGAGCACGAGAAGATATGCTGTTTTATTACTTAATTAAAACTGCATACATGAAAGTGTGACCTCGAGAACCAGGTGGTTTCACCTTGAAATAGCACAGCGCGCTTACCTCTTGAAGTCGACGGGGATAACCATCTGCATGTAGATGTCACCGAGCTCCCTGATTGGTTTGGGAAGCCTGATGTACACCGGAGTAATCTGGGGAGAAAGAAGGAATGCATTGCTATCACGAACTTCATCGCTTTGCTGTTCATTTCCTCCTCTGAAATATCCGCTGTTGTGGCTCGTATTCGGTAGGAGTTGTACTGCTGTATAGGTGGTATTGCTCGAAAAGTTTAGCTGTCAATTGCTTCGTTTGGCAACACTGGAAACGGCTGCAGACAAGGCCGATGCCCCACGGACATGTCGCGGCTTGGGTCACTGCGCCCGCACGCAGAAGAAAAAAAAAAAAAAGAGCCGCAGTGCGTCGTCTGCTCCGTTTCAACCCGATTCTCAACGGTGGTGTCAACAGAGATGTTAATAATAGCACTGACATTGGACTCGAGCAAATACTTTGCGTTCGGTGAGGTAGAGCTTGTTAAGGCGCAACACAGTCATGTGCTTAGCACGGACAAGTACCGCCATCCCGCGGAGCCCGACGTAACGAGTGACAGCGCACTCACACGGTTGCCTGCATGCGCGCCTCGCAAGTGAATACAAGCAGTAGGAGGCCGCGGGTTGCAACCTTGTCGAAGCGGCCGATTATATTACTGCGCTTAAAAATGAACTGGACCGTGGGTCGAGATTTTGGTGCACGTTCAGAAAACCCAAAGTCGTCTAAATAAATTCATAAATCTGCACTCTGGCGCGCTTTAGAGCCCATGGTGCAGCTTCGTGAGTAAAACCACGAAGGTTTGCTTTTAACAGCAGAGCTGCTTATGCTTGAGTTTTATCCGTGCCTGGCGTTGCTCAGAACTCGGCGCAGCAAAGTGGAGAGGAAGAAAATGCTCGGCCAAGAAGTGTGAAGGAGAGCGGCGAGGAGGCAAGGAGCCAAATAGCAGGTGTGGGGAGCATACCTCGGCAAAGTTGGCGCGGCTCACTCAAACTCACTCACAATTTTTTTCACTCACCACTCACTCAAACTCAGACTTAATGCTGAGCAGCACATCTGCGCTCACTCAAACTCAAACTCACATTGAGCTCAAAACTCAGAACTCACTCGGACTCAAAACTCAAAATGTACTCAGAACTCAAAATGTACTCAAACTCAAAATGTAATCAAAACTCAAAATGTACTCAAACTCAAAATGCACTCAAACTCAATTTGGACTCAAAACTCAAAATGTACTCAAAACTCAAAATGTACTCAAACTCAAAGTGTACTCAAACTCAAAATGGACTCAAAACTCAAAATGTACTCAAACTCAAAGTGAACTTAAACTCAAAATGGACTCAAACCTCAAAATGTACTCAAACTCAAAATGTACTAAAAACTCAAAATGTATTCAAACTCAAATGGACTCAAAACTCAAAATGTACTCAAAACTCCAAATGAACTCAGAACTCAAAATGGGCTGAGAACTAGGATGAGGAGGAGGTGAGGTATCTTTTATTTCAATTTAACTCAAAATGAATTCAGAACTCACATGGCCTCACAGAGATTGAGACAGGCAGAGTGTGAGAATGAGAGTGTGAGATTGAGAGTGTGAGTGTGAGATTGAGATTGAGAGTGTGAGATTGAGATTGAGAGTGTGAGATTGAGATTGAGAGTATGAGATTGAGAGTGTGAGATTGAGAGTGTGAGATTGAGAGTGTGAGATTGAGAGTGTGAGTGTGAGATTGAGAGTGTGAGATTGAGATTGAGAGTGTGAGTGTGGGATTGAGAGTGAGAGATTGAGAGTGTGAGTGTGAGATTGAGAGTGTGAGTGTGAGAGTGAGTGTGAGTGACAGTGCAATGTGTGTGAGTGTGACTGAGTGTGAATGAGTGAGAGTGAGAGTGTGACTGAGTGAGAGTGAGAGTGAGAGTGAGAGTGTGAGTGAGAGTGAGAGTGAGAGTGTGAGTGTGAGTGTGAATGTGAGTGTGAGAGTGAGAGTGAGAGTGAGTGTGAGTGTGAGTGAGAGTGTAAGTGTGAGTGTGAGTGTGAGTGTGAGTGTGAGTGAGAGTGTGAGTGAGAGTGAGAGTGAGAGTGTGAGTGAGAGTGAGAGTGTGTGTGAGTGTGTGTGAGTGTGTGTGAGTGTGTGTGAGTGTGTGAGTGAGTGAGTGAGTGAACGTGTGAGTGTGTACCTTTTGCTGTATACCTTTTGCATATCCTCATAATTATAACCAGAAAGCATTTTTATATTTGTCCCACGTGACCCCCTCGACGAGACCTTTAATTTGATACCCCACACACCCTAGCAGGGTCATATGGAATTCATACCAGTCAAACTAACCATGACTCTCATGACTGTAACCAGGACGCATTATTTAGGTGTCCGACATGATTCCCCTAACTGGAACCTTCAATTTGACGCCCCACATGCTTCAGCGGCCTCACCTTGAATTTAACCCCATCTATGACTCATAATGACCATCTCATGATTCGAACTACGAAGCCTTTTTTTATTTGTACCACGTGATTCCCCTCTTCAAGACCGTAAATTTGATACCCTACACTCCCTAGCGGGGTCACTTCGAATTTTACCCCAATATAAGACTCGCCATGACAATCTAATGGTTATAACCAGGAAGCATTTTTGTATTTCTCCCACGTGATTCGGCTCATCAAGACCATTGATTTGATACCCATCACATCCTAGCGGAATCAATTTGAACGTTAAACCAATCAATGACTAACCATGACTATCTCATCATATAGCCCTACCACATTTTTGTCCCACGTGATTCTCCTTATCGGAACCTTCAGTTTGATGCCCCGGACACCCAGTGGCATCATTGTCAATTTTAACCTAATTTATGACCCATTTTGACTATGTCATGATAATAATCAGGAAGCACGTGATTACCCTCATCGAGACCTTTAATTTGGTACGCCTAGCGTCATGAACCTGAATTTTAACCGAATCTTTGACTTACCATGACTACGTCATGATATATCCATATCTCATGTTCGTCCCGAATGATTCCCCGCATCGAGACCTTGAATTTGATTCCCCACATGCCCTCGCAGCGTCATTTTGAATTTTAACCCAGTCTATGACTCATTCTGACTGCCTGATGACTACAATCAGGAAGCATTTTTTTATTTACCCCGCGTGATTCCGTTAATCCGGACCTTTCATTTGATACCTTACACGCCTTAGCCTCATCAGTTTCACTTTTCACCCAATCTAATGTGGCCATTATTCTGTCTTAAGGGGCGCTGCCCAGTCAATTCAGCTAATTCATTTGAAACAGTAGAAAGGACAGCCCCCGCCCCCATTTCCCCCCGGCTCTCACCTCTTCCTTTGTGACCCCTAGTATATGAAGCCGTTAACAGTAGCAGGCGAACAACCAGCACGCCAGCGCCGCCGTGTGCTTTCCCACCACTCTTTCCCACGCTCTTAGTGGATCCGTCAGGAGGAAAAGTTAAGACAACCCCTTTTTATGACCTCACCAGTCAATTATCACTCACGCGCCCAGCCGCGAAAATTAGGTATACAGCAAGTGCTTATGGCCATGAAAATTCAACAAGAAACTAAAAAAAATCAGACACCACCTCCCTCCCAACCGATCACGCAGATCGCGATTGGTGCCATACCCGCAGGTAACTTGAATTCCGAGCCCACAGTGACGCATGAAACTTAACAGCCAACCATAGCTGCCTGCTAGGCTACTCATATGTACTCAAACTCCAAATGGACTTAAAACTCCTATTTACTCAGAACTCAAAATGTACTCAAAACTCAATATGTAATCAAACTCAAAATGTACTCAAACTCAAAATGTACTCAGAACTCAGAATGGACTCAAACTCAAAATGTACTCAGAACTCAAAATGGACTCAATCTCAAAATGGACTCAAACTCAAAATGTACTCAGAACTCAAAATGGGCTCAAACTCAAATTGTACTCAGAACTCAAAATAGACTCGAACTCAAAATGGACTCAAACTCAAAATATACTCAGAAATCAAAATGGACTCAAACTCAAAGTGTACTCAGAACTCAAAATGGACTCAAACTCAAAATGTACTCAGAACTCCAAATGGACTCAAACCCAAATTGTACTCAGAACTCAAAATGGACTCAAACTCAAAATGTACTCAGAACTCAAAATGGACTCAAACTCAAAATGTACTCAGAACTCAAAATGGACTCAAACTCAAAATGTACTCAGAACTCAAAATGGACTCAAACTCAATCGGACTCAAACTCAGTCGTGATCACTCGGCTCAAACTCACTCAAGCTCAAACTCACCATGCCACACTAGCCTCGCGCTCACTCAAACTCAAACTCACGCGTGAGTGTGAGTCCAAATGAGTCTGAGTGAGTGGACTCATGAGTGAGTTCGCCGACCTCTGGTGGGGAGTGCGTGCCTCGAGAAAAAAAAACTGCGGTTGATTCCTCTGTGATAGGAATTGGTAAAACACGAAAGTGAAATGTTGAGCGAAATCTGCAGCTGAGCATGATTTGTGGGTCGGGGGCTGTCTTTTGGGTGTACTTGGAGACCAACGCCCTGCCCGCGGGTCGTTTCGGCAAAGGTGTACTGGCGTCATTTCCGTGGCGGAAATCATCAGTGAAATCTTGGTGTATCCCAGTATAAAACATTTTCCTACTAAAATGTAAAACCCGAAAACGAACAATTAACCTGAAGTGTAACGTACTCTTTAGTACTAAAGGTTGCTTCCCCGCAAGAAGACCCTGTGTGCAGAGGTGCACCCTTTACAGGCCGCTTGCTTCGGTGTACTGGCGTCACTTCCGTGACGGATATGACGTAAGAGAAATCTTCGTGAATCCCGGAATGAAACACTTTGGTGTTAAAAACGCTTCACGCGGTCGGAATCAAGCCTTGGTCCCCCGCGTAATAAAACGGGTCTATCCGATTGCACTCAGCATTTCCTCTAGGTTCCTAGCGGTGATGTTGGCTTTGTAATTTCGCTCAGTTGAGGTGGACTTTGGCTTTGGACTGGCAGTTTGGATTTCGGACTCCGCGAGCGTGAATTGTGGACATTGCTTTGACTCAGTTTGCATTGAGAGCAGTAACATGCTTATAAGGAGGGGCGTCAGACAAGGAGACACAGTCTCTCCAATCTTATTCACACAATGTTTACAAGAGGTATTCAGAACATTGGATTAGGAACAGGTGGGCGTGAGGGTTAATGGAGAATACCCCAGTAACCTTAGATTTGCTGATGTCGTGGCCTTGCTTAAACTCTCGAGGGACGAATTGCAAAGCATGCTTACCGCGCAAGCATGGGAGAACCATGGGCCTTAATATTAGTATGCAGAAAACTAAAGTAGCGCTCAATAGCCTCAGGCGAGCACAGCGGCTTGAGATTGGTTCGAGGCAGTGGAAATGGTAAGCGATTATATCTTCTTAGGCCAAGTAGTGACCCCGGATCCCAACAATGAGGCAGAGATAATTAGAAGGACAAGAATGGGGTGGAGTGCATTCGGAACGCATTCTCAAATAATATTGGCAGCCTACCATTGTCGCTGGAGAAGACATCGTATGACAGCTGCATCTTACCGGTACTCATCTATTGGGCAGAAACTTGGAGGATCACAAAAAAGGGTTCAACTTAAATTGAGTACGACTCAGTGAGTAATGGAACGGAAAATGATAACTGTAACATTGAGGGACAAGAACAGAGCGAAGTGGGTCAGAGAACAAACGCGTGTTAGGCACATATTAGTAGAAATTAGGAAGAATAAATGGGCGTAGGCAGGCATGTAAATCGACGAAAAGATAACCGTTAGTGATTAAGGGTAACAGAGGGGATCCCTAAAGAGGGCAAGCGTTGCAGTTGGAGGCAGAAAGTTGGGTGGGCAGATGAGATCATAAGTTTGCGGGGATAAATTGGTCGCAGTTAGCACAGGACCGGGGGTAATTGTGTATCTGTGGGCCTTTGCTCTGCAGTGGGCGTAGACAGGCTGGTGATGATGGTGACAGCATTGAGAAAGCTTCGATTTTAATAGCGAAGCTGTTTAAGCTTCAGCCCCAACCTTGCCTTGGCGTCGCTCAAAAAACGCCGCAGCAAACTGGAGAAGAGAGAAACTGCTAAGACAACAGGTGTGAGGGGAAGTGGCTAGGAGGCAAGGAGTAGATGAGTAGGTGTGGGGAGGGCGCTTCGCGGCGCAGATGTTCGCGTTGGGAGCCGGACCTTGGCGTCTCTCAAAACTCGGCGCAGCAAATGGTAGAGGGGGAAAGTGCTAGGCCAAGAGGTGTGACAGAAAGTGGCGAGGAGGCAAGGAGCCGACGAGCAGGTGTGGGGGGGGGAGGGGCGAGGCGTGCGACGGAGATTGGCTGCGTCTAGCGTACACGTAAGATCTGACGTGCAAGTGTTCTCCTAGTTCAAGAGACGGCGAAAAAGGCTCTACTGTTTCCGTAGTGTTTGCATTTCATTTGCGAAGGCATCAGAATATTTTCCCATGGAAATAACGGATATGATCCGCCCATTGCACTAAACTTGCCGCCAGACTTGACTTTCTGAATATGTTGTTCACCGGCACTTTTTATTGATAATGGCATTGAGGGGCAAAGTATTGTGGACCAAGGGCCAGATTCAAAAGTATTTATCTCGCCACCGATCTAGAGTATATTTTGTGCGTATCGGTGTCACCGAAAATTTTTGACATCGACTAGTGTTTAGCAACGTTATAAAACTCGTGTCGCCTGAAGCAGCAGTAACGCAGCGTACAAGCCGCGTGATGATACAAAGTTCTCACAATTAAAGGACTCCTGCTCATAGCTTTGCCGTGCTGCACCGGTTGTTTTTGTATGTGAGAGCACGTGTGGGTTCTGAACAAGAAATATTCCATCGTGATGGTGATGCCCCCTTCCGGCCCGCTAATTCTAAAGCAACTACTCGATCGAGCCTATCCGACAACAAAACGAGACGATGGCCCATCCTGAATTGCGCCGGGTGTGACTAGGACGGGACGACAGTGGACACGTGGACGGGATGAGACCTGTCCGGCAGCAGTGGCTATGGTGCACGAAAATTTTGTCTCCTTTATGGACAGTCGTTTTTACTAAGAGTCGCATATTAGATATTTATACAGCACACGAAATCAAAATTTTATCCTCGTACCCATGCATCATTGAGTATCTCGGATTTGGGACTTGAGGAGGGGGTATTGTGGACTTTTACTGGACTGAGTTTGCATGGAAGAGCAGTAAATAAAATACCTATAAAAAAGGGCATCAGGCAAGGAGACACAACCTGCCTAATGTTATTCACAGCATGTTTACAACAGGTACTCAGAACATTGGATTGGGAACAGGTGGGTGTAAGGGCTAATGGAGAATACCTTAGCAACCTCAGCTTTGCTGATGATGTTGCCTTGCTAAGACTCTCGAGGGACGACTTGCAAAATATGGTTACTGCACTGGACAAGTAGACCAGAATTGTGAGCCCTTTCGGCCCCTCTTGACGCCCAAAATATCATCGTTTACTTTAAGGATGTGAAGCTTTACATAGTTTCTGTAGTAAATATTCAGCCTTCATTTAAAAATGAATTAGGAATTGTTAGGTTTAAGTGAAGCTGACATGGCTAGGGTTCTCAGTATTTTTATGTTGGCAAACATAATGTCCGTGTCGTTGAAGCGCGACGAGTTGGAAAACGAGCGTACCGGTGGCTATGGGTTTTTCCTAGTGATGACATCCCTGTGGCCCTTTGCAGCTTCCAGGGTAACGTTTTAGCATATATGTATGTGTTTCATGTGCTTCTAATCTTCGTTTACGCAGCCAGAGCGACTAGTCTTGTGGAGTAGAGGTTTCAGCTGTGGATAGCAAGCTAGAGAACCTGGTTTCAAATAATGTACGGGCTATTTCCTTCCTTCAAATTTTTGTTACTCGTGGAAGATAGTACGTTTTATCCGCGTGTAACCTATTTAGAACCCGTCGGGTATTATAAATAGTATTTCGGGGGCGTTTTGTTCCCTTTAGGTAAGTTGCACGTACTGTCTTTGTACATCTTAGTGGTTTTGTTCCTTGCAAAACAGTTTGGGCGACTTTTGAATGTATTTTTTTTACCTTACTGTGATTTTATTTGTGTTCCGTGGGTTTTTCTTGATATTTTATAAGCTGAATGGCTTTGATCCTCTGTAGGTCGGCTGCAGTTGACCATGTAACACATCAGCGCAGGGCTGCCTGAGCTGCATACGGCAAACATATATGCACGCATTTTTTTCACACTGGGATGCGGGTCGATGGGCGTGTCGAAGGCGGGAGTGCGGCGAGGGAGGAGCCGTCAGAACCATTGCTTCTCGAATAACAGGCCGGCAACTCCTCTAGACTCTTCTATCTACCCTTTCCTTACTTTACTTTTCTCGTCCCTATCCTATTCACCCACACTATACCCCCCCCCCCCTCCTCGTACTGGGCTGAATGAAAGTGAACTCCCTTTAGGAGTTCAATAATATCCACAGTCCATTTCATTGCCAGTTTCCTTTCAAATCGAACCACATCTTCTGGGCGAACCTAGCACCATAGCTTCCAGCTCGGTTTGACCTCGCATATCTTGTTCCGCGCTCTTTCATTGTTTAATCTCCTGACGCACGGGCCCGCGGATCAACGGCGCAAGATATTGCCGACTGGTACCACTTATTGCTGGCGCAATAAAGAAATCATGAGCTATTACACTCTGTGAAGATGGATGCCCAGCGGTGCTTCCTAGCCTACAGCATGAAGTCGACAAACCTTCGGGGATAGTTCAGGCAAATTTTATTTCTCTTGAGTGTTCAAGATATAATAAAACACCTATAATAAAACCCTACAATGAAACACATGCATACGCGCACACATTGACCGAGTAGTGACCGAGTTCAGTGCGCAGCACTTAGGTGTCTTGTACAGTGGTTTGGCTGCGGCGGCTGCCACCGCCATGTCCGCGTAATCGAGCGAGAGAACGAGACACCCAAGGCAGAAAAAAAAATTTCCGCGCCTTCCCGCGAGGGGAACACGAGTAAATGCAGAGCATTGGGGCCTCAGTACTGATTGAAGGCAGTGTTGCTTCCATCGCTTCTTCCGTGATGCTGGAGTAGCAGACACGAGTAAACGTGGGCACGAGCGTCAACCAAGGAAGGAAGGAGCAGCGCAGTGACTGAAACACGAGCGACCGCTAGCCGCTATATTTGCAGCGCGCGCAGTAGAGGGAGAGCAGTACGGGGGGGAGAGCGCGCATGCGCAAGCAGCGCGCACCCTTCCACGCCCCACCGCGCTGCTATCACGCACCTGTTACGCCGAGACCGCGACGGAGCGAACGGGCTGACTACGACGCATGCGCGCGCCAGCTGCTGTTGAGAGAGAGGAGGGAAGGAGAGGCGCACCTGCTGCGGACGCGGAGCTGTTGACACCGTCCGACGCAGGAAGAGGCGAGGCTAAGAAATGCTCTGCATTTAAAAAACTGGGGAGGGTGTCTGGCGACAGTGTGAAGAGAAGTGCGGCACGTGATGCTATGGCGTGATCTCTTTCACAGCCTTCCCTTCCCACTTTTGTCATGTGTCGTGCCGAGAAACGCCTCACACTTCTGCGAGACGCTCCCTCTCTGTTCGTGGCTCAACGGAACCAGGTGATCTTTGCGCGGGTGGTTAATACATGATCTGCAGCAACATGCTCAGCGGCTTCGACGCGCTGCGAGATAACGGCAGAGTTGCGCGCTCCGCCGTGAGTTCGGTGATCACGCGAAAACTAGAGACGCAGCAGCTATGCGTAGTGACCGAGAAGACTGCATTTCGCGCTGCACAGAAATTTTGCATTAGGGAGTATAGTAACCCTAAGCTGCTTTTTTTATTTTGACTCTACTGGTTTTGAAAACGGTTCTTATTGATAGCGAATCCAGTCAAGATAAAAGGGGCCTTATGTGTGTGGCCTACTTTTAAGCCATGCTCTGATATGGCAGATGGCGCCTATAAATAACTAATCTTCTCATGATGCACATCCAAGGAATGAGTCGCATTAGCGTGAGGCCCAAATCGTGCTTTCAATGGCGCGCGACTGTGGTGGTGACCGCGTGCTAATGGCACACATACTAGAGCAAACGCCTGGCGCTTTGAAAAATCGTCCAGTCTCGGCATGTTTGTTCTCGGACACAAAAATAGATTGAACCCTAGCCATATAAGCTTCGCCTAAACCCGGTGGGCCACAGCTGTACAACCTGCTCGCGGTCAAAGATGATGTTGGACAGGGAGTTTAAGAGTGGAGGAATGTGGCCGACCGGGTGTGCAGTATGCCATCACCGTACACAAGTGCCACGTACAGAAGAGGTCCTGCTGGAGAGAAAACACCATCATGTAACAACCTCGTCTTATTTTCACAGCGGCATATGTCATCAAAATAGAAAGAGAAGGCTGTTGATACAAGAGCAGAGGTGTTTGTCGATGTTTCCCATCACCTACATGCTTCTCAGGTGACTACTGTTTTGGAGGAAGAAAACACCTAGAAGGAGCTGGTCTGGAAAGAAAAAAAACTGGCCTGGACTTCGCGCGTGATTTTCGACAAAACGCTATTTCATTTGTTATGTTTGTGCCCCAGAATTTAAACTTTGAAGTTAGGCCAACTTCAACTAAATAGAAATAACTTTGTAGTGCTTCGCGCCGCTATTGAGGACAAATTTATGATCCTTATAAACTACGAATGACGTCTTGTATCATAGACATTGCCCTTAAAGTTATGCCCATTTTTTGGTTTAACTTTATTTCAATGTTTTCTTGTTTACACCTGTGGTGGCTTCTAAGTCAGGTTTTCTCAGGCTGCAGTCTGTTGCACGATCAGGCTTCAGATTGATAGTTTGTAGGGTTTAACGCGCCGACGCAACGCAGTCGATGAGGCGCGCCGTAGGGGAGGGCTCCGGATTAATTTTGACCACCTGGGGATCTTTAACGTGCGCCGAAATCTCGTACACACGGGCATTTTTACTTTTAGCCTCCATCGGAAGAGCGGCCGCTGCGGCTGGAAATCGAACCCGGGACCTCATGCTCAGTAGCGCAACGCCTTAGCCACTGAGCCACCGCGGCGGGTACGATCAAGCTTCAGATTTTTCCTGGAATGTATCTGTGCAACAAAACTCGATTGTGCTGAAATGAAAACATAACTTACCAAACATTACATTCCGCCCCAAAGAATAAGGCAGCATACGAAACGCTCCTTGCACATACAAACCATAAAGCCACCGCTCAATAAAAATAACCAAGGCCATTCCACCCGGCGCATGCAGAGAACTAGTGGAGCTGTATACCACCCGTAGGGGAGGGGCAGATATATTCGTTTGTCGTACAGAGCCGCGGCACAGCACCGTGCACTAGCAATTCTTGGGCACACTTCGAGCATTACCACTTCATCGTTCATGAACAGGGTGAGAGTAGGTCATCTGATGTTTATGTTTAGGTTCAGATATATAGAATGGAAGATGGGTCGGTTAGGTTTGAGGCTACGGACATGGATAGTTTCAGGATAAAAGTAATTAAAGGTTTAGAGTTATATTGAGTGATACGCCATGGGAAGATAGGTTACGTTTGATTCCTTGTAGCTCAATTCATTCTACCCCAATCTGCCTTCTATCTATCTTAATATACCCTATTACGGTGAAGCCGTATTTTTGTACCGTCGTGCAGATTTTTTGGGTCCATACCTGAAAATTCTAAGATACATCTATCTAGAGGCAAAACAAACCAGTGAGGCGGGAGGATTCATGTGGGCTGGTCGGCGGTTAAAGATACGTCTTAGTGTAGGGTGCCATAGGATATATGCACTGCATTCAGGTGCATTTAGGTCTGTTATCCGGCTTGAGGGTGGTTAAGGTATGCTAAACGAAATTAATGTGATTAGTGTTGAATAAAGCTGAGTAACACAGATTACGGTGGATTGAAATGCAGTACGATTGATTGAGGCAGATTAAGATGAATTAGTGTTTAGTGTAATTTAGTTTAGTTTAGTTTAGTTTAGTGTAATTTAGTGTAGTAGTGTAATTAAGCTGCATTAAGGTCGATTGGAAAGGGTTAGCATATGTTACAGTGGCCTGTAATAAATTAGGAAGGATTAAGAAGAATAGCAGCAAATGAAAGGAACCTAATGTGCATTAAGAAATAAAGTCGATCACCGTGAATTGAGAGGGGCTATAGGGTATTTTGGGTGGAATAAGAGTAAAGGGACAGACAACCGATTTTCGTCGCGTATATGTTATCTAGCTCATATGAAAGCCGGCGTTTTATATAGCCCGGTAACCCCAAGTAATTTCTAAACAAATGGCCGGAAATAATTTTAATTTGGCAGCAAAGTTCCTGAAATCGGAAGGGTGTCGGTTCGTAGTGTCGAAACTTGGCACTACAATATGTGTCCCTGTCACGTGACCTGCAAACCTAGCAGCTACTGTAACTGCTGAAACGTGTATTTACGTATTGAAAACCTTTTAACACAAGTATTTGTACAAGGTTAAATTGTATATGTATTTCTAAACATTATTTTGAAAATTCTAAAGACACGCTGCCCGCCGCCGCTGGGTTGCTCTCAGTGTGGCTAACTGAGCCACCATGCCCAGAATCAGCGGCAGCGTTCAGTAAACAGACCCAGTGAAGGTGCTTTGACGATTCTACCAGAAGCAGAGGCGTTTGTTCTGCCAAAATATTTGATTTCAGTTTCCAAATACGCCAAGGGCAGCTTAAAAAAAAAAAAACGTCGCGCCCGGGGAGAACCTAACTTCCCACCTCCACAACGTGAAGCCAGATTCTACCTATCGTCTATCCCAACAGATGGCGCATTCGTGCACAATAGACCGCTGCATCAAAAAAACACATACCGGAACAGGAAAGCCTGCGATTCAAACTTTTTTAGCTGGGGAGAAGTTTTTAAATATCATTTTTCATTTCGCATACAGACAAAAGTATGTTGCCGAGCTACTCTATGTCATGGTTGCCAGCATCATTTTTGTGAGGGACACATACGGCTCGCAGATCTAAAAATTTCGATTTAAAAGTTCTAGGGCGTTATCAGCAAAACTGTTTCTCGTCAAGGTGCTTTAAGTGATGCCCTTTCATTTGGGATAGAGAATATATACTCGACAAAAATCGGTTGTCTGTCCCTTTAAAACTGATCAAAACCGATTAAGTTGTCATGAGCTAGATTAGGACCGCTTCAGGTGGTTTATGTCAAATAATTAAATTCGAGTATATAAACTGTATTATGAAGATTCGGGGAGAATAAGGCACTATTATGAGGATTAAGGTACATGAAGGTAAATTAACGTGGTTTATGGTAAACTAAGGTGGATTGAGATAAATTAACTAGAACTTAGAAAGAATACGGTAGTATAATGAGGACTGAAATGAAGAAAGTTAAACATGGACTGAGCCTCATATAGATAGGTTTAGGGTGTCTGTGGTGGAATAAAACAGACTGGATCAATTAGGATCAATTAACATGAACTAAGGTAAATTAAGTGGACTTAAGGTGGGTTAAGGTAAATTAAAATGAATTAGGTAGACTACGATGGACCGGGATGTTTTATATGAATTGAGGTGGATAAGGGTAGATGTTGCTGAATTGAGATGAATTAAGGTAGAATGAGGTAGGTTAACGTAGATTAAGGTGGAACTAGCTGGGTTACAATGGTGTGAGTTGAATTGAGGCTGGTTTGGTTGGGTTAAAACAGGTTGCTTGGAATAAGCTGAAATATAAGATATTGAGGTAAATTATGGACGATGTAGATGGGTGAAGGCACAGACAACCGATTTTTTGGGAGTCCATGTCTTCTAGATCAAATGAAGACTATGTTTTACATGATAGAGAAACCACAAGGGATTTCTAACTATACCGGCAGAAATAATTTTGATTTGGCAATAAACTTTCTGAAATTTTAGATGTGGCTCCACGCAGTGTGTAAATGTGCCACCATCGCAGGTATACAAAAATACTTTGTTGATTTCAATGCGTAATAAAAAAACTGCATAAAGGAACAGGAAAGACTGCATTCTGTTATTGTTTTCGCTGGGGACAACTTTTAAATACCTCTTTTTATACCACGTGCAGTTAAAAGTATGTTTTCGCATCGCTCAATGTCATGGTTGCCACTATTCGTTTTAGAAGCAAGCATACAACTGGTAGATCTAAAAATTTCTCTTAATAGTTTCCGGCCCCTATCATGGAAACTGTTTCGGTTCAAGGTGTTACAAGTGATGCCTTTTCATGTGTGACAGAGAGCATATAATACTCCAAATCGGTTGTCCGTTCTTTTAAGGAGGCTTGGGTTGAATTTAGGTAGATTAACAACATATCTAAAGTAACGTAAGCTACGTTTAAACCTAAACCAAAACGTTGATGTAGCTTAACCGCAAGCGCACACCAAAAACGTAACCTCAAACCCAACCTAGCTTTCCTTTTCCTTCTCAACAATGCTAAAAGGGCCTTTCACGTGCACTCGATCCCTGGTCACACAGGCTTTCAAATCGCTGACCAAACCGCCATCCACGGGAACGAACGCGGTCATCAGCTTTACCGCAAAGCTCTCCTGCCGACGCCCGCGACAGGAATTCTTGCCCTCCCCCTTCACTCCCCACAGTAGCAGGCTTTCTGAGCACGAGTCACATGTTTCCACCACTCCACTACGGGTGTACCCGTTGCGAGAAAGTACTCATTCGGCAGGCGCGAACATATACACGGCCCACACACACTGAGCTCCACCTATTCCAATGCACACCAGACACCCGTGTCTGCACTATGCCCCCAAAGCCTCATTTCACCTATCCAGGACCATATTCTGTGGGAGTGCCCTCAACCATACCCAACCACACAATTACACCGGAGAGTGGCTGGCTGTTCCGGCGAATCTCCACGAGCAACGGAAAGTGGTGGCGCACATCATCACAGCCCTCAACTGTTCCCTGGGCCGAGGTGGCTGATTCTTCCCCACTATCCCGTGACCAATAAGTTTCTTTCAATCTATCTAACCTACCTCCACCCTATCCCTAAACCTGCTTTTAAACTGGAGCAAATCTACTCCTAATATATCCCTGAATGCAGACATGGGAACATTCAAAGTGTGATCCAGCATTCCTTACTACGCGGTGCCGTGTCGCCTCCCTGAACGACAAACGGATACCAGTACCCCTTCTATCCCGTGTGCTAAACTGCACCACTGGTCATCCAGAATCGCAGGGTGGAATGCCCTTGACTTTTATAGCTGTATTTATCCTACTCCAATTTACAGTGTTAATCAGCCTACAGTGTAGGGTGACGGCGCACATTATATACTTCCACATTGTCACTTTTTAAGAAAATAATTTCTGTTTAAGTGACGATCAGCATAGATGCAGGAAAGATTATTCGTACAAAACAGGGCTTGTCTGCTTTGCAAACGTCCCATTTCTTATTATCGACTCTTCTTTTGAGTACTGCATTTTTCGTGCCTTTACTAAAGCATCGAAAATTGTGCATCACAAAATTACCGCAGTTAAATTATACAAACTGAATTTATACAAACTGAGTTATACAAACTGAAACCATTGTAAACAGATTCAATGCTTTCTTACAGACTGCTCCGAATTTGTAACTGCTAGTAAATACAGCTACTTCTCTGACACGTACCTTGAGGCGCCCAACAACACTATATTTATGGGCTGTAATTATGCCTAATGTACGTTAATAACTTTCCAAATGACATCTCTAATAGAAAGGTGTTTGCAGATGATTGCGTCAATTACCGTAAAAACTCCTCCTGACCAATTTCTGCTCCTTAACGCGATACTTAGCCAATGACACTAACATAAATAAATGCAAAAAAACGTTTAACGTCAAAAGTGTGAAATTTCTCTAACGACATGCTTATATGCTTTTCTTGCAAAGTGACCTTGTCTTACAAATATCTTGGCGTTAGTATTTGTGGCAACGTTTCTAAGCAGGCTCCCATTGATCTTGTTTAAAACAGTGATAACCCCATACATGATATTTGCGCCGTAACTTCTCTCTGAAACCATATAATTTTTTTTTTTCTTTCGAAAACATCAGGATGACATAAACTCAAACAAGCTTCATTGTAGGGGACACGAACGTTCAATGTCATATTATAAGCCTGGAAAAAATTCAAAATCGTTCCGCAACCTTCATTGCGTGAAATTATTCCAATATTGCAAGCGTAAATCATATGAAGCCTATACATAAAAAAGATTCAAAATGTTATGCCCTTACAGGGTAACTAGCTTTTTTGTTGCCACGCTTGATTCCATTCGGAAGCGATTATCCCTTCAAAGTTAGGCATCCAAGCTGCCGTACAAATCATCTAGTGAACTTATTCGGGCGCATAAGCTCATATTAGGCTCCCTTCCTGCTTCCATCGCATCAATTACTGCCCGGAACTTCAAGGCGACCATACACGAGTACGCTTTTAATATGGCCCCATTTCATTGTACAGTTTGTTACAATTTCATTACCAGTGCTCCTTGTAACGCACTTCATTGACATAACGTAATAAATGAACTGAACAAATAAGAGAAATATATCTTCCTGGCAAGGTAGGCGAAGCAGCGAACAAGCATGTCAATTATGCTACCTTCTTATTGTGAAAAAATTTACTCTCGTGCATAGCATGCCTAGAACCCAGGAATAAGTGCGGCCGTTTTTTTTTTTCTCAAACGAATGAGATCATCATACCGATGTAACCGTATTTCCCGTTCTACTCCTCTTATTTCGGCCGCCATTTCCTCAAAAAAATTATTCATCCAAAAATCTTGAACCTTTCCCAGTCATTGCTTGGCTTTAGATTCTTAGTCTAACCGAATTCCAGGCAGCATATTTCACGTACGTACTAAAAGCTTCCTGTACGCCCCGCTGAAAACAACATCTCGGCTCGGTAATTTTTTATTATCCGATGCTCACATCCTGAACGAAAACCCAAAACCCTGATCCCAGTCTAACGCCCCGCACGCCTAATTTCAACACCTTCTAGCCGACGTTCGTTTTTCCCGGGTTTGGAGCGTCAATTTCCAGCTCAGTGCTAACACGACTTGGCAGCTATTCCAAACACACGCACCGGTCTCGTAAAGTTGCCAAAGCTTTGGGCTGATGGGGTGCCCAGTGCCACAATGCCGCAGTTCGGCGAGGGCTCTTTACCGGGGTTCTAAGGGAGATGTGTGGCCTATTTTGAGAGCCGATGACCGCCATGATGCCGTCGGAGAAGGGCGACAACTTGGCGTACTCGTCCTCGCTGTCCTCGTCTGCTCTCCTGTGCTGCACAGCGCGGGGACTCGGAGAGCGGGTGCGGGAGCCGGTCGACTCGACCTCTTCACTCATGGTGGCCCCTGTGCCTTAGAATGCCGCAAAGACCAAGGGCGGGGAACCGCTTCCAAGGGCGCGGTGTGGTGGCCTCAGCTCGGTGTTCCTTCGTCGTCCCCTTCCTAGTTTGATCCTCCCGTTGAACCGCGCAGTCGGATAGAGGCAGGCTGTGAAGCTGGCCTTCTTCTTCAACGCGACTGCCTCGCACGGCCGCCTCGGGAAGAGTGGCGTATTCTCCGCCTTGCACGATGTGTGAGCAGATGAAACATACGGCAGCGCCCAAGGCATAAAGCAAGGAGCTATGCTGATACCTCAGCAAACAATGAGGTAATGTACTCAGTAGTGTTACGACCGTCTCGACGTGCTAATCGGCTCCACCGGCGCCAGGCCGCCGCTTAGTGGGGCTGCTAATAAAGAGAGAGGATAACTGCAGCAGTTACAGATATTTAGACCCACTTTGTCTCGTGAAGTGCGCGCGGCGGAAAGGTGTGTGGCTCAGGTGCGTTTTCAGCACAGCAGAAGATCGGTGCGCTTCGGAGGCGTCAACCTCATCTTTCTAGCCTCGCTTTCGGGCGCCCCTTGTTCATTCTTAGTCGTTATCGTGGCGCCGCTGATCCTCTCCGATCAGCTTGCGCAGCTCACACGTCGACATCCAGGCGGCCACGCAAAGAGGAAAGTAGTGTTTCTGGGGCCGTAACTAACAGGGATGCTTTATGACAAAGGCCAACTCGGCACTCTGGCGCCGGCATTGTCTCAGTGGCTGGTGAGAGCCGATAGATTTACAACGCTTCAGCAACTCTTACAGAAGCTTCTAGAAACGTTTCGCGTGAATATGTATGCTTGGGCTTAATTAGTGGATTAATCTTTACGTTCGTTAAGGATTAAACTCTTCGCGGTACCACTGCGCGAAGACCACTTTATTTATTTTTTGTTGATATACTTTCTTTACTATACCAATGCTAAGGCACTGAAACATTGTTCGCGATGAACTTTCAAAAAGTAGGAATAAAGAACAACATAATGGTATTTTTGTGTCCTTTACACCTAATGTTCTCAACTTAAATGAGAAACAAAATTGCAAAATATCACTATGCACCACTTTAAGTGGAATCGTTCCTGAAGGCAAAATACAAGTTTTCTTCTACCTTGTATCGATAACAATGACAACAATCAGACCGCAACCCCGAAACAAATAATCTTGATACTAAATGAAAACAAATGACGCAGTGGTGACTCGTAGCCCACGATTTGCCTATGACGACACAAAACCTTGTTAGTGTAATTTGGCAGAATCCGACCTGATTAGTTATTGTGGGGTTTACGGCGCCGACGCTACACAAGCGATCAGACGCCCTGCAGTGGAGGGCTCCGGATTAATTTCGATCACCTGGGGATCTTTAACGTGCGCCGAAATCTCGAACACAGGGCCATTTTCGCATTTCGCCTCCATCTGAAAAGCGGCGACGGCGGCCGGGAATCGAACCCGCGTCCTTGGACTCCGGAAGCACCTAAGCCACCGCCATGAATAATGATTGAACGATTGTAGCGGGCCTCTAATTCTGTTTGATCGTATTACTTCAAAGCCAAATTGCAGTTGACAAGTGCAGTTGACAAAGTGCAGTTGACAAATTGCAGTTGACAAAGTGCAGTCGAAAGCCAACTGCAGTCGCAGTCAGCGCTTGTGCTTCGTCTTTCGTCGTTGTCTGTGTCCTGAGTTAAATTTAGGCTGACCAGTCTTTAATAAATTATCATCCAACTAGCTCAGATTCTGCCTATTCTGACAACTATGTTTTTACTGTTGGCCCCTATTACATCCCCCCTGGCCATAACACGTCACTGTAGCGCGAAATTCCAAAGTCTTGTAATAATTATTGCATTTTTTGGGGTTACAAAAAGGTATTTCGTGGCTGGAATGGAACTGATTGAGTTAACAAAGGCTAGGTATTGTACACTGAGAAAAGTTTTATTTTATCTTCATGGCCACTTTAGGGTACTTATAATGATCAAACCAGAACTGCAGTATTAATTTAACGATATTAAATATTTGCACCACATACGCAATAACAATAAATGCTGGGAAATGTGGGCTCTCCTTAGTAAGGTATTTAATTGTTTGACGTAATTAGAGAGGTGGATCAATAAAGGAATCTTGGAAGAAGATGTTAGTGATGATCCGAAATACGAAAGCGAAATATGGCGTAGATTTATTGCGTGCTGGGGCGCACTGCGGAAAGCGCGCTCGAATAATGAACCGTAAGCTCCCTCTATCGCGAAGAGAAAGGTATACAACTAGTTCGTATCGCCGGTGATAACTTGAGGGGAAGAAATGTGGCTCCTTACTGAGCGCCACTGAAAAAAAGCTAAGCCCAGACAAACGAGCAATGGAAATAAGGATGATAGCAGTAACGTTTACAGATACGAAAAGCACACCCGATATGAAAGAGCAAACTCGAATCAATACTTTTTTTCAGAAATTAAGAGGAAGACGAGAACTTGTGAGGGCCGCGTAATGCGGATAACTGACCAACATGGATAATCAGGGTTGCAAAGCGAATACGAGAGACGAAACTAGGAGTAAAGGAAGATCGTTCGCTTAATAAATGATTGCTTGAGGCAGTCAGATCATTCAGAGGCAAACAATGGACTTGGGCACCGCAAGTCAGGAACGGCTGCAAGAACATGAGGGAAGCCTTTGTCCTGCAGTGGATAACAAAGGTTAGGATGATAATGATGATGATGACTATTATGATGATGATTAAAAATAAGGTGGCAATGGTATGATGACGATGACGACGACGACGATGATCATGATGAGCCGCTTTTTTTCGTGGCGAGCCCGAAATATCGTAAAATTTACAAGCAATTGTAAAATGTGCAACTTGTACACTTTATTTATTTACACTACGTATTTACAACTCTCAGGGCTCATGATCGCATAAAAGAGGATCGGGCAAGGCCCGCGTCGAGCGGGGCTCGCCGCTCTCTCCTGTCTCCCCCAAAAAACATCATACTCTCCGGTTTAACCGCCAGAACCCCGCCCACAAACGGGACGTCACAATATGAGAGTGAGAATAGCTCATTGATTAGCCGTCCCTGAGCCACAGATTGGCCACAGTGACAAACTTAGGTGAGTGCAAACAAGTCATGTGACCCACCTATCTCACTCTCATACGGAAACCCAAAGGTATTTTTACACTCGGGGTCTTTCGTCCTTTTGCTTCCTTAAACAAAAGGAAAAAGCAGGGATCCCGCCCGCTTAGTGGGGCTCATAAGGCTACCGAATGGCCAGCGCACAAAGATGTATTTAACCCACGTGAACATGGGGCGTAATCATCGAATAAAACAAGAAGGTTACGTATGCATACAAAGGATTGCATTAATACGGTCGGTTATTGCGTATTAAGGTTACTCCATTTTTGCTTCCAACTCCCGCCTGTATAGCGGGAAAAAAAAACGTTCGTGCTGCAGCATGTTCCAGTTTAGATAGTGTTTCTAAGCGTGTGAACAATAGGCCATTGCAATGCACAAGATATTAGGTGACTCATTAAGCGTAAAGGCCACGGTGGCGTCCTACAAACGCGGGACGTAAATTCTGATTGGCTGCGACGTATTCTTGTGCGCGGGTTTCGGCAATAAAACAAAGAAAACGGACTGCGTTGCTAGGCAATGCTTGGGCATCGCCTAGCAACGCAGTAGACCGCGTTCAAAAGGCCGAGCTTCGCACAGCGGCCGTTATGTTTTAGGAATGAAGCACGTTAAGGATGAGGCTTGTCCGGCGTCCGGCGTCCGTGTTCACGGCACAGCACCGTGTAAATCGAAACATCTGTCAACAAAAGGTTCACAAAAGGTTAACAAGAACAAAATAGAAGGTTCACAAAAGGTTAGAGAGCGAGAGAGAGAGAGCTCCTGGAGAGCCGTGCTGCGCTGCCTGCTCATGCGTGAGGAGCATTGGATTGGATTAGATTGGATTTGATTGAATTGAGTTGAATTTGGATTGTATTGTATTTGATTGGATTGAATTGGATTGAATTAAATGGAATTGTTATGTATTGGATTGGATTGGATTGTATTGGATTGGATTGGATTGGATCGGAGTGTATTGAAAATTGTTGTAGCAGCAGTAAGCACTCTCACGGGTGATTTACGGTAAGAACGATCCCCAGTGCTTCGCCCACTCGTCATGATTCACTTCGTGGAGATGCGTGAAGTTTTTCTGCCCAGCGGCGCAGCAGTCCCAAGTTGGTCAGAGCGCTCCTCGCGGCGTTTGACTGGACACGCAGCGCGGTTCAACTAAATTGAAAGGTTTTCGTGTTCACCACTCGTACGAAGGGCTTAGGTGTCCTGGACCAGCTTTTCCGTGAACGAAATTACGTCGGCAGGTGTGCCACGGCCGTTATTTTTGCTGCTTAGGTGAACCTGTTTACCTGTTCCAATCACAATGTGACAGTGTTACAAAGTGACTGGGATGATATGTATAGACAAGATCAAGATCGCAGGCTGCGTTATTCCCGTGAAATGACAGCCGCTGGCATTCCCCGTGGAAAAAAAGAAAATATAACTGCGCATCACGTGAGCTCCGCTGTTCTCTCAGGTGTGGCGCGACAGCATGTTTAACGGTTGTTTGGAGACCGAAGCGACTAACGGAATAAAGTGTCGGGTGACTGAACCTTTATCGCTGATCCCGGTGCCTATGTACTGAGGCGCACCATGCTACACACAAAAGAATAGCATCGAATTCCCAAAGAATAACACCAAATCCCTCAATATTAACGGTAAGGAGAAGCGGGAGGATGCCTTGTGCATCCAAGGGATTCATCATTCGTCCCCACCATCCCATGAACAATAAAGTTTCTTTACATCCATCCATCCATCCATCCATCCATCATCCATACCATCCATCCATCCAGGACAAGATTTGGATCCGGCGAGAAGGTAGCAGAGGTTTACCCGGTGTTAACCCTCTCTTCCTAGTCCCTCTGCCCTCTTCACTTTTGGGTAAATTAGGTTGCGGCCCTCTCTTTGATCCCCTGACGACCCCTCCCCCAATGCCGAATGGCAATCCGGGCTCTACGCCTGGTAAATATCTCGGCCTTTCGTTCGCTTTTCTCCTCCTCCTAAGCTGCTGCTCACTTACTCCCTTTCCATTAAAACAAACATACTTTTAGATGCAAAGCACTTTTGCTCGGCTATGCCTTTATCTCCCGTCCCCCTCTCCTCCTTATCCCCCTTCCACGCCAGCTGTGCGATAAGTTTTCGTTTCTCCGTACTCCACGCAGCTGCGCTAGGATTCCGTCTCTTTCCGCCAGCGGCGATACGCGCGCTCACATCTCTCTCCACGCCAGCTGCGATAGCGCTGCGCATGACGCCTACTTCCGTCCTCTCCACGCCAGCGCTATAGCGTCAGCCGATGCCAGTGCTTCGTCGATGACTCGCTCGGCGTCTGATGAGTACCGACAGTCCTGCTAGCGGATTTGCGAACAGTTCAGCCAGCATCAGCCAACCAGTAACAGAGCCGTTTGTCAGAGGGGACCTGAGGTGATGCGAAGCATCGCGGAGTTTCAACAACGTTCACGCGTGTGGTAACCAACGCAAGTGAAAATAAAGGGAACTCCGCGATGCTTCGCATCACCCAGGGTTCCCCTCGGGAGTGGTGTAATTTTAACGATCAAGCACCCACACTCCCCCCTTCTTGTCACTTGCTGTAGTAAGCTTTTTCTACCTGTGTGTTCGACGTAGCTCGCTTTTAAATGGCAAATTTAAAGATGTGACGCTGCTTACTGCCCCCGGAAAGTTTATACTCTTCACCACCGCCGACACCTTTTTAAGCGAGCACTTTCAGGGCTCGCTTTGTCGTCGCAGCTCGCTAACGGTCGTGCAAGCGACTGCAGGAATCAGGCGGCGCCGCGAGATAACGGACCCAAGAGAGCCTGGTATACCGTCGTCGGGGAGTCACGCTGAGGCTTAGAAAACCACGTCATAGCCGTTTGAACCTCGTGAACCGCTGGCGCTTGTCATATCATCTCACCGTTGTTTACCGCAAAAGAAAACTGCAGCTACTTTTCAGGCAAAATCTGTGCATATAACCGGCAGCCCCCGCCTTCATTTAGTTAGGAAAGTCGTTGGAGTGGTTTTTACGATAGTAAGCGAAAAAAGCGGCCGCGCAAGAAAAAACGGCGTGGTCGAAATGACGCAAAAAGGCTCAAGCCGCGCAAGAAAAAAATTACGCTTTCGAAATGACGCAAAACAGCTCCAGCAAACGAAATTAAAGCAAGCACAAAAAGAACGGAATCTCCCGCTGGCGCAGTTTCAGGCAGAGGGCGCGCAAGCACAGCGAAGGTGGGAAATTTGAATGGCTTATTCATCAAGAGAGGAGTGAGACAGGGCTGGCGAAGAGCGTGATGGGTTGTTGCAGTGAGCGGATAACGACGCCACCACCCACTATGGCGAAACATTGCTCTGCACTTCCGGCAGCCTTTTAAGGTAGCGGCAACCTGGACGGCGGCGTCTATTGCCGACCACTTGTCGTGAGCAGCTGGCGCACTCCACCTTTGTTTCAACCAATATAGCCGATAATATATAAATTCCCTACGGTAAGACCCCAACATAGAATACCCGCCATAGCTACATCCCCGTTGGTCGGTTTTGCAGAGCCCTCCCATCTCCATCGAGTAAAAAAAACGAGAAAAGGGCTCTGAATTAGAACCAACGTACTACTGGGTACGGGCCAGTGTCGTTCATTCAAGCGTGTTAGAGTACGCGTGCAGCTGGAAAGGCGGCGCACAGATTTCCCCATTCCGTTACAAGCAGGATGAATTCACTTTATCAGGAGCGATTGCTGTACTATAAATTTTTTTACTTTCTAACAGTAAACAATAGTCGTTCAGTTAGACCATGCAAGGCGAGGCGGCGCGAAAAAAGCTGGGCGCTGATTAATTTACCGTTTTTACAGTTATACAGTTAGGATCTTGTGTGTTTCAAGTAAAAGCCCATGACGGTCACCTTTCAGTACCCCCCCGGCCCATAAATATGAGTTACGAAGCTACTTTGTACGTTATTGGCGGTGACAGCCAGGCGGGCTACGAAGCGCGGCTCCGTGACCTCGGCTTAGGTTCTCGGGGACGCGCTTCACTGGCGCTGGCCGTCACGGAAATGATTTCTTGAGCTCTTTACTTTTGATGCTCGTCCGCATCAGGTATTGTTGCAACTTTATACATAAAACGGTAAAACCGCTAGACCAGCCAACATCATTTAAGCTCATTTTTGTACCTACGGAAATCATTGCCGGTTGTACCTATTCCTTGATGCCGGCATCGACGCGTTAGAGTCGGAGCTATGTTCTCTTAACAGGAATATATCGAAGAGCGCTTTGGTAATATTGTACAATGGCGCAGATAAGCCAGTCAAGATGCCGCCTTTTTTCCATTACTTCCGCCCACGTACTGCACGGTAAAAGAAAATGGTCAATAAAAACAGGTCAATGAATGGTCCGACTAGCGCCACATTTCATGGAGAAGCTCCTACAAACAGAGCGATGTAGCGACGTGCGAAGAAAATTGGATAACTTTCGAGAAGAAAATTGGTCATATTCGATGCTGAATCCTTTTGAGGAGGTGACTACGAAACCCCTGGACACCCACAACACGCTGATTGGGAATTAACGAAACGATTGTGTCCTTCGACTTGGGAAAGCCTGTTGGAGACATGTATTCCGGTCTACATAAGGAATTTAAGCGTGATAATTCACAACCAATTAGGATATTAAAATCCCCGGAAACCCCATTGGGGTAGCCAACTAATCCCCGTCTCCGTCATAGTAACCGAAACAGGAGGTCCATTCCATCGGAAAAAAAAAACGAATAATGGTGATATGAATAGAACGCAAGCGTACTACTGGGTACGGGCCAGTGTACGTACTACGTCATTAGCGTGCTTAGAGTGAACGCGTAGCAGCTGTGAAACAAGGCGGCGCACAGATTATCCCCATGTCCGTTACACAATGCAACACTAGTGGATTCGAATTCACTACGTTATCAGGAGCGATTTGCTGTGCTATAAATTTTTTTACCTTTTCTAACAAGTAAACAATATGCTCGTTACAGTTTATGTACCATGCAAGGCGAGGCACGGCGCGAGAAAAAGACATGGCAGCGCGACTGCATGTCATTTTACCGTTTGTTACACGTTTAATACAGTTAGGATGGCTTGTGTGGCTTTCAAGTAAAAGCCCATGACGGTCAACCTCCAGTAACAGCCATCGCGGCCCATAAATATGAGTTACGAAGCTACAACTTATAGTAACTGTATATTGGCGGTGAGCACGACCACAGGCGGCGCTACGAAGCGCGGCTCCGTGACCTCGGCTTAGGGATTCTCGCATTTGTCGTCTGCTTCACTGGCGCTGGCTCTCCCTGCTGTTTCTTTGCGCTTTGTTCACTTTTGATGCTCGTCCACACCATACTTTGTTTGTGCGTAACTTTTTATCATAATAAAAAAAGGTAAAACCGCATAGACAAGCTCAAGGCATCATTTAAAGCATCATTTTTGATACCGCTACGGAAGAAACATTGCCGGCGTCGCCCTATTCCTTTCCATGCCGGTCCTGTGCGGAGCGCGAAGAGTCGGAGCTATGCGTTAGCTCTTTATACAGGAATATATCGAAGAAAGGGAGCAGTCAGTTGGTAATAATTGACAACAGCGAAAATGCAAGACCAAAACAAATTCCCAGGCCTTCGGGGCTGTCGGCTCTGGCAGGAGACATTACGATTTCCGGTAATCATACGTAAAGTAAACCAGTTTTTGCAACCTTGCCGACCGCTCGAAAGTATTGTATCATTTCACCTTGCGTTGTCATGGCATGAAAGTATGTCGACATGCACTATGGGCCGTAAAAGATGTAGGTTGAGTTCCCAGTAACCTACTGTGCGTATAGGCGCGCGCTGGTTTTATACCAGGCTTCCAACCAGTACCGAGCCTTACTGAGCAAAAAGAGTCACGTGTGCAGTAAAAATGCAGTAACACTATGTTTGTTCAGAGCTGGAGGCATATTTCGGTACATTTCAAATAACCATATCTTCACAATATTCAGATATGCGTTACTGTAAAACTGCACACAAGCGGAGGAGTAGGAGGGCGAAGAGAAAACTTTATTCAACAGTGATATCCTGCTGGGTAGTGGGCGGGATCCTCAGTCCAGGACAAGAGAGTGAGAGGTATTCTGTTCAATTTATGGAATGCCATCGAAAGTACGACAGGATTTGTTCTTTACGCCCGAAAAACAATAAAAAAGCTGCTTGTACATATTCATCTGTTTTTATTCTTATTTTACTGGAAACGGGCCCGTATATTATTTATTGCGTTCGTTAACGAGTATACCTATCATTCAACGGCGTAATCGTGTAATAACTGTGCGGGTTGAGAGTCAGTTCGTTGTGATAACGATGGTTAAGATAGAAATTCGGGGCACAAAAGCTGCCTTCAAGTACTCTAGACAACGCCGTCTACGCCGTTTCTCCGTGACGTACCAGAAACCTTTGTATTGCATTTGCATGTGCATAAACAACGCGCCCTGCGGATATGCACCTTCTTGCACGCAGCCATAACGAAAGCCAATTTGTCGACCAGATTTAGGGGAAATGCCCAAGGTGGAGTAAGTTTCTGCCAAGGAAAATTTAACATCCACCTGAATGCAGCCATACGGCTACAAAGGAAAGCTAAACAGCTTTGTAGCGCTAAATAGCTCTAAATAGCTTTCCTTTGTAGCCGAATAGCTGCATTCAGGTGGATGTCAAACTTTCCTTCGCAAACCCAATTTGTGAAGAAGGTACTGTATGCCTTAGAGCCTGACGAAAATATACCCACAGGCGTTGTGAGCCTCCCAAACACTCCCAAACTTCCTAATAAGACGTTTATGACGGTGCAGAAAAATTAATGCGTTGGGCACAGAAGACAACATTCATCTGATACAAGTCAACAACAACAAAATAAATAAAAGACAGCTGTTTCATTTCCCGCTGTGAAATGCGGTGTAAGGGCCCGCTGCTTGGTGCGTAGCATTAGACTGTTGAATCTTTATAAGATAATCTCAAAATAACTTTAGGGAAGCCTACCCATTTGGATACTTATCGAGGGGATCTGAGCACTGAACCTCGCAAATAAGCTAGAAAGGACGAGTTACACACGCTCATCTGACCGATCCTCTGAATAAAGTTGTTCTCTCTCTCCTCGTGAGTTGATACAGCTTGAAATCATTCAGAGGTGTCAGAAGCTTGTAAAATAACTGAATTGCAGGAAATGGGCTATTTAGCGAACTACAGCATCAAAGCGGTAGGTTTCTAGCATGGACACCGCTGGCCCTCACAAGCGGAGTGTAGCAGACGACAGCGGCGCGAGTCCCTCAGACGACGTCAGAAGGAGGGGGCGCCCTCAAACATCCCACCGCCACTAGTACCTCATCTCTAACCTAACGGCAGCACAATTGTTAAAAAAGTGGTCGAAAATGCATAGCCCACAGCGCCTTTTGTCATTCCCATTAACATCGTTTTAAGCCAGGCTTACATGCCAAGGCTTCCCAGTACTTTCCAACTGCGGACTCTCAGGGCGGCACGAGTCTTCGAAGCGCGAGGCGTTACAAAAACGAACGCCCCGGTGTGTGTGGTAGAGGCCACGGTCACCATTTAACTGGTACGCCGCTCGAAAAATTCAGGGAAAATTGTACTTACGCGGAATACTTGAATGGCGAAGCTGTTGTAGGTAAGCATGGCCGGGCAGATATTTAGGTTTCAGTATCATTGTTTAATTGCATAGTTGCGGTGCTAGTAATCGTCGTCATATGCATCGAGAAGGGCGTCGTCGTCTTCGCGGCGAGTGGTGGATGCAAGATCATCCTCAGCATTGTAGACTTCCACCAGCTCTTCGTCATCGACTCGAGGCAGCGCTGGCGAGACCTGCAAATCGTTTCGGAAAGGAGTGGCACACTCGTAGCCACGTCTGCAACTATCCATAGTGGCTTCTGGAGAATGTGGCGGCAACGGTAACCTCTCTCGAGCAGGGTGTCTTTTCATTTCTCGTTTCCTTTTTCATTTTCATTTCATAGCCGCGGAGCTTTTTTTTTGCGCTGTAGCGCTTAGAAACAGCGCTGTAGCTTTTTTTTTTCCAGGTCTTTCTACACAAGGCCCGCTCCGGCACAGCGGTTACTCCTGACGTCCGCGACCGATGGACCTGGTACCGGCGTTTCGGCAGAAAGAGACCTATCCTTCCCTGCCCCCTGTGCAATGCCGACCGACCCACCATACACCACCTTCTCTGGGACTGTGCCGGACTCTCCGAGGAACGCCGTAGGTGTCGACCTCCTCACGTCACGTCCCTTCAAGAATGGATAACGCCTTCGAGCGATGAGAAAGAAACTTTAATGACTCTGTGGACATTTGCTGGACGTACAGGTCTTGTGAAAATGACCTAAATCATGTGTTCCTTGAGCGGGGCGGAGAGAGAGAGAGAGAGAGAGAGAGAAAGATTATGAAAGAAGACCTCTAAGCGAGGGAGGTGGCCGGCAGCCGGAGCTGTGCGGCGACCTTCGTAGCCCGGGCTATGATGATCTTCTGTCTCTCCGGGTCAGAGCAGCTCAGCGCTGCCTCCCAGAGCTCCGAGGAATTGATTTGAGGGAGGGGATCATATGGACAGGCCCACATGTGATGTTGCACCGTGGCCTTGTCTCCGCATAGTGGGCAAAAGGGAGAGGGATAAACTGAGGGGTGTATGTGATGGAGGAGGGCCCTATTGGGAAGGGATTCGGTCTGTGCGAGCCTCCATAGTCGTTCTTCCGTGTACGTCAGTGAGGGGTGGGCCGGTGGGTATTTGAGGCGAGAGAGGCGGTAATGTGTAGTTATTTCATTGTAGCTCAATAGGCTATCTCGGGCTGATCTGGCTCCGTGAGAGGCTACGGAGGTGGCGCACGCCCGGGAGGTGAGTGCTCGGGCTGTCGTGTGTGCCACCTCGTTACCCCCAAGCCCAGTGTGGGCAGGAGTCCAAATCAGCTCAACTTGGGTAGTTGGTGGGTTTTGAAGGAGAAGTTTTAGGGCCTGGGGTGAGATGGAACCCGCAGCATAATTTCTAATGGCCGTTTTCGAATCAGAAAATATGATTGAGGGTGGTGGCCGACTTGCAAGGGCTACTGCGATTGCCGCCTCTTCCGCCGTGACCGGTTCTGCCGTGCGGATCGTGAGAGAAGTGAGTGGCGGATTGTTTGGGGAGTTGATGACTGCTATAGCGAATGCATTGCGGTGCCGATATTCAGCTGCATCGACATACACTGTGTCTGGGCGTATCGGGTACTTTTCTGCAAGCTTTTTGGCCCTGTGCATCCTGCGGCCCCGGTGTGCATCAGGGTGCATATTTCGAGGGAGGGGGCGGATTTTGATGTCAGCGTGAATTTCCAGTGGGATAGAAGACTTGGAAGCTGTGATGATGGGCGCTTTGAGTTGGAGGCGTTGAAGCAGATGCTGTCCGGGAAGTGTTTTGGTTAGTCGATTCAGTTGTCCAATACGGTGCGCTTCTATGAGCTCCTGTGCCATGTTGTAGGTACCGGTGGCCTCAAGCCTGGCAGTGGAAGTGCCGGGTGGGAGTTGTAAGGCAACCTTATAGATTTTCCGTATTAGACAATTTATTTTCGCTAGGTCCGCGTCAGTTGGGAGGAGGTACGGGAGGGAGTAAGTAATACGGCTGATGATAAATGCTTGGATTAAACGTAGTCGATCAGCTTCTTTAACGCCGTTATTTCGGCTAGCAATGCGTTTAATTAACCCGATGGTTTGGGTGATGTGAGAAGAAAGTTGTTTTATAAAGTGCGTAGTAGTTCTGGAGCGATTTATAGTGAGTCCGAGAATTTTGATTTTTGAGACAATCGGTATAGGGGTTGACGCAATGTAAACATGGATATTTGGATTCCAATGTTGTCTTTTCCTTGGGGGTAGAAGCAATAGCTCAGATTTCGTGGGGGAGCATTGGAGGCCAGCGAGGGCAGCGCCCTCTACTACAGCTGTCGCACCAGCTTGGAGAATTTCTTCTATTTCGGCGTCACTGCCCCCCTTCGTCCAGAGTGTAATATCGTCCGCATAGAGACTATGGTGAAGATTTGGTATTTTGTTCAGTGCTTCCGGGATTTGAAGTAGGGCTAAGTTAAAGAGTAGCGGTGAAAGCACTGCTCCTTGCGGTGTTCCTATTGATGGTAAGCTAAATTCTTCCGTTTCTAGAGGCCAAGGCGGAGCGTCGCTGTTCGTGAGGTGCAGGAAGGCTTTAATGTAGTGTATGTTTTTATGCCGGGGGAGATAGTAGAAAGGCCCTGTAATATTGCCTGATGCGTGACTCTATCAAAGGCCTTTGTAAGGTCTAAGGCTAGAATTGCAGCTGTGTCGGCCCGCGGTGGTGTGGCTAGGATGTCCTGATGAAGTTGAAGATGAAATGTTCGTTAGTTTAGAGCCCAGCACGAAAGCCAAACATTGTGGATGGGAGCGAGTTCCTTTATTTATGAGTTTGAGGAGGCGAGGAAGTATGATTGCTCAAGAAGTTTCCCTATGCAAGATGTGAGTGATATTGGTCTAAGGTGATCAATGCTAAGGGTTTGCCAGGCTTTGGAATTAAAGAGATATTTGCGTGAGTCCATGTTTCAGGCAGGGTACCTGCATTCCAATGTTGGTTAAAGAAGTAAGTTAATGTGGTAACAGAGTTGTCGTCTAGATTACGTAACATTTTGTTGGTTACCCCATCTTTACCCGGGGCTGAGTCAGTTTTGAGATTAACAAGTGCTGCCCTGACTTCCGCCTCCGTAATGTCTGCATCTAGGTGCTCATTAGGAACTCCCCGATAGTCAGGAAGGGGGCGTTGTTCACCACTGGGAATGTATTTTTCTTTGAGAGTTGTAAGGAGCTGTTGTTGTGTACCAGGGTAGCTGTGTATTAACTGCGTCATGCGATTAGTTTGTGCTGTTTTGGACTGAGACGGGTCCAGTAGGTGCCTAAGCAGGGACCATGTGCGTTGCATACTGAGTGTTCCCCTTAATTGATCGCAAATTTCTCCCCATCTACGGGTTGCTAGCTCAGTCGCATATTTTTATGTCTTGTGTGCAAGTTCAGCTATTTTCTTTCTTAGTCGTTTATTGTGTTTAGTGGCTTTCCACCTTTCTCGTAGGCTACGTAGGGCTGCCCACATGCTATGGAGGCGCGAGTCTACCACGTCTGCCTGAATTTCTGGATCAAGTAGCTGATCATGCGCTTTCTTATCCCTAATCAGTTCCGCAACCCACGTGTCTAGGCTTGGTTGTTCGGAGGACTGTTCATAGCATTGGTTGCGGGTTATCCTGAAGGCATGCCAATCCGTTATACATTTTTGTTTGCGTTCAGGTTGAGGGGTGACGCTGGATGGGATGGTAAGCTGTATGATATAATGGTCGCTGCCTAAATGGTTATCCGTATTGTTCCAACAGGCATTTTTTATGTTGTGAGTAAATGCAAGATCCGGAGTGGTATCTCTCTGTGCGCTATTTCCTATTCTTGTTGGTATGTCCGGTGGTGTTTCGAGAGTGAGCCTGTGCGAGTGTGTATGCTCCCACAGTAAGCGTCCTTTTTTGGTGATTGTAGAATAGCCCCATGCAGTGTGTGGGGCATTAAAATCTCCGACTATTAGGAGAGGATGATTAATCGCTTCTTGTTTGGCTAGGGAAAACAGGGTTCTGAAAGTGTGTTTATGCTCTTTTGGGCCGCTGTATACGTTAAGTACATACAGACGAGGAGAAGACGGACATTTTGGATACATGGTAATCATGTCGTGCGGTATGGACACGCTGTCGAAGCGTTTATGGGTTGCCGAAATGTTGCGATGTACAAGAGTTGCGGTGTATGGGTTGTTGGGGTCTTGGAATGATTGGTATCCACTTAATCTGACTCGAAGACCAGGTTCTTGTATTGCTATGACGGAGGGGGGTTTAGCAACCGTGCTTATTAACATTTCCAGAAGAGAACGTTTTCGGAAAAAACCTCGGCAATTCCACTGCCAGATACAGATTTCTTTAGGGGTTGGCTTCATCCGTGATGTCAAAGTCCTGGGGTAGAGGCGCATTATACGGAGTAACGAATTGACTAAGACAGCCGTGCAGTTCCGCCCTCATCGCCTCTATCGATGCTTGCATGGCCGCTTGGGCACTAAGAAGTGATTGATAGAACTGTGTGTATTCGGCTTTCTGTTCTATGAGGGTACATTCAAGCTTTTCGAAGCGTGTTTCTGTTTGCGAGGCCGACCGTTCGGGGGGTTCATTCTGCGGTTCCTCTGAGGGTGAATTCGAGAGGGCTTTGCGCTTAGGAGGAGGCGACGTGGGGTTTTCTCTAGGGGGAGGGTGATGTTTGAGCATGTAGTTTTCTCGTTTGAGAGCTGCATTTTCTTCCTTAAGGGCGGCGATTTCCGTTCGGATGGTTTGTAATTCTCGTAATACATCAGCTAGGGGATTGTTAATTGGGGGGATGACAGGAGGGGGATGGAGCTGTGAGCTGGGAGGCGCACGTGAGCCGCTCACCTGTTGCCGCTCTATTCCAGGTGGTGTCTTGGTCATCAGGTGTTGAGAGTTGCTGGAGTGTCGCTCGTTGCTGGCCGTTTTGGATGACGACTTCTTGTGGTCCTTAGATTGTAGCGGTGGGAAGGAGTCAAGTGTTGGAGGGCTTTGTTGTCCCACAACTTGCGCATAGGAAAGCGGTCTGGGCCTCGGTCTGTAGCGTCGCGGGCAGTCCGCTGAACCCGTGAGGTGGCTTCCTCCGCATACTATGCACTGCGGAGTGCAGGGATGATTTTCGGAGGCGTCGGTGATGCCACATCGGGGACAGCGGGTGCAGTTTGTCTGTTCGGGCACACATCCAGGCGGTGGCCCGACTGCCAGCACCGGGCGCAGGCTTCGGTCTTCCGGCGTAGAGGCTTGCATCTGTATGTAGCCGCTCTGTACCGAATCCAGTATGGCACGTGTGGCCCGTCGAAAAGTATCTGCGCCATGTTCGAGGTGTTGAGGCGGCGAACATCCAGGATCTTAAGGTGAGGATTGTAGTTGTAGATACTCTGTTCTATTTGATCAGGAGTGTCCGTTTCGGGGATATTAAAGATGATACCCACAGCCGTGTTTGCTGGCGCTGGTACGTGAGTTGCTACCTCGTAACGTTGCTCACCGATTAGGAGGGATGATAGTGCTGCGTATTTCAGTGCTCGGTCTTCGGAAGGAGTGCTGACCACAATAAAATTGGATCTTGCCTGAATGCGGATCTGATCTTCACAGTTGGGAGTTACTTGAGCATGCGCTTGGATTGTGTCCGCGAGAGCCGCTACCGGAAGCGTGGCTAAGGCTAGTCCGCCTCGTGGACGCAGGACAATCTTAACGTCGTTCGGGGGGAACGGCTCACACGTTGTGATTGAACCCCATCCCCCACTGGTTTATTTCCCCTCCCCCTCCTCCTCTTCCCCCGCACGAGGCGTTTGACCTCTCCCTTCTTAAAGGCCAACTGCAACGAAAATTTACCTGCCTTAAATTGTGCTTCAATGTGTGGTATGCACCTCTAAAGTCCCATGTGACCCAATTTTAAACTCCACAAACGCGCATTTTTTTTTTATTAAAACCGTTCGAAAACGCCACTTCAGCCGACGCAGTCATTCATGCATTCATTTTTGCTATAGCACTTGCACGAGAAGTGGACTCGGCGGTCATTCCGAGGCACGCGCTCCCGCGATCGCCATTTTCTCGCTGCTCGAGGTTTTGGCATTTTCTTTCCTAATGCCACTGCGCGTGCTGGGGACGCTTGGCGGTCGCCGCTAGGTACGCTCTCAGCGACGCTGGGCATTTTTCCTTGTATATTTCTTGTTACGGCGAAATTACCGCTTGAAAAACAGCTCCGCTGTTAAGACATGATACGGATTCAAAGCTTAACTTCGGAGCACTCGTATATGCGCATTGAGAAAATTAGTTATTAATTGGCTCCACTTCCAAGATTCCACATGACTTAGACCTCAAGCTCATACGTCTCACCACTTGGATATACATTTTTAACTGATTTGTTATAAATAGGCACCACTTTCAAGAACAATATAGAGTCAAAAGAAAAGTGTGTGCATGTATGCATGTGTCTGAATTACGGTTGACTAGCGTAAATCCACGTTTACAGAGTCGAACGGCTCACGAGCTTTTGCCAAACCTTCCTGGCAAGGCAGAAAGGTTTCTTTACCGCACGACACCTGCGTTTAATGTTTCCCCGGCAGCACCTGTTCAAACGCTAGCTTTTTTCACAACACACCAGCCGTGCGGAAAAGCTCGACACGCGCATAAAGCGCATAGACACCGGCCAACTGGACGGGTGGCGCCGCCTCTCGGCACGCCCATCGTTCCGGGAATGCGCTTGCAATTTAGAGCGGGCTGGGTGTCTGGTTTTGTCGAGTTTGCCTGTGTGCTCTTGACGTTTTGCTGTCGTGCTGAAATATGTCCGGTCAAAAAAAAAAAAAAAAAGTCTAACCAAACGGTCAGTGTTGTTGGTTGCCTAACACGTATATAAACTCGTAGGAAGCTTCTATAACCGGCTTCCATCCCACCGGTTTCCGCGCTGGTGTGAATGGAGAGACACCTGTATACGGCCGGTTTGAATAGAGGGGTACTCACGCGCCGAGTTTCACCTACTGTGTGGTTGTGGCAACGCCGTTTCAATTTACCAAATATTTATGTTCCTTCTGCTTCCCACATATGACGGTACGGGAGTCTGGGAGCATAAGCAACACTTTACGCCCTTAGACGTAATTTTATCGGCAATCGAAGAAATTCCATAGCTCATAAATTCCTACTTATTCCCAAATGTGTACAAAAAAATATCCGGCACCGATAAACTGCCCGGGATGTAAATAGTAGTGCGTCAACTAAATTTTTTTAGTACTCAAAAATTCTTTAGGTTCCTCAACGTCAACAGCGTCAGTTAGGGTATTTAGTCATGGTAATAGTGTAAATACATGTAAATTCGTTGCTTTAAAGCTACCATGAATACAGTAGCGTAGCTACCCAGCACATAATTCGGAATGGTCTTCGGACTGGTCACAAACCCGCCCAGGTAAATTGGCCAATGGAGATGACGGCTGCCTCGAGAAGGCCACGCGCGTCTAGGCAATTTCCCCTAGGCTGCGACCATAATGAACCTACCCACAATCCACTGATACATATTCAGAGTTATTGGCCAGGAATGAGGAATGATTTCGGTCACCGACTGATCCCTACGGAAAATTAGCTAATGCCCATCACCACAATCTTTTCGCATGCCAATCGCGTAAGCAGACGTCAGAGAGCGCTGAGTAGTTTCTTTGAGTAGTTGTACTCCAAACACAAACCTTTCGGAGAAAATAGAACAAGGATGAGGGAATGGGCGCCTATGGGAAGTAATGAGAGCAGCGCGTCGACGTAACATGGTCTTAAAAACTCTGTAAATTGGAATGGAGATGGTGCCTCGAGAAGGCCACGCGCTCTAGGCAATATCCCGGCTGAAACCAGATGGCACCTCCACAATCCACTACACCTTCCCCATTCTGTCTAGGTAGTGGACCTACGCTTTTTCCGACGATTATCGAACCGGGGGGAATGCCCATTTCTCAATCCTTGGCATTCAAGCACGAAAACTAACCGAAGCGTTTCATGGACAACTTTGTAATAGGTGCGATAGGTGCCCCGTTTGCATCAAGGGAGCTTTTTACTCTCACGTCACTTTTTATTGTGCGTTAACGATGAGAGGGGAAAGACTGGGGCTCTAAGCACCAATGGCGGTAAGCACAACTGGTATACTGGAAGAAATGACAACAAATGACAAGAAATATCTCGGTGAAAATCTCTGCAGCTAGCCCACTTGGTATTAAATGCAGAGCATTTCAGTAACTCACGATGTCACCCGCGTTGACGTCCGTAGTCGTAGTCCGCACCCCTCCCCCTACACTATATAAAAAAATACTATCCGGCGCCTGGTTTCGATCCCTCGACCCTGCGGGCTGAACGCATGTACATGGTGCTCTACCCACTGCGCCACAAGCCGAACAGAATGGAGGCTCGAACGCGCCTTTATATCCTTGACTCATTCAAACTACGCCAAGAAGCTGCTGATACAACGCATTTCACTACACCAACTCCCCAAACACTAAACGTTAACGCAATACACCCACCTCCTATGCGACGCATTTACTCGAGTCCCCCTCGCGGGGAGATGGGCCCAATTTTTTTGGAGTGGTGGCTGATTTCTGTAGTGTAGAACCCTACAGGGTAGGGCGGTAATCCCTTTATATTAAACCGATAATCCGTTGCATAAACCGTGGAGCACTTAATTTAAATCGTAGGTTTAAGGCCCGACATGGCGCCGTCAGTGTTCAGGCATATGCCACCCAGTGAAGGCTCTCGAGTGCGATTCCCAAGTGGTTCCAAGTCGTAGCGTAGGCAGAAATATATTTCGGATGGTGTTATACGGTACCGGCATAAAAAAAAGAAAAGACTGGCCTTTCGCCGAAACAATGTCATCTTTCTGCATGAATAAATTTCGAAATTACCAAAACTAAAATCACCATTACCAAAATCACCAAAACTACCCCCTGGATACGCCCCTGGTTCCTAGGATCTGAAGATCTGTATAAGCATAATGGTAATTATACACCAGTAATGGCCTTGTTAGCGATAATACGTGAAACAGAAAAGAGAACTAGTTTTGAACAATTCTTACGATATCCCGGTCAGTACCACGAAATTTAGATTCAGCATGCAAGGCGCTCTAATTATTCGGGTCCGAGGCTAGGTTTGCCCTCGCTAGGATGAAGATAAAACAGGGCAAGATCGCTCTGTGATTGTTACAGCCCTAATGCGGGCTGCGCGTCATTTATATGGCCTTAAAAAAAGCAATTGTGAATTACTTCATCTGACTTGCAGCGAAAGGAGCGTAAAGCGGTAATTTGTAGGAACTAGCGTACATTCTAGTCATAACATTCCTCCGCGGAGTCCCATCAGCGCGGGTACCGCAGAGATTTGCGCCGTCCGCCTTTATATGAATGCCCCCTACTGATAGACCAATTATCTTGACCTTTCTCCGCTGCAAACAACTAAATGAATATCCCAGCTGCGAAAATGTCCAGCTGTAATCGTTTCGAAATTCCGATAACCTCATAAACCTCCACACAAACGTTTCACTGTTATTACTCATGTGGTTACATTCTTCTTAGACACAAACATATGACATATACACTGAACTGTAATCTACGGAACAGCTGCACTGAGAGTTCTTGATGCCCAGCACGGGATGTATAGCTGCAGCTATAGACATGTTCGACGTCTCTGATGACTCGGACCATATGATGGCGGTGGGAAGTTCGAATGGTGTTCTTGGTGTCCGCTACATTCTGTCGGCTGTTGGCACACATATCCTTGCTGCTTTTAGGTTATGCTTTGCTGTGGATAACCTCACGAAGCTGTGGAGTCATGGAATCAGTCAAACTTTTCAATAAGTCAAACACTTCAAACCCATGCCTTAACGGTGGGGACCGAATCACTAGCCCCCGCAGGCGGGTCGTAGATGCCACCTACTCGGACTATTTCACCATTCTACGCGACCACCAACCAGAACGGCTAGCAGGGCAACGTAGGCTGTCGTAAAGACCGGAATGTGGAGGCTGCGTGCCGATGACGAATCGACTTTCTTCACTGTCACCTGCTGACTAGCGGGACTGTCTGTGGTCACGTCCCCACCCGGTGGTGGCACTGTCATGTTCACGAGCGAGAACATCTTGTCCTTGATGTTCTCCACAAGAGGCGCAGCAGGGAGGTCGAAGCAGCTTCCTGCACGCGGACTGGTGCCTTCGGGACAGCGGCAGTGTCCCGCGCGGCAGACGGCCCTGGCGGCTTCGCAGTCCTTCGGCTTGGAACACTCTGCGCCCAGTCCGCTCCGAGGAACGCACGACTGGTTGTCTCGGTTCCGGCGAAATTCTTCCAAGCAGGTGCAGCGGCCCTTGGCACTGCAGGCGCTGTTTTGCACGGCGTAGGAGCACTGTTCGTCGTAGTGGCATGGCCAGCCAATATAGCCAAACGAGCGACACGTGGTGTGCTTTGAGTTGAGTGGAACAGGAAGGAAGTCTTTGCACTCGCACTTGCCGAATGTGCAGAGCGCGTTGCGCGCGTCACAGTCGCCGTTGTCGATGCAAGAGTTGTTGAATGCACCGGACACTTGGATGCCCGCACGGGCGTCGGCGTCATCAATGTTCGCTACGCACTCAAAGCTGTAGTTTCCCGTGGCCGTAGGCAAGCACCTCGAGCCTCTGGAGCCGAAGGCGCGATATGATAACCTTCAGGCCGCCGTCACGTTTCGAGAAAGCCGTCTCGATGCTCACGAAGTCTTCGGGGGAGCGCCCATTCACGCGCCAGGTAACGCTAGCTGCCACCTTGTAGCCGGCTAAGCAGAACAGCTCCACTGAACTGTTGTCCATGGGCGTCTTGTAGATGGCTGCCTGCTTGTACACAGGCTCGACGTCGGGGATGTCAAAGTTGATCCGTGAGCCACCGCTAACCAGGTGTACCTCGAGGTCTTTAAATGTACCGAACCGCTTCTTTAAGAAACCGTCCGAGAGGCTCAGGTGAGCCTTGCGGTTCCGCCGCAGTTCGGGAATGACGTACGCTTCCTCCACCACGCTCCGAGGGGGGCCAGGATGCCGCGGAAGCAGTGGGCGCTGATCTTGATCATGACGAAATCTGTTTACACGCGCAGCTGCTGTGCGAGCAGCTGGCGGACGAAGTAGGCCTACGGTAACTAGCTTTTTAACTATCGAATCTTTGTCGACCTTTCGCAACCTTACGAACAGTTTTCTTCGCTTGGTCTCAAACGAAGTCGTTGGAGGCGAAGTTGTCGTGGTCGGCCGCGTTGTTGTGGTGGTGGCCGCAGTACGATTCGGGATACGCACAGCGAAAAAGGGCAGCTTTCTCGTGAACTTCCGTAGGCCAATGCGTCTCTTCCGCGGCACAATCTCCCCAGGGTAGACTCGCATTCGGCTCATGTCTGGAGCACGGGGATGGTTTGTAACGTTGTCGAAAACCTCGCGGACAGCTTGACCAGACAAGGCAATGTTGTCGCCGAGGAAGCGGTTACTGTCGTCGCTCAGGATCTCTTGGAAGACATTAGCGCGTCTCAGAAATGTTTCGGAACACGTCGTCGTCGTCGGGAGATTGATGAAATGGGCGCACTATTTGCGCCACCTCTACTGGAGCCTCTTGCTGGTCGATTTTACCCTCGTAAAACCGCGGCCACTGCTTCTTCACGCTTTCGTGGTCGCCGGGCAGCTCTCGATCTCCATACCGGAAACGATCCTCGAAGGCAGGCGGCAACTGGCGCTTGCGGCTTTCGGCCTCCCAGGCGTCTTGGAAGCTGCGTGAGTACCCGCTCCCCGAGCCCGCCCAAACTGTAGCCACGCACGTCAAAACCTGAAGCAAGTGGGGCACGATGAGCATGATGGGGACGGCTTAAATCGATGCGAGAGCCGGCACAGCGAACAGGGCTTGAGGTAACGTCGACGTCGCTTTGTCGTCGACGTTGTACCGTCGTCGCTCCGGAGTCATGGTCACGCCATGCGGCCGGCAGTTAGCCAAGGCGACGCCGACTCGGATCAGCGCCAATACAAAGCATCGCTTGTCTTTCTCTTTTGTTTCTAGCATATAAAACATACCCCATGTCTGTAAGGACGAGGGCCCCCTCAGACGCCACGGTAATATCTTTTTCCCTTATGTTGTTCGCTATACGGCACAATATTATTGAATTATTATTATTACAATATTATGCGTCGATGTCAGATGACTGGAGTTCAAGGACGTAAAGCTACACCGCGACGGTGAGGCACGTTGCAGTTAAGGTATGTAGATGAGCTTCAACCTCCGGACATGATTATAAGCTATAAAATCATTTCAATTAGATACACGAGTGCATTTTTCCCTGTTAAGTTGGCAGAAACCAATCTTCAGTGGCAGCAAATCGAACTTTAGACAACAGGTGTCGCAATCTACACTTGAGCTGACGGCTACACATCATTTACTGCAAAGAACGGCACTTTCTGCTTAAACAATTAACAATTTTCTTGTTCGCGCCATTCTGAACCATTTTTCGCGAACTATAAAAGTGCAAATACTAACCATGTGAAATTAACACTTTCCCGTGGAGTTAGTTTGGAACTTCTTTTTTTTTTTTCTGGCGTCATTTTTTGCTATTTAGTTTCGAGTATTTTATGTGGCGCCATGTACGTTGTACTTAGACGCTGAAGAACGTGGAGAGTACAGAGCATAGATGCTGTTCTTGGGATCCGCACAAATCTATTCAAAATAATTTCCATCTTCCAATCTGCTCCTAGTTTCTCAATCGACATTGCAATCAATATGCTGAATCGATATGCATTCATTGTACACCCTGCGGAATATTTTGAGTGGTAATACAAGTACTCTTGCAAAATAAACCAACGACCGCGGATAACGTGTTAGCGGTAACAATAACGACGACTGGCGACTGCGATGGTATAACCTAGCTGCGTTAATCGTATGGCTTTTACTTCCGCTGGCTAACTATTACTTACGGTACAGCGTTTTATGCATTTTCCTCGCAGTACTGAGTTTTTTTTTTTTTGCCTGTGTGTCTTGTGTTTGTTGTGTGGTGTATTGTGTTGGCGACTGTCGCAGCGTTATCTATGGTGAGTGGCCCAGTGTTTTTAACCCTATTATTTGTTTGTTTTGGCTGTAGCGAGATTGGCGTTACTCTAGTAGTATTAGGGTGTCGTAAGGCTTAATCCGTCAACTGGCTGATGCCGGAATTGTGGCTGTTATTGCCAAGCGGCTTTCAGAGCTTCATTAGTTGTTTAATTTTCACTGTAATTAATGCACTCTCAGTTTCATCTCGGCGTACGACTCTCTTCGGAGTAGTGCAAAAATGTATTGCAGTTTGTATAGCGCACATTTCTTAACACGGGTCTTCGTAGGCCAGGTACGCTTCTCCGGACTGAACCAGTTGTTTTTGGTTCCGGTTAGCGCCATATTTGGATCACAGAAGGGCGCTCCTATGATAATGAGAGATTGCCCTTACCCAGAAAAATCAAGCTGTAAGGATAGTCTAACAAGAACAAAAAAAAAATCCCGGGCCGTCTCCACTAAAGTGAAACTTGTGAAGGGGTGAAGAATGCCGTGTATAATTGTAATCTTGGCCCACGGATATGAAATGGTTTTTGCCCACGGAGATGGAACCGTTGGGGGCTAGAGGTATGCAGCTTTGCTGTAAAAGTCTCGTGTCTTTGAAGTCCGAAGCGTTCTGGCGCGAGGCGTTCGAAAACGAGTACCCCGGTGTGTCCTTTTACAAGGTGAACGTTTGGGCAAGTTGGTACTAGTTCATTTTAAAAAATAGTTACAGCGCGAATAGAAAACAAGGATACAGAAAGAAAAACAAGGTCACAGTAGTAGTATTAGTAGTAAGTATTGTTGAATAAGGCGGACTTAGCCTTGCATAGCTGCCGGCAATTGCTCCGCCTAATCGTCCCCAATACCATATCAAACTCTCAAAGTCATCACACCTCACTTAGTCCTAAAATAACAGACACGCAATGTCAACACACCTCACTTAGTCCTGTGGACTGCAAGAATCCGAGTAGAGATGAGACACCTCTCTTCGACAATCCAGTGGTCCCTAGGAAAAATAATGTCCTCCGATGTAGCATGGGGCACTCTTAACTTCTGGAGATCACGAAAAAAGTTCGTCCGCTCAGGGTTGGTTTTGGAGCCCTCCTCCAGTCATCTATCTGTGTCCTTGCTTTCTATTCCCGCTGTACCTATTTTTAAAAAGTTATTTTATTATGCGTTTTTGCCCATGGAAATGAAATGTTCTTGCACTAGGGGTGGGAAAAAGAGCGTCCCGGTGTGTTCTTTTAGTACGAGTTACGTTCTAGCAGGACGCGCTGGAAAACGAGTGTCAAGGTGTTTTCGTACCGTGACTACATGAGACCACGACGACAGGAGACGCCGACAGGACGACAAACTAAGGGGCTTTGACCCTAAAACGTGTGGTACCATGTGGCGCTGCATGCCACTCGAATGTGACCGAAAGAATATAACGATAAATGGGGAACCGGGGTTCTTAGGGAATGCGCAGTTCCAACCACACATATTCAGCAGCGACGTGGTGAGCTTATCGCTGAGCTTTGATAACCAATACTTCGGAATCGATACTAATAGATATTTTCCTGAACGTTTCGATCATGGCAGTCATCCATGGCGTGGGCGTCAGCTATCACCATTATTTTAGCCCTCCCAGCGCAGGCTTACGAAATACGTTCAGGTGTATCCTGACTTGGAGAAGAAGGTCGTACTATCGATCTATTCCACCTATTTATTCCACCGGTAACAGACCCGCGTTTCAATGTTACTCCATCGGACAACTTGGCGTTGTTTGAAAACTGATCCGGCTGGCCGAAGTCGCCGCTAGGGCCCACGGAATCCTGGCCGTCGACTAGGGAACTGCAGTGTGCCGGTGCTCGCAACAAGCGCTTATTTCTATTCAACGTTGAATAAATTAAATTTTAAAGACGATAGTATTTCTTAGAAGAGAGAAATAAACGTTTATTGGCTGAGAAGACTAGCTAGAGATTGGTCCTTGCCGTTCCGAGGTGGTTGTATACCGGTTGTATGGGCGCTTGCATTGTCTTGTGGTGCGGCAGTCAGTGTTGTTGAGGATGCTTGGCTATCCACAGGTAGGTCTGGACGGCGGTCTTCGCAAGGGCACTCCAGGATCATGTGTGCCAAGGTGTCGGGTATGTCGCAGTAAGGGCAGAGATATGAAAATTGCGTGGGGTAGATGCGGTTCATGATTATTCGGTCTGTGTACGTGTTTGTTTGGATGCGACGAAAGGTTACGCTGTCTTCCTTGGTGAGGTCGGAGTGTGTGTGGGGTGGGAGGGGGACATCTCCTCCGCTCAAGTCGGTAGTGCCGAAGTATGGCCCTGTAGGTGATGGGTACGCCTGCTGCGCTGGTGTGCTCTTCGGGCTGGTGTGCTCTCGGGCTGCAGCGTGCACTGCTTCGTTTCCCCCCATCCCTTCATGCCCCGGGATCCAGGTGACGTAGGTGTCAGGAAGTTGGGGGCGCGTCTTTAAGATTTTAAGTGTCGTCGCGGACACGCGTCCTTTTTGGTAGTTCCGACATGCCGCTTGGGAGTCGGTGAATATCAGTGCTCGGTCACTGCAGGTCGTCATCAGTGCTCGGTCGCTGCAGGTTACGAGCCGGTATTGTTGCCGACGTCAATTCCCTGCATCGTCGGTCCGTGACGCTTATTGCGAAAGCAATGTGGTCTGCGTATCGAGCAGCGTCTGTGTATCTGGGGTTGTGATCTTTTTCATATTTTCGGAGGAGTGCCTTTTACCTTGCCTGTCTTCTGTCTTTGTGGTGAGTGGGGTGCATGTTACGTGGTATGCGTGATATACAGATTGTCTCTCGGAGTTCCGATGGTAGTCTCGCTTTTTGGTCGGTGTCCTCGATGTAGGTTTCACTGTAATTGACAAAGCGAAGTACTGCTCTGCCTGTAGGAGTGAGCTTGAAGCGTTAAACGCAGAAATTTTGGTCTGTCTATCTGTATTGAAAGGATAAATTTATTGTAAAAATCCTGGTATCAATGATACAACGTAACAATCAGAAACAATTAAACAAGTGCAGCGCCTGTTGCTACAAAACTAATAGAGCGCGAAGGCTGCAAGTAACAGACACTTACAGAAACATATAAACAGCTTCAAGTTGATTGTAGACAAAAGATTAACATACAAAGAATTTAGAGTTGCTTACAACCAAAAGATTAACATGGAGTAAACAATAATACAAAAACATTCGCTTCAAGAATGCAGCAATATACAGAACAGGTTTGGTTTTATGTCACAACGGGTACTGTACCACACTAACACGCAATTTTAACACCAAAATCACTTGTTACAACGAAAATCCCTAAGGACACAGGTCTGGAAAACTGGCATAAATAATAACCCTTTTGTTCGAAACCTCAATAAACCGGGTAGACCAATGTCGCAGAAACTCTTCCTCACCCAACAGGGCCAACTCGCCTTCCAGAAAGGTCACGACATGTTGTCTGAAAAAGGAAGCAAGGGCCACTGCATACGTAGCCTGCGATTCTGTGCTACAGCCCTGCAGCGATTACGCCATAGTATATAATCGCCAATTACTACGAATAGTTTGCCTAGGGGTGTGCCAGGGCACTGTTCTCTCAGTTGATACCGTGCAAGCCCCAAACTTGGAGCGGCACGGTGTATGATGCGCCAAAAGCAACGCGCAACACTGCAGCTTGAGAAAGTGTGAGCCGTGGATTCTGGTTGACCGCAGTTGGACAGGAAGAGTTCTGTGTTCCTCCCCAGCGAAATAATCTGTCTTTTGTGGGAAGAATTAGCCACGCTTTTTGCCACTGGATGTTTTTGGCGTCCTCTGGCAGCCTACCTGAAGTCAGCCGTAACCAGGGGAAATCTGGTGGATCCACACGTCTGCCCGATCTCGCAGTAACTATTTTTTCACACAGCCTGGCAGGTTGTTCATTCACAAAATCGAGATCAGCATCCAGTGCACGAATTTCCTTAGCTAAAGTAATGACGGCCTTGAAGAGTCTTGACGGGATAGCTGCACTGGGGTGCAGGTTTCTGGCCAAAGTTGGACAAAGAACCCGTCTAGAAGGACCGAGAAAGTATAGGATCAAAGGTCTGCCCGGAGCTTCTACGTCACTGAGAAGTGAAGAGACGACTCTAAGGGCCAACAACTGGCTCATGAGGTCGATGCAAGGAGACTATAACCCCCAGAGCGGCGTGGGAGGCGCAGGGCATCCTTCGCTAAACGCTCCGGCTTCCATTCCAAAAGAAAGAAAAAATGTCCGGGGACACTGTGTGTAACAGGATTAGGAGGCAGCATAATCCTGGAGACAAAAAGAATTTAGCAAGAAAAACGCATTTAATCAGATACGATTTCTCCGAAAAAGAGAGGTTGAAAGACCTAGCCCTGGCAACATTCTTTTGAATATCATCAACTAACTCGGGCCACATGTCTGGAGAAACACCTTCTTCGGTAAATTTGACGCCGAGAATCTTCAGTCTCGAACTATTTTTAAGTTATGGATGGGGGCGAGTGTAGCGTTTCCCAGCGGGAGGACAGCACTTTTTGTGACATTTAATTCGGCACCTGAAAGTCGAGCATAAGACGCGAAGTCACCTAAAACACCTAAAACAGCCGTGAGGCTATCAGTGTCCCGGATAAAAATAGTCACGTCATCTGCGTACGCAGACACTTTAACCGAGCCTTGTCCGGGCAGGGGGAGACCCCTAATTTTGGGATTATCAACGAGTTTTCTGATGAAGGGGTCTAGACATAAGACAAAAACAAGCGGCGACAAGGGGCATCCTTGTCTGACACCCCTAATCATACAATTCTTGGAGAAGCTGAACAAATTCAGGGGGAAACCCATATGCCTGAAATATGGCAAGCAGGTATGAATGATTGACCCTATCAAATGCCTGTTTTTGGTCTAAAGAGACACACAGGCCAGCAATACCAGTTTGGCGCGTATAGGCTAGTATGTCTCGGGTTAGGCTAAGTGCCGAAAAAATATTTCTGTATGGGACCGAGCCAACCTGTTGGAGTGAGAGGAGGTCCGGCCAGAGAGCTTTAATTCTGGACACCAAAAGGGAAGTTAAAATCTTGTAGTCCGAATTCAAAACGGTTATTGGTCTGTAAGAACTCGGTAGAGAGGGGTCTTTTCCTTCGTTCAAAAGTAAGATTAGACGGACTCTCTTAAACGAGTTTTGAAGCCGCTAATCTGCTAGGATTGAATTGATAAGTTGCACTAAGGAAGAGCCTAATTCTTGCCAGCAACGCTTGTAGAATTCCGTTGGCAAACCATCCGGACCAGGCGCCGATCCGGTTTTCATTTCTCTTAAAATGTCGTAGAGCTCGGAACAGGTTACGTCCTTCAGTATTTGGGAATGTATGCTTTGTGGAACCTGTCTGTTTGTGACTCGATTCAGCCACACGGCCAAAGCGAAGCAGAGGCTGCCAGTAGTCTTAAATACCCACAGCCAAATCTAAACGTCTGAAGTCCGGTGTCAATGTTCATACTTGTCAACATTGTTGCACAAGAACAGGGGATTCCGAAAATATGAGGCAGAAAATGAATGCACAAGTGTTATTCGCAGTGTTATTTTATTAGAAAAATCATGGATACTTGGCTTTTGTGAAGGCAAATCTACATGGGGACGACCTTAGAGGAATGCAACACGCGTAATTTCCTTGTGCTGTGCGGGAATGGCAGCTCGACACAAAGGACAGCGAAAATCGGGCTCGCAGCTTTTTGAAGACTTTACTGTAGTCAAAGTCTGAGACTGCACCAGGTAGAGATCCTGTAGATGACGAAGTTCGTGTGGAGCTGCAGAAAAGGTGATCTCAGCTAGCTCCATGGCCAGCTGCTAGTTGACGCAGTCGAAGCAGAAGAGCCGACTCTTTCCCTTTCCTGACATGTGCTTATTTATTTACACTTACACCTTTACGAGATAACTACAAGTAGCCACAATGGCAATTACTTCGTCACTCTGTCAGCCGTCCAGCATCAGGTCAGTGCCCGTACTCAGCTATGGTCCTTTCATCCGTCATCCTCTTCCCCTTAAATAATGGTTAATATGTGTTAAGCAACATTTCCTCTTCCTCCAGGCTGGGCAACTAATTTAAATCGCACCAGTAACATTTGGCAAACAAATGAATGGGCTATCATGTCTCCCCCAAACAGCGCGGAAACGCGACAATTATTTCTCCGAACTCATGAAAAAGTTCCACTGATACCGTTTAATTTCTCGCCATCCGCTTCCTGGCCACTTGAAGAGGAAGGCATTTCTTGTGTTGGCGGGGGGAGGGGAAGTTAGGGGGGGGGGGTTCAGTCGGTGACAACGCTGTGTGTGTTGCTGCCTTTTCCCTGCGACCTAAACTCGGAAGCAAGCCAATTCCCCGTACGAATCTCTCACGTAGGCCTAGCGGTTTGAGGAAATGGTGATTGAATTAACTGGCGGCGGAGAATGGAGTTTCCTCAACCCGAGACTGTGCTCTTTGCCATAAACCTTCTTTGTCGCATCCCCTGGGTATTGTGTCTCATGATGGTTATTGCTGCGCCGATGCACAGGCGCCGGGCTAGACTGACTTAACAACAATAATCTTTCTAGGTTTATCTTAACGTCAACGAAAAAGTGGGCGGTTTTGTCACTCGAAGAACACTTGCCTTAGTGTTTCCTAGTCGTCCCAGTGGTTGAACAGTCTGACCGCTCTATCTGCTCCAAGGAGGCTACAGGAGCTCAGAAGGTGACCCGTTAAAGGATGGTGGCTCCCTGGGTTGTTGATGAACTATCCAACAACTGGTTGTGTTGGTGATTGTCGCAGCGTTATTTATAGTGGTGGCCACGATGTCTTCTTCTTCAATTTCTCTGGAGGCAGTCCGAACTGGGTTGTAGACCTTGCTGTCGATGGCTGGCACGAGTTAGGCTTGCTGGGCGACCTGCCGGGAATTTAGGGTTCTTGTACCCAGCAACTCTACCAAATGTCACGTGCAAGAACGATGCAAAGTTCTTTCATTGAACAAGGAGTGAACTGGTGCTCCGGAAATAACCTACAAATACACAAGCGGCAAAAAAAGCCGTCAACAAAGCGACACGCACAGTAAATAGTCGGTGAATGCAATGGCGCGGCGTTTGCCCTGCGAGCATTTTAAGTGCAGAGCACTTTAGGCGCTCGCCTTGTCGTCCTAGCTCGCTCGCTCGACCCAAGTTTATAGAGCACCAAGGCGGCGTCCCGGGGTAACGCTGTTGTTCGCGGCGTACCCCAGAGGCTTCGAAAGCGAAGCGGTTTTTATAGTCATAAGCGTTCGAAACTCGTGTAACGCTGGCGCTTGTCATACATCTTCCCGTTGTTTAGCGCAAAGAAAACTTTAGGTACATTTGAGAAAAAATATACGTAATTAAGCGGCAGCGCTCGCCTTCCTTTAGTTAAGGGTGCCCGTTGGGTTGGTTTTTACTAAACGCAAAATGTGGCACTGCAACGCCAGCGCGTGCGGGGAGAAAAGCACAAAGAGAACAGAACTCCCGCTGGCGCAGTTTCAGGCAGGGGAAACGGGGGGGGGGGGGGGGGGGGGGGGCGAGCACTGCGAAGGCGGGAAGTTTGAATTGCATGGGGTGGTAGCAGTAAGCGGATAACGGCGCACAGCCAATTATGGCACTTCCGACAGCTTTCACATTGGGTGGAATGGCTTTAATTTTTTGTCTCGCCTTAATTGTTTCCGGAGCCAAAGCATTAGATCGACTACAACTCCGCCTGTTAGCACTGCCGGGCACCCGTCCAGTTCCGGCCGTACCTACCCTTGAAGTGCCCGGAGTTTGCAGCAGGGATGCTGGAACTGCTGACCGCGTCGAGAGGCGTTCGGCCACTTGACCAACATCTACTGCCGCCGGGCTGGGCCAGGGTTCGGGGAGGAGTCCCACAAGGCCCTGGGATCTTACCTGGATTCCTCGGGAACTCCCCGCACTCCGCTTCCTGGTCCAGTGACTACGGATTTACTGAAGGACTAAGGACTGCGTACGGTGTTCACTAGGCGATTTTTTCTTTCTCCCCTGTGTATGTGTTTTCAGTACCCCCTCTCTCCTCTGTCTCTCCTCTTTTTCGCCTGTCATTCCCTTCACCCACCCCCCACACCAACACGACGGGCTTTTGCAGAAGACTGTAATATAAAAGACTGTACAGAGTATGGACTCACTGAACTCTATCGTTCAGTGGACTCACTGAACTCTATGCCCTGTCCTTTCTTTTCCCGTTCTTTAGGGGCGGAGCACTTTAGGGGCTCGGGCTATTGACGTCTCCTGTATTCGTCGTCGCGTCATTTAATCACAGTACTAAAACACCGGGGCACTCGTTTTCCAACACCTCGCGCTAGAACTTTACATCTCCGTGGGCAAAAACGCGTACTAAAAGAACACACCTGTACACTCGCTTTCCAACGCCTCCCGCTAGAATGCTTCGTTATAATGAAGGAATAATCAGGATTTAATTGCATTAATAACAGAAATTTGTTTGATTCCGTCTCGAAATTGGTTTTAAACGCCGGGTTATCTCCTGTAAAGCATACTTCTTAGCATGCTGGGGTGCGTGACACCAAAACAACTTACGACCAGTCTTTCTCTAGTTTAACTGCTTTATTCCGGTTCAGTGCAACAGACGGCGCCACCGGCTCAGCAAGCGCGTGATTGCTCCCCCCAGCAGCGCTTCTTCGGCGCCTAATCAGCGCGCGTTGTGTGTCGAGAGAGAGACTTAGAATTTTTGAACACACCTATACACCGCACGCTTCGCCCCTCCCAAGGTTTCAAATTCGTGGAGATCGCCTAGTATTTTTTTTCCTTTCGCGGCCACCTTTTTTCTGTTTTTTTTTTCAATGGTCCCTTAGGATAGTAAACCAGGTCATAGCCTTGTTAATACTCCTGCCTCTTTTAGGGGCGAAGCTCCTTAGGGCGTGGGTCTGTCCATCCTCGACGCATGTATGTAGCCACCTCTAGTTTAGTTCTTGGATTGTTTAACTAGATGGCGTGGCTACCTCTAGTTTAGTTCTTGGATTGTTTACTAGATGGCGGTACTTGTATATGATGAAAAGATGCGCTTGGATTGTTTACTAGATGGCGTGGCTACCTCTAGTTTAGTTCTTGGATTGTTTACTAGATGGCGGGGAGCGTTGTAATAAAATCCGTTCGCTGTTGGCGCGCGCTCGGAGTCGCCCGATGGATAAGGCTGCAGATGTGCGAGCCCGCGAGGCAGAAGCGCTCCGTGAAGCTGCGCGACGCCGCCGCCAAGATCCTGCCGTACGAGAGCGGGAGGCCGAAGCGTGTCGTCTGGCTGCGCGACGACGCCGCCAAGATCCCAGCGTTCGAGAACGAGAGGCCCAAGCGTCACGGCAACGGCGCGAGGACCCTGCCGTACGCGAAGCGGCACGGCTGCGGCGCGAAGAGGATCTCCAAAACGTCAGAGAACGGGAAGCGGCGAGAAAGCGCGCGTATCGGCAGGCAGAGCCCGATGCAGTGAGAGCTCGTGAGGCGTCTGCAAAACGCATCAGGCGAGCTCAGCCCCAAGGTGCCGACGCGCGGTTTAAGCGAGACTTTCTAGACGTTACGTTCGGACACAGATGTAGTGGGCGAACTTTCACTGAAGAGTCACGGTTTTACCGATGATTTCCCCTCAGGAGCTTCGCCCACTCATCATCATTCACCCCGTGGATATGCTGTGAATTTTTTTTTTAACCTTTTTTCCTTCCTTCCTGACAGTGTTGTACGGAACGGCTTCCTGGAACTAGTTCTTTTTGGGAGGAACGGAGGAACGCCACCGTTCCATTAAGAGTGGGTGGAACTGTAACGGTAACTCGTTACGTTTACGAAGGAACGTCAGAGGGAGCGGCGTTCCTTCTGGAAACGTTCCATCGCTAGTATTTGGCTGTTTTTCATGTCAAGGCTTTAGGGCGCTCATAGTACAAAAAGCCACATGCCGCTACTGTGTTAATATTTTTTTAAGATGCCCAATTTTCCCGCCCTTCCGCTGAACGTGCTTCCTCGAAAGTCAACGACCGAAGCATAACGACGCAGCGAGCCGCAGCTTGTCGGGCAGGCTTCACTGGTGCGCACGGCCTGGTCGCTACATCGGCTGCAGATGCGCATGAGACAGGTGCTTCGGCACCCCTTTGATTTGTCTTCTGCCGCGACTTCTTCTTTTGTGCATAAAAGTTGAACGCGAAATCCGAATAGGAGAAGACGTGACTTTACCGTCTTCATCGCACATATGTTATCTGCAGCACAGGCAGCCGTGCCAGCCGAACGGGCCGTGCAAGATTTCTCAGCTCTCTGTGAATGGAAATCGGGGACGCCGGCGTGCCCTCGTTGTTACGAATCGGCCCGCCGCCGTACTTTCCCGCATCACTCGTTGGCTGTGCGGCGAAGCCTCTGCGTGCGCCTTTGAAAACAGGCATCATCGTGTCGGTGAATCACACATTCATGTCTCCACAAGCCCGGGCCAGACGCTTCGCTTTCGGCGCGTTTCAAACTTCGGCAGTTGCCGACGGGGCGCGCCGATACTTGTTCAAGGACACAGAGGCCCCGCGATGGCATCGGAGTCCTTCTCTCTTCCCTCTCTCGGACTCAACGTGCGCCGAGGCTACCACTGCGTGCTACCACTGCATGCTTGCGAACTCTGGGAAGAGCGTTGTGTGTGTCTGTGAAGTGCGTAGCGTGCGCAAAATGTAGAGGGAAGGCTGTTTTGGCCGTTACCGCTTTTGGGTATAAATATAGAGCCGCCCAAGCGCTGTAACTCATTCCTGTTAGAGCAGCGAATCCATGCTGTCACTCTGTTCGAGTCCTGTATTGTAACCTCGCCCGTCGGGGCATTGTTCTTTGGCTTCGACTTACCTCTCGCTATGAAGTAAACAGTAACGTTAGCCTACGGCTTCTGGACTTCTTCACGGCTGCAACAGCGGCTGGCCGCTCGCTTCACCACGCTACCACACGTATGCCGTAGGCTACGGAGCTCGGATCGGGTGCCCCCACTCGGTCACAATAGCGTGTAAAAACAAGGCGTCAAGTTTTCCCCCTCAGATTCTTGAAATACGGCCGCTGCCACCAAAAGCAATGAGAGAGCTATCTGATCTCATGCGCAACAAAATCATCCCTGAGAGCTGCAAGCCAAATTTGACCTCTGGAGTTCTACCGCCCTACGGCACGGCCATGGTGCTCGAACGCGCCGCCGTAAACTTTCTCACGCACCAAGCGGACTATCGGCTTCGTGATGTGCCCACTGCCAGATTTACTTTGACGATTGGTTTTGGAATTTTGCCGGAAGTTATTGCGCCACCTTTCCTTCGCTTCATAGCAGTGTGACGACTGTAGTGAGTTGCTACGGACCAGTTCTGACCAGTTCTTCGGCCGGGCACCGATGGCGAGCCGAGTAGCACGGACAGCAAAATTTGGACAGCGAAGTTTGCCGCGCGAGCGCAGCGCCAGCCGCGACAGACAAGCGCAACTCCGGGTCGGTCCCGCTGCGCCGACAGCCTTCAGCGCCAGTGAACGCAACCTAGCAAAAAACGTTTGTTATAAAGTTATTTGCGCGTATATGTACTACGTAGTGCAACAAAGTCATGCAAAATGTTATATAGTCGGGGGAAGCCTCCAAATAAAACGGGGCACTGATAAAATGCTGTCGCCTCGCTGCCGAGCCGTAGGCTAACACAACTGGGAAGCATGTGTTCAGGCTTTGCATTCTCCCGCGGATTCTTCTTCTGTTTTTTTTTTCGCAGATACCGAGCGTGGTTACTGAATCTTGAAAGGCCCACATTAATCGAGCTGAGTACATGCTGTCGTGGTGTACGATCAGCTTGTTAGTAGGCTGGTTAGCAGGCGGTCAATGCACACAAGTGCGCTCTGAATTTGGTAACAAAGAGGGCCCCCAAGCACAGTTATAGCATTGTAGTTTTATCACCCAGCGGTTCTACTCTGCTTCATCTAATATTCCACGTGCTTATACCGCCGAATTAAATACATAAAACCACATACGGGGCGCGGACACTTATAGGCGTTAATGTGTCGAAATGCTTCGCGAGCTTTTCGATAGCATAAAATCACCGCCTCTTCTTGCAAAAGAAACAATAAAATTGTTGTCTAAGCCACTGAAAAGCAAAGAAAAATAGAGCTAAGACGTGCCGCAATAAAATTTGGAACAAGATGTACACAGGAAAAAACATTTTGCGTTCGGGGAGGAACAGGAGGAGGGAAAACTTTATTTATCCCATCGTTTGTGATTGCGGTCACTCTGGACCAGTGAAAGGTGTACTCAGGGAACTACATTTTTCTCCCGTGACTTGCTGTAAAGGCGTTGACGGTAATAATTAAGCGCTACTATTTCTTCCTACGGAGGTCTCCTGCCGAACCCGTTGGCGTGGACAGCAAAAAATACCCAAATATGAATATTCCGTAATTTATTCTGATACGCCTATTAGATGTTCTGCTTAACCCTGCCCCATCCCATCCCTGCCCAAAGGAATTTCTTGCGATAGCCTTCTCGTGAAGAGCTTTTTTTTTTGGGGGGGGGGGGGGGGGGCGTGTTTACATGTATGGAACTAACGCACTGCGTTACAACTGGAAGCCCAAAAGTTTCTCGGCGAAGCGGGTACTTATTAACGTCTGCACTTTCGCTATACCTCAACCAACGTGAATTTCATACTGTTACATGTATGGAGCATCACATTCGGATCAAAGACCTATATGTAACTCCCATGTGGTCCGGTTAGTAGTTCCGCAGTCGCAAGCAAGTGCACTCACATGGATGGAATACCCCGCGCAGGAACATCGCTCAACGTCCGATATATTTGCAGACAAAGCCTCCTCTTTTGTGAATTGAACAATATAAATTACGTTTTCTTTTGAAGCGAACATGCTGATCTTGAGAAAGGTTTGCCCTGCAGGCAGGCTGTACAAGCGTTTCTCTTCTGGGCATCACTCGTATGCGGCCTTTATATGCCTTCTTATACGCGAGTTCAACCGAATAAATCCTTCTCCATTCCCATGCACGATGTGACAGGATTACTTTACAATCTCTGACTTCGTTTTAAGCCCAAAAGGTGCGACTAATATGCTTAATCAGGGCTGCAAAAAGAAGAGCGCCCCCGAGCCAGCAGCGTACTGGCTTGCGGGGACCGACCCAGTGTTGCGCATATCTGCGGAAGGGGGCGCTGGGTGTCGCGGGCTCCGTGTCGCCCTCTGGGCGCTGTCCGGAGCCTATACTGAGAATATACTGAGGTAGAGTTATCAACCGCCCCTGATTTCGCGGGACTGTCCCGACTTTTCATACAACGTCTCGATTCCCGCGCCGCCCCTGTGAGAACCGCTATACGTCCGGATTCGTTCCGGAGCACCAAGTTAGGAATTTTTTGCGATCCAAAGCACGCTCAACAAGGCGCGTCACGCTCCGGAACACAAAGTTACCGCGAACTTGTCCAGGCAGAGCTTCAGGCAAAGCTGAACTTCCACGTGAAGTGCGACAACATTTACGAATACATTCTCCAGCAAGAGCAATTGTAGTGAGAAACATGTAGCCAGATGAAGTACTACTTCAAGAGGCCGCAAGAATGGAGAAACAATGAATTTGTCTGTAAGACATACTGGCATAAAGAAAACTGATTTCGTTGCCTCTTTATGTTGCCTCTCTCGTTGCCTCCCCCCCCCCCACGCCTTTCCCCCGTCCCGACTTCTTTCATTGAAGAGTTGGTGACCCTAAGCTGGTGGCTGCTGCCGTGTGCAGAGTCTGCCATTTCCGACAACGAGAAGCCGGAGGCAGAACTTAAAGAGACCCTGCAACACTTTGGATAAACGCTTTCACTCTTTCCTTCGCGTCTGGAAGCACTGCGAAAGCTAGTTATCGCCAGCACGGAGCGGCACTGCGTGATTTGCTCGTCGCACCAGATACGCCTTCCGTTTCTGCTTTGTTTTTGTGGTTTTATTTTTAAAGTTGTCATAGAAAAGCATTCATCGCTGCAGCTGAAAAAAAACCGGCAAACAGCCGCTACATGGCCTCAGTGACGTAATTCGGGCTGTCGAAGAACGTCAAGACCGAGAAAGGCAGAAAATCTGATGGGCATAGAGCAGTAATTTTGGCTGAGGTACTTTGCGACGCCCTAATATAAGTACTGGGTGTGTTGGGTGGCTACGTTCTGCAAGCATTTAGATTTCAATAAAGTTGAAAAAAGTGTTGCAGGGTCCCTTTAAAAACTGTAGCATAAAGTTACAGCAGACAAGGCTGCGGCAAAAAGGCGACCATGAACTCTCAGTCCGGCTGAGTAACACTCTGAAGCTCTGGTGTTGACGCTCTCGCTCCGATGCTTGCGCGTGCAAGAATTTAAGGTGCAATCCAGAACGGTCAAAGTTATGCGCACGGCACCACAGAGTGCTTCAACTGTCGTCAAAAAAATATGCACAAAACAACCACTGTCATGGAGAGGGCGGGTTGTATGCTAGCATACTGGAACCTGAGCGAGTTAACCAACTTATCCTCAACTACAACACTGCAGTACCCTCAAGAGCTTTGGTGGTACGGCTCTTCAACATTGCCGACGAAGTGCCGATGAAAAAGATTGGTTCGTCTGTCCGACACCAACATCGAGATGCAACTCTTTCTGAGTTTAAACAAAGGACTCTACTACGTTGCGAATGTGTATTCTGGACATTCTTTTTTCTCTCATACTGAATGAATAAAAAAGGATTCATTAAACGCCTATGTATTCTTTCTTTCGATGCGGTTTCTTGTGCAAGACATTTATGTTAGTGCAGGTGAGCAATTTGCTTTTTGCACACCTGAAGCGCAGTATACTGACTCGCATTGGAAGACCCAAGTGTAAAGCGCCATATGTGTTGCACTTGTAATAGACGAGCGCCACAGTTCCACTTCGTCTAGGATTCGTCTAGGAGCATTTCGTTGAATTCTTTTTTCTTCCAGAAAATCTGCTGCCGGCGGTGTTCATATTCGTAAAATATATGTAGTTCAATGTGAGTTTTAAATTTCTCAGTCATTTCGCCTCAGGATTATCCAACACTAGATTTTAACTTTAAAAATCAAATGTAATGTTAATGTAACGACACGTTACAATGTTCTAAATGTAACTGGAACGCGTTCCTTTATCAATATAGGAACTCGTAACGGGAACTCGTTTCAAAAATGGGAAGGAACGAGGAACGACCTTTCGTTCCTATTTTAGAGGAACGTGTACAATACTGCTTCCTGATAAGAAAGCATAAACAAGACATGTTCGCGGCAATATATAACTGTGTACACAGTCGAGAGTATCGTTGTTCATTTAATTAAGAATTAATGCTGAACTAGTTTGTGCAAACGCTACTGCAAAAAAAATGAGTTAAAAGTGCGCGTGTCTAATAGAGGCACGATTAAAGCAAGCATTAGAAAAACATTAAAAGATGCGGAATCGAGCTGCTCCAAGAACCACAGAAACAAAGGCCTCAACCGATGGCGCACATCCCGATCGAACGCGCGAAATTGAATTGAGGAAACTGTAACGCGTTAATTATTGGAGGAGAAAGATTAGATAGTTAATCATGGAGTTGTACACATTAGAAATTCCTTCGTGCTCACAATACATAGGCTGCTACCGGAGGCGTGTCTTAATGGCAAACCGTTGGAACTCGTGTTTTATTGAAACTGTACGAAGGTACGAAGGTAGTTTGCGCCACGATTACTTACACATTGTAAGCGGGATTAATAAGTATGAGTCACCGTTTTATGCTATATACCATGGGCTCCCACGGAAGACGAGTGGTTACAGAAAGTTGGAAAATATGGCCTGAGCTATTCGAAGGCGCGAAAATTGAACTGATTTCCATTTCCTGAGGGGCGTAATATTAAAAACGCCGCTCGCCTTTTCACATGTTCATTGGGACAGAATCCCGAAATTTGTTTTGGACATTTTGATCCGTAGTATTTGTAACCTAAAACGAATTGAATATATCAACGAGCTGAATAGTTATACGCATTATTCACGAAATCACATAATTTGCACAAAATCTTGATTCTACCTATTAGGTGCTTGTTATTGTAAATATTTTATAGCAGCTGTCTGACCCTTTTACAGTTACCTATACCAACAAAAACCTGTTCAATATCTCAATTGGCCTCTGATAAAATGGCATTTTTCTCAAAAAAATATTGTAGCGTTTTCCACTCTAGGAGCTGAATTTTTTTTTTAATTCAGCAATATTAGGCTCGTACACCAAATAGGAATGTACTGCGGAAATTCGAAGCCTCAAGTACCACCAGTTAGGCTCTTAGGGCAGTCAGGGGTGTAGTTTTAGAAGATCATGTTTGCCCTGTTATCGGCGTCGCAAACGAAACCCTTAAAATTTGTTTAATTTGTTTTGTTCATTTGTATGAGTAACATTTATTAGCAAAAGCAATCGGTATATCAATGAATCAGCATATATGAACAAATACTTAAAAACACCCAATTTTTCCGCAATGCACATTCGCACCATTAATGTTTATTTGGGCAAGAACCCTAAAAATACTTTTAAGAGATTCTTACGGGCTTCAGGTACCAGCAAAGCACTACATTATCTGAACAGCGATGAAAATAAACATGAATTTGCGCAAACGTAATTTTCCCCTTTTTCTCGGTTAGGGGTGTTATTTCCGGCGCGGCCGGGAATCGAACCCGCGACCTCTCATGATATAAATGTACTCCTGAAGCGTCAAGCCTCAAAGTCTAGCAGTTTTTGCTGTGCGTTGAAGAATCAGTCAGTCAGTCGGCGAGTCGGTCGGTCCACTTCTTTTATAGATTGCACACGTCTTCAACCACGCGACGCGGAAGCAGTGATGTTTGTCATCAGTTGTTACATTTATCAGGAAGCACCATTTACTTCAGGACGAGCGCTGTGGATATTGCCAAGAACTCAACAAAAACCTTGTCGGTTGTCCCCGCACGACCCCTTTAACACTGCGTTGCTTACCGAGGTGCGGCTATTCAACGATAGCGACCGCCTACCGGTATGACTGAGATTTGAGCACGTCATAGCTGTACTAAAAATGGGATGAAATACTGGTGGTTTCCAATTTTCTTTTCCCATGGGGCGTCATGTCCAACTGAAAAAAAAATATGCAGAAACTCATAGAATTGTCTACTAATGCGTAGTGTGCCTATGCCTGTTGTCTAGACTGTGAGTATTTGCAGCCAGATATGGGTATGAGTCACTGCTATAAATTTTACTATTGCTGTATAACAACGAAGAGCCTTTACTTGGCTAATCATGGTTTCTTATCCAAAGATGCAACGCGTACTGCAGAGTTGGTCTGTTTACGCAGTTTTGTTTTTATTCGGGTTCACAATGTCTTTTTGCGAACTTTTTTTCGTGTATTCTTCGGTATTTGAGGGATTGGTATAAGATGCATGTTTTGATTGTGTGAGACCATTTTTGTGACCATTTTAATTTTTTTTTTCTATTCTTGCCTATTTTTTTGGTTCTCTGAATTTCTGTAGGACGAATTATTTATATTTGCGGTATTATAACGATTAAAGGTGTTACTACCACCAAATCTGATTTTTCTGGAAATGCAGGCTGTTACACGGGGCGCTTTTTTCGCAATTTTTTGCGTATTTCGCACGTTCCTTTGAGAACGTTTTTCGTTTATTTTTGGGTGTCGGGGGAGATGTATAAGATACATATTTTTGATTTCGTATCATTTTTGTGAAAAATTTATCTCTTTTTTTATTTGTCTTGTTTTTCAATATCTGTCGCACACATTACCTTCCCACACATTACCTTCCCACGCACACATTACCTTCCTACTCCTAAGTCCCGAAATTCGGGACTTAGGAGTACTATTTGATTCTTCTCTGACTTTCTCTTCCCACGTTACACAAATTACCGGACGCTCTCTTCGATGTCTGGGTGCTGTTTGCAGGTATTCTAGAGAGTTTAAAAGTCCTCTTCCTTTCTTAAAGGGGCACTGACACAAAATTTTGAAGGCGAGATAGCTTCGGAGATAGATGGTGGGAACACATTTACATCATCTGCAAAATATCAGCGGCGAATACAGCCTAGAACATATTTAAAAAGAATTTTAAAGTGTGCGAAACGCAACCGAGCAGCCAGCCGAGGACCACGCGCATCGACATCCCGAGGATATTGGGTAAATAAACAACGTCCAAACCGTCACGAGTTTGTGTTGCCGCTTCCGCACTGCCGGCGTTTTTCGCCGGCTCGCCAGGCTCGCCGCTCCAATCGGAGGGCCGGAGGGCGGAGCTTCTGCTCTCGAGAACGAACGACTCGATCGTTGGCGGCGGAGGCGCCGTGATTTCGTCAGCTCATCGGGCAGCTAGCCGCGACCAAAGTTCTACAGGGATTCCAGGCACTCTGTTTCTATTACTGTTTATTACCATTGGATGCGAAACGCGCCGGAGGCACGAAAAGCCACTGAATAGCCGCACGGTCACTGTGCAGGCGGCGGCCACGGCCGCCAAGTGGCCCAGGCCGGCGCAGGTAGCTCGAGTGATAGCTTGTTACCGCTGCACGAAATTGTCCCCAAGTCCCGACTATGGTGGCTTACATGAGAAAGGAGTTAATGATGCCATGGCGGGTTGCATTAAAAATTGTCATCTGAACCGCTTACGAGAGCGGCACTCGAATATCCGCCGCAGTGGTAAGCCGAACACATCTGTAGGCGGACCTGTAGGCAGACCGGCCGGCTGCTCCCAGCGCGCGTCTTGCACCCACCATCTCGAGCGTCGCGCGTCGTTCTTTAGCGCGGTAGCATTTGCACTCGCATCGCCTGCGTCACATCCACGGTCGCTTTTAATTAAGCGCCTCACGAGATCAGTACGTGGGGGCATTGACAGAAACTGCCGTCGATGCGGATTCGACAGTGCTACGGCAGCTCTGCTCTGTGATATCCCTCCGACGGTCACGTGGTCAGCTTTGTTAACACAAATCCACAAAATCCATCGTTTCGCGGCACTCGCTGAAACCGAAACTGCGACTGGCCGCATTGAAAATGCCTCTAATTAAACAACCGTCGCACGCTGAAGCAAATGAGGTTTCTACAGGTTATAAGTAGGTCACTAGCTACTTATCGCAACAAAAAAAAAGAGATGCAAAATTTTTGTGTCAGTGCCCCTTTAAAGTTGTATTCGGCTCTCTGCTTACCTCTTCTCGAATACGGTTGTGTTGTTTGGAATGGAACTTGCAAGTCCAATAGTGACCGCATCGAAAGGGTTCAAAATAAGTTCCTTTCTATATTTAGGCACCGTTTCCGTCATGTACAAGAAGACGCAAACGGCAGCATGTCTTGTCTCAAAAGTATTCCTTCCCTTTGGTGTCGACGAATGAGAGCTGACATTATCTTTCTTTATAAACTTCTTCATGGTGATATTTTGTGTGATGACTTGGTTGCACTTATCAATGTCAACTTGCCGAACAAACTTTTCCGAAGATTTCGAACTTTCAGAACAGATGCTTTAAGTAGACGACGCTCGTCCATCTGCAGAATACAATGTGCATATAATGAATATTCCGATCGTCTTGATATATTCCAGAGCTCTTTGTCTTTGTTCTCTAATGAATTGAAAACTGTTGTAGCTTAAGTGCCTTTATGTCATTTATGTGCTGTATTTCTGTTCCATATTTATTTTATGCAAATCATCATCTTGCTTGTTTGTTTTTCACTTTTCCTGATTTTGTGTTGCTTGAATTTCTGTCGGTTTAAGTGTCAGTGCTTGTAACGCTGAACTTCGTTTTTCCATTTTGAAACTTCCTAACATTTTGTTACAAAACCTTTGTTTTATGTGTATAATCTATCTCCGTCATGTTCATTGAGTATTTGCTCGTGTATTTTCAATTTTTCACGTGCCTTCAACGTTTTGCTGGCCGGGTGTCATGGCTTCTAACACTAGGCTTCCTTTTTTTTTTTGCTGTTTTGCTTTCTGGGATCTCTGTAACTATTTTTACCTTATTGTTTCTTTCATATATATGGTTTTCTGTGTTGTGTTGTCTTGATTTTAGTTTGTTTTTATGAATGCTTGTATATGGTGTACCAGTACCAAGACCCTAGGGTTGTTCCTGGGCACCAAAAATAAAGGTTGATTGATTGATTGATTACGTGGGCCGCACCATCATTCCCTCCCAGACTTCATCCACGAAGCAAACGCTTTCATAATCGTCTCATCAACTCTCGTCATCACCAACTGATACCCCCTCACCTATGTCATGCGGCACAATAAACTCTCCTAAAAATATCTCAATTTGCGCCATTATAACTAATAAAGGTGTTACTTCCGCCAGATCTGGATTTTGGGGGAAATGGAGGATGATACACCGTCCTGACGGGGGGGTGAGGGGGGGGTTAGGGGGGGTTACATGGCAAAGGACGCTACGCATTAAAAGACTGCCGTTGTATTGTGAGAGCTGGAGGGCGTGTCTTTTGGGCCGAGTAAATTCCTCGCCCACAGCGGCGTCCTTTCACTTGGACCTGACGCCAACTGCACACACGTTCGAACACGTGTTGCATGCCTCGATAGGCAGAAAGTGTGCCCGCGGCCAGGCGGCGTTCGAGATGTTGTCAGCAGCAGCACGCTATTCAGTTCCGTCGGAACACGTGACGTCCCCGGCGATGTTGTCTCAGCCGCCGCGACAGAGGCGTAGTCCGGTTTCGTAGAGGCGGAAAAACGTAGATATAAAGTGAAAAGAATGTGGAAGCGTGGACCTTGAGAGCACAGTCGTCCTGTGCACAGTGCTTGAGTGCAGGCCAACCGCCTTCAGGGCACGTGGCTCATCACAGCTGATTCTGTGAAGCGGGGATGTAAAAAGGTTTAATAAGGTGTTTAATTTTTTATTGATATAATTTATGATTATTTATTAATTTATCTAGATTTGGAAATAGAGAGGGAGAGAGCGATCTTTAATGTGACTCGGGATGTCAGCCGAGCGGAGGTGACTGTCTCGCTACGCCAGGTGAATGTGGTGTCAATCATGAGTATGATAATGAGGATGATAATGGGTACATATGGTTGTTATTTTGAGGGTCTTGTGAGCGCTTGCGTCTCGTGGGTACGCCAATGAAGCTATTGTCGCGCGAGACTTATGACACTGCCAGCCTGACTGCTAGGCCCCAGGCCCGAGTGGTTGTGCGAATTTCAGTATCCGGGAAGCTATCATTCACTGCACATGCTAAAACAGCAGGAACAAGCCCGCGGAACAATATATATTAACAACAATTAAGAACATATATATATATATATATATATATATATATATATATATATATATATATTACTAACTACATCCTCCCCTGTGCTTTCCGAGGTCTTCTCTAATAGTTTACTTAGTATAATATTTATATATACTATCTATATATATATATATATATATATCTATATATATATATATATATATATATATATATATATGCAGGTATACAGTGAAGGAAGCAGTCAACCTTGCGGTAGTAAGTTTAGGGTGTTTATTGACAGACGGGGCGTCAACGCAGAACGTACGAGCACAGGTCCACGCGAGCTCCGCTCACACCTGAAGCGTCCTTGGTGGTGCTTCTTCTGGCACGAATGGCCTTGTCAGTAATAAGGCATGTCGTTATTAAAAGTAAACATAAAAGAGATCCTAACACAAAAACTACAGAGATTGCGGGCACACCTAGTGCGGATTTGCAACTTGCGCCGTAAATACGAACGCTCTGCTGTCAATTTCACAAGTTAGCTTCGATAGCCCTAACTGTTGATACAATCGGTGCGGCGAGGTCCCGCAGATAAAAACGACCCTGCAGAAAGTTCTCTGCAAATCAAGTGGAGGTGAATGCGCTGTGCACGGATCTCTCTCATTTCTTCGCCTAGGCCAGTTACAAGGTATGTCAGGACTTGGCTGGGGTTACTCATACTCATCATAAGACTATTTGCAACAAAAAGCTTTCCTGCGTTTCGTGAAGGGCACACGCTTGGATGAAAGACTATGGTCCCCACAAAAGGACTAAAGTGTGTGCGCGGCCCCACTCCGCTCCCTTCTTTTTTGCCTGCCCTCTCTTTCATCCCCTGCACACCCCTTTCCCAGTGCCGAGTAGCAATCCGGGCTCTAAGCCGGGATAACATCTCGACCCTTCCGTTCGTTTTTCTCCTCCTCCTCGTTTTGTGTGTCAACAGTAAGTCCAAGGTCTCTCGCAAATATTAACCGCCACTTCTGTCAGGAGTCGGTGGAGCCCATTCTTGCTCCCCAATATACTTGGTTTATCATTTGATGGCATCGTTGGTTTTAAATTTTGTATTATATCCCAGGGAAGCAGTGCCAACCGTTCGTTTAAACGAATGGTTTATCAATTCATCCTAATTCACTTAGTACTACCATTCAACTACCGCAAACGCCGGTTCATTGCAGAGACGTACATTGGTATAAGTCGCTTTGCAAAGAGTTTAATGACAAATAAATATGTATCAGGGAAATGGACACGGCCCATCCCCAGACAACGGGCGGGCACCTGCCGAGTGCCGAGCATCACAATACGAGACATCTAATGAGTGATACCTCCAGCATATACCGATGCAATGACAGAAGTACATCTGGTCACGGGTTGTGACAACCGCGACGGACTCAGGACAGGGAAGAAGCAAAGGAAGCGTGTTGCCACAGCTGCTTCCGTGACGTCACGCCGCCTCCTAGCTTTTTCGTTCACATCGTGCCCAACGCGCCCCGCTGGAGGCTGTGCTGCTGCCGCCGCCGCACGTCTTCGGCCTCATGGCGGGGAGTGAGATGTTGATGTTTTCGTTTCTGGTGGCCATTCTTGCTTTGGCTGGGGCGTTTTCCGAGACTGCTCCGATGTCTTACGACGACGAGTGCGGGCCTGTGTTCAGTCGCTACAGGCGATTTGGCGCCAAGCATCTGAGCCGTAAGTTCCGGCGGCCCCCAGTGCCCAACGCATTATAAGGGGCCAGCTATACAAACATTTCAATGACGGGACAATTAAGCCACATTGATCTTCGGGCAAATTATGGACCAGCATGTATGATGACACTGCTTGGTTGGGCCAAATAGTGGTCATGATACTGAGTTATGCTTGAATCGTGCTTATGACAATGACGGAAGATTTCGAATTCACTAACCCGCCGTGCCTAGCGTTATTGTGCTTCTGAGCATAAAGATACGTGTTCAATCGTGGCCGCGGTCTCCCCTGTTCTGATTGACTCGAAAAAGTGAAAAAACGAAAACTTTCGTTTTTTTAGATTTCAGCGCACGTTAAACACCTTCAGATGGTATAATAATTCGTGGGCGTCCACTACGGCCGGCCTGATAGACCGACGAATTCGATTCTTTAAACCTTGTACAACTTCGGATCATAACCGTTGGCTTAAACGTGACAGTGAAAATGGCGATAGGCCGCAAGACCTACCCAATAAGAAATCGCCACTGACACCTATATCAGTGGTTCAGGCCTGCGGTTTTGATTTCACGGCGCTGATTCGTCAACGCATTCTAGCGTTTGTGGGCTATAACCTTTTCCGCTTAACGTAAACGTCTAGTCACCCAACTCCGCCATCTTACCTCGGCACCCCCTCCCGTCCCCCCCTTATGCGGTTGGTCAGTTATTACTCATATTGACAATTACAATAACCTGTGGTATTGAGACTTTTATTATGTTCGAGGATTTTGACGCTGTCGTGTAATTGTTCCGTACTCAGCTGAAACGTTTTCTTTGTACTACCGGCCGGCCGCCGTATTCTTCGCTTCACGTATTTCCCGTGAATTCACGTTATTTCGCGTAAGCAATAGGCCACGCACGCTCGTGAAGGCATAAATAACAGGCGCGTGTTGTAGGCCAAAATTTATCATCATCGTAGACATTCCGGATGCTCGCCGACAGGCAGGAAAGACGCAATGATACGAGCTATTCATTATCACTGAACTTGACGGAAAAGTATTTAAACGTGAGACTCCAGACGATAAGTATTGCTTCTACTGCCTGTTCTCGATTGATTGTGGGGTTTAACGCGCCGACGCAACGCAGGCGATGAGGCGCGCCGTAGTGGAGGGCTCCGGATTAATTTTGACCACCTGGGGATCTTTATCGTGCGCCGAAATACTGCCTGTTCTCACTGCGTACGCTAAGAAAAAATGCTTGACAGCCGTAAGCGCAGAATAAAGTGCGAACCATGCGATTTTGTTTGGAGTGTTGAGATCAATGTGTTTTTTCCAACCGAGGTCACTTATATGTGAACGCCCAAATATGCGTACAGTGAGACAGGTTTCAGAACCGTTCCATCCCTTGACAGGAAGGCGTTTCTTGTTAGAAAATCTCTAGACAGGCGTTTCAAACATAAAAGCTCTAGACGTGCATTTTTAGAGTGACTCTGTCTTTGGCTATGGGATCCAGCAGCTCGTGCTCAAAGACAGACCAAGCTTAGATCAACAATTTTCAGCGCATAAAAAAATTCATTAAAGAATACAAAAGCGGTGCTAGGGTATTTATACTTGGATATAGAGACATGATTTTTTGATACAGAGACTTTGATATTGAGACACGGTTGCAACAACGAAACAAGGACTGTAACTCAACTTGCCACCGTCACACACGACTTTGCGAAGGCCCTTGATAATAATGTTCAGGTAGACACATTTCTTGATCTTAGCAAGGCATTTCATAAACTTGCTCACGACAAATTAATTAAGGAGGAGGCAAAACGTTTCTCGAGAAAAAATAAAAAAGAACGGTGGGTGGCCTGCTCAGTTCAGGAGGCCGCGCGCCGCCGCTGCTCGCGTGGCCCGCTGGATCAGGCTGACCTGCTCCTGCAGGTCCCAGCTGGTCAACGCGCATTCACACTGCTCCGGGGTTGGGTAAGGGAGAGGAACAGGGTGTCGAGGGCACAGGAAGACTAGGTGGGCAGTGGTGGCTGGAACGTGACAGTCCGGGCAGTTTTACTCGAAGCGTGAGGGGGAGATGTGGGAGAGGATGGTGGAGTTAAATTAATTTAAAAATTAAAAAATATAAATCTTCCAGAAACTTTAGTTGCATGGGCGTCAGGCTACTTGATGAATAGAGAGCATCATGTTTTGATTGATGGTCATTCCTCGAGCTGTCTTCCAGTCACATCCCGGAGTACCCACGGTAGTGTCTGGGGCCGTTGCTTTTCCATTTATATGTCAATGATATCGTCACTGTAGTTACACCCACCCCTCATATCCGACTGTGCAGACGACTATATTTTATTCCGTGAAATCTCAAGCATGCAGGATCAAATAGAACCTAAACCTGGACAATACTATACAGTTGGCGCAAGTAATTGGGGCATGGTTGTCAACGCAGAGAAACCAGTTTTTCTCACCGTAACGCGTAAAAAATCTCCATTCCAATTTTAGTACACACTGCGATCGTGTGTAGCTAACCAAGTCAACAGCTTCAAATACTTAGTGTAACGTTTACTAATATTTTTCCCTGGAACTTGCACAGCGACAACACCTGCTCTTCCGCTTTTCGGAAACTGTTTCTTGAGACACGAACATCGTAATTCGCCTCCAAGTGTTAAACGTCTTGTGATACCATTCTTACGTTAGACCAAAACTTGAGTATGCTGCTGTAGTATGGGGCCCCTACACCAAAAATAACATCAATAAATTGGTAAAGGTTCACAGGAAAGCTGTTAGGTTTATTTTTCTTAAATTTCGTCACATGCTTTCCCATTGTGAATTTATGATTGCCAATAACATTCCCAAGCTTCAGTTAAAAAGACAGAAACTTTGTCTCGACTTCCTCTGCTTACTCAGTAACCATAAATTGGCTATCGATCACTCCCTGTATATATCTGCCTAAATACGAGACACACACGGCACCACCACCCAAGACCACTAAAACCATACCACGCGAATACCGATACCTACAAGTTTTCATTTTTCCCACGTACCGTGGCTGAGTACAATTCTATTGCTATGCCATACTGGTTAGATTCTGTATAACCCTGTTTTTTATGTTTGTGTCTTGGCATTCGCCACTTCAATGCAACGTCCGCTGTTTCATCTTCTGTCGCTTTTGCTCTTTCTGTCATCTCGTGATATTCAACAGCTCGTTTTTGCCGGGACCACAACAGTGGTCTGCATTATGTATTAAAAATGTACACGAAATAAATAAATAAAAAGACAAAACGGCTTATATTGCCCCTGGGATAAATGTCAGGCTCTCTGATTTACTATCGAAGCGCTACACGCATTTTTCCCCTCTGTTTAGTACTCATCTAATACGCGCGTTGTAACAAGTCCCTTCGTAATTGTGAGAGATTACTGGTGCGGAGATTACTCGAAAAAAGAAAAACGCCAACGAAGTTCTTATATTGCGTTTTTAAGCCATAAAAGAGAGAACTAGTAAAATTCTGTGAGATCCAGTTACGAAAAAGTGTAGCCCGGGATCAAATAACCTATGCTCGTAAATCTGAAATCTTCACTTGCTTGGGCAACTTTTATTGGCATTGAGACCGAAAAATTCAGTAAGTCATGATCGCTAAGTTAAGGTACGGAGATTACTGGGGAGCGAAGAATAGACAGGTTGAATGAACTGTATCCAAAACATTCGCAATCGTATACATGCGAGGGCGTCGTCTTCTGGGCGGTGAGTGGGGGATGCAAAGTCATCCTCAGAATTGTAGACTTCCACCAGATCTTCGTGATCGACTCGAGCAAGCGGTTGCAGGATCTGCAAGCCGTCTCGAGAAGGAGTGGCACACTCGTAGCCATGTCTCCAATTATCCATAATGGCTTCTGGAGAATGCAGCCGCCGCGGTGGCCTCTCCCATTCTGGGGTGTCTTCATCTTTAGCATTAGCGCTGTGGGTTTTTTTTTTTTTTATGAGTGGTCGCGCTTGACGAGGGCGCTGTGGTTTTTTTTTTTTGTTTTTTTTTTTCTTTTGCTAAAGCCACTGTGCGAGCCAGGGACTCGGTGGTCGTTGCGAGGCTCGCGACCACTTGCGCTCGCCATTTTCTTGCTCCTCGGTGTTTTTGCCAGGTTTTTTTTTTTTTTTTTTTTTGCTAAAGCCACTGCGCGCGCCGAGGATGCTCGGCGGTCGCGGCGACGCACGCGCTCACAAACGCTCGGCATTTTCTTGGTATTTTACAGTGCCGCAGTTAAAACATAGGTTGAGCAAAACTCCTCGGTTCAAACGTATTTAAGCACAACAGCCTGTTTGTGAAAGGTAAGAGAAATTGGACATGCAGGGAAAGTGAGAAATGCTGACAGTCATATCACGTTGCATACTGTAACTAACAGATTTCAATGTAAATTTGGGAGTCTAGCTAGAGTTTAGCTATCGGAGGGTTTATTAAACGCTATCTCATTTTTGTATCTTTTTCATATTGTGCGCTTTCCTATGCATGTAGGGTATAACAGCCAGTTTTTTTTTTTCTCTCTTCCGATGCGTTGGAATGCTGCCTAGATGTCGTACGTGTTTCTTTTAACTTCTGTACAAACGATTTCGCTACGGATTATAGCAGGTTGCCGCTACCTGAACCCTTCTGTGCATAAATTCAATGCTTTCAGCGGCCGACCTCAGACCGCTTCGGGCTCTCGTGAGAAGTGCTGCTCTGCTCTAGTCATGCTTTAAGCTCGTTTTTGCTCTCAGCTTTTGTCGTCAACACCAAGGTCTATGCGCACACTAAAATTGTCTGGCATCGAGTAGAAACATGACTTCTCTAAGTCATTCCGCAATCTCATCTTTACAGTACAACTTTTTACAAGCTTTCGTCACATTTTCACTGTTCTTATCCTTTAGGATCCATAACCCAACTTGCGTAACCGCCAACACTAGCACCGGTATATCACTTCTGTTGAGTTATCAGAGCACCTCATCCCCCTGCCGAATACCTAACGAAGTGGGGTTGATTTTCTCCTTCACTGGTTTTGTGCCCACCAATTTTCAAATCTTTCGATTGCAGAAGAACGAATTAATTAATCAGGTTCAGGTTATTTCTCTGGGGGAAAACTAAGTGCGTAGTCTCGACTATTCCGCCGACTGAGTATAAAGTTTTCCGAAGGCATGTTCTTTTAGTGCAGCTTCTGCAACAAAGTCTCACATCACAATCGAAGTTACCATAATGTCACAACAATACATTTCCAATGCGACATCGTGGGAACAACTGTCAACGGTTCTGGCGCGCTCGGCCACTTGCATTAATCCGACTTGCTTCGTTAACAGCCGCTACGTTGTCGCAGGTGATGTAGAAATAGTACGCTTTATTGCTATCGGTTTGTGGATTAAGAGTCAGTGCCCAGGTTTCCGCAACTCAGCGCTTAAAAAGCCGTAATTGGTAAAAGTCACCAGGAAACATGATTTAAATGTTGCCACTTAAATATTTCAGTTTCGGCCTGTCCGCTCCGAGAGGTTCTTAGCAACCTGCATGACAATGTGGAACTGCCCACCGCTTTCATCAGAGGTACCGCGACTGCTGGCCAGTTGATCCCAAAAGCCTAGCTATCGGTTCATAAAGACGTTTCTGCGTAATAGAACACATGGCCACCAGACTATCTGACCTGGAGGAAGTGCACATTTGCCTCCTAGGGAGCCATACTGGTGCGACTGCACTTGCGTAGCATTTCTTGAGTGTCATTGGATACGTTGCCTTCTCAGCCAGACCGGTAAGCTGGTTAAGCCATTCAGCCTCAAATATAAAAAAACAGTATTTTCTGTCGCTCCAGCTTTCCCCCGCGGGCGAAATGTTTGACAGGTTTGTTCGACTACTTCATGCGCAGAAATGACAAGAAGCGGAAGAGACGCCGTGATGAAATGCCGAAACATAACTGAAAGTGATGCACAACGCGTGAGTATCATTTTCTTCTTTTTAAAAAATGCAGCATAAACAACTCGTTTTACTCACTCACTCCCTCACTCACCAACTCACTCACTCGCTCAATCTCTCACTAAACGTAAGCAGAAAGTTAGATTGATGTGTAGCCAAAATCTGCAGTTTTTGTAACTATCTTTGGGTACCGTCTATATACTCGTAAATGAATGCTTGAAAATGAATGGCATCTGAATTACACCTTTGCATAGCCACTTGTAACAGTCATTGTGTTTTCGTTTATTTATTCGTTGCAATAATTTACCGCCACGTCGGAGACTGATGTATGTACATTAACCGAGTTCTTTTCTTTTTCAAATTAACAGTGTTTTTTTTTTCATAATAATGTAGTTCTGAGTGCAGCGCTGTCTTGTTTAAGTCTCGTCCTTTTCTGTAATGTGTATTTTCAGCACTGTTTTTCAATCATGAACGTCCACCAACTCGCCCAAAGCAAAGCCGTCTTGAAGTCTACTCATAAATGACCTTAACGCCATCACCAGTGCTCCTCAGGCAAGAGAAGCAAATATTGCAGACAATTGAAAAAAATTACACCATCTTCCCACGTGGGAACCCTGAGGGGATGCAAAGCGGTGGAGTACTAGCGTGTTAATTGGTTGTTAGAGTAAAGACACGTCTTAAATGTCTTCTTTACTTATCGAGTAGAGGGGAACGTTTTGCGGCTTCTCCTTCTCGAAGCGAGGAATCCGCTGTTCGACGCTGTCGTTTCGAAGCGTTGTCACGTTGCCGAACGCCATCTGGATCAGCTACTCTCCGCTCGCGTTTCAAAGCGGCTTCTCGTTCTCGAAGCGAGGAATCCGCTGCTCGACGCTGGGGCGGTATTCTCGTAACTGTTCCTTTTGAAAACGTCCCTTTTGAGTCCCTTTCAATCTGACGTACTTCCGGTTAAGCAGTGAGCGTTGGCAGTAGGTTTGCCGCGCTTGCGTTACGTCACTTCCGGTAGTTTGCTTTTAGCCAATCAGGGCTCGCCAAAAGGGACACTTTTGAAAGGGACGCAAAAGGGACAAAACTCGAGAATACCGCCCCTGCCGTTTACGTTCGGCGTCGCGAGCTCTCCTCTGTGCAGCCTTGTCTTCGGAGGTGCTCGCGGTTCTGACAGTGTGCTGGCTGGCGCTAGTTGAAGGTGTGCGAGCCAGTTCGCTGACAGAATCGTTGGCGTCTCTTTGCAGTCATCGGACGGCGCAGTACCGAAGAAGCAACTGAGCGGAGCGCGAACGGGTTTATTAGATGCGACGCTGAGAGCATCTCTTGTCGGCGGCCCTGTCCTTCCTGCGGGCGTCCGTTGTTGTCCGCGTGCGTCCGTTGTTGTCCGCAGCCACTCTCCCTCTCTCCTCTCCGATAGCGAGCACTCCCTCGGGAGGGGCATTAGATTGGATTCGATTGGATTGGCTTGGCTTGCTTGGCTTGGCTTGGCTTGACTTGGATTGGATTGGATTTGATTGGATTAAAGTGGATTGTGTTGGATTGTGTTGCGTCATAGCCACGGCACTCTCTCCGCGGTCTCCTCTCCTTCGGGCGCGCTGCGCATATAACCGGTGTGCCGCTCTCCGGCGGCCTTTCGGTCGACGGTGCCTCTCCGCTTGCGCAGGGATGCCAGGTTCTCGGAGAGTAACCCGCCAAGTTTTTTTGCGCCGCATAGCCCAAAAGTAGCCAAATGTTGATATATTGAAATAGCCCAAATAGCCAAAGCAGAAAACTTCACACACAATTCATTTGAAACGTTTGTTCAGATTACTACTGCTAAAAGTTTGACATATTTACAGAATGAAAGAAAGTTATATAACCAAACATCAGTTTGGAGTACAAACAGCTCCACCAGTGTACATCGCGGTGGTATTGAAACGATCCAAAAAGATGTCGGATGGTGTAAAGTCCTTACAACACTTTCCAGCTCTCGTTAGTCCAAATTTTACATGTAGAATGTTCTCCAAAGTTTCTATGGACATTCGGTTCCGCAAGTCGGTTTTTGTTAGAGTGACTTGACTGAACACTCGTTCTACTGCAGCATTGGACACTGGCAGCGTGAGCAGTGAAATGGCTAGTTGCGGCAGCAACGGAAACATTCGGGCACCCGCGCTGTTTTTGGCATCCAGGACATTTTTCCAAAACACTAACATTGTCGTCACGGAGTTCATCAAGCCTACATTGCTGAAAGCAATATTTGGACTCCATTGCAGAAATACTTGGTGGGGGAATAAATTTCGCAAAAGCTTTGACAAGAGCATCAAAAGAAAACTTCCTTGTGTTGTAGCAGTGCAGTGGTTGAGGTCACCTAACAGTTTCATATTTCACGGGAGACGCTTCAAGGCGCTTTTCACACATGCTATCATAAATGCATGGCACCGCTCAAGAATGGTTCTTCCTCTCGTCGCTAAGAGAAGACTTTCCCAGGGCGTCACGGAAAACACTTCCCAGCTGGCAGGCTCGAACATGCATTACATGGCTTTCCCAATCACAATCGATAGACGCATGCCCGGGGAGAACGATCCGGTGAAGCAAACACACCACAAACGAGCTGAAGTCTTTAAAAAGCTTTGATGGGTCAGGGTCCTCATTCTGAAGTACTTTGTTGAGTTTGACAAATTCATCAACAATGGGGATCAAAAACTGCACGTACAGGGAGTTCTGCTCATCACTGTACATTTCGCTCAGCATTTTAGCGAAGTATACAGCAACGCTCAGCTGCTCTTGCGCCATCGAAGTGCGACTTAAGTTCCAGCCACTGGTCGTGAATCACACGAAGGGCCCCAGCAATGCTAAGCCAACGCGTCGTACACACGCCAATCAACTTTTTTGGCGTCAATCCAGGGTTAATTGCAGCGTAAATGTTTTAAATGCAGAGCATTTCCGTAACTCACGATGTCACCCGCGTTGACGTCCTTAGTCGTAGTCCGCACCCCTCCCCCTACACTATATAAAAAAAAATACTATCCGGCGCCTGGTTTCGATCCCTCGACCCTGCGGGCGGAACGCAATGTACATGGTGCTCTACCCACTGCGCCACAAAGCCGACACAGAATGGGAGGCTACGAACGCGCCTTATATCCTTGACTCATTCAAGATACGTCAAGAAGCTGCTGATACAACGCATTCACTACCACCAACTCCCCAAACACTAAACGTTAACCCAATACACCCACCCCCTATGCGACGCATTTACTCGAGTCCCCCTCGCGGGGAGATGGGTCCAATTTTTATACACCTCTTGTCGCTTTGGAGAGGGAGCAAACCAGTTCAATATTTCCCGTACAATCTAGTCAATCTGTGTGGGCAGTGCATCGACAGCCTTGTTGCAAGCGAGGTGAAGGGAGTGACAGACACATTTCACTAACACGAGGTTTGAATTCACCTCCTTCATTCGTGTGTACAGACTGTTGTGAATTCCACACATCACACTCGCCCCGTCTGTACCTATACCTACGCAGTGGCTCAAATCAAGGTTGCACTTATCAATGAAGCCTTTCAAATGGCAGAAAAGCCCCGCAGACGACCCATCCTGAACTTCGACTAATCCCAGAAACGCAGTGACAATTTCATTGCTCTCGCTGGAGTAGAATCTAGCCACAACCGTGAGCTCTTGTCGAAGACACGTCTGTACTTTCATCCAGTATCAAAGAAAACTTGCAGTCCCTCAATTCATCTAAGAGCATCTGCTTAAGCTGTGCACTTCGTCCTTCCCATGGATAGGGAGGACGCAACACTGGAGTCCCTGATACAGTTGCTAATGAGCGGCGTCATGTGGTCGGCCGTAACAAGCGACCCGTGGACAGCCATTTGCGCAGCCAAACGCAGCTCTGCAATTGCTGGCGACCCTTGATTGCGAGACGACAAAACCCTGCAATTGCCGTTGTTCGTGCGCCGTATATAGATGAAAGATGCATGTTCCTAGCATGTTTTTCGGGTTTACGGTGCGCCTTGAGGTCTTGCACATGCGCCCGTAGCTCCGTTTTGCAGGCTGTACAATAAGCCATATCCCCAGATGGTGAGCAGGCAAGCCAATCTATAATTGAAAACGAAACTTAGTTTAAAGGCTCCTAATGCGTGGTAACGAAACTGGCATGGTCAAATGGCAATACAAAACGGACCGTAAATCTAGGACAAGAAAGAAAACAGGGGTAATACCATTGAACATTTCGAAAATAACTTTGAACGCAGATCTTTTTTCCCGTTCTTTCTGTATGTCCGCACATACTTGGCCCATTTGCCCATGGCGTCACGAAGCGCGTGTGGCGTGTGGAGCAGCGGCGTTGGTCAGACTGTAAGTACTCAGTGACACAAACGGGCGCTGAGTTCCAAATGGTCTATTTTTCGGGTGTCCAAGCTATTTTATACTCTAACCGTATCAGAAAAAATCGATACATATCATATTTCAAAGGGTGCGTAGTAGCGATTGTGCAGAGTTACAAACCGCCGAAAAATATTATCATTCACACATAGACAGTGACGCTTTACTTGTGTAGCAGGCTTCTATAATATCTCTCGGTCTTATCCGAGGAGGTTCTTACGGAACTTTGTTTTTCAAGTGTTGGCGTGTATCCACATTATTTACACTGGTCACCAACGTGACCTCCTAAATTGCTGAGTACTGCAAGTCGGTGCACATCGGCACTGTCAATGTTTGAAAAAGAGATAAAATTTCTGGATGATTTTTTAAAGCTTCTAACTATGCCCAATCGCCACTACCCACCTATTGAAATTTCATATCTTCGGATTTTTGTCTGTCACGTTCGGACTACAAAATCGCGTGAATGCTCCAAAAATAAATCAGTCGAAAGTCAGCGCCTGTCTGTGTCCCTATGTGTCTAGTTTTCCGTGCCGTTTTTCCGCGATGTTGGCAATGGTTTCAAGACCACGAGCCAAATTAATGAGCTCAGACCAACATTCCTGCTGTGACTCATTCGTTTACTTTTTCTAGCGAGCCAGCCCAAAAGTGGTGGGTAAACAAGTCTGAAACAAAGCATTTTTCTGATGTTAAGATGTAATGCAGAATAGCCAAAAATAGCCAAATAGCCAACGCCAATTTTTTTTCGCCAACTACAAAATCAAGTAGCCCAAATTGGCTATTTATAGCCCAACCTGGCATCCCTGCTTGCGCTTGAACCCCCCTCAGCGTCGCATCACACCAGGGTTCCCACGAGGGGAGGTGGGCGTCATTTTTTTTGCAGAGCAGAGGGAGTGGAGGGGAGGAGCAGCGCGCATGCGCGTGATTGGACAGCTGGTGTGCAGAGTAGAGAGGAGGAGCACCGCGCGCTAGCACACAGGTGGTGTGGAGAGGACGAGGGGAGAGAGAGCGGCGTTATCACAGCTGTTGTGGAGAGGGGGAGAGGTGCGGACGCCGGACGACGGAGGGTCGACTAAGAGATGCTTTGCATCTAAAACAAAAAATCCCGCCATCTCCACGAAGTGAACGATGATTACTGGGGCGAAGCTCCAATGCTTATCGGTAAAACCGTTAAACATTCGCCCACACATCATATAAAGACTCTACACGTTGTTATATAAATTACCCATACAACCTACTTCCAGTGTGGATTGTATATACACTTATATACACGATGTTTATTATTTAAATATCGATGCAATTATCCTGCGCCCGCTCCGATTCGAGGTTCTCTTGCCGCCGCTTGCGTGCCGCCTCTGCTTCGCGGGCTCTTACTTCAGGATCCGCTTGTCGACGAGCCCGCTTTGCTTCGGCTGCGCGAGCCCTCGCCGCTGCCGCCGCCTCCGGATCGATGCTAGTGCTGGCTTGCGATTGCTGCCGACGCTGGCGCCTTTCTTCGGCCTCGCGAGCTCTCACTGTTGTGATGGTGCGGGAACAAAATCTCATCTTAGTTTACACCTCGCACCCGCACACAGCGGACAAACTTATCGGTGAGTTTGCAATTACCTCACCCGCCGGACCGGTGCCCTTGTTCGGGTACTTGCGCGCGGACACTCATGACTCCTGTTATGGAGTAGTGACGGTGCGCAGCTCCGACACCGAAGCCGCACTTCGTGAGAGCCTTTACTGGCCCGAAAGCGAGATTCTACACGTCCGGCGACTGGGCACCTCTAATAAGGTGCGCCTCACCTTTTTCGGCAAGGTGAAGAGCAGGTACGTCTCCTACGACGCCCTGCTGATCCCGGTGCAGCCGTACAAAAAAACTGTGCCAGCCTGCGGTCGGTGTGGCTTTGTTGGGCATCGACCCGACGCCTGTCCCGGCCCCAAACCTGACCTTTGTGGCATCTGCGGAAAGGCGGTGCCGCTCACGGATGGCGCCCGTGCCCCACATGAGTGTACGCCCAGGTGTGCTCTGTGCGCTGGTTCCCACGTCACCGGGGACCGGCGCTGTAAGGAGCGCTACAGGGCGCCGCCACCCAAGCCGTCCACTCCTCCATCGGAAGGTCAAGCCGGCCGCAAGAAGCGAAAGCGTCGACGCCCACGGAAGCCACGGAAGTCGGGCTCTCGGGAATCGACGCAGGGGGCTCAGCCTCCTGCCATCAACACTGACCCGCCCCCGCGCCCTGGAGCGGTGGCTATCGGGCCTTCCCGGCGAGGCCCAACTCCGGACGGACCTACGGCCAAGAAGCCTAACACAGGGCAGGCTCCTCCCGCCCCATCCAAACCGAACCAGCCATCACCTCAGCTCAAACCCGCTGCCCTGGGGGATTCATCGTGGGCCGCCCGCGTTCGGAAAGGATCCCAGGTGAACGGCTCGGGCGGGGCAGCCTTTTCGCCCACACCTACGTGATCTCCCAACCCAAACCGCCAACCCCTTCCACTTCCACACGGGAACAAATTGAATTCCGCAGGTTACAGGCCCAGTTGCCTCGTTAACAGCAGACGGTGGAGGCGCTTGTGAACCGCTCGTCCTCACCTAATTCGACACCCCTCGGGCAGGCGCCGGAGGCGATGGATAGTTCCCCCTCCGAACCCAGGGAAACCTCTGCGAACCCCGGCCCGCTTGAGGAGCGCCTAAGCAACCTAGAGGCCCAGATGGCGTCCATAGGGACCATGATCGAGAATCGACTGGCTGCCGCCCTCCAAACCGCTTTGACCGCATCCCGGGCAAGATAGCGGCCCAGAGTCCCAACTCACTGTTAGCACCCGCCGTCCTAAGCTTAAGCGAGGATCTCGTTCTCAAGCATCCCGGCCCCTTTCCAAGGTGACGGAGGTAGACGAGCAGTCTAACAGTTCGACTGCGACCTCGGAAGTGAGCACCGGATCGAGCAGCGGAGCCCCTATGCAGCCCTTTGCTCTCCTGGAGGCCCCCCACACGTTTAGTTCTAGCGATGGCGGGCAACAGCCCTAGATCGCGCTGCGACCGTGCAAATTCGGCTATTTTTACAATCCTACAGTGGAATTGCCGCGGATTTAAGGCACACAATAAGCGGGCTGCTCTCCGGCTCCACTTAGAAACCTATCCGCAGTTGCCCGCGGAAGTGGCCCTTCAGGAGACGGGCGAGCACGTAGCTCTCACAAATTATACCGTGTACCAAAGGGATTCACAAACCGCACTCTGCGTACATCGAAATTACACCGCCAAACTGGCGGATCTCGACTGCGATCCGCTTTATTCGTACGTTATGGTGACTCTCCTCCCGCTTAGGAAGCAGGATCAGTCCCTACACATCCTCAACATCTACAGTTCTCCCAAACTGCCTAACGTAACTTACGCTGATGTGTTTACCAAAGCCCTTACGGTGGCAGGCAGGGAGCCGCTTGTCATTGTAGGAGACTTTAATGCCCCTAGTCCTCACTGGGGTTACCGTAAGGAGGAACGGCGTGGTAGAAAGTTGGCGGAACTTATTTCCACCTTGGGCCTCACTATCCAAACGGACCCCGCACACCCAACCCGCATTGGCAACTCTGTAACTCGGGACACATGTCCTGATCTCACACTTACCAAGCACATCAGGCATGCAGAATGGTTCAACACCGATGAAACCCTAGGCAGCGACCACTGCATTCTTCTCACTACAATTCGGGCGCATCCCCTTACCTGTCCCCGTCAACAAGCGAAACTTCCGGACTGGGACAAGTTCCGTTCGGAGTACACGACTTCGGCCCCCATAGCTCAACAAGGCTACGCCACTTGGTCTCAACACCTTGTGACGTCGCTTCGCCAAACTGAGCAGACGGTTCAGCTCTCAGAGGCCATGCCGGCGGTGGATAAACATCTGCTGCATATCTTGGAGGCTCGGCGTAGCCTTGTCCGACGTTGGCGCCGACAGAAGCATAACCGTAAGCTCAAACTCCGCATAGCAGCCCTCACTCAGGAAGCGGCCGAGTACGCGGCCCAGCTCGCTGACTCCAATTGGGTAGAACGCTGCAACAATGCCGCCAAGCATATGTCCAACCGCAGCACGTGGCGTTTCTTCAGGGCCCTCATCGACCCTAGCCAAACGCGCACAGAAACGCAAAAACATCTTCAACGCGCGCTCCACGCTTACGCGGGTGACGCAGATAAATTGGCACAGGCTCTTAGGGATAAATATATTTGTGGCCCGCAGGACTCCATCGAACCGGCGTTCTCATATGCAGGCTCGGAGAACGCAGACTTGGATCGTTGCTTTGAACTCCACGATCTGAAGGCGGCCCTGTCGAAAATGAAGCGAGGAACGGCGCCGGGTCGGGATCAAGTGACGGTTAAGCTTCTAGCCAACCTCCCAGACCCAGCATACCTTCACCTCCTCGACTACTTCAATCAAATTTTGGAGGGGCGCGAACCGCTACCAATTGATTGGAAAACGGCTCTGGTAACTTTTATTCCGAAACCGGGCAAGTCTATCAACATCGAAAATCTACGCCCCATTTCGTTAACCTCGTGTGTGGGGAAGCTTATGGAAACAATGGTTAGGGATAGGCTTTCCGATTACCTCGAGGTCCAGCACACTTTTTCCGACACTATGCACGGCTTTCGTCCACATCGCTCTGCTCAGGACATTCTCCTACAACTCCATCGTGACGTCATTGAGCCGATCGAGCATCCAAGTAACGATAAGGTAGTCCTCGCCTTAGATCTTAAGGGGGCTTTTGATAACGTTACCCACGAAATCATTCTTACCCATCTTTCCCAAACGAACTGTGGGTATAATGCTTTCAGGTACATCCGTCAGTTCCTGACTGAACGGCAGTCGTACCTCCGCATTCAAGGCAAGGAGCATGGCCCATACCCTCTGGGTACTCGAGGAACACCACAGGGAGCGGTCCTCTCTCCTCTTTTGTTCAATCTCGCCATGGCTCATCTCCCCCCACTGCTGAAGGATATCCCCGGCGTACGGCACGCTCTGTACGCCGACGATATCACGCTGTGGGCAACCCAGGGTTCCCTTGGCAGCATTGAGGCCAGCCTTCAGCATGCAGCATCGGTCGTAGAAGAATACGCGCGCCGCTGCGGCCTCGAATGTTCCCCTGAAAAATCGGAGTACGTGCATCTTTCCCCAAACCAAAAGATACGACTCAAATCGCACTTTCCTTGCGCACCGGGCCAATCCCGGAACGCGAAGAAATCCGCGTCTTGGGACTCTTCATACACAAGAGCAGGGAAAGTCGACACAACCCTGCGCAAGTTTACGGATGGTCGGGGATCAAGTGGGCCGCATGGTCCGTCGGGTCTCAAACAAGCGGGGCGGTCTCAGAAGCCGCGACGCTTTGCTCCTCGCCAACGCTTTCGTGACCAGTCGGATCCTATATTCGACACCCTACCTACGTTTGCGCAAATGTGATGTGCACACGCTCGAAGGCATTCTCCGCAAGATATACAAGCGCGCCCTCGACCTCCCGATCTCCACGTCTAACCAGCGTCTTGCCGATTTGGGCATGACCAACACGTACGGAGAACTCAAAGAGGGCCCATCTCCATAACCAGTACCTGCGGCTTACCAAGTCGCACGCTGGGAGATGCCTCTTACAACGCCTCCACATCTCCTACACATATCAGGCAGAAGAGCGCACCACGATCCCAGAGGACTGGCGTGGTGCGTTGGATATCCAGCCTCTACCCCAAAACATGGCTAGGGGTACTCACGAAGGCAGGCGAACTGCGCGGGTTACAGCCTTGCAAGGACGCTATGGGTCCCGGCCTGGAGTATTCTACACGGACGCGTCTGGCCCCTCACCACGGGGGGTGGTACACGGCAGCCGTAATCCATCAAAACGTGCCTGTTCAAGGGCTCACTTTTCGAGCACCGGACATTTCTCATGCGGAGGAAGTCGCCATAGCTCTCGCCGCAGCGGACCCCGCATCTCGGATCATTATTACCGATTCGCGGAGTGCGTGCCAAAATCTTACCAAAGGTCGCATCACCATTCGCGCTGCTCGAATCCTCAAGGGCTGTTATTATATGACCGCCCAAATACACGTTCCGTCATCTGGACTCCAGCTCACGCAGGACTAGGTGGTAACGAGGCTGCCGATGCCTCAGCCCGCGCGCTTGACTCCCGGGACCCTCCTCGCCCTCCATCTCTTGACGATCCAGAACCTAACCCGATCAGCTCATTTCGCGACATCACAGCGATGAACTAACGAACAGGCTCCGATTTCCGCCTCCGGCGCCGGGCCTGACTAAGGCTGACGAGCGCTGGCTCTTACGGCTATACACTAACACGGTATTGTGCCCGGCAATACTTAAGCACTTCAATCCGGCCTTCTCCGGGAATGCCCACACTGTGATCATCCGTTTGCGGATACTTTTCACATGGTGTGGGCATGCCCATCCAACCCGGCGGTCCCCCCAATCACGTCCCCTTCCCCCCCTACCCGTGAGAGCTGGGAGGCTGCCCTGCTCGGCTGCTCGACCTTGGAGGGCCAACGAGCCCTCGTGGCCAGGGCGCGCGCCGCCGCGGAAGCCACAGGGGTCCCGGACTAGGGACTCCTCCTAGAGTTTGTACAGGGTCGGCCCTTAAGGCCGCCCCTATCTCTCACTTGTATATAGTCTCAATAAATGTTTTTCACCACCACCACCACCGCGGGGTCTTGGCGGTGGGCCCGGATTGCAACCGCATCGCCATCTCTCCGCGCTGCTGCCTTTGCTTCCAAGGTGTTCATGATGAGTAGCTGGTGACGCGCCGTCTTGAGCCATCTAGCGGGCGACCTATGAACTATTGCACATCTGGTCCTCTAGCGGTCGCCTCGAGAACTAGCGGACACGGCGACGACGCGATGCGGGACTTGCCCCAAGAAAGAGGAGCTTCGTCCCTAAAAAGAAACTCGCGATTACGATACTCCCTAATGCGATATTTGGGCGGAGCAGCAGTGCGCTGAGGCAGCACTCACTCGTGGGTTCTTTCGACGGCAGCTATGGTGAGCCTCTGCGGCGGTGGCGCGACGTGCGTCTCAGGAAGGGACCGCGAACTGCGTCTTGAACGAACGCACGTCATAGTCACGTGAACGCCCCCTCACGTCTTCGCCCCCGGGTCGCGCTGTCGAGTGCCTCGTGCGGGCACAGCATACTGCCCCCTCCCCTCCCCCACCACACACTTTCGGAGAGCGCTGGCTCGCGCCGCCACGGCGAACGGCCCTCCCCTCCCAATTTCGCGACACTCTCCTCCTTTGCTTTCTTTCATCGTTCGCTTTTTCTTTCACTCGTCGGTCCAGGCCACCGTTCCCTCGGTTACGTCGTCGACAACCGGCTCATCCCACAGACGGCCGCCAAAGGGCTGGGCCCCAAAATATTCGTTTTGTAACGAAGAACTGGGCAAATAAATGAGCTTTTTTCAATGCATGGCTTGCAACAAAAAATGCCAACATCTAAAGATTTCGAAAATTACAGAGATGAGGGGCAGCCCCTCGAACTTCCTTAGGCATTCTTCATGGTGTTTTCGGCCACCTGAGAAGTTAACTTCAGGGGCCACACAGAAACATTAGCCGACACGGGTTTACTCTTACATGACGTCACTGTATTGCTATCTGTCTCTCTACTGTATCGAAAAACAGCCCGACGGCCGCTCCGCATAAGCCTACCCACTATACGGACCGCTTCCCACGCGTGAAGGCGAGATTTGTCTGCCGAAAGTCTTTGTACTAATCGTGTCGCGGCAGAAGTCCTGCATTAAGCGGCGCGTCTTACGTCCCTTCCCCCTTCCTTCAGAGTCGGTGTGCGTGCTCACCACCACACGCTCCTTTCCATGTGTAACGTACAAGCCACCGTACATGTAGTGGCACTACAAAAGACAGCCAAACGTTTCATACCGCTACATATCCAAGGACGGACCCAATCTCCATCGATATACCTAATCAGGCTACGGCTGGAAGTGAACCCGCGTCAGCCCCACCCCGTGCACTGCAGTCGTTCTGGGCGCCTGGACCACATAACTTGGTGTTGCCTAGCCCCTTCGAGGTGCTCTCGCTCCAGCCACGGGCGTCTTTTCTGTGCAGCTGCTTCCTCTCACGGCACTAACTGTAGTAGAAACCATGCTGTGGACAACACGCGAAGGACTCACTGATAGCGGGGACGACAAGTGGCACAGGCACTGTTGCAGTGAAAGAGCATCGGTATCCAGAATGGAAGTACGGGCAAGGATTCGGCCTGCAGAAGCTGCAAAGCAGCCCATGATTGCGCCAGCAACCAACAGCGCAATCGAAGCTGCACTGAAGCCGCCAAACAACGCACGCCCCTCGAACAGCAAGCAGTATATGGCTGTCGAAAAGGAGGGTGCGCCGCCCTCAATAGGCCCCACTAATGCCGGCCAAGCGTTGCCCTCTGCCTGAAACAACTGCATTTCGCAATAGACACGACGCAGCACTGCTGGTTCCTATGACTGCTGAGAAGCCCGCTGTGCCACCTTACCACCAGAATCGCCCCTGTCTCGCATTGGTATCACTGCCATTGCAACACAGCAGGCTCTGTTCAACATTCCAGCACTACCGCTTCACCAGTGGTGCTCCAAGATCTTTCACACGAGCGTTTCCCAGGGCCAGGGCCGCAATAGGCGACGGCACACCAGCATCCTGCGGTGTAATCCTGATTTCCTGCGCCCCCGCCACGTCGATCTGGTGTGCCGTCGCTCCTGTACTCTTCATGTGCTGTAATAGGAGGTCTGCGCCCATGCCTACTGCGCGCCCGAAAGAATGGCGCTGGTCAGACGGCCTTTGTTGCTATGTAAAAGAAAGCAACTCCGCACGGTTCGTTGGACAACAAGCCACTTCCAGTCTGTGCATTCGGTAGTGTGGATAGAGGTGTTGCGCGTCCGTATTGGATTTATTTTGGTACAGAGCACTCCCGGAAACTTTAAGTGGCAACATTATGCGAAAGCGCTTAAATGTCCGTTTGAGCGAAAAAGCGTCATGGGGCGTGTGGAGGTTGTCTCCTCTGGTTTGTCTTCTGGATTGTCTTTGTTTCTCCTCTGGTTAGAAGAGAGTGACACGCAATGATACTCTAAAATAGATAGGGGGGGGGGTATTCATGTTAAACGGAGGAGCAGAGGCATGGTGTTAGTGATAATTGGAGCTACAGCCTTCAGGTGAAGGTCCAGAGATGTGTATCATGCGGCCTCCGGCACCTATGTGACTCCTCTGGCCTGGCGATTTTGACGCGGCATCGTTTCTGTGGACTTGAGGTGTTGTGGTTCCTCGTTTCAAGAGAAGATCAGTAATGCGTTACAGACGACCGCTATGGGCGTATGTGGGTGCAGGCTCAAATAAATGATAACCATACAATACCGCGCTCCGCGCGTAGGGGTGTGAAAATTGTAGGGACTGTGCGTCGCATGCCTTTAACAACTTAGGTGGTCGCGCTTAGGCCTCCTGGTGCATAAGTGTGGCTGTTGCTGTTTGAGCACAATTTAGAGTAAAAAACCATCAATTTAGCAGATACTGTAACTTAGAGCTTTCATTCAGCTTGCTGGAGCGAGTGGCAAATTTTTGCAATATCTCTCGGTATGCGACGAGTGTTTGTACCACCCGAAAATTAGGCTTGTTATCACCGCCAAAGGCCGGCGTTCTCGCAACACGCCGCACATGCACCACGAGAATGCAGCTTCTTCACCTTCCAGATGTGTTTCTTGAAATCAGCGGAGACATGGGCGCTATCTCTTGCCGTAGTTCTGAACGGACTTGCGTATTGGTTACAGTAGTCGTCCTGATTCTTTTTTGCAACGGGCTGGAGAAAGATTCAGCCAAAGCATAATGACACAGCTAAGCTATAAAACGCGTCGCAGCAGCAGCGTCTTTTTATTACCATGAGCGACCACTCAGAGGTCGAGTTCCCGGTGTTTCCGTATAAGAGTTTATGTTCCCCTTTTTTTTGAGAGTGCTGTTTCTGAGACACCAGTGATTCAAGTGCGGAAGGGCACATTCGAAGAACACGCCCTGTGTTCGGCGGTAGTACAGCCTCCCACATTTTTAATAATATAGCGCGAGCGAAGACCGATCGGCGTGTCAGTGCCTTATCACGGTGTTCAGCAGCGAAATAGGCGAGAGTATACGCGCACGCGCATAGGGCTATCTGCTGCATGAGTGTCGTCTGCTACGCTGTTTCCTTGAGAGTGTTACACCCCATGCCAAGGCATCTGAATGACTTTGTTCACGAGAAACCATGGTTATTTTAAGCCCATGAGTATATTAAACGCGCGTTTGATTTTTCTTTCGGATCAATTTCCCCGCAGAGCGTGAGGAATGCCACTGGAAAGAAACAGGATGGTTTTTAGCCCGGAATGGCCTCAGGTCGCTGCAGGAAATACTGCGATAAATAAAAAATTCCGATAAAAATAAATACCTGTGCTTCATGCTGCTTAGCTACCTTTGGCGGCAGCGAAACGACCGTGCAAGATGAGAAACACAGGGGGTGTGTTGCCCTCAGGAGAACAGCGGAGCAAACGACGCCCCACACAGCAGATAGTTGTATGCGCGTGCGCGTACTCTCGCCTATTTCGCCGGTGAACACCGTGATAAGGCGCCGACATACCGATCGGTCGTCGCTCCCGATATATTAATAAAACTTTGGGAGGCTCTAGCTGCTCTAGACCATTGCTCGCGGTCTGCGCCAACAGAGAGCCATTGTTTGGAAATCTCTACCATAAAACTGCTGTTGTATAAAAACACTTCCTTTTATCTTCTTTGAATTAGTCTGCCGCATTGTATGTTTACTGTATATGAATGTACAGCCGGTAAAAGGCTTGTCTATAACACAGCGTCGTCGTCCCTATATAAATTTGGGAGGCTTATTGAATAAAACTACTGCGGAATTCTGAAGTCCTACCTCCTTTTGCCTCCGACAGTTGGAACGAGTATGTTTCGGCAGTTTCGGATGTAGCTGTTGAAGTGGAAATCGCTGTTATAGACAAGCGTTTTACCGGCTGTACATTGCAACTGCTGTTTAAACTGTATAAGGGACACAGGCCTCGTCAAGCCCAAGATGGCTTTTTGCCTGTGCCCTCAGTATATCAGCATATCCAATGTTGAAATAAACAATAAACACTCTCACAAGATTTAAACCGCGATTATTTAGCCTTCATCAGTTTTTTCGTCCCTACTTTGATAAGCGCTGGCGTATCTGCGCCACACCCTCCCCAACTGAAAAGATGAAGCTTGTTTGGTGGTGGTGGTTGGGAGGAAAGGGCGTTGGTGACTAGCTCTAATTAGAATAAAACACGCCTTATAGTAAATACTTTATTGCGAGAGCAATGGACAACCCCTTGAGTGAAAAAGCCGGAGCTGGCGTCTGTCCGGAAGCAGAGAGACGGTTTTGCGACCACCCGTGTGTTTGGAGTGTTCCGCATGCACAGTACGGTCAATGGTACGAGCTTAAAATGGCCGGCACCCGTGCACCTGTACACCTGAGGCGAAGTAGGGGGCTGGTACAACGCATCAGAATTAGTGAACAGGCGGGCAGGGAAAGTAGCATCGGCGTCATCTTTTCCAACATAATGGCAGCAGGAACGAGCAATGGCGCGATGCGCTGCCAGACGGCAAAAATCATTTCAAAAGCGTATGCCGGAAGTAGTAGATAAGGAAGGAAATGGTGTCAAGCAGCAAGTGAACGAGGCGGAATCAAAACGTCTCAGGCCTCCGATTGGACTTCGCGTTTAGAATCTATCAGAGGTCCTTGGGTGTCCGCGAACTTGTTTTTTTAATTGTAAAGTACGCACCATTATTATGCGGCTAAGATGTCGGCTCTTGCCACGCCGCTATGAAACGTCATTGAATAAAAACGAAAAATAAAAAATGGTCGAATATTTTGCGAAAAGTGCGCCAACGCATCCAGAGGTTTCCTTCTTTTTTGTTACGATCAATGCCTCCCTTGGTAAGGTTTTTTTAATCCTTCCCTTTTTTTCTGACTTTTTCATTCCTTTCACATTCTCGCTCCTCCCCGCTCCACCCCACGCTGTAAATATGATCCTGCGTGCGGCACTGGTATTATGCATCCTTAAACGCATCCTGACCAAGGTAAATGTTCCTAAACTATGCACACAATTTAGTGCACGACAATAACGAACTGTTGTTTCTCGTCAGTATTTTCTTTGCGGCTGTTCTCTTTCTTGGGCGTGAAAGCACAACCTGAACATTTTTGCAAAGCTTCCTGTTCTAATCACATTGGATGCATTTTGGCAACGTTATTGCAATGGGATGATATATATATACATGGCTCCTTTACAATAGAATATGATTTGTACCAAGATACATGTACACATTTCTTCATGCGTATTCGTTAACCTTACCCGAAACGCAAACATCGCCGTTAATCAATGGCGGTTGATTATCGCAGCCAGAGGGAATGAATTTGTTTGAGGGCGTCCCTCGCGATTGTGCACGCAGAGGGACTCTGAGTTCGAGGAGCGGCGTCGCCAGTGCATCGGCCTGCTCTTCCCGAGTGTTCCCGAAGAGCGGCTCGAGACCCACCTGTGCCGGGTGACCAAGATGGACGACGTCGAGGACGTGCAGAGGCTGAGAAACGTAAGTCGAGTGCACCGATTACACCTTTCGCGCGAGCTCCTCCTCTCAAACTTCGATGTAGGGCTAGTTACTCCGAAAACAGTCTTGAAGATATAGATATGCAAAGTATCGAAGGCGAAAACGAGCGCTGGCAATCAACTGTCGAAGTTGTATTACTAGTGACAATAAGTGCAAAAATATGCATGACGTAGCCATGAGCGCCGAAGATTAGGAGTGCATAAATAAATGGAAGCCAAGTGTGTCTCAGCCATTACCTCCGTACACATTACCTTTACGGGAGAAGCCCCTTGGGAGCTCGGGCTGGCGGCATCTCCCTTCGTCGTCGTTCCATTTAGTCACGATGCTAGAACATTGGGACGCTCGTTTTCCAGCGCCTTGCGCCAGAACGCAAGGCGTACTGAAAAGAAAGTGTATAATGGATAAAACCGATTTAAAATAAACTTAATTTAAAGATTTGTGGAACGCTCCCTGTATGCTTCAGCAATCGTCAAGCACAAGCAGAAGCTGTTTGTAGACGGGTTATGGTATGTGTTACACTGAAATACCCGCCAGCTGTCGACGCTAGGCCTGGTCGTGTCGGGTGGTCGGGCAGAAGCAAGAAAATGCATATTTACCTGGTGGCCAGGGCCTCGTTAATCACGGAGGAAGAGCCCCAGGGCGAGGCGCGGACATCGCACTGTGCTTGCGTTGACCCCTGCCACTACCCCAAACTGGGGCGAATGGGACATGCAAATTGCTGAAATACGGTTCAACGCAACAGAGGGTGCCTCCTCCGCAGCAAGCGCGCGATTGCTCCTCCCACCGGCGCTTCTGCCGGCGCACAATCAGGGTGCGCCGTGTGGCAAGAGGGAGCCTTGCCATCTTTGGATACAAGTTATAAACTGCACGATTCACTCCTCCCCAGGTTTCTCATAACGAAGCTACACCTTATTTTCGGAGTCCTTAAACTTCTTGAAACTAAGGTAATTGTAGAAAAGATGCTGGAATTGTTGTGAATGTCCAGCGAACTTCTGCCTATAGTTGTGCGAATATTCGTGTTTTTGTACGCGTGATAGTACAAAGGTTATCCGATATTGCCCTCGACCAGAATACCAGCATTCCGATTGTACGAGGTATTCGGGCGCAGGAATAGCGAAGGTTGGTAAGCCGAGAAAAATGATGCGTATGTGGGGTGCTCCGCAAGGATAACCACTTTTTTTCTGTTTCCTTCGCGGTATCGCTGTCTACACCAATCCTGTCACTAAGCGTAGTTAGTCAGATGTCGCTGCTTATATTAAGTGGGTTCGAGGCGAGGAGAGGTCATCTGCAATGCTGGAACCCCGAACAGGGCCGGTAAACCCTGTTGATGCCAGGTAAGTTACGCCGGCATTAGCATTCGGGTGCTCGGTGACGGTCTAATTTCGCCGCACCTTCAATGGGCCGGCAGGGTTTTCCCGGTGGCGTTGCTGTGTAAGTACGCTATGCCAGAGGCTCCCATATTAAACTTTCACAATGTCACGACGCATGGCAGTGCTCGTTTCAGTTGCATTTTTTTTTCGTCCAAACGGGAGGATAAATTTAGGCAAGATCGAATTAGCAAGCTCAAAAACTTAGTTCAAAATTTTACTCTAAAACTAGCTAAAATAACTAGCTAAAAAATTGGGATGCTCGAAATACTGCACAGTTTGTTGCGGCAGGAATAATAAACTAACGTAATGCATTAGAGGCTAAGAGTATAGCGATAAAATTGACAGGGGTTTCAGGCCCAAATGTTTAAAACGAAGGGAGAAATCACCTTTGGTTGTCTCCTGCACATGCAAAAAACTTCTAATCGCCAGAAGGTCAACAGGGATGTAGAATTCATGAGCTTTTTTAAGCTCCTGAGGAACTCTTCGAGGTGTGCAACCTGGTGAACCAACATCAAAATAAGCCTCGTTGTATACCAGCAACCGTGCAAAATGGGTTGTAGACAGAGTTACAGTCGTAGGGTATAGGGATCCCTTGTCGTGCGTTGGGTTCATATGGGTATACACGCGAGTTGTCGATGCCTCACACAGTACTCAGGGAGCGATAATGAAAGCAGGCCTGCTAGCTGACCACCGCTGTAGCTTCTGGGGCACTCCGGACTTCGGGCCGAAAAGTTCTAAATGTTTTTAGTTACTGGCAGTTCCCCATTCTCTGATAAATTCTTCGGAGGCAACAAACTGCAAAAGCGGGCCTTGCGAGCCTGCATACCTAAACGACTCACGATGCAGGTTGTTTGCCCTTGTATCCGGCTGTACGTCTAAGGCCCTTATTTTGCCGCTAGACGATCTCACAGGTGTATCTATCGAGCAATCGGCTTAGTCATTTCCGGCGAATCTTGCGCGTTGCTCATGCAGGCGCCCTTAATCACGCGACTGATTGCGGGCGACTAAGTACGGGAGTATTTTTCTTATTTCTTGGTGTGATCAGTGGACCGAACCCAATAGAAAACATTACAGCAGCCTTTAGAAATTGCAGTGAAATCATGGCAGCTAGGCCTTCTTACAAGGCTACATTGGTTTGGACCTTCGCGCCCAAAAATTAAATTCCACCGAAAACTGGGATCTAAAATGCTCTATAATTAACTCACGTTCACACGGGAAAACTCACTCGTTCCACCGCGCTGCTCCGTGTTAAGACGCCGGCTGGCTGTTGTTCGCTTGGTTACATTACACTTAACAAAGTAATGCACCCCTCCGTCTAACGACGACGACGGTTGAACGCAAAGCTTTCTTGTGAAGGATTCCTTGGTTGTCGTCTGAGTAGTTCGGACTTTGTATCGTTGAGCATTGACTGACTCGTACGCAGGCTGGACTTTGACCCTTTGCCATTTGATTTTCGCACGAAGAAGGCTTCGCGTTCAACCATCGCCGTCGTTACACGGAAGGGTGCATAAGGTTTCTGTCTAATTTTGCACGTCCATGCACCCCTCTCCAAATCCAAACTGCTTCGACCGTGTCGGAAAAGAGCAATCGGATGGAAGCCGGCTTCATAATGCGAGGGATCCGGGTTCGATTCCGACCACGGGAAGCGTTTCTCTCTTGATTCGCTTCCACGATCATCATCATCGTCAGAGAAAGTTGGTCTTCCTGCAGTGCGTTTTTGATGCTTTTCTGACGAATCTTTGAGACATATATAGCTTCGCTTTAAAACTCTTACAGGAACAAGATGGAACTTGTGGATTCCTTGGACAATCCGAAATTTGTCGTGAAAAAATGATTGAAAAAGGCAATCGCACTATTTTACTGTTAATTGTGTACGTAAATAAAACCCACATTTAATTACGTGGCTGTATCTTGAAGTGGCGGTGAAGATCGCAATTTTGAATCCTGACAACGCCTTCTATTTATTTGCAGCTAACAGCCTGTCTAAAAAAGGGCCGTGACAGCTTCGGAAAGGTAAGATTATCCATACGTATATCGTCGGAACAACGTAGAACCGACAGAAATCATGAAAGAGCATCAGAGTAAGAACCATAAATTACTCAGACTACATGTACGTATATACCAGTGAAGTCTAACGGCGGAAAATAAAAAAATGGCAGCATCTCCACTCCATGGATGATGGTGAGGGTACGGAGTACGGGGACTCGAAATGACATCCAAGTAGTGCCCCAAGTGACATCCGATTTGCGCCCCGACCGTCATTCGATTTGAGCCGTGAGTTGCACCTTGATTATTCCCTAATGAAACTTCAACTAACCGCTCATATCGAACTTGGTTCGATTTTTGCATGATGGTGGTGTGCGCGCGGATGGACGCGGACGGACATTGGGAGGTTCTAGGGTACTCCGCACCGTTACAGGCGAGAAAGTAAGCCGTTTGACTATCGGTTACTAACTCACGTTCGTAGCCCAATGGGCCAGACAACTGACACTAACGCTGTGTGGTCTACCAGACACAGGCTCGAATCCTGCCAGTGCCTGTGTGATTTGGCTATTGTAAATGCTATGAGCACGGACGCGGACGGACATTGTGCGGTCCTAAGGTACTCCGCACCCAAAAAATGTTACGTGTCGAGATGTCAGACAAGTGTCAAACAGAACAGATGCTTAAATGGAAAAAAGAAAAATGCCAATGACTTCACTGAAGGTTGGATAATGTACATGGTGCTTGGTGGTGAAAAGCTGCGGAACAAAGCAGTAGTCTCGCGATGACCAGGAGTAAACTCACGGTAGTCTGAAAAAAGTGAAAGGCCCAAACTTGTGAACGGATAGCAACCACACTTCGCCATTTGGGCACATGGCGCAGGAGGAAAGAATTGACGGCTTCAAAACTATTCTGTCCAGTAACAGACGGATATGAAGATAGCCTAAACGTCGACATGGGCCCTCTGACTATGGTACTCGTGGAATCAGCATGTCGTATGCCTACGAGAAAGGAAATTGAAAGTTAGATCAGGAAGTTATTTCAAACAGTGAAGGAGCTCATTGAAAAATGCAGGCATATTGACATGCCAAGAAGAGACCGCAAAGACGAGCGGCTGGTAATTAAAACTGATTTACAGCAGCGAGGATTGTGATACTCGCACCTAAGACATCGCAAGGTTAGGACAGACATGCAGCGAAAGAAATTTTAGAGGAACAAAACAGACGCCAGTAATCTGGAGATATACAGCATGTGCCGTCACGGGCAAAGTGTCCATCTTACGAATACTGCTTACTCATTCCTGTAAAACAGGAATGAAAGATAGTTATTCGTTCCCTCCTAGAACGCGTTGCAGATACACATGTATTTTTGGAACGACTCCTTGCATAACTGTTATACTGCATTTTTCACCTATTCGAATATATTTTTGTCGGACAATCCTGCGGCGAAATAAACTGTGCAATTTAAAATACTTTCAGTGAACTGCGTTTATTGTATGAATTTGAATATGTCCGGCAATATATTATCCGGAGATAAACCAATCCGGGATCCGATGATTGATTATTCTTTAGAATCTAAATAATCGTTCCTACTTATATTTTTGCAGGAAGCCAGTGGGCTGCGGACATTTCTGTAACTGCAACTTTGGCGCTCGTCTATATTACTGGTGCCACAAATATAGCGCTTCCCGCTTTGGTTTTGAAATGACAGAATTACTTTTCTGCCGCTCATTTGTACAAGTGAAAAGGTACTCACACGAACCAATACATTTAAATTTCTTGCAGAACATTGAAAAGGGAGGATAATGAATTCTGATTCAATAATCCAGTATCTACAGAGAACTTTTCTGCCGCTCATTTGTACAAGTAAAAAGGTACTCACATGAACCAATACATTTAACTTTCTTGCAGAACATTGAAAGGGAGGATAATGACTTCTGATTCAATAATCCAGTATCTACAGAGAATTGATTGATTGATTGTAGGGTTTAGGTTTAACGCGCCGACGCAACGCAGGCGATGAGGCGTGCCGTAGTGGAGGGCTCCGGATTAATTTTGACCACCTGGGGATCTTTAACGTGCGCCGAAATCTCGTACACATGCGCATTTTTGCTTTTCGCCTCCATCAGAAAAGCGACCGCCGCGGCCGGGAATCGAACCCGCGACCTCGTGCTCAGCAGCGCAACGCCTTAGCCACTGAGCCACCGCGGCGGGTATATCTACAGAGAAGAAATGCCCACTATACGTATCGGCTACTTAGTAAGGTCGCTTTTTTGTGTTCAACAGTTGCATATCGATGTTAGTGCTCAACAGATGAAGCTGTCTTTTTGCCAAAGAATCGAAGCGCTAGGATAACAGGGACAAGTGTATCAACACACAAGGTGCTTTGTGTGTGTCGACTCGCTGATCCCTGCTGTCCTAGCTCTTCAATTCTTTGTCCTGTTCTACCAACAGGCCCAAACCAGCACTCGTGTCTTTTTGTTCCGTGATTAAAAATTTTAAAGAGCAGTTCCACCAAGCCCCTTGAGGGTAATTCCATGTTGCCCTTGAGGAAAAGAATTGTTGCAGACCCTTGACGTTCTTCATATGCGACAGCGCGGGTAGTCAATTTATAGAAACAGGTACCGTGACAGCGCATTTTGTGCCTCGGCTGGGAGCTTTCGGCACCTGAAAAAGAAGAAACCTCCGGCACGGCCGAAGTAGCAACATCTGCGCGGGCTTGTTTGGTTTTCGGTCACAGATTTGAAGAATATTGAGCTGCGCGGAAGCACTTTCTACGGCAAGTCGGGCAAATAGGGCAACACGCCAGAGAAACCCAATGGCAGCCAGTCGTTTTTGTTCTTGCTTCAAGCGCTAAATCTTTGGCATCAAATACGGTCGACTGCGCGTTCTCTCAGCCGTTAGTTCATGAAACTAATAAGCTAGCGTGACAGTTCCATTGACCCTTAACGCAAAGGTGGCTGTTTTCCATTCCTCTTAAAAGGAACTAGTTCCAGCAACAACGTTCGCACAAGACTCGTAACGAACACCATAGATTAATGGTTTAAGCAAGATTTCTTTTCGGTTGGAAGATGTGGGCCTCCTCAGAAAGGAAAGCATGAACATGAAAGCAGGAAGAAATGATGGAAAGGTACAAAACAAAAGAAAAGGAAAACGTGAAGCAAGAAATTAATTGAAATTAAATATAAGCTTTTTGATGATACCGTACACAACATACCTTCTTGATTGTTATGTTTAGCTTCACCCACAGTGAAATTTAAAATGGCTGACCACCCTGTTGAAGATTTTCCGAACCTTGCCTTTGCCCTCCACCCCCTTCCCCAAATAAACCAAAAATTCGGGTGCTGCTGCACCTCCTATGTCCTCCCAACGCGTATGCCAGTGCCATGGAAGAGTTCATTGAATTACAGAGAGGTTAACTGCTGTTCTCCTTATTTCATGTTTTATTCGGTGGAAAGCGGTGCTCTACGTATTAGTAATAAATATTAAAGCTGGCATTTTTTGTTGTTGTTCCGTATTATGTGCTGTGATGTAATACAGCACGTCGCAAACAGCGAAGGTCAAGTAACGCCCTCGCGATGATCAAGCCGCAAGCTGCTATCAGACAGAAAACCGTATATGAACAGTACGCCGACAGCCAGCATTGCCCCCTAGCGCTTCTGCTAATAACGCACTTTTGAGACTGCTCTTATTGGAATGCAGGCGGTTGATTTAGGCAGGCGATTGTGCTCAAGTTAAGCCCCATAAATTGTTCGGCGACACTTCTTAACCAATGTTTAAAGGGACAATGAAGTGAACTTGCCAAACTTCTGTTCGTGTCTGCGTGACAGTGCCTGGCTCAAATAAACATATTTTTCACCGTTTATCCGGGCCCTAAAGCAGTACGTAGTTTATAAAGGTGGAAAGAAACACTCCAGAGAAGCGCGAAACCTTTGTGGCGTCGAAATGCGTCAAACGTGCGTCAAAACCTTCGCTAAAAGTACGTCCAACTTTCGCTGAATGTGCGTCCAATCGATCGTCAAACTTTCAAAGAAAGACCCCAATCGCGAACGAAGGACGACCCCATGCGACGATTTGTCGCGCACTGGGTAAGCGCATCTACGAACGATCAAATGTACATGGATACGTGGTTCATGAGATACAGGTACACTATTGCACTCCTTCGTGATCCATGCGTGTATTGTCTTTTTTAAAACCGCTCCTTTTTCGTGATTTTCAAGTAAGCGATTCGGCACAATGGAAGCCCGGTTTTATGCACGCGCTGTGTGTCCAGAGATGTTATCAAAGCTTATCTGTCGACCGATAAGCCCTATGGAGAAATGCATTAGCTTATAGACAGGACATCATCAGTCCCACTAAGAAAGCTTGCGCTTTAAAAATACCATGCGCTGTGGCCAACGGCCGCAACAACTACAGCAGTGACGTGAAACACCTCACGGAGTTTTGCAGTTTAACGGACGATAGCCAAGTTTTTTACCTTGTTTAAATATACTTCTCTGAACCTTGACCCCACGCTCTCTCTCACTTCTTTTTTCTTTCGCTCCAGGACGAACGACTGGTGTTGGAGCTACGGGCGTCCAGGATGGAGTGCCTGCAGGAATTCTTCCCCGATACGTCCCGAACTATTCAGGAAAGGAAGTACACGAACCTTGTCAAGCGCGTTCGTGGCCTCGCTGACTCGGTCGTCGACACCCACCGTCAGGCAAGCGCTCTGCAGGATCCCTGATGGCCTATACGGGACGCTTTGTTTCTGTGCTCGTACGTTCCCCTGGCTGCCTTCGCACGGGGAACCACGGAAGGCTCGCGGAAGAACCTCCCTGCCAGTGATAGACCCATTGTGGTCCATCATCAGACAAAAAAAAAATAAATAAGGAAGCCATATTAACACGTAAGACTTGAAGGTAGCGAAGCTGTACACAACTTTCACGACCATCTCGAAGGATTAAGTTCCCGATTGCAGCCTATTTGCTTATCTTTCGCTGCGCAACGACCTATACTCCATCATGGTTGCTATAAGTGTCGAGCTTCTATCATTTTTTGGAATTGACAATCATTGGACATCATCTTGCTGGGGCGTACGCTATGACGGGTCTCTTTCCTTCCGGTGAACGCTGGAGTTTCTTTTTTTGTGTGTGAATCTTGGCCAATCTCCCTAAGTGGGTATGCTTGGCTTGACAAACGTGCGCCGTGAACGCCGGGCGGTCGCCGCGAGGCACGCGCTGACGTGCGCTCGGCATTTTGCTGGTATTTTTAATTGCGGACAACAAACTGTTAAATTTGTTACATTTGCTAAACAGCTTAGCTCTTCAAATGGGTGTAGCTGACTCTGACCCCGAGTTTTAACCATAGGGTGCTGGTCACGATTAGGGGTTCAATTGTAATTTGTTCAGGCAATTACTGCCTTGCCCCCACTGATCGATCCAGGCCATCTTAAAGGGACACTAAACTCAGTTTTAAACATTGTCCAATTGCTAATGGACAATTTGTAGAGGAAACCCCCCGAGGCGGAGCAAGATTGTGCGTAGGAAGAATTTGACATACATCTGAAACTCAGCCGCACGGCTACAAAGGACAGCTACACACCTTCCTCAGGAACTTCTCAGTTGAAGAAAACATTGCCCAGGTCTAGGAGTCAATTACGGTACAACCGGCTGCCTACAGCAGTCCGTCTACGAAAGTAGCTAGACAACATGCTAGCCAGAGCGCATTCATCAATAACTCTGAGTTGACATCCGACTAAAACTTTTTCTTCGCACAAACTTACTCCACCCTAAGAACCATTACACTAGTCAATTAACTCTTTGCCCTCACTTCGAGTTGTTCACTAACATGCTGTCGGGCCACAAGCGCGTAGCTGTATTTACGTTAGTAGCCAGTCAAATAAACGTCTTCCGAAATCTGCAGTGTACAGATTGCTTGCAGTGTTTTCATCCGACGGAAGTGCGAGTACAATGTTCTGCGTACCGCTGCTAGTTCATTTTCAAAGTGGGATATCTAAAAATACTGCTGCTTTTATATGAACTTATGCAACAAATGCGACATTCACTGATTATTGGGAATCGGTTCAGGTATGCAAGTTGCCTTGGGCTGACCTTTTCTTACTCAGTCTGTTGAGGTTTTGTTGCCGGCAACCTGCCCGCGCAGCGTTATATTATCGTGTGCCGAACGCAGAGCGTGCGCTCTCTCTCTCAAGCCTCTCAAGCCTCTCAAGCACGCCTCTCAAGCACGCCCACCGGTCGCCACATCCTCGACAAAGCAGGACTTCGCCCTCTCTACGATCCCCCACCGCAAGCACAACCCCTACCCCCGGTCTTCATTCGCCGCCTGCACATCGCGCCCATTCCGAAGAACATGCACCCGGGCATCCACGACGCTCGCAGGAAAGCCCGGGCTAGAGCCCTCAGTAGACTGTACGCCAACGACGAGAGTGCACGATACGTAGACGTGGCCGCATACCACGCCAGACCCGGGCAGTACGCGGCAGCGGTCGTGACAGCGACCACGGGCGTCACAGTCACCGCGGCCAGATTCCGAGCAAGTACACCGGCGCAAGCAGAAGAAATCGCCATCGCCCTCGCCGCAACCGACCCCGGCTGCGCAGTCATCCTCAGTGACTCAAAATCGGCCATACGCAACTACGGTACCCAACGCTGTCGGCGGCAATCGCGGCACGAATTCTCAGCAACGCTCCAGGCTCTACCACCCGACCCTTGAGACTGCAATGGTTCCCCGCACACGAGGAGCAGGCCCCCGGGGTAGACCGCGCCCGCAACCACAACATCACTGCGGACCGGGCCGCTCGCGAACTCACCAGTCGGGCGGCCCCCCAGGAGAGGTCTCCCCCCACGCCCCTGAATCCCGGACGGAGATCCCATGAAGATGCGCCCTACTTGCTACCTACACCACTAGAAGACTATGGCACCATACTACGGTGGTACCGAGGACACCAGGAGACGGTTCCCGGGCCCCACACCCCAACCTCACTCGAAGCGAGGGGACCCTCTATCGCCAAATACAGACAGACTCTGTGCTCACACCAGTACTGGGCCGCCACATAGCCCCCGCAATCTACGAGACATCCGAGTTTACTGTCTGCCGCGCCACTCGCAGCACGCTGGCCCACATACTACAGTGCGCACCCCAAGACCCCGCACCCTCAAGCATCCGACAGCTACCAGTGACAGTGCGAAGAGCCATCACCTGGTCAGACTACAACACCCAGAAATTAGTCGTCCAGTGCGTCCGGGAGGGCCCTGGAGAGGCAGCGGGTAGGCGGCGCGAGCCCCTTGGGGCCGAGCGCCGGACGCCCGACCTGAAGCTCCTAGGGCTGGCCCGGATGACGCCATCGGCGCCACCGGACCGTTACTAGTCAATAAAGTCTTTTCTCTCTCTCTCTCAATTAGTACGAGCCACTTGAAGTAAACTACTGGTGGCGAACATATTTGCTGAGGCTTTTAGCAATGATGCGTATTTAGACGCAACGTTTGACGGTTTGACAGGTTACGACACGATAAGTTGCTTGGGGTTCTGCGAATGCGTCTAGTGACATCAATACATCATGTTATACAAGAGTGAGCTCAATATAAAGAGCTTTGTTCGGTCCCTTCATTGCTCAGCTTAATCTGTCACCTTTGGAGTTGTTTCTTTCAATCTTCAATCCCGTTCTTTATTCACTTCCTTGTCGTTGGAAAACAGCGGGCACAGTCTAGGTATTATTATTTTACGACACGGTCACCTTACACATACATCTTCGAAATCATTGAAACATGCTAATCACTGTGATCGCAGGGAAGAATTTTCGCTCCTGGGATGCTCCCACTGGGATGTTCTGAATCCTATTCGCCGTTCTGCTGCGAAACTACCGCGCTGAATAAATCACCCTAACCCCTCAATGCGTTCAGAACTATTATGGAGCGCAAGGGAAGACGAGCAAAACAACAATGTGTCGTCAGCGGCGGGTGATCAACCTGGTGTACAGTATATAGAGTTTGTATTTCCGCCCATCTATGTAATTGTAGAAAAACTGGGAAAAATTAGTGAGTGCGTACAAGAAATAATGCGATAAGAGCTGAGAAGGGCGAAAACATCAGTTTGGCCTTATTTTTCCTGTCCCAAGAAACCAGATTTTCGTGCATGCGCTAAACATGCGTCGTTTTTTTTTATTACACGGGCACTACACGCGGTCTCAAGAGCGCGTTTTCATTTCACTCCTCTCGGAAATGTGTAATATAATAATCTATATTTCTTATATTTGTTGTGGCCTGAAGGCTTTATGACCGGTTTGTGAAGGCTAATAACCTTTTTCCGTCCAAGTGAGCACCCCGCATTGCCTAATACCCCGTCTCTCGGTTCTTGAGCGCCTTACCGTAGCAAAAGAGCTATCCTAACGCGGTAAACTTGCTGTTGCCCTTAGGAAGTGGTTTAAAGAACTATGTTGCAGACCAAATACCGATGATCTTGCATTCGTCCTTGCCAGGGCGGGGCGCAATCCTGGACTAATGTGAGGCCTGGTAGTAGCATCTTGTCATGTGGTAACGAATATGAAAGAATATAGTGCCTCTTGTACTCACACTTTCTCGTGCACCTTGCCGTATAATGATAATGGGAATCGTTCACCACAGAATCGTTGAAATCACGGCCCTGGCAGCCATTATAATATTCAAATCTCAGGCCGTTTACGATTAAACAGCATGAACTGTTAATGCAACATCCCAGAAATGCACTGGAAGGCTGCAAGCATTCGGTTTATAAGTTTGTAGGCGAGAAATTGTAGTAATTACATTGGAGAGTACTCAGGTAAGCGTGGTAAGTTTTACGTTTTCATTCCATCAGCAGCAAGATGCTTGATTAGGTGTTTTCACCAGGGCTAACAATGCAACTGGCTTCGTTGTGCTCGTTGCAGATCGCCTCCTGTATGAGGGTGTACAGTATCCCAGAAGAGGTAAGTGTCCTGCTCGTTGCGCTCATTTTCCCATTATTCTGAAAATTTTCACCGCCATCTAACGTTACAATACCGTCTAAGTTCAAACATTTTTAACAGCATCATTGCTATAAACTCATATAAACACCACTTAGAAATGACAACCGATGGACCACCAAAGTACCAGAGTGGATACTGAGGGAGGGGTCTAGGAAAAGGGCAAGGCCTACAATTTCCAAGAGTAGAAAAACTGCGCATTACAGGCAAGACCACTGCAAAGGGGACAGCACGGGCGCTCGTCCTGTACCCTTTGCAGTGGTCTTGTCTTTGATGCGCAGTTTTTTTCAACTAGCCCAACAACATGCCGCACGATAGCCATTAATCCGATGAATGGAAGGAGTGACAAAATTCCGTCGCAAAGAACGGCTCAGTTAGCGCGAGACAAAAGCCAGACGAGAGATGCCTTCGTCCTGCAGTGGACCCAAATAAGCTGTTGTTGTTGTTGTTGATGATGATGATGATGATGATGATGATGATATGGGGGGTGGCGGTGGGGGTGGTGGTGGTGGTGATGCCTGTAAAAATATATGCCCATTTTTGCATTCAAAGGCAACTTGCATATATTTCCAAACAACAAATTACTCCTATAAATTCGCAATAGCTAACCGAGGACTTTTCTCCAAATTACACTTTGCCTCAGTCTGGTGATATAATACCAGGGCGGAATTCAACGAATACAGCGTAAAAGTCACTCTAAGTACGGACGACGGAATCTGTACTATATGAAGTCGACGTACTACGTGTGTTTTGGTCCCGGGATAACGTGTGTACAATCCTTTTCTTTTTATTAACAAGAAAAAGGCTGGCGCACAGGCTCATATTGTGGGCTTCTTTTTAAGGTAATCATTAGGCGCAGCAGTGGTGAGGCGCTTAGAATCGTCTGTTTCACGGCGTTCACACGATTTCTTTGTTCGTGTTAGTCTTCCTTCTACCGCATCCCGTTCTAGTTCCGCCCCATGTGCTGCTCGCTGTGCCCACTGCGCACCATCGGTATTAGTTGTAGCGTCACAACAGTAGATCACGTACCCACTTCCGTTCGCTACATAAGTGATGACATCGCTTCCGCTTTCGAAGTCACGTCTTCCAATGAGGCATGTCATTAGCACCCCTTTCTCGCGTGACGGACAGGCTTTCGCGCAAATGAAAAGGCCAGCCACCTCCACCCCGCATGCCTCGGTTCTGAACATGCCCATAAGTCACTACCCTAACACACCATCTCCTAGCTGCTCTGATATTCCGGATCTGGGACAAAAGCGCTTACAAAGAGCTTCCCTTTCTGTCTCCAGTGAGAAATTGAACCTACGCTGCATTACATTGCATCTTTGGCGTTTGAGCCCTTCAAGGTTTCGCTCGAAAATAAATCAGCTTACCGCCATTTAACGGGGCTTCTCAGGCCCTCGGGTTTCTGCCGTAGAATGACCTTTAAAAGCTGTAAAAGAGATTTTGACGGTTCACTCATGCACGTATTTCTTTTCTTCTTGCATCCGAAGGAATGAATAACAAAACACGCGGCCCAACGACATTCCGTGTCTTTGGAACGTGCAAGAGATAAGACCGATGGAACTTGCGGACAGCATACGATTGAGCCACGCCTGGCGTTCTAGGACTTTTACCAAGCAACAAGGAATGAAATGCTTGTCTTAGTGAACCATGGACACCAATTATTGAGAAGGGGATTCAGTACTCGTTGGTACAGTTGGCGCTGCTTCTGCACGTGAAGAATGACATGCTGTTACGGACTTCCATTATAGCTTCCCCGATTATATGTTGCTCGTATTCCTGGTTCCCTTATTTTGTGCACATTTTCCTCCTGTAATAAACAACGCTGAGTTGATCGTCAGCGCTGGGGTTGTGTGAATCTTTTCCGTTCCGTCTTCGCAGTCTTCCTTCGAATAGTAATGTACCAACTCTTCGTTTATGTACTGAAGTGTCATGTTCCAACAGTGTGTGTAAAAATGTGCTGCGTAATTTTCGTAAAAGTATCGCACCGAACACGCGAGACGACTTAAATATGTGTGCGGAGCTTCAACGGGTGCACGGCCCAAAATACTGATGTGTTAAAAGCGAAGCTAGAGCCATATCGTAAAACCTAGTGCTGTGAGTGAGTGAGTGAGTGAGTGAGTGAGTGAGTGAGTGAGTGAGTGAGTGAGTGGAGTGAGTGAGTGAGTGAGTGAGTGAGTGAGTGAGTGAGTGAGTGAGTGAGTGAGTGAGTGAGTGAGTGAGTGAGTGAGTGAGGGAGTGAGTGATGTGAGTGGAGTGAGTAGAAGATTTTACAAAACAAGACATCAATGTCAAAATACGTTCTCCCTCCTGACTGCCTTCCCCCTGTGGGTGCCCTGCTGCTACAGGAAATGGAGGAGAGGCGGCGGTCGAAAGCGACCTGCATGAAGCGCATCATGCCGGACGTGCCCGAAGACAGGCTCGAACGGGTGTTTCTCGAGTACCTGAAAAACAGGAGTGCAAAGCTGGATGACGCGGTAAGTTTTGACTGTGGTGCTACAGTTGGAACATGGTTGGTAAGCATTGCACGTCTTCCATGTGCCAAAGAACGAATAGTGCCAGGACCCCGAAGCACCTCTTATGAGTTTGGAGTGCGAAGGCATTGATGTCCAAATGGACGCCGACAAATGCTTCTCAGAATAAGTAAATTGACGCCGCAGCTAAACGGAATAAATAAATCGGACTGTGATCCTTTGGTAGCAGCTGTATTCATTACTCCATAATCCTCAAACGTCCTCAGAAGTCTCAAACAAATGAGAATAGATATATCGGCCGTGTTAGCTTATAGGGACAGCGCACTGTCTATTTTTTTGAGTTAGTTATTTTTATTTATTTATTTATTTATTTTATCCTCAAGGTCAAGGGCAATACAGAGGGGAGTGGGGGCTTATGTAGGTGGAGCAATACAACAAAGAAATAAAACAAAGTGGAAGCAGCAACAACAACTAGACATGTTCACTTTACATCTGTTACATTGTTAATAATGCAGTGCAGAAGCGTTCGTTATCTTGTATGCCAGCAATTGGTCCGGGAAGGTGGTTCCATTCGTTCGATGTACGAGGAATAAAGGACTGCAAACGAGTGTTGGTGAGGCATGTCATAATGCCTACTTTGTGAGGGTGGTCAGTGCGCGACGAAACATACGAAGGTGGGGAAATGAGAGCTGTGCGTAAAACATCTAGTTGTGGTAATAAATTTTATGGAACAAGCAAAGTCTACTGTATTTGTGACGAGTAGCCAGATGAGGTAACTGCAAGGAATTTTTCATGGATGTAACACTAGCAGTTCTGCTGTAATTGTGAAGAATGAAACGAGCGGCGTTGTTCTGGACTAGTTCTAATGATTTAATGAGTTTCAGAGCTGGGATCCCAAATATAAGCTGCGTATTCAAGTTTTGACCTAAATAATGTTTTGTATAACAGTGTTTTAATGAGACCGGTGCGGAACGAATGTTGCGGCGTAAGTAGCCTAACATGCCATTAACGCTGTTACTTAAATTCTCAACATGCAAAGACCAGGTTAGATTATCACAAATATGAACACTTAATTACCGATATGGTGTAACGGTTTCGAGCGGCGTGTTATTGAGGTAGTAAGCAGGGAAAGAATGCGGCGACGGTGAAACATTCAAAACTTTGCATTTAGTACTTTGCCATTTGCCACTTCAAGCACCAAACTGACATGGCAGCGATATCATTTTGCAACAGGTTAGTATCGTTAACATACTTTATCTCACGAAAAATAACACAGGAATCAGCAAATATGTGGTTGGTAGATGAAACACGGTCTGGCAAGTCATTATTGTATATAAGAAAAAGAATAGGACCGAGAACGGAACCTTGGGGTGCACCTGATAAACCTGATATTCTGTGGACTCCACTGCCGAATAATTTTTAACTTTATTCTTTAGACCAGGCGACAGGGATATGGATAAGTTGGCTTTCGGCTACTGCCAAATTGGCTCCACCCGAGGGCTTCCGTGACGAGAGGTAGTGTCTCGGGTTTTTACTCCAACGGTCTGGATATGAGCCCCAGCATTTCGTAAAATTATTTTTTAGAACGTATAAGTTAATTATACACTTTATTTGTGTAAATAAGGGTAGTTGGTATCTTGTAGGTCGGTTTAGAATAATAATGCTCCAAAATACCGTGGGTATATTCACAGAATAGAGCCGAGCATTAACCTGTGGCTGGTCCACAGAATAGGCACTGCCAAACGACAGCTGCCACCGTCAATGTCAAATTTCATTGAGTAGGTATGTGAAATTCGTGGGTGAGTATGTTGACGTAGGATCAAAATTGGCGAAACGGCCATAAGTTCTGGCGGTGTCATTGCAACTGGCTCGTTCTTCTGAGTAGGTACGTTGTTAAGGCTATATTCATCCCTAACTTGCGGTGACAATGAAGTTCAGCCGAACGAGGGGTCAAAGAACGTGAAACCTACTGTGCATACAGCTTCATGTACCTGTTGTAGACGTTGTTTAAATCAAAGGCCGTAACGCATTAAGTTGGCCCAGCGTTAGTCAGCTACAGCCTTCGAGCAGTACTGCTCTGGAAGATGCGAGTACGATTCACATTCCCGATGCGCTCAGTTCCATCCCTATACTGTTGGGAAATATTGTAATTTCTTCACAGAATTTGAGCTCCTGATTCCCAATTCAGCTCCCGATGGTGGATTCCAGAAATATTTTGGTTGCTTTCTGCTTTTTCAAGGAGCCCACCTGTATAGGTTCGAACTGCCAGCCTTCAATATGTCCCAAGCCACAAACGCCCCATCTTCTACTCCCACTTCCCCCACTTGACGTAGAGTCTCCCTGTCACAATGAAGGCTATCTCTCTCTCTCTGTCTTTCTCTCTCTCTCTAGAAATAAGTGAATGCTACGGCGTTAACCAGCACCTGGTGGGTGTTGTGCCCGAGGTGCGGAGCTCCGTGTGCAGCTCAACGTCGCTGGAGACAGGAAAGGTTCATGAAGACAGAATGACAATGAATAAAGCTTTAGTTACAAGTATAATGCATGGTGTTAGTTAGAAAAATTGGGAGAGTTAACAATTGGTCGGCACGGCCTTACGTACTATCTGAGAAGCTCCAGGAACCCAGTTTAACGTCTGTTTCGATGGAACTGCGTGATTACCCTTTTCCAGGCCTGTAGCAGCATTAGTAAAGTATTAAAGGGAGTTTCACTCGCACGCTCTGAAAGGATGACCCACGAAGAGGCAGGACCACGTGGTCAACAACCTCGCCGGTCGAGTGACATCTCCAGCACTGAAAGGTCGAGGCTCTCGGGCACTCAGATGAGTCGGCTTCGCGACGCTTCCTTGAAAATCCTTGCCTGGTTGAGAACCAAAGGAGAAGGCCGATCGGTTGGCGCGCGAGGGTCGTTATCTGCGCCAGATGGGCCCCGTCATCCCGCAGTGTTCTGAAGAAAAGGCTTGCCCACGCCGACGTCGAACCTCCGGAATGCGCACGGGAATATTGCAAGCACGTGGCGTCCGGCTGCTCAAAGAACACTGCCGGGTTAGGCGTATATTACAGCCTGGTGCTTCCAGTAGTATGAATCTTAAGCGTGTGCATGTAGCGCATGGCCTTCTACGCAGCTGGAAGGAGCCCAAGACCAACGGTAAACTCAAAATCTGTATCGCCCGAGTTACAGCGCAAGCAGAGCAATATGCCCGCCAATTGAGCGAACAAAACTGGTCCAACTTGTGTAGCCGCGCCCAGAGAACTCTGCACCTCCGCACTTACCACGACCTACGCTTCGTCACAGGGGCACGAGAATCCAAGTCAAGTATTACTCAACAAATTATAAAACTTATCCACCGCGCAGGCACAGAACAAGCCTTTCTGGTAGAAATGCAGTTCCAACTCGCAGCCAAAGCCAACATAGCCATGACGGGCTTAGGATCTCATACAGCGCCTCCAAGCCTCAAATTGGGTGAACCTTTCACCGAGCCAAGAAAAAAGCCGCTGTCTACAACCTCACCCGAAATAGAGCCCGCGACAAAGACCGCATACCCAACAAGTTTCTTCGAAATGTCGATTATATGGACTTACGAATACTTCTAACTTTTATAAAAAGGACACTGAAATCAAAATGCAGTTTGCTCTAGATCGATAGATTAGCCCACCGAGAACATAAATATACCACTCTTACACGTAGCTTTCTTTAAAATAAGCTACAAAATAGAGAAAACGTGAAGAGATGTGCTGCAGCTACTGGCTATATCATGCAGCTTCCACCGAAAGTAGTTAAAACGTCTGGCGTGTCAGGAAAGTCTTTCCTGGCTGCCGCTGCACAGCGCTACTGGACCATACTTAGGGTGCTGGTACGGCTTTTCGAGGAAGCGTGCGAGCTACGCACGAGCGGTTTGTTCGACGCCAACATTTCCTGGCCTCAAAAGGACGAAATCTTTGACCAGATTTGACCAGCTCAGCGATCATAGCAAGATCTCTATGCTGGCCCTGGATATCTCTTTCGATAACCTCTCCAACCAATCCCTTCTCGCTGGCGTAGCATCCACGGGATGTGGTGAACGAGACTACATCTACGGCCGCTCCTTTCTCACAAACCGCACAGCAACGGCAGTCGTGGGGCACCTTTGTTCCAGGCTTTTACAAACCCAAGGAACATGCTCTCACCCCTTTTAAACTATCTCTTCGGCCTTTAAAGTTGCTAATACTTTTTTATGTCATCGTTATTCACCAATAACAAATTTTCTAGTTTTTGAAACGTCGCCTTTATAGTCCATGTGGTTTTTTTCTAGTCAATGAGTGGTTCTGCACTCTGTTATACATAATTGCAGTTAGCCAAATAGAACATACATATGCTTTGCGTGGTTTTTCTAGCGTTGGACACGTAAAATGCGGATAATAGCATACATTTAATTTTGGCGCAACGGGATAGTGCGGAGATACTTGTGCAGACGCAGAAAGAGGTATGCCAGAATCATTCTGTTAGAAAAACGTGTCTAGAGCGCCATCCTGAAGTATTATGGGCACTCCAATGTCACATCTGGCACATCTTTGCTCTCCCGAATAAAACATAGTGTAACTTAACCTAACCTAAAGAATATAAGGCAATGTGTTAAAGCACGCAATACCGACCTAAACGATCAAAATCATCACTGAAGCATAAAATAACTTGCCTGAGCCGTAGCCTAACCATTACTATTTTTATGTCGCTAAGGCGGAAACTCCACGCCACCATGACAGACGCTCCCTACCTTGCCAGCCTAGCGTTAAAATTCCAATGCCGCCGGATGGCACTCTAGTTGTGTTTTAAGCGCGGAGCTTTAACGCCGTTGAACCACGGGAAGCAGAGCAAAGTTGCCAATCAGAAAATAATTCTTCCTGGTGGGTGTGGTTTCCGCGTTAGAAACATAAGGCCTTTTTTCGGCACGCAGACACGAAGAACTGCCTGAACGATTTTATTTTCGTGTTTGTGCTGAATGTGCCTGACTGTGAAATTTCAGCATGACTTGCAAAATTTCAATGCTATTCTCTTTATACCTTAAGGGTATAAGGGTATAGCATTTGTCATGCCGAAAACAAGTTAATCACCAGTGCCACAACGACGGGATTAAGTAAATTTGGATTCCAAGGACGGCAACTGTTTTGGTCAAGGTCTTCTTTCAGGGTTTCACAGGACTGTCGAACGCAGCCAATGATATGTATGTCTCAGAACTTTTGTGTTCTTAACTATTTGTTTGACAACGTAATGTTTCAAATGGTTTCCGCACAAGCAGCCTAGAACTTAAGAAACGCTACAACTAGTTTTGGAAATTTTCTGCAGAGCGGTGCTTGTGCTTGGAAATGGAATGTTTCAATGAACATCAGTTGTTGCATGGTGCTTTTAATCCGCATTATTCTACCTCACCTTCTACACGCAGTTGATTAGACTTCACTCTAAGTAATGGTTTATAAGCTGCTGCTATGGCGTTTCTGTTTTTCCCAGAATAACAAGGATTTCTTCATTCCAGCTTACCTACTGTACGTTCCTGAACACTGCGACTGGCAAAGTAAGCCATCATATTACTCAACATAATTTAACACAAGTGTGTTGCAAGAGATTAAATTAGCACTAGAGTCGGTGACAGCTTAACTCGGCAGCGGCGTTTCCAACATCGAAGGTGTTGGGCTAATGGGCAGCCAATGCCGTCTCGTCGTTTGCGTGACGCCAGTGACGTACGTCGGAAAGGAAAACTACGTCTAATACGGGCGCTCTCGCTTGCCGACTGCCGTCGCGTCTTCCAGCGTCAACTACCTCGCTGAGAACCAAAGCGCCGTACGCGATTTTTATTACGGATGTGCTGTAGCGCATCAGGAAGCAGCTTTATCGTCGTTTGCTCCGTGTGCGCCTTTTTAGTCGTGATTAGTACGTCACAAAATTGTGGTGGTCTGTTTTTGTGCTCAACGCCGTCACCGATCAGTCTAGAACCTCGAGGCTGCATCTATCGCTGGAGAGATTGTTGAAAGTGATTCTGCGTAACGTAACCTCTCTGGGGGAATAATACAAGTGGCGTTCTTCTGCGACAGCAGCGGTGACAAAGTAGCAAGGGTTCTTTTTTACTGTTGTGAACGTACGGTGCGCCCGATGTTGAGCGTAAAGTTTGCGTAGTTTATGTCCGTCTGGCCAGACGCCACGCCGGATGGTGCTCGCGTGTGTGGCGTGTTGTTTTTGTCGCCTACGGCCGGCCGGTCGTGCAGCGCTACCCGTCATTAAGTGTCCCGTTAAACTTTACTGAAAACAGCGGAAGGTACTGTTCTTTACTGATTCGCATTGGTTGCGCATTTCGATCTGTCTGGTCGTGATACAACCGGAACAACGATGAGGTTTTCTTTTTTTCTGACGTAGGCAAGCATGACTGCAGCATTATTGTAGAGATGTGAGAAGAACGAAACGTTCGTGCGCAATCGTCTGAGGCTGCGTAGCTTTACAGAAAAAAAAGCATATGAACGAGCGCGAATATTGATCAGGTAATCAAAAGCAGTGACTGGGATGTATTTACTTGTAAGTGGGGTAGCTAAACATTGGGACATTGGGGTAACTAAACGTTGGGCCCGATCTTGAATCCCGTCATTGCAGAAAGCTGGAAGTATGTGTCCCCGCGGCATAACTTACGCGTTTCCGATACATTTCAAGAAATGCTCATTCAGGTTTCGATCCCCCGACCCTGCGGGCGGAACGCAATGTACATGGTGCTGTACCCACTGCGCCACAGAGCCGACACTGAATGGAACGCTATGGACGCACCTTATATCGTTGACTCATTCAAATTACTGCTGACGAGCGCTCTCTCGTCAGCAGTTGCCACAAGTGCAACAACATAACCTAACGCAAACTACTTAACGTCGTGCGCCCCGGAAATGCTCTGCATTGATCGTGCCCCTCGCGAGGGGATGTTTGACGCTACCGCTTGCAAGACCGAGTGCAACCGCCGAGAACAAGGTCCCACGAGCGGCGCGCGCGCCGTGGACTGGTGGCGCCATCTGTCAGCTGCGACGCGAACTACCATCAAGGCAGCCAGAAAACCGAACGCGCGAAATACAAACTGGGCTTTAACAAAAGAACGCTTTGTCAAGCTCGGGCCGGGCTGGGGCCGGGCTCGAACTTGAACACTTTTTGTTTATTGCAGTTGTGTTTCATCATGATGGCTGAAGTTTAATGTTGGCAATACCATAAGTCCACCCTTATGAGCGCACTTCTTGATGCGCGCTCAAGCTGCCTAGTGCAATGTTTGCGCCAGACAGTCTCTTATTTATTTCCTTAAGCAGTTTTCTTTCACGCAGGAACATGGCTAAAGGCGTAACCAGGGGCTCTTCGTGTTCTTCTTTTTGACACGTAAATATGAGCGAGCCCTCCCCCCCCCCCCCCCCCCCTACCCTCGTCGTAGGGACTAGTGGACGCGACCAGAAACGGTCAGCGATTGCTGCTCGTCAAACCCACTGGCAAGCAATCGCCGATTCGGCTGCCACGAGCAGCAGGTTGCTCTCGGTGGTGAAAGAATGGGGTAGTGTGGGATACTCATACAAAGCTCGGACCCCCCGCGCACTGTGACATCACACTGGCGTGGGGCCAACCGACATTGAGCTCATCGCAATGTTGATGCTTGCCAACGAAAGGAGTGAACTGATACGTACTCTTGGTTGAAGGCGACAGCTTTTTGAGGGAGTACCTAAGCACGCAAATTTTGGCCTGTCTGTCTGTATGTCTGTCTGTCTGTCTGTCTGTCTGTCTGTCTGTCTGTCTGTCTGTCTGACTGTCTGTCTGTCTGTCTGTCTGACACTCGCATTAGCAAGAAATTATACTGGCGAGCTTGCTGATTCGTGGTTGCTGACCCGTTCGGAATCGGTGAGTAAGTGTTTGTTCCGGCCGGTGAAGAGGTGTGTAGCGGCGAAGTGGATGAGGGAAAATGGGAACGAAAGAGACCGATGGATACAAAAGGAACAAGAGAGAGTGGGGGAGAGGAATATGAGTGCAAAGGTACAAACGTGAAAGGGGAAGAATCGGAACAAAATTGCGGCTTTGAGGGGAGGAGGGAGAAATTAGGAGTAACACAAGAATAGGGAAGACGAATGGGCATTGGGGAGTGCAATTGATAAGGAGCGGGGAAAGCCGCAGGGGAAAAGAAAAGAGAGAGATTCAGCAAAGCTGAAGCTACTGCGAGGGCCTACGCGGCATCCACGTCACCTGCAGCTGTGAAACCACTACGATCATAGAACAACGCCCCAACAGGTCTAGCAGTACCACCTAGAACGCGAATGGAACACTCCACAACGCCGTCGACAATGCAACATGGCGGAGTACACAATACCGGCATATCCGTTCGTCAAATCCTCACTAGTGCTTCCGCATTCACTTCATCGTAACGAGCGATTACCTGTTCTAAAATTGTGCTCTTTCCCCTTTTTTTGCCTGGCGCAGTGGGCTAAGGAGGAGCTCCAAATCCAGTACCGTTGCTTTCAAGAGGTCCTTCCCCACATGCCCAGCCGAGCACGCTCCTCACTGTCGTTCCGCTTGGGCCTGGACGTGCAGGCAGAGGTCATCGATAAGGTCAGTAACTGGTTATCTCTCTTGTGGTGGCTGGATAACTAACTGACTTAATCTTTTCGAAGAGCTACGCCAGTGAACATATTCTAAGACAAGAGGTGACAGAGCGAGCGCACCTCGTAAGCCATGAGTAACGAACAAAAATAAGAAACACTCAGGCGCCAACAAGTGCGACGCACAAAGCGCGGCGTATGTCTCATCTGTACGGCTCGAGGCGTTTTATGCTTTACTCTCTCGTCAGTTTCAGATCTCTTCTGCGGCTTTCAGCCCTCACAAACATCGTCATGAGCACCACGAAATAGCAGCAAACATTGGTGAAAACAGCACAGGCTTTATTTCTGTCACGTCCATTCGTACTGCGAATGACAATTTAGCAGAAAGATCAACGACAATCGCGCTTTGCTGTGTTCCAGTTGCCACTTTCAGGACCCTCTATAATGCGCTACAATTGTGCTCACGTGCCACACGGGGCCTTTATAATCTACCCCAACAACACCCTGCTCAGGTCCACTGCACGGCGAAGGCCTCTCCCATTCACCCCCACCCGCTCCTGTCCTGTGCTGTTCATATCCATTCATTGTTTCCGAATTTTCTTATTTCCTTTCTCCGTCGTGTTAATGGCCTTCCCCTTCTTCTCGTCCCGTCTCTCGGTATCCATTCTGTGACCCTCGTGGTCCACCTGTTCTCAGTTCCTCCCACTACATGGTCAGCCCAAGTGTATTTATTTTAATGTGTGGCATTCTTTGCCGAGCACCCCCACAGCCCGGACCCTGTAACGCCCTGGATTTCCAAAATAATGCAAATTTCGTGGAAGTTCCACCTATAATCGTTAAAGAAGTGTAAATGGGGGTGATTGGCTAAACATAATTTTGGAAAACTAGAAAAACCAGAAAGGTATAAAAAATACGATAAATGGCGAACCATGTAAGACCCTTTATTTACAGAAAATGCAGATTTGACGCAAATAACACCTGTGATCGTTATACTAGCGTAAACGGCGATAACTGCTCATACAGAAATTTGAAAAACCAAAAGTGGTTGTAAAGAACTCACAGTCGAGACAAGCGGCATGAGAATGCTACGCATGCTGAGCACGAGGTCACGGTTCGATTCGCGGTCGTGGCGGCCGCTTTCGTGATAGAGACGAAAAGCAAAAACGCCCGTGTGTGCGAGATTTCGGTGCACGTTAAAGATCCCCAGGTGGTCAAAATTAATCCGGAGCCCTCCACCGCGGCGCGCCTCATCGCCTATGTTGCGTCGGCGCGTTAAACCCCACAATCAATCAATCAATGCTACACATGAGTAGACAATTCTCTGAAATTCTGCAGATTTATTTTGGGTAATTGTTCCTTTTTATTTCAACTATTATATCTTCTACAAGAGTTTTCTTCATGGTTCAGGATGCTCGTGTCCTGTCCCTGAGTGTTACTGCTATCCTTACTAGCTCCACGGCTCATTGTTCCGATATAAGTTTGCTCTCCAGTTGTTTAGTAAGGAGCCAAGTTTATGCTGCTTAGGTCATGACCGGTAGAACGCAATGGTTAAATATTTTTCTTTTATCACGAAAGTGTTTTATTCCCGTATACAGGAAGATGTCACTGACGTCATACCCGTCACTGGAGTGACGCCAGTGCAAAGAAGTAAGGGGCCTGTAAGTGTACACAGGGTCTTCTTGCGGGGAGGCAAACTTCAGAACCAAACAGTACCCTATACTTATGGTTGTTCGGTTTCGGGTTTTATATTTCAACACGAAAGAGTTTCATGCCGCGATACCCCAAGATTTCACTGACGCCATATCCGTCACAGAAATGACGCCGGTACACCTTTGCCGAAGCGACCCACCAGCAGGACGTCGCTCGCCAAGCACACCCACATGACAGCCGCCGACCCGCAAATCATGCTCAGCTGCAGATTTTGCTGCAAATTTCACTTTCGTGTTTTACCGATTCCTATACACAGGAATCAAACAGTTTTTTAGCTTACTTTTCACTATTTGTGAGTGCTTGCCGAGTGCGACCCACCCATTCCTATTCTGCACCGGATTTCTTTCGGGTGGTTGGGATCAGCATGGACAACTTGTCCAACGCACAGTGGAACCTCGATGATACGTCCCTCTGTCTTCCGACGACATGCTTCTTACGACGGAACACTGCGGTCCCGCCAAGCGCCCCACAGAAACATTGCATTAAAAACGCCGAAAATACGACGCTCGGGCGCACGTGGTCTGCTTTATACGACGCATCCTGGCGAGGATAAACCGGCATTTTTCTCATCTATTACACCGCTTCGCCACCTCATCCCGATCGTTCTTTATTTTTAACCTTTGTTTGACGCTGCCTGATGTGGGAAGGCCCGCAGGCAAGCAGGCGCAAGCAAGCAGGCGGGTACTGGTCGGCGTGAGTCAACCAACATGCCAACCGCGAGAAGTCCAGAAGTCCAGAAGCGAGAAGTCCTGTCAAGTGGCGCGGGGGACCGCCAATTTGAAGATACCATCGAGCCGACGATCGTAAAAACACGTACGACGCTACCCAACACACGCTTTCTTAACCTGGTCCATTCACGTTACTCTCTTTCGCGACGGGCTCTCGCCTCCTCTCTCTGCTCCGCTTATCAGTCTCTTCCAAAGCCACGTTGTCGCTCCGCTCCTGTGTCATACTCCGCCTTCTCGTACTCTTGTTGGTTTCGCTTGGTCCTGGCAGTTCCAACTCCCGCCTTTTCCCCTCTCAATTTGCTCTAGCACGTTGGCCTTATCTCGCGCCCGCGAGGCGCGAGGTTGGCGGGCTATAAATAGCGGCGGGCGGCACGGGGGTCGCGTATCGCGCGGTGCTTGGCTGGCGGGCTAGCGTAGACGTCGTGGAGGGGAAGAGGGGGCATTAAATAGGCGTTTTATTTTTAGAAACTTTAGATTTCAGTTAGGGGTTCGCAAATTACGTAAAAATGCGCTAAATACAGTACTTTAAATAAGTTCTTAGCCCACCTGTCACCTGAGGCCGTCTATTTGGGCGACATTTACCCGTGACTCGATCGTACGACCCCCCGGTCATACGACGCTTCCGCGCGTTCCCTTGAAAGTCGTATTATCGGGGTCCCACTGTAGTATTATTCTTCCACTTGTTCCAGTATTTTGCAACCAATGATGAATAGGTCACTTTCAGCACGGTTATTTACCATTACTTTAGATTTACTCAAATTTCCTTTTAACCCCACTATGGATCTTTCTGATTGTAGATCTTGAGCCATTTTTGGCAGTTGTTCTGCTGATTCACTCAGCAAGACTATGTCGTATGCAAACCTTAGATGACTCAGGTATTCACCGTTTGTCCGTAAACGTGCGTTTTCCACTCAAGCTTCCTTAATGCCTCATTCAGGCATGCTGCGAACCGTTTTAATCAGGTAGTATCTCTTTGCTGCACTCAATTTTGAATCGGGAACTCTTCGCTTTGCTTGTGAAGGATTATCCTGCCCGGACATACCTCGTATATGTAGTCTAAAAGTCTTGTGGAGGTCTCTTCTATTCCCCGGCTTTTCAACGCTGCCAACACTGATCCAGTGTCTATCGAACCAAACGCTTTTTTCATAGTTTGCAAATATCATGTAAACAGGTTTATTATACCCTGTAGATTTGATTGATGATATAGATGTGATCCATTGTGAAGTATCCTTTTCCAAATCCAGCCATTTCCCTGGGTTGTTGAAAATCTAGGTTGTCATTTATGCGGTTAACTATTACAGCTTGTAAACAGCTTGTAAACAACTGACAGTAGGCTGATCGGTCTCTAATTCTTAAGATATTTTTATGTACCTTCTTGTGAATTAGAACTATGTTGGCGTTTTTTCGGGCTATGAGTACCTTTAAAGTCGCTTAGCATTCTGAGAACAGTTTAGCAACTTTTTCCAGTACAGTACCTTCCTCTTTTAGAGAGAGAGAGAGAGAGAGAGAGAGAGAGAGAGAGAGAGAGAGAGAGAGAGAGAGAGAGAGAGATAGAGACTGAGAATAAATATTTTATTTGTCGAGCACTTCTTGCCGCCAGTTCGCACCGCATTCCCATCGTCTCGAGTATTCGCGTTCTTGGGCTTCGAATACAAGCGAATGGACACAATTCCGAATCCTTGTTAGCGCTCGAAAAAGTTATGAACCAAACAACCAGGCTAATATCCAGGATAGCTGGTCGTAACCACGGAATGAAAGAAGCCAACCTCCTACGCCTCGTACAGGCCTTTGTAATAAGTAGGGTGACGTACGCCACTCCGTACCTCCGGCTACAGCGGGCAGAGGCAATTAAAATAGACGCTCTCCTCCGCAGAGCCTACAAGCGGGCCATCGGTCTCCCGCTAAACACGTCCACCAAGTGATTTGAGGCCCTGGGCCTGACAAATAGCCTGGACGAACTCATCGAGGCTCAATGGCTAGGGCAACTCGTACGGCTGACCTACAGCACAACGGGGCGCCACATACTCGACTCGCTGGGTATAGCTCACCCCCACAGTGCGCCCACTAGTTTCGCAATCCCGTCAACAATACAGGAAAATATTCAGGTCTCTCCGCTCCCGCGTAATATGCATCCTACACATAACAAGGAGCGGCGAGAGGCCAGAGCCCGTGCCCTGCAAAAACGCTGTGCGAAAGTCGAGAACGTTGCCTATGTGGACGCGGCTGATTACACTGGTCACGAGGCAATGGCCATAGCGGTGGTCTACAATCAGGGCAACACCATCGCCTCCTGCTCTATCCGAGCGAGAGACTCGGTGGTTGGAGAAGAGGCAGCCATTGCTTTAGCCATGATTGCCTCCACAAAAATCAAGAAAATCATCAGCGACTCCAAATCAGCCATTCTAAATTTCTCACGAGGACACATATCAAGGGACCTGTTCGCAATCCTCATTTCTGGTCTCCACCTCGAAAACCGGAGAGGCAAGATCAACTTAATTTGGACCCCCGCCCACTCCGGCCTTGCAGGGAACGAGTCTGCGCACGAAGCCGCTCGAGGCTTTACCGACCGAGCGGACGGCCCTTCCGATGCGGAACTCGTCCCAATGTCAGACAGGGACAGGCTGTTATCGTACAGTGATATCATAGGTAATTATCGTTTAGGCCGGGCCCGCTTTCCACCCGCGCACCCATCTCTCAGTAAACGGCATTCGGTGGTCTGGCGACTGCTACAGACCCACTCGTACCCAAATCCCCTAGTGTATAGCTATTGCTACCCAGGGCGCTACTCCCCCCAGTGTCATAGATGTCAGGAACGAGCGGACCTGGCGCACATGCTATGGCAGTGTCCGCAGGCGATCACAAATGGCCGCACAATCACTAACAGTGAGCAGTGGGAGACCGTGCTTCTCAGCTCCAGCCCGGAAGATAAACTCCGGGCCGTCCAGCTGGCTGAGGACGCTGCCAGAGCCCAAGGGCTCACGGCCGACGACTAAGCTACACAGCTGGCAAATTGAATAAAGTTTACTCTCTCTCTCTCTTGTCGAGCAGAAGCTGATGAATGGGCCTCAACCCGTGGAAGGCATCCATAGTCCCGGATGCCTTGATTCGCCTGGCTGTCCTTTCCCGGGCCACCAGGCTGAGCTGGGTATCCGGGTCTGTGTTGGCCAGGGAAGCCCCCTCCACTGCTCGTAGGTGGGGTGGAAATTGGGGAAAGTTCGCGGTTCACGGTTATGCCATCCTCGCCTGCAGCTTTTCCATTTTTCATACCCTTGAGCTCCTCTTCTTATTCCTCTGTAGTTACTAAATGTACATTGCAAGATAAGCTTGTGGGTTCAGTAGTTCTCCCTGGCGCAACGTCACTAGCGTATGGCCTTGTGCAAAATCGTTCCGGTAGTTTTATCATCTCGTCCATATTGAGCATAATGCTACCCTGTTCGTCTCTTACTGCGTAAATTCTGTCTCTGTCAGCTTCCTATTTGCCCGATTTCCTCTGCTTTGTCCAGCTTCCCCTGCCAGCTTCCTCTTGGCCAGCTTCCTCTTTGTTGCCTTCAAGCTTCCTCCTGTCTCCAGTGTTTTCTCGATCACTGCCATTTTGTACGAAGGAATGTCCTCCTTTTAACTTTAATTAATCAATTATGACAGCTCCACTAATTTAATTTGCTCCATTGCACTCGACAATTCTATGTCCTCCCGTTTCGCAATAAGCTTCCTTGTTTTCTACGTTAGCTTGCCATTATATCTCCTAGATGCTACTTCTCCCACAGGTGCTGCCGCCTCTGTGATTGCCGTTGTTAGGTTGTAATTTGGGGTGTCAACGCTGTCGTTTTTCTCATCAGGTAAAAACACAAATTTATTCTGTACGGTTATTTTGACTTCCTCGGACCTCGTTCTGACTGACTGCGACCTGGGGTGTGACTTAAAATGAAGTCAATTTTGTTTTGTTTTTTTTTTTGTTCTCGCGTTGGTACTTGTCCATGTCCATTTCCTATTCTTTCATTTGCTGAAGAATGTTTATTAGCCTCAGGTGTTTTTTTTTTTTTTTGCTCGCAGATCCCACCAGTGCGTCTCCTTTACTGTTGCGAGTGCCTATTTCAAAGTTTCCCACTGAGCTTTCTCCTACTCTTTTTTCACTTACTCTCGCGTTACAGTCTCCCATTACAATCGTGAATTGTGTTGTCCCTTTGTTCATTGCTGATTCGATGTCTTCGAATAAGTTGTCTACTGCCCCGTCATCGCAGCTGGCTGTCGATGCATAAGATCGCACTATCTTGAAACTGTATTGCTTGTTCAGCTTGATCACGACGACTCCGAACCTTTCGTTAACACTGAAGAGGTAGCCTCTGCGTGGAGTAGAAATCCCAACCCGTGTTCTTCATCTTCCTGAGGTCTCCGATGGAAGAAAATATGCCCGCTACTCAACTTCATGCAGCCTCTCATGTTCTTCCAACCTCACTTATCCCTATGATACCCCACCTAATGTTAGAAAGCCCCCATAATAGTACAGGTAAGCTACCCTCACTAGGCAGAGTTCGCACGTTGAGCGTTGTCATGGGCCCTTGCCTGAAGTAAACAGGAATTCGGCCGACCACTCTTTCTATGTTGCTCTGCGTATGGCTACGGAGAAGACTACGAGTTACAGCTGCCCACTGACACTGCCCGCCATCGGAGCAGCCAGCTACGTTCCACCATAACTAGAAAACAGCGCAAATTAATAAACACACTAGAAGAAGTAAGACACAAACACGACGCTGACTAGAAGCCATGATTCGATCGGCATTACAATGAATTCGACCGACCCATGTATTAAACATAAAGCTGGTAAGAGTGGAAGCTTGGGCGAGTTGGTATACCATAACTGGAAAACTGCGCGAACGGAGGAATGCACGAGAAGAGGCAACCCGCAAACACGGTGGTAACCAACTCCTCCAAGCTATCACTCATACAAGCTTCGTTTGTAAGACAGTGGGTCCCGTGAATTGTATGTCAATCGAACCATGTTTCCATGCCTGTACGAAAGATGAGCTAGCCACCGGGAAAGTGCGATATTTTGTGTTTATTTTGTGGTTTGGAAATATGTCTGTGGGGAGCAAAATCTCTTGCTCAGTGGCGGGGGGGGGGGGGGGGGGGAAATTTATTCGTTAAACAAACCGTGTGTGTTCCTTTTCCTGTTACATTTTCATTTAAAGCAGGATTTAGGGGGAGGGGGGAGCTGTGGCTGCCTCACTCGACAATCACGTCGAGCGAGTAAGGTGTAAGGGGTCTATACACGTTACTCAAAAATATCAACGTATGCTGCCCGTCACTATTTTGCATCGGTAACGCGCGCGTTAATAAATTCCCAAAAACAGGTGAGGCGTTACCAATAACTATGTGACTTGTTACTAATTTTTTGCAGTACTGAGCTGAACCACCGCGGCATATATCTACTGGTGAAAGAAGAGGTTGCATAACAGATATTTAAAATCCATAAGTGAAGCATGGTTACTACCAAAATGCAGTTGCACATTTTAAAAATTCGATGCACGCTCTGGAGTACGGGGGGGGGGGGGGTCGTTAATTCCTTTATGGTATCCATACCAAGCTTAAAAGTGTGGCTCTCGCCGGTTCAAGTGTAGATATCAAAGTGGCCTGGACAGTTCAGGCCATCTGCACCAGTCTACCTTGCCGTCGTTGCAAAGATAGAAATGACGGCACCAAATAGGGTTTCAGTGCTACCGCGTTACCGCATACCATGCCGCATACCAAAGTATTAGTAACCCGCTCTTATTGTCGGAGCTGGGCTGGACGCATGTTTCCTTACGGTTCGCTTTGCAAAGAGTGCCTTTTTACAGGGGCAATCGCAGGGGAGACAAATTTTGGTCATCGTAGCTTGTTGCTCACTAATTTTCTCGATAACTCGACTAGAGTATGATTTATTAAAATTTATTTCATTCTATGTTACTATAGTAGCGCTACCAAGGTCATGAAGGGCATTCTGGTTAAAGATTGGTGCTTTTACGCTTCAGAACACTTGACAAGCCTCGTCTGTCTGCTTTCAGATGTTGCAATGTGAAGCGAAAGGAGGCACGCCGTTTGGGGTAAGGCCACAGCTAATGATTTATGTTGCTTCCTTTGTTGCTTGCGCTGGAGAAAATCTAAATTCTTAGCCTTCCTGCTCTCGCATAAAGAAGTCGGCTCCCTCTGAGTACCGAGTATGGCCTGCGCAATGCTCCAAAGCGTTCTAGTCGCCGTCATAGCTTTGACCATACGCGTGACACAGAGGGCAATGGTTTTCAAGCTGGAATTATGCGCAGTTCGAAACTGCGTGGCAGCGGCGCTGACGACATCGCGCAAGTGGTTCTCTTAGCTGCGGGCTGCTGTTCAGCAGTTGCGGTTTACACTATCTTTTTACCGCGTCCACCACCCTCCAGTTGCCCAAGAATTACTCTGAACGCACGCATTGCTCCCGCGCTCAAATTTCTGTCCCCGTGATGCGACAAACGATCGCCATTCCTTCAATTTCCTCGACCAGAGAGAACCGCGCCTGTCAGGTGCGGTTATCTCAGATTGAGGAAATTGAAGGTTCACATCAGACCCGCCGCGGTGGCTCAGTGGCTAAGGCGTTGCGCTGCTGAGCACGAGGTCGCGGGTTCGATTCCGGCCGCGGCGGCCGCTTTTCTGATGGAGGCGAACAGCAAAAACGCCCGTGTGTTCGAGATTTCGGCGCACGTTAAAGATCCCCAGGTGGTCAAAATTAATCCGGAGCCCTCCACTACGGCGCGCCTCATCGTCTGCGTTGCGTCGGCGCGTTAAAACCCACAATCAATCAATCGAAGGTTCACATCAGGTTACAAACCTGCGCCTCACAAGTCAGCCAGCTGCGGTTTACCGTTGCCCTTTCGCGCACTACCCTAATGCTGCCACAAATTCAACTCCGCTACCATTGATAGCAGAAGAGTTTACCTGAATACTGAACTCGGCGTACGGCGAGGACTACAGTCTTTGTCAAAATTTTCTAGGCCACGTCGAAAGTGCATAGGCCCCCCATAATTCACTGTAGAAGCTTTCCTCTGTAACAAGGCTGAAATGTTTTGTGCCAGAAAGGTAAAGAAAACACCTTTCTATTTTACTGCCATAAAATATTTTGCTCCAAGTAAATGTCAAGCTGATGGTTTGAATTCTCGGTGGCCCAGAAACCTTTGGTATGGCCTAGAAAAGTTTTGCGATGACTGTACCTGTTCGTTTGTCTCGAAATGAGCGCTCGGCAGGGAGCAAGACAAGACCGGAGTGGAGGTAAGCGAGCACTCTGTGGAGAGTGAGAGGAAATAAACTTTATTTTAGCGACTTTTTTAAGTGGTCGTTAACAACAAAGGAGGCGTTCTTGTTTCCGGAAGCGCTAAATTATGAACGTCTGCGATGCTAACAGCAGAAGTGCTGTTAACAGTTGTTAGCGTATTTTGATCAGATAAACTCGCAACAAGAATAAGCTTGACACGGTGAGAGCACCGTGCACTGAATGATGACATACCCTTCAAGATAAATGCGCGCTTTAGAGTATTGGCGGTGAGCGCGACCACGGGCGGCGCTGCGGAGCGGGCCTCTGCGACGTCAGCTTAGGGACCCTTGCATTTGTCGTCTGCTTCACCCTTCTGCTGTTTCTTTGAGCTGGGTTGACTTTTGATGTTTGCCCGCACCAGGTTTGGTTTCTGCGTAACTTTTACCATAATATAACACTTCAAATCACATACACTAGCTCAGGACCTGATTTAAAGTACAGTTTTTATACCGCTCCGGAAGAAACATCGCCGGCGTCACCCCATACCTCGCGAAGCCGGTCCTGTTCGGAGCGCAAAAAGTCGGAGCCATGCGTCAGCCTCTGTATCCAGCAATCTTTCAAATACAGGGAAACGTCAGGTGCTAATAACCGGCAACAGCGAAAATGCAGGACCAAAACAAATTCCGAGGCCTTCGAGGCTGTCGGCTTTAGCACAAGGCATTACGATTTCCGGTTCTCGTATGTAAGTTAAAACAGTTTTTTCAGCCTTGCCAAACGCTCGAAAGTGTTGTATCGGGTCAGTTTACGTTGTCATGGCATGAAAGTATGCCGACATGCACCATGGGCCACAAAAAAATTAGGTTGAGTTCCAAAAAAACCTAGTGTGTACACGCGCGTCCTGGTACCAGGCTTCTAACCAGTACAGAGCCCTATTGAGCAAAACGGGTCACGTAAACGGTAAAAATACTGTAACACTATGTTTGTTCAGACCTGGAGGCAGATTTCGGTACATTTTCCCACAGCCATATCCTTACAATATTCAGATATGCAGTATATTAAAACCACATACAAGCGGAGGAAGAGGAAGTGGAGGAGAAAACTTTAACTGTGAAACCGAGCTGATTAGTGGGCTGGGTCCTCAGTCCAGGACAAGAGAGTAAGAGGAATTTTTTGCAATTGATAGAATGCTACCCCGAGTAGGACAGGATTTGTTCTTTACGCCCGAAAGGCTTGGAAAACAATTAAGTGCTTGTACATATTCGTCGGTTTCTATTCTTGTTATGCTGGAAACCGGGACGTATACTATTTATTGCGTTCGTTAGTGAGTATATCAAGCCTTCAACAGCGTAATCATGTCATAACTGTGCGGGTTGAGAGTCAGTTATGATAACGATGGTTACGATAGAAAATCGAGGCACAAAAGCCGCCTTCCAGTACTCTAAACAAGTTATCTGCGCCGTTTCGCAGTAGTGTAGCCGAAACATCATTGCATTTGCACGTGAATAAACAACGCACGATGCGGATATGCACCTTCGTGCACGCAGCCATAATGATAGCCAATTTGTGAAGAAGGTACTGTCTGCTTTGTAGCCTGATGAAAATATCCACACGAGAGTTGTGAGCCTCCCAAACACCGCCAAACTTCCTAATAAGACGTTTGTGACGCTGCAGAAAAATTAATACGTTGGGCACAGACGAAAACATCGTTCTACTAGAAGTCAACAACAATAGAAGACAGCCGTTTTACCTCCCGCTGTGCGATGCGTGTGTAAGGGCCCGCTGCTTGGGGCGTAGCATTAGACTGTTGAGTCTTCATAAGACCATCTCAAGAATGCTTTAAGGAAGCCTACGCATTTGGATACTTATTGAGGAGGTCTGTGCATTGAACCTCGCAAATTAGCTAGAAAGGGTGAGTTACACACGATCATCTGACAGATGCTCTTAAGAAAATTGTTCTCTCTCCTTGTGCTCTGCAAACTTGTGCGGGATACAGCTTCAAATTATTCAGAGGTATCAGAAGCTGGCAAAATAACTTAATTAATGAAAATTCGCTTTTTAATGCACGAAAGAATCTCAGCGGGCGATTTCTAGCAGAGGCACTGTTTCCCCTCACAAGCGGAGTGTAGCAGACGACCACGGCGCGAGTCCCTAAGCTGACGTCAGAGCCAGGGGGCGCCACTCAAACATCTCACCGCCAATAAGCAAAAGGTTAGATTGACACTTTATTCACATTACGCAATTAACTGGCCACTATATGGTGTTTTGACCTTTCGTGGTCTTTTACGCAACTCAGCGCGAATAATGGTATTGCTTGCACCAGTGTTCACCGTGTTCACAGACGCTTCGATATCCTTACCTTAAAGGGATGAAGGCACCATGTCTAAGGGGGGCTGGGCAGTCGTTCAGATGGACGGAGGGTGCAGTTTCCCTCCAAAAACTGTACGACTTAGTTTACGGCGATGTGTGTGAGGGTCATGCAGGACGGGCCGAAGTGTGAATACAGCTATTCGAATGGGGATGGGGGTTGGCGCTATAGATCACGAGAATTGTGGCGAACTCAGAAGAATTGGAAGGACAAGAAGAGGACCGCCGTATCGAAGATGGGTAACTCCGCTGTCGGTAGCCGTAACGGGAGCTTGTTCCGATGCGTTAGTAGCTGTTCTTTAGCCGCGTCGTTCAGCCTGTAAACACCTCAGATATGACTGAGAAATGTGCTCGTGGCTTCCAGAGTAGATGGACAGGGGTGGAATCCCACCTAGGTCAGGATATGACAGTGTGACCGTAGGAGAGCTAAGATTGGAAGAGAAGGGGGGAGACGGCGCCCAGGCGGGCGCAGGCGCGACGAGCTCCTATTTAATGATATTGTCACGAAGCCAAAGACGACGCAGTTGTCTTCAAGGAAAACAAGTTGTTTGGAGTGAACTTCTGCTCCCCTGACAACTCAAAGAACACACGGGCGGCGAACCAGAAGTCAACAAAGTGACGTGCGTAGGCGAGCGTCGGTGATTCGAATGCCGCGGCCTCTGCTCTGCGGTCATTTATCTCTCTGCGCGAGGGCTTCTCGAACAGTCGAATTGCATCCAGAACACTGTAAATCATAGATGATTATTCTAGACTAGTTCGCGACACTGTCTCTATAAAAGGAGATAACATGTGCGGCATAAAGAATAGAACACGCGCTTCAGTTGGCCCACGGATAACACAGATAACACAGACCGGCGCAGCCCTTCGTCAAAAACAAAACATCAACAAAGCCAAAACATGGTTCGAGGCAATATCTCACCGATTCTGTGCCGCAGAGTAGTGAGGGTAGCAGCAGCACCAGTGGAGGCACAGCTCAAGCTCTTTCCGAATTTATTTTAGAATTAGAGCTCGGAGGTCCTAATCGCGCATGTACCGGGTCGCATATTCACAATCCATATGGCAAGGCTCCGCGCCTACTTGTGACTCGTTTGACAGCAGAAACGTACCTTAAGCAAATAAAACGCATCGCAGGTTCCCGTTTCCACGTTTACACGTTCACGTGGAAACGGCCCTGCACGAGGCGCACAGGGAAATGGTTGCAGTCCTGATATATACAAGTGTGAGGCTGTCACTTTATATTACCTTAGCGTTTTCACTATTATACGACTTGGAAGCACACGCCTTGAGACACAAAGCACTGCGTATTATCGCACAGTTAAGTTCCATTGTCATCAGTCGGATCTCAAAAAAGAAATCGTGGGTTGCGCACCACGCGAAAACTACGCAGTTCACGTATAACGACTTCCATCGTAGAGGCCCGTTTACGGTCGCAAAGAGCGGTTGCCATGGCCAGAATTTCTTGGCCCCGAGCTTTCTTGAAGCGACAGTTGCAAATCGGTTGCGACGGGACGCCATGAACACTGATAAGCGTCGCACTAACCCTATATGCACAATCGCCAAAGCACAGAGGTTTTTCATAGCGCTGCAAATAGATCCGCAAAGCCATTTCGAAAGCTCGCACATACACAAACTTGTTTAGTAGCACTGCTGCCGCTGCTACTATGAGACGTTTTTTTTCGAAATGAGCCAAATCCACAAACCGAAACAAATTCTGATAAAACGGCAGTGATAAGAAAACTCACCAACTTTCCCCTTGAAAAGAGGTTGCAACAAAATTGGTGAGATAACGTCCGGTAAACGTGTACGCTTCTTTTCGAAAATGAGCCATATCCTACTGTAGCTTGAATAAAAACGAGCCACATTCATTTGGCGAATGGGAGTTTGCCTTGTCGTGGCTGATCGGACTGTTTCGTAGCACTTTTTGGAAGTTTTTTTGTTTTTCCGAGCTGACTTATAATGGGTTCTGGTGGCAATTAAGAAATCGGGGAAGAACTGTCCCCAGACGTCAACGACAAAGAGACCAGAAGACAGAGTGAAGTGAATGAAACTGAGAGATGTGAAACAATAATTTCATCCTGCATCCAACGCCGCTATGAAGTAAATCTGTTTTTTAACGGCCATATTTACCATTTTATTACTCAACTGAATAGCCACGCTTACGATCCTTGGCACCCTCCCTTCGCCCCTCTGTTGGTGCGAGCAACTTGATTGAGGTAAAGAATAAGTTATGACCAGCCTTCTTGTGAAGTTTTTTTTTTGTTTTTTTTTTGGGGGGGGGATTCATTCATTGGCAAGGCACTGAAGATATTGCTTTCTTCGTGAGGGTCTTCAGGCGTGCCCAATGAAGTGATCCTGCGGTAGAATTCGAAGAGAGCTGCTTATGTTCCCACGAGGACTCACGTGCTCTCCATATGTACAGTTGTATTGTTTTTGAAGTCCGGCTGCCTATTTGTAACGCCTTTTCCGCCAAACCTTTATCGTACCATTCTTGATAGTGATTTGAAATAAAAATTTTAAATGCAAAGCATCTCTTAGTCAACCCTCCGTCGTCCGGCGTCCGCACCTCTCCCCCTACACTATATAAAAAAGAGAAATAGTTAGCGGCGCCCGGTTTCGATCCCACGACTCTCTGGCAGCAATGGGAGGTACGTGGCGCTCTTCCCACTGCGCTACAAAACCGGGACAGGAGCAAGTGCTACAAACGCGCTTTATGTCCTTGACTCATTCAAACTACGTCAAGAAGTTACTGATACAACGAATGCAGGTGAAGCTGAACGTCAACGGAAACGACGAACTGAAAACATTAGAGGAGGATGTTGAATTTTCCGTGGGAAAGCTGTGGCGGGAAGCGCCACTCGCCTTGCAGCTCAACCAGAGAATAAGAAGGAGAGGGCGGGCAGCGGGGTAGGAGCGTGAGCACGCAATAAAGAAAGACGAGAACCAGGAGGTGTTCGATCAGGTAACGCCGGTGTCGGTCTCTTCGCTGTCTCTACATTTCTCTACATTTCTCTGATTCTACATGGGGGTTCACACTACGTTCCCATTCGTGCTCCGATAAATGAAACAACATAACGACAACACAATGGAACCTACACAGAACCTTTATGATGCTTCGCATCCTCCTCATGGTTCCCCACGGGAAGGTGGTGTAATTTTTTTCATAAAAATTCCGCATCACAATGAATGTGTCCTGCCCCGACCTCACCACACTGTACGGACTCGTGGCCAGGGGCCAGGAGCTGCTGGACACATATGAGTCCCGTGACTAGGGAACCACCCCATCTGGTGTCTGCGCGCACGCACCTTCGTTAAGGGCTCAGTAAAACGTTGATTCTCTCTCTCTCGCAATTCAACAAACGAAATCCAAAATTATAATCCTAAAATTTCTCAAACCCGCCGCATAATCTTTAATTACTTGTGGCCGTACAGTTCCCCTAGCTAACATGCAAAACATGTCATATAATAGCTTTGACAGTCTCGCATTTACGTCCCGTACGAAACTTTCGTTTTAATCGCATATTCTGTTTAGGTGGATTTGACTCATTTCGAAAAAAAAACGCCTCATATGTCAATGTGCCTAGCGTATGGTGTGATTTGAGATTGCATGACCCAATCTAAACCGATCTTTCCAGATGCGCTTTCGCAATTCGGTATGGCTCCGAAATGCTTTTGTGGCTTTTGTGTTTCGTAAAGAATCCCTGAAATGCACTCAACGGGCAGAGATACAAAGCCGGGCGACCTTATGTCGAGATTTCTTGGCATTTATTTGGATCTTTGAATGTAATTACATGACTTCAACCGTACACATTCATAACTTGACGTATTTGAGCGCATTGTAGCCATTCGAAAGCTTCGCTTGTGCAATTGAATGTGCTTTTGCAATTGAATTTTGCCATTCAATTGCGATTCAGTTGCAATTGAATCCTAGAGGTCAAGAGCACGAGTATTTTTCTAACGAAAATCATGCATTTTGTGGCGGCCGTAAGTTGTTTTTTGCAAATACACTTATATAATGCATTTCTACTCGGTCTTCGCTGCGCCAGTTTGAAGGAGTACAGCGCCCAAAGTACATCCGCTGCGTTTCCGGAGTCCAGCGCCATCGCCCTCACAGCTCCGAGCTCTTCGACACCTCGACAATTTACGACAATCCGGACCCTATCCAAAAGGCAAGTAACTGCGCTGCGAATTCAACCATTCCGGTCTACATTACAACATAGGGTAGACCTTTCATTGAGTCAGTAATAGAATAAATACGTCAATTTGTTCTAATTTCGCGAAGTGAACGAGGAGCCAGATTATCATTTGGAAAGCGGAAATTATGTACTGGGCAGGGGAATCACGGAACAACACTACGTGAAAACAGACAGACAGACAGACAGACAGACAGACAGACAGACAGACAGACAGACAGACAGACAGACAGACAGACAGACAGACAGACAGACAGACAGACAGACAGACAGACAGACAGACAGACAGAGAGACAGACCAAAAGTTTTGCCTTGAAGTACCCCGAGAAAGGCTATCGTTTTTCATAAGGCATGAGCAACGCGCCTACTACAAAAAGATACAAGGCCAGAGCTTTAGAGTGGATCCGGATTATCTGTTTACTACACTTCGCACCATGACGAGGGCTCGGGCTATTGCGATGGGCCCTGCGTGCACGGGAGCGCGACCTGAGAACCACAGATGCCGAAACGTGCCAAGATGGGAGGTTCTGACGCGCACTGCACCCCACAACCCGACTACTACATGACCCCTCGAAGTGATTGCATTCGCCGAGGGACCCTGCGCCATCCATTACCAGAATGACTTGTTTACTTGTTAAAGACCGTTGTCTTGTTGTTTCTTTTTTCGTTTTTGAAAGTATGATGTAGCAGGCCGCCTGTCATGCCAGCATTGAGCTAGCAACACTAGAGCTACGCGAGCCGCTGATGCATCCGGGGCTTATCACTGGCCCGTATAAATCATGGCCGGCTTTATAGATTGTACAACAAACTGATTGAGTGATTGATTGATTGAAGACACGTTTATTCTATTTTCTTGCGCTTGAGCGCTGCTATGGATAGATGGGTCGGTAGGGGATTGGTAGGGAACGGGAAAGTGGGAAAGGATAATGCCGCCATTCACTGCGTCAGCGGCCTGGACGCAACAGTGTGGTCGCCTGGAGTCATAGCCACCGTACTGTCCTGCGCGTCGCCACAAAGCCGGTCACCAACGACTGGCGCTGCGGGGTCCAACAGAAAAAGCAGCAGGGCGCTCCACAAGCTGGTAGCGTACCCAGCAGGAGCTTTTGCTGGCGGACAGGATTAGGACTGGAGAGACGTGGGTTAGGGTCCCAGTCGCACTTTGGGGAGGGCACGGTACCGAGGAATACTGTAGCGGGGGCAGTTTCACAGGTAGGTCTGCCCTGGTGTGGCAAGTGCTGCAGGTGCTCGGGACACTGGGAGCGGCCCCATGGCGATGAAAACGGTGGACTGTACGTATTCTCCAGATGGTTCTGAGGGAACTTTCTATCGGAAATCGCGAAGTCCCATGGCATTGTTTCTTAGGTATCCTGGTGTGGGCAGCTTACATTGCGTTCCATTTCGCGAGCAACATGGCAGACGGCTTGCGAAGCAGACGCCTAAAGCGATAAGAATTGGAACAGCGCAGTCGCCACCACAGCAGAAGAACACATTGTAGCAGACATGTTAACAAACCCAAGCCGCAGTTCCGTAAAACGCAAAAAAATATTAATCACATAACGAAATTTACAAAGTAAACAAAAGCATTTTTTCAACTGGTAAATTATACGAAACATTTAAAATACAAATTATTTTGTTACAACGCCGTTTTGCAATAAGGTGACGCTAGCGTCGTTTCTCAGTTTAGACATCAAGTAGCTTCAGTAAGATTTCTTGACGGGCTAGTTGGTCTGATACTTGAAAAGACATGAGGATTGCGCTCGTCCTGTTCTCTGCCGTATGTGTGTCGTCCTTCTGTGCAATCCTCGTGGCTTTTGAAGTAGCTTGCATCGTTGCTGACTTCTATGCTGCCTCCAAGGGTGCATTCCAATTTACCCTTTAGACAGATTCTTTGCCGTCTTCGCAGACAGTCCGCCATGTTAAGCCCAGTTCCAGTTCGAACGAAGCAGTCAACGAAGACTGCTTTGAAGAGACAACATCGAAGTCAGCAACGATGCAGGCTACCTTCCTGTCTAAGCCACTAAGCGACGTCAAGCGCCACCTTTGCGTGTAATATTGCTGTGACAAATTACCTTTTTATGTTATTGAAATATTTAGTACAGCTTACTAAGGGTGAAGGTGCTTCTGTTAAGTTTTTTTAAATTGCATAATGTTTGTAATAATAACGGTAATATTGATTACGAAACTTACGGCTTGCGTTACTCAACATGTCTGCTACAAAGTTGTCGTCTGCGTTGGCGACCGCTGCGCCGTTCCAATTCTGCTTCCTTTAGACGTCTTATTTGACTACTTTGTAACCTGTCTATCAAGCTGTCCACGAATTGGAACGCAGCCCAAGACTCAGTCTTCGTTGAGAGCTTTGTTCGTATTCGAACGGGGCTTACAATTGCGGACTATCCACGAAGACGGAAACGAAGCCGTCTAAAAGGGGACATTGGAAGGCACCCTTAGAAAGGTTTGCTACAAAGAAGCGACAGTTGTGAGGTTCGCTTGCTTTAAAATCATACGAGTGATACAACCGCCTATGTTTTGTGGCTGACAGCTCCCTGACGTTATGCAGAGCCTGCTGTATCATTTTTGTACTTGCTCAGCGTCACGAAAATGTAAAAGAACGAAAGAGTGGCTGCCTGAATTACTACATACTTTGTAATCACGAAAAAAGAAACGTGTGTGAGCGAATAATGATTCATAATGTACAGGTGATTGCGCGGTGATCTACATATGTATTTTAATGCGAAAGCAATAAGTTGCCCATAGAGCGGGAAAGCCGGCGAGAAAGCAAAAAGCAGAAGTTGGCTATTTAATATGCGTCGCAACTTATGGGTTTGCAGGCGAGCAGTACATCGGAAAGCTTTATCCAGTCCACCATGCATTCTAGCAGTGATCGCAAATGGCAGTTAGTACAAGTCTTCAATGTTTGGTGCCTCAAAACCGCAAGTCACAAGGCTTTCTGATGAGGAGATTTTCAACGAGAGCTAAATCCAAACTCTCACTCTTTCTCAAGTCAGAAGCCTTGGGGAGGAAATTGATATTGAGGTAACACGGTGACTAGCCGATGGACGAAGGCAAAATATGTTTGAAGCACGCTGGTGTAGGCGTCATGGTGCTTAATATACGAATAGTATATTAGGCACCGTGACTGAATTACGAACAATCATGTGACTGCAGTCAACCGCTAACAGAACGCACGATTTTAAATCTGGGCCTCAAAACCAGATTCCAACAAACTACTTCTTTCACTTAAAACAAGAGCGAGTTTGACTATTCTTAGTTTTGTGGTTTTAGGTATTGTAAATGAGACCTTCAATAAGATATTTAAGAACGATTTCTGATTTAAACGTTATATCTTACAGTTCTTAATTATTTTTTCTAACATCTGTTCCACAATAAATAATAAAAGATTTCACCACAAAATTGGACTGTGTACAAATAAAATTCTTGTTCTGTAGTTCTTAATTAGTATCCTCCTACCTTTTTACAGGCTATAGTGTTATATCGAAATATTTAAAATTTCTTGGTAGTTTTGCTATTGTAGTGAAAAGAGAGATAAAAAATGAAATCATTTAATTCTGAAATCGGGAAGCAGAGATGCAAATGAGTCTTTCTATTACAGCTGGAATTGTGCCTCTTGCATAAGCGATCATCAAGTGAGGTAAGCATTTTGCCTTTAAAATAACGCTTCTTTTAGAAGTGTACATAGAGCAAGGATAGTACAATGTGGTTTATGCGTTCAAGAGGTAGAGCGAGTGTTTATATGCCCCATTGCTGTGAGTGCTGGGCTTATTCGCTTTTTGTAAAACGTTGAAGGTGGACAGATGGATCCAAACTCGCGTTTGAAATAGTTGGACGAAGCGTTTTTTTTTTTTTATAAAATCATACCTATTGGTTTTGTCTTTCCGATCCAGAAAAAGAAGGTGGTTTCTAAGGCAGTGGACTGTTGATAACATTTGATGTTGATGCAACGGTCGCTAACTTTGCTCCACTGTTTGTACGCAGGATAGATGGCGCTTGTGAATACCTTCAAATAATTCTGCACAATTGAGTACCCAGATAAATACAAGGGTGAGCAGGTGCGTGGAATGTCGAATTCCTGCCCAAATCGTGGCATTCGCAACATCTCTAAGCTCAGCATTTCTTCAGCGGCAGAATGCAGCACGCCACTCCTTCGCTGCATACACTATTCCTGGTGTCCAAACACATTCCTTGGTGGCGGCTTAACGGCGCCGGACAATTCGTTTATCGCCTCCTTAGAGTACTATACTCAATAATGACTAAATTGAAAACAGCACATAACGAACACAAATGAGCACCAAGCAAAAAGAACATCAAGTACTAGTAAAGTTTTTTATTAGGAAATAAAAAGGCTAGAGGAGGAAATGGGAGTAGCAGGGTGATCTTTGACGGTCGTGCATGAAGCTTCAGGTACAGAGCTGGGTGTAGAACCCGGCTCACACTACTCGTGCCAGACGCTGCCAGTGGGAAAAAAGTGCGTGGCATGGTAAGGAATCGTGTGTCGTGGCATGGGGGATCATCCGGTGAGGGACCATATGCATGGAGGGTTTCATTTGTAAGGAAATCTGAATTGTGTGCGCACGCAGCGCAATGAGAAATTAAATCATGATGTCTGGGACAGAGTTCACTGAACAGTGACGGGCAACGAGGGGGCGGGGGGATATGGGTGAGAAATAAGCGCGGCATTGGCAAGAGTCTTGGGGAAATTTTGGTGGGCTGCGGTCGAGGGGGGACTCCGCAGAGGTACCCAAGCGGGGTATTGACGTAAGGCGGTATCGGAGCGCGTGGCGACCAGTCTCTGGTTGGAGGCGAAAAATTGACCGCCTATCTGTTTTTTTTTTTTTGGGCTGCCAATGTAGCTGAAAGGCGATTCTGGGCAACGGATAGCCCAATATACACAGCAGTCTTATGAAAACACCCTCAATTGGGTGGTTATTATTTGACGATGATTGCATTGTCTATACAGCCATCCTTACCCCGGATATTACTGATAACTGTAAGCCATTTCCAGCTCCTTCCTAGATAATAAATTATTCGCTTGAACATCCCAATGCATATTCTGTAGGATTTACCGATAATTTGGTTTGTACGGGATTTTTCTCATTTGTGTGTAAGCAGCCCAGAAATTCCTTTTATGAACTTCCTAGGCGTGTACGAGTTATAATGGCGTGCATGTATGACGTCTCGTGCTACAATTACAATTACAATTACATAAAATTTCGTAAGTCCATCAAATATTTTTGTCACCTCTCTTGGGCAAAACAATGACTTTAGTGATACGCATCGCGAAAGGTAAAATACTACTGAAAGGAAAAACAAGCACGCGTTATGCAAATGATACCAGCGAGATATATATCGTTTATGGTGTGCAACTTAGTCACGTTGGATCACCGCAACACTAGTGTTCAACTGAAAAATGGCAATAAAAACGTACTTCAGCTTCGGGCTTCCAGTAGACTTGGAACGAAGTGTTCGTAAACCTTCAACATACCTGAAATAATTCTATTCACAAGCATGTAGTTGGCACGTGCAGTGGTTAATTAGTTCTTAAACTCATATAACAGATCGCTTCTGGAGCATTCTTGCGAACACAGCGCTACACTTCTTGCAACTTTTTTCAAGAACTAGATGCGCTTGTAACGTGCTCAATAAGCGCGCGAAGACCTTAGATCACTCTCACTGCTGCGGCTCAGTGGCAAAGGCGTCGTGCTGCTGAGCCCAAGGACATGGGTTTGATCCCGGTCACAGCTCCTGCTCGCCTGATGCAAACGGAAGGCGAAAATCCCTGCGTGTCGAGATTTCAGCGGACATCAAAGATGCTGAGGTTGGGGAAAATAATCTGCAGCCCTCACAGTACGGTGCGCATCCCAGCACGGGTGTAGTTTATAACCCCACAATGTGAACGTTTGGTTAGCCAAATAACCCTATCGCGTTAAAACAGATTTGAGTTCGTCTGGTACCCGCCGCAGTGGCTCAGTGGTTAAGCGTTGTGCTGTTGAGCATGAGGAAGCGGGTTCGATTCCCGCCCGCGGCGGCCGCTTTTCTGGTGGAGGGGAAAAGCAAAAACGCCCGTGTATACGAGATTTCGGCACACGTTAAAGATCCCCAGGTGGTCAGAATTAATCCAGAGCCCTCCACTACGGCGCGCCTCATCGCCTGCGTTGCGTCGGCGCGTTAAACCCTACAATCAATCGAGTTCGTCTGGTTATTGAACAATGGTCTCCAGAGGAAAGCAAAATGCGTTGCCATCGCTCCACCTCCTCTCGTTCCTAGTTGTAGAGCAAGAGGTAGCCTAGTGCGGGCAACGTGGACGTCATATAGCGGGTACGCTAACGTGATTGCAGGTACAGTCATGAACAAATGAAACGCTAATACGAATATATGAACCAAAACGCACAAATAGCGCGATTTCTTTCCATGCATGTCAAAAGGTGCGTGGCTTATTTACAAAAATAAAATTGGGAAATCTGACTTTACAAATATACCAATAGCGTGCCATTATTGTACCTCAGCGAACAGTATTGGTTGTTCTGGTTAATATTTTCATGTTCGCATTTCATTGTCTGTGACTGGCCATGGGAACTCTAAGGCCGGGGGTAGCGTTACACGAATCGTGGCCAGTCGGCTTGTTCAGGCAATTACCACCAAAGATCGAAGAAACGAAAACCAAAGATCGAAAAAACGAAAGCGAAGATACCCAAGCCCGACTTTTTTTTTTTTCTCTTTATTGCCTGTCTTCGGTATACACAATAAGAACAAAAAAGAATTAAAAAGCGCGAAAAGACATCAGCACGTCACTTGCTAGTGCGTGCTTGTTAAAAAGGCCGAAGCCATGCCACACTTTCCAACACATTTAACCAGTCAGGTGGAGATGGTTGGGCTTTATACACTTCTAAGATCTCCCGCACACTCTGGCAGAACAACTCTCTGCTCGGTTTCACATCTACATCATTATGACGAACTGCCATTCGAGCTTTCCATATACTATGCAGGGCCAGCAACATTAAAAGATCATACGGGACGCCGCCGTAGTTTTCAACGGCCAAGAACCTGATTCCATGGCTATCCAACGGGAAATCCTTTTTTAGTGTTCTCTGCAAAACGTCCCACAGGAACACCCCGTCCCAACAGTCTATGAATGCGTGCTCTACTGTTTCTGGCTTTTTACAAACCAAGCAGTCAGGCCCCCAGGGAACAAACAAACCTTTTTCAATCATCCAAGTTTTAACGGGTAATACTCCCACGTGTAATTTAAAGAAAAAAGACTTTACATAAGGCGGGACAGTCATTTTTTTCACATGCTGACACACATCTTGTCCTGGCCCTGCACTGTATAGGGATCGGTACAAAGGAGTCGGCAAAGTGGTGTCAAGAAGGTCTCTATACAGCTTTTTTCTGTGCACGGTAGCCAGATATTCGAAAGAAAACCGCGAGAATAAAAATCTTGCCGAAAGTACCACCTCACGTAGATAGCCATGAATGCCACCGTCACGAACACAAGAAGTAACAACAAATTCGGGTAAAACTCTACCTAGGCGCACTTGACACACGGTGCGCAAAAAAGGGTTTTGCACATCACGTAAAAAAAGAAAGCGGTTCACTACCTGGCGTAGAAAAAGGTGCGCCAGGGAAAGGCCCCCACAGCGCACTCGTCTAAACAGGTTGGTTCGGCTTGTGCGCTCCCAAGTGGAACACCAAATAAAGACAGCAAACACCCTGTGCAATCTTTGAACATTGGCACGCGAGCAATGCAGAACCTGCATCACGTACCAAAGTTTTGACACAAAGAATAGATTACACACAGTCGCTCGCGCGAACACGGACAACTGCTTACCCCCCCACTTATCCGCTTTATCACGGATTTCGGTGGCTTGCCTGCGCCAGAAAGGATCACTGTCACGATAATTTTCTAGGGGGACACCTAAGTATTTCACTGGCGTGTCTACCCAGCTGATACCTGCGAATGTACGTGGCTTCCACAACCAGCTTCCGTGCCAGAAACCAATACACTTATCCCAATTGACGGAACTACCAGTGTAGAGGCAGAACCTTTTAAGAACACTTATACTTTCGTGGATGCTACTCGTGTCTTGGAAAAACAAAGCAATGTCGTCTGCATAAGCGAGCACACGAACTTCGCAGGACTGTAATGAAAACCCGCTGATTTTCTCATTTTTAAGGATGTTTACACAAAACGTTTCAATAAACATACAGAATAGCAGCGAGGACAGTGGGCACCCCTGGCGCACAGAACGGCTGACCTGAACTGGAGCGCCTACCGACTTGTTGACCACCAAACTTGTACTACAGTCCCTATACGCCATGCGTACACCATCCGTAATCATTTTTCCTACGTTTGTGTGCTCAAGAATCATCAATAGCAGTTCGTGGGAGACCTTGTCGAACGCTTTTTCTAAGTCTATTTGTACCATTGCTACTCCTTGCTCAAGGCTGTCAGAGCATTCCAGGATGCTACGGGCTACGTGGGTATTGGTCGTAATAGAACGACCCTTAATGCCGCATGTTTGGTGTGGTCCGACTATTTCTTTCACTACTAATTGCAACCGAGCGGCTAAGACCTTCATTAATATCTTATAGTCGACATTTGAGAGGCTAATTGGACGGTACGCTCTTACATTCCTCAGTTTAATGGCATCTTCAGTCTTTGGAATGAGAACTGTGTGAGATAGAGTAAAGGATGGTGGCAGTCTGTTGTTTTCGTACGCTTCGGCGTAAACTTCACATAACACTACGCTAAGTGTGTCTTTAAAGGCCTTGTAAAAACACGCACTTAGGCCATCTGGGCCTGGTGTTTTACCTGGGGTTAAATCATCAATGGCACTCAAAATTTCATTTATGGTGATTGGCATCTCAAGAATTGCCTTCATGTCGTCTTCTATTCTGGGCATTAAGTTCAAGAATTCGTCTCTGAAATTATCGGCGTCGACCTTATGAACAGAAAAAAGGGCTTCATAAAAATCCTTAAAAGCACCCTCTATCTGCGTACGGTCAGTCGTTAGCACTCCGTGATTTTCGATTTCGACTATATGATTTCTACAAGCGTAGCGCTTTTCTGATGTAAGTGCTCTCTTGGTGGGCGCTTCACCCAATAGCAACTTTTCCGCCCTTGCTCTCACCAGGGCACCGTGGTATTTATTCTGGTCTATAACTTCAAGCTCCGATTTAACCCTTTTAATCTCTTCCGTTTGCGACCCCGGCGACTGGGATTCTTCATTAGGTAAGCGATGCGAGGTTTTTACGTAGAAGTTGTTCCTTTGTCTCTCACGATACTTCCGTGCACTTGATTTTTCTATCGCACTCAAACTTACTTCTTGTTTGAAAATTTCCCACCTAGAGGACCAGCTAGTTTTCCTATCTGTAAACGCCGTATTTTTTCATTTATTTCAGTTGTAAATTCTTCCTCCTCCTGCAATAGCTTACTATTCATTTTCCAAAGACTCCAATTAAACGTGTTTGCGCTTGGCTTGCTCCCACCAAGGGTAAAAGAAACCAGGCAGTGGTCGCTAAACGACACGGGTGACACACAATAATCACCGCACTCAGGTAATAGCTCGAGGGAAACATAAGCCCGATCAAGCGGGCGTGGCTTGTGCCCTGGAAATGGGTGAAATGCACTTGTCTTACGCCAAGAAGCGCATCCCCGACATCTTCTAAACAATAGTCTGATGCTGCCTCAATCAACGCCAAGATGCTCGAGTCACGGAATGGCGTATCACTGGACTTGTCGCGCGCAGAGCATACACAGTTAAAGTCTCCTAGAAAAACAACTATAGCGTTCAGTGTCCAGTCGTGTACGATATTTTCAAAAAAAAATTTTCCTTTCGTTCGCTCGTGTCGGCGCATACACAACTACAACACGCCAATCACGCGACAAAAACTTAAATCGCAAACTATGAACCGCCCTGCAAGACAAGCCGTGACGGATTCAATTGCAACGCCCAAACTCTGTTTAATTAACAGCATACACCCCCAGAAACGCCAACTGCGTGACTTACGCAAACATGGTGGTGCGCATTGAAAGTTTGCGCCATACGCTGCGTTTGCCCTTCTCCCTCAACTTTCGTTTCCTGAATCGCCACAATATCGAGTTCTTTATCAGCAACCAAGCGGTAAACTTGGTTTTGCCGACGCCTGTCAGCTAGACCACGAACGTTTAGCGTGGCGATACGAACAGGGGGTGTTAAAATTTAGCATTTTGAGGCAGCGAAAAACTCAGGACGCGCGGGCGAATATGGCGCATTCAAAAACGGGGGAAACGCCTCGAGGGAACCTGTGCGCACGGGCGCCACACTGCAAACCGTCAAAGGAGTCATTAACACTTCTCGTTGATTCTTTAATATTGACGCGAACACTGGTAAACGTCAAACAAGCGTTCTCAATGAGCCAAAGAATGCGACAAAAACAAAAAAAACGGTGGAGGGATACCCCGGATGCACGCACACTTTCACGGCGGTTTGGCCGTGGCTGGCGTTCGCTCGTACGGCGTACTGTTTGGCTTTGGTTTGAGGGACGAACGACGAGTCACTAGCCCTTTAGGGGCCGGTTTACCGTCAGTAGCCGTGTCCTCCTTCGCCGCCTGGTTGTCTCGTTCGTGCCGGGGGGCGTTTCGTCACCGAACCATCTTCACCAGCGCACCTCATTAGCGTCGCTGTTACTGGCGGCGTCCCCGGCGTCTTCGGTGGCTCGCGTCGGCGTTTGTTGAGACAAGGTGGCCTCCGGTGCGACGCTGGCAGCTGAACCGTTTGCCGCAACCGGCGATGTTAGTCTCCTCCTCACGAACAATTTCCTCGTCCCTGGGTGGAGGAGCCGAACTCCCTGGCACTTCTGCTCCGGCCTCCTGCGTCGGTTGCCGTGGCGGCTCACTTTCCCGCGGCCAACTCTTCGGCTTCCTCCGCGTTCATGACAAGCTCGGCCGAGCTGTCGTCTGGCACGGGTCCGGTTACGGCGGCGTAACGTCCGCGTGCACGTGCCGCCTCGTGGCCGAAGCGGCGACCAGACACTGCAACGCGGCACATTGCAGTCCCGGCGCATATGTCCCGTACTCTGGCAGCGCAGGCACTGCGGGGCTCTCCCGGGCACAACCACGAGCGCCGACTCGCCCGCCACTCGGAGCTGGTGCGGAAGGTCCTCGGCCCTCACGCCCCGCCTTGAGCTTGAGGGTAACTCCCCGCGTAGTCGAGCCCTTGTCGTGGATGCCTTGAACTCTCCACCTCTCCCTGGTAACGTCGGTGACTCTGCCAGTACGGGGAAAGGGCAACACGGACGTCTTCTTCGGTCACATTGTGTAGCAACCAATGCAACTTCAGCCGGAGGTCCTGGTTCGCTGGGGTCGATGACAATACCTGCCGTCCCTTCACTCTCACGTCCTTCGCTTCGAGCATCTTCTTCACAGCTTGCTCATTCTTGAAAGAGTCACTGCCCAAACGTGACTCATCTGGAACGCTCCCAAGGAAAGCACCTCGGGAAGCAGTTCCAAACGCGCCAACGCGTCTCGGAAATCTTCGACGCGGTACGGGCGGGCCCTCATATCACCGTGCAAAAAAACAGTATTAAAAACAATACGACCTGTTGGCAAAGTTGGCAGAGAAACCTGGTACTCTTCATCGTCCTGCACAAGAAACCTGATACCGCGGCCAGACGTGGCCGCATTAACCGCTCCTGAGGAGCCCTGCATTCTGCGTCCGTTCACGGTGGTGGCCGGAAGCAGAAGCCCGACGTAGGAGTAGAGAATTCTGTACTGAGTATTGTATGTAAAGCCATGATCGTCTCGCCTTCAAAACAAACAAGCCAGCAGATTTGAATACCTCGATTAATATTTTTACTGCTACCACGCATGCTACCACTTAATAAAACCACTTGCTCACCATTCCCGCTTCTAAGCCTGATAGAAGAGGCGATGGCTCCAATTAAATGTGTGTAAAGCCTTTAAAGCAGCCCTTAGGGAGCAATTATGTTAAGACATTTGGCGCTCTGAAAAATTGTATTCTCCTGTAACCATCAAGTGCACTCCACCACTGTTGTAATCCAACTTTCAGGCATGACTTTTCAGTTCCTTTAGTAAAGCAGGACTAGCGAAATTGCAGAATTCGGTCTGTTATTCTTCGTATTTACTAGCATTTACAGACAGTTCCTGTCATTCTTCCAATACTGCGTTCGGTGGGCCTTTTGTTACAGACATTTTTGGAGTACAGGCAACACCGAAAGCAGCAAGAGAAAGAGCGAGCAGCGTTGGCGGTAAGGCGAGCTCTGTCCTTCTTACCTTGTCTATTTCAAATGAACTTGACAAAAAGGCTGGCGCACCTAATATATTTCTTCAGTAAAAGTTCACGCCCAAATAGTTCGTCTTCTTCCCTTCAACGTGAGTGTGCCAGACTAAGAATAAATCAATCTAGTATCAATCGCAGCAAGAGCGTACGGCCGTACCTCGCCCGCACTGAAATATTTCGGAAGTCTTTTTTTTCCTAACGCCAAACAACAATGGAACGGTTTGCCCGTATCGAATGCGCAATGTACAAGTGTTGGTTGGTTTGATGTCTAAATTTGATGTCTGGCTAAAATTTCAATCCCCTTTTATGCTTTATTCCACCTAAACTTAATGCAACCAAATCTATCCCAATCCATCCAATTCTGGCTTACATCATCCTAGTTTATCTTGACCTATTTTAATTCACTTAGTTCTAACTTATCTAAATTCATTTACATTCAACAATTTCTACCTCAATCTACCCTATTTCATTATAAACCAGCCGAAGCATCTCAATCTACCTAATTTATCATAATTAATGCTGCCTTCCTTCAGCCTCATGATGTAGCATAATAGATTCTAATCACACGTAATCCATTTCAATCCGTTCTGTCTAGCTTGATATTATATCAGCCCGTCTTTGCCTACCTTACGCTTTCTTTTTTTATCTGAATTCGCTTTATGCAACTAGTTTCCCTAATTGTTCTTAATTTATGTAAACCTACCTTAATCTACCTTAATTCACTTTTGACCATTATATTCTTTTTATTTTTTAAGATTCCTTAATCTAACTTAATTCATTTTTACATCTTGATATCAACCTATATTCATATCTGGATATCCATTTAGCTGCCTAATTTGCCCGAAATATTATGGGGCCACCTAAATATAGCCCAATTATCTTTATTCCATCTTCATTGCTCTAATTCTCTCTATATATATCTATCGATCTTAATTACCTTAAACCACTTCAAATACCTTGGTCCAGCTTAATACACCTTAATCTCTATCAATTAATCAATTTCATTCCGCCATAAATACACTAAGTCAATAATACACCACTTTATTCTGCCTTAATATTTCGTACTTCACCTGCACTGACTTCAGTTTGCATAATCCTTCCGTACCATCCCCGATTTAGCTACGTCCACCCTAATATGACCACATTAATCTGTCCGCCTTAATCCCTTCAATCCCCTTAATTCATCTGAACGTACTTTAAGTATTTTTAATTCACTTTTAATTCGTCGTAACATTTCTTAATCCAATCTCAGTCCACCCTCACCTGCCCAAACCCACCTTAAACTTTCTTAATCGCGAGTAATTATATTTACCGTAATTATAGGTAAATATCTTAAGCCCCTAACCTATGTTAAAGGAGTACTGACAGGAAATTTCAAAGCTGAGATAACTATGTAAAACGCTTCCTTTTTATCAGGAGATATCTCTCAGCAAGTTTCAACAGCAACCGTTCAGCGAAACATATTTAAAATCCATTTTAATCTTCGCCCGCACGAGAAAGCCCAGAGCGGGCCGACGTGACATCATCTGCTACGTGCCCCAAACTGCCGACGTCGGGGCTCCCGTGACGAAGCCGACGCGCTGGCTGTGGTTGGCGCGCGCTGCTCGGGCGTGTGTGCACGTCATGGTTTTGGGACTGACGTCATGCTGCCCGGGCCTGTGGGGACGGCGAAAACCTCGGCCGGTCTGGGCGCGCGCGTGCGCTCGCTCGCGCGCGCTTCCAGAGAGGCAGCGATACGGCAAGAATGGTGACGTCATGTTATACATGCTGTCATGGCGGCCGCTCGGCGTTTTTCAGTCGAAACCGAAACTGGCACGAATAAACGACGCCGTAAATGAATGTTTACGCTGCGCTCGACCGTCTAATTTGTCATTCTATGATTAGTGGGCTGGTAGGCACGCATAGCAGCGAAAAAAACGTCACATAAAAATTTCGTGTCAGTACTCCTTTAATATTCCTTGACCCGTCTTATTCCACCCTAAATACCTTACGGTGCACCTTACGTCACCGACCAACCCACCTTAAAGCTTCCTGCCTTAATTGTTTGCCATGCTTCCTCACATGGAGGGCTCGAAATTTTTAGACACTAGGAAGCCTACATGCGTCGCGCTTCCTTTGGCATCGGCGCGCAATAAGTAGGCTTCGTATGAGGCACGGACGTGGCAAACCTATGTGAGGGTACACTAAATTACCTCAGCTGTAAAAGGCGTATTCTGAAAATTAGTTTACTTTTCCGTGTAGAGCACGCTACCGGGGTGGCGACGTGTAGATTTTACTTCAGAAAGGTTCCAATGTCTAGTTGTTAAAGGGACCCTGCAACACTTACTATCGACTACTCGGAATGTATTTTGGGGTAACGTCTATTGTCCCAGCAATCTCCTCCCGCAAGAATTATAAAAATCCGTTCACTATCACCGAAACTACGCGCGATGAAAAAATCGCGCATAAATGTTCCCTCTCAACTCAACCGCGGACAACGCGACGAAAGCTGCGCGCTCTCTCCCGGAGAGGGGTGGGGCGCGCGGCGTTCTGTTCGGCGGCCTTGGATATGTCACAGGCCGGGGAGTTTCGTCCTTTTCCCCCGCAACGTGGACGGGTCTATTTCCGGTCTGGTGCCACAAAAAAGCAGGCATGGCGGCCTGCCCGCAAGCAAGCGCTCAGGCTGGTAGGGCGTTTGTGGAGCAATAAACGTTTGTTGTCGAGTGAGCTCGTTGAAAGTGGAATATTTTAGTTTGTCACTCAAACTCCGCGCGCACTCAAAACAAAAGAAACACCGAAAGCATGCGGACAGGTTCAGACATAGAAGAGGTTCATACACAGCGCCGACGACGGCTGATCGTCACAGGAAATGCCAGAATTTAGCCGCGAAGTTGATCAGCCACAGCCAATAGGACAGCCAGGACAGTCGTGGCCCGATTGACGTCGCAGAGGCCATGCCAGGGGTGCATAATGAGGAGAATTGAAGAGAGCGCGGTTGGTTTTTCCGCCTCTTTCGCGGCGATTTGCGCGCTTACTGCTTCACGTGCACGTGCAATATTTGGCTTGGGTTTTCCTGGAAGTCTAATCTAAACGTCGCGCAGGTTTACTTGCACTGCACGAAGAGTGTTGCAGGGTCCCTTTAAGCCCTCGCGGTGACACCCTCCAGTCGCGCTGCCAGGTGTCCTATAAGGTTAGAGAGCTGTGCAAACAGCTCCTGGAGTTCGGGCACCGCCACTCTGACGTCAACTAAGGCATCCTCTTTGCTACGTTTGCCTCAACGCTAGAAACGTGGTCGTTGAGGAACCAATATTGATATTGCCGCACCAACATTTTCATCGGTAAAGCCTCAATGATATGCACGACGTTGACTGCACTTGCGTTCCTGCAGGGTCACTTCGGCAACCGGCATATAGCGGACGAACGCCGAACAAAACGAGGGCAGCTGTATATAATTGGCCGCGGCAAACAGCGCAGGAAATGCCGACTGTTTTAACAACCGTGAAACCATCTTTCGTAACTCTGTTGGAAGCCATTTTAGCTTAAACTATGAGAAACAAAAACGAGTTGCACTCTACATACAATGCGTAGAACTGACAACTGGCCAGGGTAACTATGTGGCTACCGAAAAATAGAAGTTTCGCTCCAAAGAATGCACTCGAGCAGCGCAGGAGCGCAGTAATTTGACACAACGGAATAGGCGTTGATACTGCAGTGTACGTAAAAGTAGGCTGGTTATAGTGGTGGTCATGACGAAGATTTAGTGGAAAGCACGTTTTTCTAGTTCCAGGTGCCTTTTGAGTTCGTATTGTTTTCCTGCACAATTTCTTTTCAGAAGAATGCATCCTTGTCCACATGGTAATGCGTGCCAATAGAAGTCCTTGTTGGTGTTTAGCAATAGCCTTGTCGCATGCGGCTCTCTGCATTTAGATTTTTAAAAACGTGTGAGTGCTCAGAGGCTGTAGTTAAACTAGCGGTATAAATCTGCTCTAAGAGCGTACTGTAATTGCATGGTGCATAAAACTTTCGTTCGGTGGCTCTTCCAACCACCTGGATTCCCCGTTCGCATTGCGCAGGAGTGCTACAGCCAGCAGCTGGGTGACCGCACATTTGGTCCTCCGTCTACCACAGAGAATGCAGGTGACGCCACAAGTGAGGTCGAGAAAGAAGATACGACGATGGACCCAGCGACAACGATGGTGGCTGTTGTAAGCGAAGCCTGGAGCACCGTCGCTCCCGCTACGCTGCGTGATCCTGACACTGTTAAGGCAGAGTGATGCCACTATTAACCACGTCCCAATCAGCGAGTGTTCTTGGAATAGCCAAGGGTGTCAATGTTTGGCAGCGAGCGGTATGGTAAGAATGCATCGGACAAAGAACCCGCAAGCGTTCTTGTTTCGGATCTCTGCTGTGAATAAATTCGCCATTTATGCCCACATACTTGATTGTGTTGCTTGTGTTACTTGGCAGTCTGCGTGCTCGGCACAGAATTTTGTTGCCGTTCTAGGGACATGATGGTGACGACGGCACATTCAAATAAATAACGAGGACAGTATATTTACAAGTGTGCGTTTAACATTAAAGGCAACTTCAAAGAGTTGGTACATTCTAAGAGAGACAAAACCAGCACGGCCGTTGGTCGGTCTTCTGCTGCGCGGCGCAACGTTCGGGGCGTACCACGGCACATGCCAAAATGAGACAAGAAGGATAGGACGTAGCCTCTATCTAAAACTTGCATGCAAGAAAGCTTCCTACAAGACGCTCGTGCCCTTCCTGGTATTCTTCTTTCCGCGTTGTAGAGTGAAATCTCGTTGATACGTTTTTTTACGGGAACCGGGAAACAAAATGTATTATCCGAAAATCGTATTATCCAAATAGGTTAAAAAAAGAAGGAAGATATGCACCTTCCGTCAGCAACTCACTTTTATGAAGCAACATTGAAGTAACTGCTCCATTTGTGCTGCCCTTTCTTTTTCTATATGTCCAGAAGTAAATTCTTCTAAAACGTACAAAGAGAAGCTGCCAGAATCTGTTGCTTTGGCAGACACTGTCTTGTACGACAATCCGTGTCGTGCAATAAATCGGTGAATAAGGCAACTTCCGGATGCTTGAAAAAAAAAGAAGAAAGAAAGGACGGAAAGGCTGGGACGTTAACCAGGTGTAGAGCCCGGTTTGCTACCCTGCATTGGGGAAGTGGGGTTCAGGGGATAAAAGAGAGGGCGGGAGAAGAGGAAGAGATAGGAGTGGGGAGGCGCGTACTCTAGTCCCGTTTTGGGCACTACAGTCTTGCATGCAAGTTCGTTTCGCTCAGGGACACTTTCGTCGCCTTTTGCGAGGTCGATGCTAAAGACCGATGAGTTAGGATAGTTTCTACTGTAAATGGTCGATTGTCCAATCAGCTGAGCGTGGTGGCAAGCGCGCTTCTCTCCGACAAGTATTCGAGGCAGCGACATAGAACATGCTCTATAGTCTCTTCCGCCCCACAGGCGTCACAGTAGGCGCTTCTGGCCATCCCGATGAGGAAGGAGTAGGCTTTCGTGAAGGCCACTCCCAACCACAGTCTACAAAGTAAAGTCGACTCGGTTCGAGACAGCCCATACGGAACACCTACCAGTCTGTCCTATGTATGACGCACCACACGAAAAAAGGACTTGGTACACAACGCCACTTGGTATACGCCTCGAGCTTCGCGATCGCTGCGCCGCCTGCCGCCATTTCTCCGCGGCGTTGACGGGATTTGCGCTGCGTGGCTGATAGGGGCTCGTGCAGTGTTTTGATTCTGTTTCGCTTTATTTCGCCTTTCTGCGCCCCCCCCCCCCCCAAAAAAAAAAACGTGTGCCGACGTCTTTAGGCAAAGAGTACGTTTAGGTCACTTAAAAAGCAGCTGCGTCTTCGTAAGTACGCGATCGCCAGCAACAGCTACCCGCGGACGCGGTTCTGCGCGCTTCGCCACCGCCCCTCCGGGCGTCGGCGACGGTAGCAACATATAACCCCTGTCACCTCCAAAAACATCAGGCACAAATGAATTCTACTGCCGCCTCGTTTAGACTGATAGTGGCACAATGAGCGGTTGGCTTCATTTTGCAGCGTGGCGACGAATGCGGCTTCGTTTCGAATATATACGTCGCAGAAAAATATTTTTCGGGGATGTGATTACCCAATCCCGGGCAATAACTTATGACTTTTATAGAAACATAAACCATGCGAAAAGGTTAAGTATATTCCAAGCCTGTGCGTCGTTAAATATGTGCCTTCACACGCCATAAAGCAAGAACCCAGGCCAGTTTATGAAACCACGGAAAAATAAATGCTGTGCAAGTGCGGAATTAAGAAACCTAATAGCTCTACGGAAATGAACAAAAACAGTGCGGCTTCTGAACATGCTAAAGACGATTGTCGCAACTTAAGATAGATAGGGAGATAGGGTTACTGCTATTTCGCGAGACATCGGTGGGGGGGGGGGGGGGGGGGAGGAGGAGGGGGACGCTGTGTACAAATGCGGAGCGGAATCAAGCAACTACGTTGTAGTAATCACACACAAATCTCACGTTCACTTTCCTTTTTTATACTGCAACGAACAGCTGATCGTACGGCGGACTCATTTTTGGAAGTATACAGGGTAGGCCGTTCAACAAGCGATGAAAGGTGTTGGTAGAGTGTGGTATGTGATAAGGCCCTCTGATTTCAGTTTCTGCTTTATTCTGCACGCTCCCTGTGCCATATGACGATATTTCGAAGAAGCATTTAGTCACGGACGCGGATTTTATTCCAAGCCCGTCTCCGCGCTGCTCGCAGAGGATATATGTAGCAGATGAATGTTTGCGGGCGCTTACCTCACGACAAGACGACTCTGTCGTGTGCTGATCCCCGAGTATAATTATGCATTGTCCATCGTACTTTGTTGAATATTCCCGAAATTAACACAGACCGGCTTGTAAATGGTCATGATCAATATCTGAGGTCTATTGGCAAAGGTAAAACTGGCGTGCTGTCAGGTATGAGTGCTCCGCTGATTATGTAAGCGCACAAAACCGATTTAAATCGTAGTGTATAGCCGTAGAATGAGCATCTGAGGAACCGGTAGCTTACGGGGAAACTGCTAGTAAATTCAGGTAAGTGAAACTACAATCGGCTCCATCTTACGCTGGTTCCGCGACGCTGGCCTGTGAAACACACCTGGCGCTATACAGACCGAATATACCACACTAAGATCGCGTCGGAAACATTTACACTCTCGTAAACACACCCATTTGCGAACAGAGTGACTGCTTCACATAAACATGATTTCCAACGCCCGCAAACGGTAAATCTCAGTCGTGAACGTGCCGCAAAAGCAGCGGCGGCACTGGGGAGCGGGACGCGGACTCCCGCGGCTGCTTTCGAAACGGGCCGCTAGGGGGATTTCAGTGGCGCCCCTACAGGCCGCGCTCGAGGCCTATACTTGGTTCGTCATACATAGGGCAGACTGGTAGGTGTTCTATAATGTAAGAGTGCAGGAGCATACGCTCTCCTTCGAGAAACGTCCGCGACCGCATTTGCCCTCACACTGCAACACGTGCGGCTACCACCCGGTGTTTGAAAAACTGATATTGTTACCAAGCACGCGAAACAGTTACGCCCAGAGATAGTTGAAGCCTATCACATTAGCAAACGGGGCGAAAAGTGCGTGAGCAACCCTTCAGTGGTGATGACTAATAAAGAGGTCCAGTTCATGGCTAACGACAAATAAGTCATCTTCCCCTTTTCTCTTCGTTTTTTCTTATTTTTTCTTCCTTTTCTTCTGCTCTTTTTTCTGCTTCTCTTTGTTTTTGTATGCTACTTTGACACGTGGGGCGTGTTTGCCGTCAGTATAAATGTTTGTGGCGGGTTTTCAATAAATTCAGTTGAGAGTCAGCGTCTGTCCTGTGGTAATTCTTCTGTCTGTCCCGTCTTTCACGCTGTGATTAGTTATGAACACATACCAACTCGCCCAACTTTCCACTGTCCCATATTCTGATACGAATTATGGAAGTCTTCGACCCTTAAGGTTCATCTTGGAGCTTCCCCAAAGCGGGTGGTGGGCATTAAAATCTTCGGTGAGGATAAGGAGGGCCTGGTGTTGTTTCGAAGGTATGCTTTAGTCTCTGTCGGTCAATGATAGCTGATGGGAATATGTAGGCTCCGAGGAGCCTGAAAGAGAACTGTCGTTTTTTAACAGTTAAGGATACATATTGGTTGGTGTCGTGCGGGCGTATCGAATGAATAGTATATGTGAGTTCCCGGCATATGAATACTATGACTTTGACAACATTGCGTTCTTCTTGGGTAAGTTTTTAATACCCAAAGAGAACGCGATGTTGTCAACTGTTTCGCGTAGGACTGACCCATCGAAGTTCACTCCTGTCGCTCCAACTTCTCGTGAACCATGTAAGCAGAATGTTTTCCTTTTACTCATGCTTCGCACCTCGCGTTTGTTTTACACCAGGTCCGCAAACTTGCAGCTTCTTTAGAAGTTACTCTTCCTGACTGACAATAGTGTTGAGCGTTGACAATGGCAAAGAGAGCTCGTTTGCCAATTCCACGCTCTTCCTCTTCGGGTTCTCTTCGAATTAGTGTACAATTTCCACTTGCGCCTTGCATTTCTTTGACGTTGTCACAAGCCTGGAAACACGGCCGCGCATATATCAACAAGGCAACAAGAGAACAAATCACTGCGCGGGAAGCACGGTCCACGGAGAAGTCGGGAAGGGAAGTCGCGCCTGCCGCGAGCACTGCGCGCCTTCTTCATTATGATACGATTTGCTACATGGCGGGGTGCATTACCTGACTTATCGCAGCTTTGCACGGAACGGCCACGCATCGCAGTAATGTCTTCGCTGCAAAACCGGCGCTTACGCTCCCCGTGCGTCTCTGCAACGTGCAGGTCGTGGCTTGTTGGAATGCGGTTTGAGCGAGTATACCGAAGAATAAACGTAAGATTACTAGAAATGTCGGTCGAGATCCGCTTCGCGATCGTATTATCCAATTTTCGGAAAACATGTGATCGTAATAAACGCACGAGAATGCATTATTTCTAAGGGACGTTGGCCGGGAACGAAAGAAATTTCTAAGGGACGTTGGCCGGGAACGAAAGAAAAACGTGTTAGGCCGAAAAACGTAATATGCCGAACCGTATCAATTAGATTCCACTGTATATCGTTATTCAGGCGTCTCTCGTTCCTGTCACTGGTTTCCTTGAATTGGATACCATTGTGTCCTACTCCAGGGACTTCCAAGTAGCAGCACTGCGCCTCTCTATTGAAGACCGATAAGCTACGGGGGAGTTCATAATGGTCGCTTATTTGTTCTCGTCTGGTCCCGTTATCTCCGCTCGATGGACAGAGCTGGAGCGACCAACACGGGTGGCCACAGTGCCTTGTCCTGTCGCCGCTGCTGGGTACGCTATTAATCGCTACATGGTGTAATATGCACAACGTTTATATTGTGCTTCGTCTTTTTCTTCTTGGTACATGTACTGGTTTATCCAACCTTTATGCCTGCCTAGCGTGTACAGATCGGGTAACCGCGGACATCTGCGTCGTGCTTTTTTCGCTGCTCCTCACAGAAACCCGTCTCGCACATGGCGCCGGGTGGAAAGAAACCTTTCTGTTTCAGCAGTTTAGTATAGGAAACACTAATTTAGGTTCCTGTCACATCACCTAAGCTGGCTACAAGTGAGGCTGCTCGTAAAACAACGACACCCTTTTCTGCAGGCATTTGCGAAAGAGGGATTTTTAAGGATTTCCGTATTTTTAGCAGTCTGTGATGGCAGGTCAAATTGTCTGGATAAGGTTAGTTTTTGTGGAAAATCCTGTGCGAAAAAATTAAAACAATATTTTCGACGCAAAAAAAAAAAAAATCGTTTTGAGAGTCACTTGCGACCGTCGGACGACATCTGTGACGGTCGAAAAGCGACAAGAAGCCGTAGCAGGGCATCGTGATTAATAATGGGGTAACCAGATGACGAATTTTGCCGAGTGACGAGTGGTACGATAGCAATATTAGTATATGAACACACCGACCTAGCACTTGTACGAAAGCGACATGGAGGCTGTCTGAGGTGCCCCCCGTTAATGACTTGTGTATTATCGAACGAGAACCTAGCGACATTACAAAGGTCATCGACGGGGAGAATTGGTAACCGCACGATCTTCTAGGTTTTCGCTTTCGTCCATAATGGCGGCTCGTTGTGCTTATACAGTTAATACAGCTGTCGTACGTCGCGCCATTCGCAATCGCTTCATGTGTCGACCCCTAAGAGGGATCGACACATGAAGCTTGTGACGTTCGATGAAAACTTGGCGTTAATGATCCAGTGGTAGGAATAGATACAAAATGGAAATCGAGACTGAACCTAAATTTTGATCAAGGACGTCCCGACCAGTGTCGAGTGCAAACACATCATTTCTTACAATACACAAAGAAAAGCAATGACAAATTTATTGAACCAACGCCTCTTTATTGTTATTAAGAATCTCCAGTTTCACATCCCCGTTACAATGAAGCGTCGCAGGCAAGTCATGCTATACTCAAGTGTTAAAATATGCCCCGAGGAAATATTTAGAAGGCAGTGTTTGCATATTTATCTTCCCATTCTTAAAATAATCATTTTGTGTAAAGTAGTGCAGAGAGAGAACAATATTGGTTGTGTAACTCAAGGTTCATGACACTCAACAGGGCAGTGATCGCGGTTGGACGAATGAGGAGCTTCTTGGAGGCGGAGTGGCGCCTAGCCTTTGACGCTTGACTGTCGCATTAGCTTGCTGGCACATTCCTGAAAGAAATCAAAGGTGTCGCGTAAGCGTCAGTTGGAACAAATTAATAACCAAACTCTGTACATAGCAATGTGTAACGACCATCGCGATGTCAACGTCCACGTGACCGCTGTTACAATACCGAAGCTTGTGACGTTCGAGAGAAGGCGGTACTCCAGTAATGGTAAACCAAGGCTTGCAACCCCCTTTGTTGCCCGCTTTTGGGGAGGAAGCACATCGTGTTGTGGAAAACGCGTTTCCACTAACTGACCTTGGAGTCTAACATTCTCATACTTGAAAGGCCCGACGCTCTTGTAGGCATACTCACAGCCGCGCTGTTGGAGCGGGAGTACGTGGTCCTCAGCTTTTCCTCGTACCTGCGACTGACCTGAAACATCCACCAAGCATTTTAGTCAGTTTGTAACTTTCACAACCGCAGCTGTCTAACAAACGGCCCTTGCAAAGTTGGGACGCGAATAAAGCCCCTCCTGCACCTCCACCTGCCAATCCCGGAAGCGGTTAATTTCATTGGAAGTTTCATTCCACTAATTTTGATTCGCAAAACGCATTTTGAATTCAATGAAAACGCGTTATTTAACCGGGCATGTTCAAAATTCGTAGTCACGGCCCAGCGATCACGCACAACATGGCTGACATGGCGCAAAGGACATAATTCTAGTGAACGCTCTTGTAGACAAACTGAAAGAATAAGTTTCCTGAGAAAATTGAATAAATTTAGGTTTGGGAGTCGAACCCCAATCCTCTGGAGTGTGACATGAACATACACCCCTTACACCACGTTGGAGCCATACCTCTGGCAGGCTTATTCAGGATATAATAAACACGTTGCGGCCCGCGTCACAGAAAAGTGTGTTAAGAAGCATACTGCGCCCTGCATGAGTACTTGAACATGCTAATTTTAAAAGTAGCTTGAGGCGAGTATAAAATTGTGTTCATTTCGATACTCTTTGCTCGGCAATATGAGGATGGACATGTGTCCAGTCGTAGTAACCTATAAAAGAAGAATAAAAGGGCGCAAAAGGAAATTCATGATGATAGTATTGAGGACAGCTTCGACATCGCCATTTTTAAGTCTCAAACCTTAAGAGCCCCATGCTGCGAACAAACGTAGTTTTTGCTCTCCTGTAGAGAAATGTCCTCCGCTGGGAAGAAATAAATAAAAAACACAGTGGCATTTGCACGGGAATTTGATTCCGGGAGTCCACAGTAGGACCCAAGGCCGCTACCACCGCGCCGTCAACGTGCGTTCGCAGCGGTGAAGCAAAAGTTGTCGTTGTTGTTCCGTTCTTCGTGGCACATACCTACGAGGGTGATTGGCCGGGATCAGGAGCTTTGAGTAGAGAATGTGCCCACCTCACAAAGCTCCGAAGTGGAAGCGTAAAAGGTACAGAATAGGGGAGCCCCGCGTGACACCAAAACGCGATGCCACGTGAGAAGAACCGTTGCCCACCTGCCGCGCAGAACCTCGATTCCAGAGGGGCTGTGGCATGTGCAAGCATGGTTGTTGAAATAACTCGCGCCAGCACACCGGGGAGAAAACGCGAGTGTTGAAACGCACTCACAAGCAGTAAACATCCCGTGAAAGAAACTCGCGCCAAAAGACACAGAAACGAAAGCGCTGAAGCTGAAGAAAATGGAATGCACCGGTTCAGATGTCAATTGTGAGTATCGCCAGTATTTCGCTTTCAAAGCACGTAAGCATACTTAAATGCCCAATGAACTTTTTTATCCATGCTGGAGTATTAGTCAACACGGTTGATCAAAAATCCGGGGTTGTCCTGCTGAAAAGATGGCGCACAAAATGACAGGGGGTGCAAAGAACACAGAGAACAAGTCTAAAAATGCTCGAATCGGTGTCATATTTCTCAAGAAAGCTCCTGCAAAGTAAAGGAATTGAGTAGCGAAAAATTTCGGTCAACTTTGCTAGGCAGCGTAATGAAACAAAAAAACTCTGGAACGGGAGACAAGAGCGAATTCCATTGGCCATCACAGTTAGTCGGTTTTACAGAGGAGTAAAGGGGACCTAGTAAATGCGCTCTGTCCTTCAACTCTGAACGTTTCCTAGACACATGCGCTGATGTCCCCATGACCCATTTAAGAATGCTAATTAGAAAAGTAACAATACAGCGAGCTGCTTAGTGCATTACGCTAAAGATGCAAATGTAGCCCCGACAAGGCCCTAAAAAAAATTGAATAGGCCTTCAGGCATAGTAATGGAGGGAAACAGAGAAAAACGCAGAGGGATGCGATGATAACAATATAGACCAAGCGATGCGGTGCTATTGGACACTCGCCGTTCCAGCCAACGAAAAAAAACGCTACTGTAGCCGGGAAAGGCCTTCTACAGTTATGCAAGTGTGACACCCTCTTCATTCACAAGGAGTCTCTGCGGAGTTCCAAACGTGACGTTCTTCCTCCGCGTTGGTAAGACTTTCCTGGTGGCTTAAGAGGGACTCGCCCGATCACGTATTCCTATGGGATTAACTAATTGACCACCCACGCGCTTAAAAAGCATCGTGTAGGGATACAATATTTTGTACGGATACATGAAAATGTTTCTAACGGCGTAGATTGTTTCTTTTAGAATAAGAGTAAACAAGAAACACATTCTGGTGTATCTACACTAGATGGCGCTAGCTGTCGAGCAAGCGGTTGTTTTATTTCTTTATTTTAGTAGAGAAGTAACATATTTTCAATATAAGCCAACCAGGCCGTTTGGAGTGTTTTCATGGATCTGCAAAACTATTCGCATTGGTGTCCGAAAGTTTTTAAGCCCGTGGGTCATAAAGTAGTAGGTCGACTCAAATGAATTTGCCACGCTTCTGTTTTTGCTTGCACTGCGTAGACTGGCAAAATAAACACACTTTGCAGCGTTTATCCGGGCAATAAGGCGGTATTTATTTTATAAAGCCCGAAATAAGAAAAACTGCCAAGCTCGGTTTGCGCCGGCCGCACGAACTACCAGCACTGACGTCAATACGATGTGCTGCGTGATTGGACGATGTTCAAGATTAGCATTCAAAGAAATTTCGGTTTCTGTTCTGCGAAACAACATGCGTGGCATCCGACGTTGTTGTTGGATGGGCATTCTCGATATCTCACTAATATGCGTACGCGCTTGTGTTATGTTTTCGGCTGTACAATGCGTCAGATAAGTTTACCAGCACAGCTTAAAATCGTAACAATCACTAGCCGAGGCGTACGCAGTGGATGAACGCCCTCCGCGTCACCGCAGACGCTCAAATGCGGTGGGCTTTTACCCCATCTTTGGTGCATGCCTGACTTCTGCGCGTATCGTAAGAGGCGTGTTCGCACCAGGCCAGGGGTCGGCTTATTCGGGACTGCGCCCGCGAGTGGCCGGTGTTTATGGCAATACCACACCAACGAGAACTCGCCATCGCGTCAGTGTCAGTATGAAGGCGTAGTGCGAACTCGCCCATGGAGTAATGAACGTTACCGGGAAAATGGTGAATTCAGTATAAACAAATTGGCCCAAAACAAATATATCAAATTAAAAAAAACTGCCATTCGGGATTGCAATTACCGACTTGCCAAACAATATGCCCAGTACTCCCGAACACTCGGCCATAAGCTAGCGAAGTCAGAGGAGGAAGTATAGAGTATGTAATGTATAGCCAGTTCACCTTTTTATTTAGTTTCAGCATTTCAGGCAGCTTAGATGACTATTTCTTATGTATCGCTCGTGTAGTAAGCATGCCCCAAATTCCCACATTATTTTATGTCTAGCGACTGCTAGCCTTAGACGGAAAAGCATTCGCAGATATGTGGACAGCTGTGCTAGTTCACCCAGTGAAAAAGTGTTTCCCGCACCCCGTTTTAGGCTGTATGATAAAATTTTCGGTTGATATTATTTTCTTAGCACTTATATTAACCTCGCTGGCCCTTCTCCCGCCTTCAACTGGCCTTACATTTTTCTGCTAGCCTACAAGTCATTGAAGCGTCGCATGGGCGCTTGTGCAGAGCGACTTGGACTTAGAGAATGATACAGTGTACAGACTAACAAACAAAAGGCACATTCTTGCAGGCACAAATGTTCGTGGTTTAACTTAAAGTGAGCGAACGAATTGCGACGACCCGCCGGCGGCCGGCCAACAAAACCCTGGGCCGACTGGTTCAGTCAAAGGGTCGGCGAGCCGCGCAGTAGCGCAGTCAAGCCAAGCCATCTTGTTTTTGCGCCATACGAAACGTCATAGGAAATCGGCAAGGAGGATGCAGAGAGGAGGACAGCATTTTTGAGTTCATTGTTCTACTGAATAAAGCCGCGTAAACGTAGTGAGAGTGGTGAAACATGACCTAGAGACTCCAGACTAAAATTTGCGCTAGTAATCCCGCAATGTTTACAAATCCCTTCAGTGCCCCTTTAACTGGTGAGTCCCCGTCGCGAAGAAGTGGTGCTTCAGAGAATGCGCGTGGACGCAGCTTTGGGCCCGGCGCTTAGGACCTCTTAGAAACATGTCCTTTCTGTACAGCCCCTGCCGCTGAGGCGACGCTGGGCCACATCTTGGAGACCCAGTCCGGCTCTTCACTCAGCACGAGCTGGCCACATGAGAGCCCTACCTAACTACGGAGATAAAACCATTGGAAGTGCAATAATAACGGCAACACCAACCTATTACGGGCAAAACAATCCCAATTAAGGAAGGAAGCTGTGGTTGATTCCTCTGACATAGGAATCCGTAAAACACGAAAGTGAAATCTGTAGAGAAATCTGCAGCTGAGCATGGTTTGCGGCCCGGCGGCTGCTTTGTCGGTGTTCTTGTCGAGCGACGTCCTGCTGGCGGGTCGCTTCGGCAAAGGTGTGCTGGCGTCATTTCCGTGACGGATATGATGTCAGTGAAGTCTTGGTGTATCCCGGCATAAAACACTTTCGCGTTAAAATATCAAACCCGAAAACGAACAACCCTAAGTATAAGGTACTCCTTAGTACTAAGGGTTGCTTCCCCGCAGGAAGACCCTGTGTGCAGGGGTGCACCCTTTACAGGCCTATTGGTTCGTTGTACTGGCGTCATTTCCGTGACGGATATGACGTATGTGAAATCTTTGTGTGTCCGGGAATAAAACACCTTCGTGTTAAAAAAATATGCGCCTGTGCGTACCACGGTAGTCTTCGCTCAGCTAGCTACGTGACAATTGAAACCGACCTAAACGAACTAATTCATTCAACGTAAAGGAATTGTGCACTAAAATCCACCTAACCACGAATAAAATGACGCTCATGTAGAAAAATATTCAGGAAACGTAGCCAAAACCGACATAAAAGTGACCATACTACTGAAACCCACAGACCAAGGTCTGCAATTCTGCTAAAGGAAACGAAACCACGCTAAATTTTATTTACAAGGCTCAAATGTGCCCAAAAAACACACGTTTCAAGTGAAAGAAACAATTTGTGAATGTGCGGCCGGGCTTATAAATCAGAACACAATACCTCTTGTCCGCCGTTTCTTCTCATCATAACAATCATGCTCCTACGTTTGCGTCTCCCGCCTTTTTTATCACTACTTTGTACGTAACATTTGCTAGACAAGCAACAGCAAATGCTGAGTATTCGCAGTAGTTTACGCACTTTAGCATAACGTTACACTTTGAGAGTTAAGACCGACGCGCCCAAGTACCGCCTAGCTTGTCGGGGTAGGGGGACTCGCGAGCGGCTTGCCGGAAAGTTACCTCAGTTCCTAGACGAAGAGCAGGGGTGAAACTTAAACTGATTATCCACTTGGAGATGAGAAAAGCAACGATACAGCACTCTGGGGCAGCGTTGCCAGATAGTGAAATACGGCACTAGATTGTGAAAATCTGGTGAAATTTTGGGGTTGCTGGTGTTTAGGTGTCCGTACGGCTACAGCAGACAATATCTGGTAAAAAAAGGTGAAGAAAGTCTGTGATTTCTTTAAACCATGGTTTTCTTTCTCTGAATTGGAGCTTTTTACGATCCTAAGCACCAAAAGCCACTCGCATTATTGGACTGCATGCGGTATTCTGTTGTGCCCGATAAGTATTTTGGGTTGTCCCCACTGTTTGAAAGCAATGAATACTCCAGTGTGACGCATTGTATTTACAACAAACCACAGTGAACAACATCCTCGGAAATATTTTATGCATGGCGTACCACTAGCATTCCTTCCCTAATAAATTCTTCACTAATTTTTGAGAGCTACAAACGCTTTGTATGACATGCTTATTGTACAATATCTAGCCAAATGTTAAATGCTCACATAAGAATTTGAGAGAAATATACGTTGCAGCAGGTCTTTATTGAATGTAAACATAGGCGACAAGCACAAGGAGCCTGGCAACTTTCCGTGCGATCATGCCCGTAGAAAATGGAGCAAGTGCTCCATAAACAGGCACTGCGACGGATAGGAATAATAACTGTTATTTTACTTTCCTCAAACCTGTTTCTCTAATTTATTGAGAGAGGTAATTATTCTCAACCTCCGTTTTTTTTTTTAATTATAGAGTTCACCCCCTCCCTGATATGAAGGCTTGCTATAAGCAACAAAAACACCATATTCATGTCTATGTTTTGGCTAACTGCATGCGCCGAAATGATACAATGATACAGTAAATGCGTATAACGGAAGTATTTTAGTTCTGGTGAAATCTGGTGAAATTTCAACCAGGGGCTGGTCTTTCAGCCTCTTTTCCAACCTGGCAACGCTGCTGTGGGGTGCGAAAGCATGACAACTCAAACGGGCAGAGTAATGTCCTCAGGCTCTCTCCCATAACGCTGAAACGTCAGCATCCTTACACCATCTCACTCGAACGATAAAACACGCCTTGACATGAAGTTTTCAAAACAGAGCAAAAAAAATAAAAAAAAAACTGCCTGACGAGTACGATGCTCCATAATGCGAAATTTGAGCGCAGCGCGAACTGCAGATTCTTCTCTCGGCGACAGCTCAGAGCTGCTGCTTCGGCGGCGCGCACTTCTAAACTGTGGCAACTTAGTTTATTTTAATGCGTTCTTTTCTCCTCCTCCTGGACTGAGGACGTCCGCAGGGCGATTGAACGCCTCCAAAAACTTCCGTATTTCTAAAAGTAGATGTTCATTAGGCATCCTCCTCTCCTCCTCCTCTCCTCCTCCTCCTCCTCCTCCTGCTCCTCATCTTCCTCCTCCTCTGCCTCCTCCTACCTCTGCCTCCTCCTACCTCTCTCTCCCTCTCTCCTTCCCTGTCCAGGTTAATCCTCTTTCGTCGCCTTGGCTGCGCGAGTCAACGGTTACCAGTACGTTTTCTTATTAAACGGACTCTGCAAAACTTTTGATAAACGCTTGCACTCTTTCCTTCTGGTCTGGGAGCCCCGGGGAAATTTTAGTTATAGGCCGAACGGAGCGGCACTGCGCCATTTTCTCTTCGCCTCAGATCCGCCTTCCGTTTGCCCTTTGCTTTTGTGGCGATCTTTTTTTTTTTTTCTTTTGCGTGGCTACCGAAACTTTCTGCAACTGAGAGGAAGCCGGCCAATAGCCGCTACATCGCTCTAATGACGTTGATTGATTGTCGGATCTAACGCCCCGACGCAACGCAGGCGAAGAGGCGTGCCGTAGGGGAGGGCTCCGGATTAATTCTGACCACCTGGAGATCTTTAACGTGCGCCGAAATCTCGTACACATGGGCATTTTTGCCTCTCGCTTCCATCAGAAAAGCGGCCGCCGCGGCCAGGAATCGAACCCGCGACCTCGTGCTCAGCAGCGCAACCCCTTAGCCACTGAGCCACCGCGGCGGGTCGCTCTAATGACGTCAATTCAAGCGCTCGAAGAACGCCATCACTGGGAAAGAGGAGGAATAAATGTTTATTTGACGAGCGTTGGTGATGCTCTAGGGCACCCGCCCGCTAGGGGGTGGGCGTCCTTATTCCTGGGTGCCCTGGCCTGGCAAGAGAGAAACATTTTTGAGCACGTTTCTAAGTCGTCTGATGAGCCAAGCGCAGCAATTTGTGGCTCTGAGAGAGAGAGAGACAGATCAATCCTTATTCTGCCGCTCAAGTCCGAGCCGCGGAGTTATGAGTCCTCGGAGGAAGGGGGTGTCCCACGGTCCTCCGACAGTGGCGGGCTTGGCGGAGGTGCACAAAGAGTTTCAAAGGTAGTTCGTAACCCTTCATTCTAAGTGCTGGGTGTGTTTGTTGGCTACGTTCTGAAAGCCTTTTTGATTGATTGATTGATTGATTGATTGATTGATTGATTGATTGATTGATTGATTGATTGATTGATTGATTGATTGATTGATTGATTGATTGATTGATTGATTGATTGATTGATTGATTGATTGTAGGGTTTAACCGGCCGACGCAACGCAGGCGATGCGGCACGCCGTAGTGCGGCCTCCGGATTCATTTCGACCACCTGGGGATCTTTAAGGTGCGCCGAAATGTCGAACACACGGGGGTTTTTGCTTCTCGCCTCCATTAGAAAAGCGGCCGCCGCGGCCGGGAATCGAACCCGCGACCTTGTGCTCAGCAGCACAACGCCTTAGCCATCTACCCACCGCCGCGGGTTGAAAGTCTTTTTTTAGAGAAAAGTTGAGAAAAGTGCTGCGTGGTCCTTTTGTGTCACCATTCAAACAGAACACATGGGAATCTGCGAATTATTTAGGCAGGGTTCAAACAATATGTAGTAATCCAACTTACACACCCCGAGTACCACCAACCATGCAGCAGGTACAACGGGGGAAAGAACATTATTAGAGGGCTAGAAGCATTTATATTTACAGCGGACGATGAGGGCCAGTTGAATACCTGGTTCTGCGTGCAACTTACAAGAGCTTTCAACCTTCCACATTTTCCAATTCCCAGAGCCAATGAATCCAAATAACCTCGTCCTTGGGAATACCACGTGCCCACTATGCTGGAAGATCCTGATGATGATGCCGTCATTAAACGGGCGTAAGAAAATTGTAAGGTGATGATGATGCTGATCGATGAGTGGCAGCCGAATCAGGTGAAAAACGATGACTATGTACTTTCTAGTGCGGCAACAAAGAACTCCGTTTAACATACCTAACCACGATACCGTAAGAAAAACAGTCAATTCTATCCCTCCCTATATTTGTTGCCTTATTCTGGTAAATTTTCACTTGGCCAGCTTTAGAATCGTGCTGGTAGGCGGACTGTATTTGCATGGACTATGTGTGCAAAGTTGCATTGTTTGATCCTTGGCCTTGCAACAGGTACGACAGAGAGAAAGGAGGTATGCAATAGCCCATGTGTACCATACCTTGGCACACCCATTAACCCATTATACCACTGCGTCATGCCTCATTTCTGAAGACGGAGTTTCGGAAATTGAACCGCATTTGGAACTCTCAAGTGTATATTGGGCCTTCTAATTGATTGTGGCTATCAAAACATCCCGTATTTTCTTTCCTTCATTTCGTTATTTTGCTGCTTCGTTATTTCTCGTCTCAATAGAGTGAAATGGTCACAGCTTCGGAGTTTCATGGAGCAAAATTGTCCCAAAATAAAGAAACGCGTGGACAAAGAATAAGTGCGTAAATTTTCAAACACAACACAAATACAGCGTAGGATTACTGTTTTTTAGATCATATGGACGCCCCGGGTGTAGAGATCATCAAGATTCAGAAATGAGATATGTGGCCCAAAGGTAAAAGAAGAAGAGGCAAAAAGCTGCTTTGCCGGCCGTGCCCTAGGCTCGTCTATAATAGCAGCAGCGAGCTCGTCGCCCAACCATGTTGGAACCGCCGTGACCAAGCCTGCCACTTCTTTTCCTCGCTGCAAATAGACGCCCTGGGTTGGTGCGTCGCTTCGGGAGCTCAGCCACGCCGCTCAGATGCTGTGGTGGTCCAGAAATGACGACCAGAACCGGCGGCACTCCGCACTCCGCGAGAGCACCGACACAATCTCTGAGGCGGCGGAGTCGACGAGCCGCACGGTCGGCACGCCAACGCCAGTCAGCAGTCACGAGCGGCACGGGCGCAGCACAGATCCCTCGGGGAACACCGAGGAGGACCTGTCACGCCAGTCGTCCAATGTGGTCACAGAGGCGCACAAGTTCCAGTACATCCGCAACTTGCTCAATCGCGATGTGATGCCGTTTCGGCCCTACACCAACGCAGCCGCCGGCTACACCGATCGGACGACAGTGCAGTACGATCCGGGTGGAGCCACCAGGTACCAGAGCGTCGCAACGGGCGAGTTCTCCGCGGCTTCATCCTCAGACTCGGTGCAGACCCGCTACCCCGGGGGCGAGGACGTAAGCCGCAACACTGGGGCTGAGTGGGAGGACAGCGAGTTGGCCCACAAAACGGAAAGTGTCCCCGAGACGGTCCTCGGCAGCCTGCCTTCGGATTCTGGCTTCGACAGCGTGGTAGAAGACCTAGCGAGGAGCACTACCAAAAGAAACTATGGTGGCTCGGTGAAGCGACGCTCGTTGAAGAACCGCAAGCGTCCTTTTTGGGTCCTTATGGTGTTCACTGGGATAACCTTCGCCACAGCTTCCGCGTTCGGATTGGCCACATTCTTCTACTCGCACGGCGAGCTGGCGCCGAAGTACTCGGCTGAGGGCAGTGAGGCGGGGTCATTTAGTGGCGACCAGGGCGGCGCCCCGATCGTGTTTCATGCAGACGGCAGACTAACTCCCAGAAGTACGAAGAGCACGATCGACGACGCAGTTGAAATAGCAGAGGCCCCGCGTCCGAAGGTGTTTGTAAATAACGCGGAGGACCCCGCGGTCAACCTAGACGATGGTGTGCAGGAGCCCGTGGTGAGTGACGAAAGCGTCCAGGAGAAGCCGACTACAAGGAAGGTGCAACGCCGCAAGAAGATAGCCGTATGGGAGGGTAAGCGCATATACGAGGCAGGAAGCGAGGCACCGCACCTGTCGTCGGGCGTCACGATAAAGCCTAAAGAACAAAGCAAAGCCACACAGATTAGATTGAAACTGGTCTCACGGCAAAACACCCGTGCTGTTAGTGATCGCGGCGCTGGCGCGAATGTAAATAAGGCCGACAAGGGCAAGCCATTGAAAGCATCCAGGCGAGCCAGCGTGACCGGCCCTAAACGGCGGCCTCGAGCCAAGGTCACGCTGAGCGGGAACAACGCGCGATTCTGCGAGACAAGGGTGTGTGAGCGGGAGTCAGTGTACCTAACAAGCTACCTGGACTGGAGCGTGTCACCATGTGACGACTTTTACAAATTCGTGTGTAACCACTGGAAGAGCCTGCACCCAGACCCGGCTTCATCGGTCGACTCGCTGCGAGTGCGCCGGGTCGAGGAGGACATCTACAATGCGCTCACCTCGCAGAAGAAACTGAGCAACAAGCTCATCAAAGCGCAGTCCCTCGTCAGTGCATGCGTCCACAAGCCCTTCACTGACAACCACAGGTCGGCGCTGCTGGACTTCATGGGGGATCTTGGCCTGCGCGGTTGGCCCTTCCAGCGGGACACCAAGACTCTCACGGACGTCTGGAAGAGTGCCAGTCTCCTGCTGCGCAATTTGGGCCTCCAGGTTCTCGTCTCGGTTCAGGTCAGAATTTACGCTGAGCAACGTGGTAATCTGTGTTTTGAAACGAAAGTTTTGTTGTGGGACAGATGGCGTCCTGTCAAAAAACTAATGCATTTCCGCGTAGACAGGTCGGTCGACCAAAAAAGCTCGAATAAGATCTCTGGACAAACAGCGCGTGTGCGAAACCGGGATTCTGTTGTGTCAAAACGGTTATTGAAAATCGCGAAAAAGGAACAGTTCCGGATAAGACAATACCCGCATCAATCATGAAGGAGGAGTCCAATACTATACCTTTGTCTCAAAAACGATATATCGGTATACAATCTCCCTACCAACTACTGACCGAGCCCAATGCTGCTTATCTCCGGTGATCGGACGAGAACAGGCGTATTCAGCATGGTATAAAATTAAATCATTCGTAGATGCGTTTACTTAATGCGCAAAACATCCTCGCATGAATTAGTTCTTTGTTTGTGATTTGGGTCTTTAAAGGATTGACGTTCAATCGGACGCACTTTTAGCGAAGGTTTCGACGCTGTTTTGATGTTAGAAATCTTTCTCGTTTCTGTCAACTTTCTTGGGAAAGGAATGGTAATTTTTCTTTTGTCGTGAGCTCAACTTTACTTTCTTCGGCGGCTAATCTTCACTCATCTTCATCTGGCATTAGGGCATGAGAAAGGAAGGGAAAGATAGCAAGTGATGGGTGAGAGGGAAGAGGGGGCAAAGGAAACGGCCTGCGTAAGAGGGGATGAGAAGATTGTAATTGCGTTGGATCGTACGGTACTGTAATACGATCGGAAGCAACTGGATCGCATTGGATTGGAGGCGACGTTTGCTCCAAACGCAGAGAATCGGCGAGACCTCAAAATAACAGCTTAACAGAGAAGCGCTGTACGACAGGGAAGCAGAGAGCGGCGGTGCACTGCCGTCGTATACGCGCGCCACCACTTGTTGCACTTACAAAGGAACAGCCCGGCGAGGCCGAACGTGTAACTGAGCGAGGTTATCGCCAGATAAACAAGAACAACAACAAAACAGCCACCGCCTGAAAGAAACGAAAAGAAATCAAAACTCCAGTTCGCTCTTTCATTAACCGCGATGGTGTCGCTAGACCACCCACAATCGCGGGAGGGTGGCCTTTCAATTCCTTTAACCGCGTCAGTTGTGCTGGCAGGCTGTCGCCGTTTCGTGTCGACGTTCCCGAACGCTCCCGTTCGTAATGTACCGTCAGCGTTGTTCGTCTTTGGCAAAACGCGATTATACCAGAATTTTACGCCACAACCATGTGTAACGAGAATTGGTCATGATTTCTCCCCGAATTCCAAGACCACATAATGAACCTATTTTTCATAAGAAATCACGGGGTTTGTGATGCCCACGCGTAATTTCAACTAAAGAAAACGAAGAAAGGTTGAATTAGCTTAAGGGAACTCCAGTCACCTATAGTGCCTTTTTAATTTCAAGAGCAGAGCAACGTTAATATTCTTGACAATGCGCAAATAAGCGCATTGTCGAGAACAATTTCGCTAGGAGTCGCTTTCAAACGCGCCTTCCCACACAATATTCGGAGCAATACCTTATTTATTGCCCCGACTGGTCTTCTAAACCCTTCATTTATTATACAAATTTTTATTCAAAGCATATATTCAGCCTTGCCGGGATATAGGTAGCAGTTTTTCTATATATATATATTCAGCATTGCGTTCCAAGGTGAATTAAACTCAGGTGTACAAGTAGGACGCACGATAGCACGAGATGGCGGCAGTTTCCATTCCGGTTCGAATACGCAAAAGCAGTCAAAAACATTCGTTCGGCCACAATGGGGAATCTATACCTACACATCTGTCATGTCGGGGAATCTGGAAAGGAACAAGGGTGCTGTTGATGGCAATGATCTTTCGCTTTCCTTTTCGATGGCATGTGGCCAATCTTCACGCGGTCTAATAAGAAAGGTACATTGAGGGCAACCCCCGTTTGTGGGGCCTCTAGCAGGGCTTCATCAGCAGTTAGTGTGGGTTTATGTCACTCTGAAAGCGCGCCACAGGAAAATATTCCCTTGAAATTCAGCCATCTGGCTACCAATGATAGCTAGGCATAAAATGCAGCCGTTCGGCTACATTTATACAGTAGATTTCGGTTGTGAACGGACGGCGCCATTTCAGGTGTATGTCAAGCTTCCTTTTTCAGAAATTTTTGGGACTTTCATGAACTGGCAGACGACGTTATTCCCTTTTCTTCACCACGAGTTTCACTCATTCTTTCCTTAATTGCTCTACCTAGCATACGCCTTTCTTAACAACTTTTTTAATTAAAATGTATGATTTACCGTCTTATATACACTATCTTGAGTGCTATCTATATGTAATAAAACGTGCATAACTGTTTGTTTCCTACCAACTAGATACGCGTCGTCATGTTGTGAACACTGCGTCCAGAAGTCACCCGCTCTTTAAGACCATAGTTGGCACCGAAGTTGCCCGATTCTCTACAGATAATTTGCGTTCCACTTTTCTACCAAGATATTCAGCTGTTTCGTTCGTTTCTGGTTTTATTCGTTTGGCTGCCTTATACTTAAACTTCAAAATCAACTGCAGCTTTACGTCTTCCTGATAACCTTATCCTGTGAACAGAATCGATCTTGCGTACAAGTAGGACAAAGAGACAAAAACGAACGACGAGTATTGCCATTTAAATATCAACAACCTATAACACAAACAGCGGCTATATGCAATAGCTGGCTCAAGATAAATATTCCGTACCCTCACAAGTAGAAATTTCTTCAAATCATACTTACATAGTGTGTTTATCGTTACGTTATCATCATTAAGGTGGTTTCACCGGTCAGCAACACAGCAATCTGACCATGGTTTGCCCTTCAAAAGAGAACCAACCGAATCCCGGTCCTCGAAATTCATTTTGGGTCACATGTGAAATTACACAAGTTGGGATACTCTTAAAATTTACGATTAAAATGTCTTTATCACTTACAGTATTTATGTTGTAAATGTAGTGAACAGGGAGGACATTATACTCAAGGAATGTTTTTTTAGTATGAGCACCCTATGACTTACCGCGGTGGGTAAGTGGCTATAAAGCGTTGTGCTTGCGAGCCCAAGGAAGAGGGGTCGATTACAACCGCGGTGACTGCTCTTCAGATGGAGGCGAAAAGCGAAAACGCCCATCTTAGGAGATTTCGGCGCACGTTAAAGATTACCAGGTGGTCAAAATTTAGAAGAACAATTTGCCCACATGACGTTATCAGCTATTTCAATGAACAAATTTAGGTTAACTAAGTGTCTGGTTCACTTTCGGGGAAACCAAAACGCCACAACCTGCAAAGCAAGCGGCGCGCTAGAGAAAAAAAATTACTGGTTGCCATCTGTGTAGTGTAGCCTATACATTGCATGTTCGTTAAAAATACGCCTATACCGTTTTTACTTTACTGGCAAGAAAGGCGTCTGACCGAAAATAAAACACCGTCTTGGTTAGGGTTAATGTTAGTGTCCTTCCGGCTCTACTAAACCAATTGGCATAACAGTATGAAAATCGGTTTCTTATAAGTGTAAAGCAATAAACAAGAGCAACACATAAATTGCAGAAGGGTTTTCAGGGCCAACCGGGGGAATATCATCGCGAAAGCAGCTCACACTCCTGGTTATCAAACGTTGTTCAATGGCCCGGAGATGGTAATGTTTGCCTTTTGTGTTTGTAACAGTTAGGTAGAACTTATAAGCTACGTCCACAAGATTCAGAGTATTATGGTCCCCCCCCCCCTCTTAGTGCTTTCGCTCACAGTATTCCTTCATTGGTTGCTTGCCACTTGCACCAACATGCACCAGGCTCACCAGGCGCTGTTGAATACGCCACTGCGTCTATTTTGTATCTTGTGGCCATGTGTCACTTTGCTGCACTAACAGCAACCGGGTATTCTACCGCTAGGCTTAAAGTTTTGGGTTGAGGTCTTAGGGCGTCATAATAAGACTTGGTTGCTGGATAGTTGATTCTTGACACACGAAGAAATAAATACTGCGTGAAACGTGTGGTACTGGTAATACTGGTAAGAAGCATCACTCGGGCTCGCATGGATGCTTCATGGAAGCATGGATGCGCTCGCGAGTGCTTTGCTCGCTCGCGAGAGCGACCGGATCGTCCGCGGAACTGTATATAATGTGGTTTGTCGTTTCATGCAAAATAAAGTTGGAAGTTTCGCTCCTTCTGCCTCCCCCTTCTCTTCGTACACGTCTTTCGCGCAGTATTTATTTCTTCGGCTCACTACGTCAACCGGTGCCCGCCGGCTTTGGCGCTCCGAGGTCACGGACCAGGTGCTAGACACCTACCGAGGCCTCCACGTCGCTGCGGCCGTGTGGGCAGCCGCAGGAGCTTTTTAAATAAGTGTTATTTTTCCCTCTCTCCCTTTCCCCTATCTCCCTCCTTCTCCTTTTCTTTTCTCTCTCTCTCTATCTCTAGCTCGCTATCTCCCTCTGTCTCTTCTTTCTCTCTCTCTCCCTCTCTCTATCTCCCTTTCTGTCTCTCTCTTTCTTTCTCTCTCTCTCCCCCTCTCTCTATCTCTCTAACTCTCTCTCTGTCTAGCTATTTCTCTTAGCGTACAATTTGTAGACTTTCGGTGGTACCGGTTGACGACTTTGCGCCTCAAAGGTGTGACGTTAGGCCTAACGTCATATAATTACGCCTGACGTTTGGTAACCTTGAAGTGTAGCGTTATGACATGCCAAGCAACGCTATACTTATTTTACTTCGAGCCACGGGTGCCAGCACACTAGTTTAGATCTCAAAGGGTTGCGTTAGGCCTAAGGCCGGTTTGTGGCATGCCTAAGTGTCCTCCTCCCTCTACTGCCCAATAACCTTTGAAGAAGTGAGTTAAAAACTGAAAATTACGGTAGTCTTCCCGAAACAGGCTTCGCAAGAAATGCTTCATGAATTTCCCGCAAAATTGGCCGTGTGGGTTCTCAGCATGTAGGAAAGGATACTCAGGAGAGGCCCTAGCATCCCAATGCATTGCGAAAAGTGTGAAGGAAGTGACGTCATTTTTCTTCAGCCCATAGACAGTGTTGCTTAGTTGCTTACGGCTGCGGCGGCTAAACCTGGCAAAATGCCACGGACAATTTTTTACGGCGCTTTGACTGTGGCTTCCTCGCTACGTTGGCAACAAAGTGCGGCAGCCGCTATGGCGGCGTTGTCGTCTGCAATCTGTGCACTACAGCTCATTTCGCAGCGTTTCTTCTACTGCCATTTCCTTTGTGGTCCTTCGAAGGCAACGTTTCCTTCGAAGGAAACATCCGATGGTTAATAATTGGTGTGGTCAGTGAGCACAGTTGCCGTTATCTTGTGGCGATATCTCGTCGATTCGCACAGTGGTTTTCCATTCTTATCGGTCTGCGGGTGAAACGGTGCGCGTTGGCAGCTTCGGCAGCGTCGACCCACTTGATGAGGCGATTTGCTTCAGTTGGAAATCTATTCTCAACGAACACAAGGCAAAGTGAGGCAGACAAGTAGTGCTTCCGTTTAGCTCGACAAATAGCGCATGGGCGAATATCCTTGCCGGTGAAAACTGATGCCCAACAGGCGCAACCGCGAGTGCGACCGGCAACCGGGCACGCAACAGTGAGGCATCTTGCAAACCACTGCAGCCACTTATTCACGTGAAGTGAGATTAGACAGTTTTAGTTTCACGAGTGTACAGAGTTCACGTACGGAGACGTGAAAAGCGTACGTAATCCACGCGCATGTAGTTAGTTTGCAACTCGTACGCGACGCACGCGCGCGTAGGGTGCCTGGATGCCTAGCGCCATCTACGAACCGACATTGCAGTAGCCACTCGTGATCCCGCGAGTCTGTTGCTATGAAGACGACAATAGCTACTTCGCCAGGCTTAAGAACTGAAAAATCGGCCTTCTATCTAAAAAACGAAGGCCGTTTTTCGATTGAAACTTAGGGTGAGGGTTAGACTGGGCAAATTGAAGGCGAAATCAACAGTTTAGAACATGACATCGCACCGAGGAATTAACGACGAAGCTGTTTTCTCTGCGAAGCGGGTGGGCAGGGCGCCGCAATGTTGGCCAAATCAAACCGGAAACAGCAGAGGAGAGTGGAAAAGGTGACCGGTAAAAAGCGCAAAGTCTCATGGGTACATTGCCTGCTCCCGCGGAGCCCTTCCACTTCCGGTTAGAGAGCTCTCCTGTCCTCCCGTATACGCCGACGGCTTTGAAGTGCGCGTGTGCTCGTTGTTTATCTGTTTCAACCGAACAAAAACGCGCATGCATAGCACATTCAATGAATAACAACGATGAACCCTACTAGGGGCTTCACTGAAAGGAAAGCACTCTGTGACATATAAACAACACGCACACACGCGCCTGGAAGTCGCCGGCGTATCGGAGGCCAGATGAGATCTCGAACCGGAAGTGGCGGTAGCAGAGGACGTACCCATAAGCCTTCGCGCTTTTTGCCGGTCACCAATGGGCTCATCGACATGGCGGGTGTGGCTTCACAAACGTGACGTCAGGGCCTCTCCTAAGCTTTCTTTCTTCCATGGTCCTCAGGTAAAATGTGGGTTTAACTTCACAAACCGAGCGTTCAAGCAGACGTCGCAAGGGAAGAGAACTGATCACAAACGAAGTTTGGTGGTACTGGCAAACATTGAGCTGCCATTTACGCCACTCACGCGGCAAGCCTACCCCTTCATTTCCTCTAACAATCAGCAACAAATTCTCCCCGTAATTTCGCAGACGCGCGCACACTTTTACATCATCATCATCATCACCAGCACCAGTACCACTACCAGCCTATCTGCGCCCACTGCAGGGCAGAGCCCTCTCCCATGGATGTCCAATTAACCCGGTCCTGTGCTAACAGGGGCCAATTTATTCCCGCAAACTTCTTTATCCCGTCTGCCCGCGGAACTTTCTGCCGCCCCTTTCCACGCTTGCCTTCTGAAGGGATCCACTCTGTTTGACCCATGAATACGCCAATTAACACTTGTACTACATGCACACGCTCGAACAGACAAATAAAGCGTCGGTGCGCAAGCGAAGACCGGCTTTTCCCGTGAGCATCTGTTTGGCAGCGGTGATCGAGGATCGACTTCCGCACAGTTGAGAACCGAAGCGCATGGGAAGACGCCTTGCGGAGGGACGTCAGCCGCCATTGCAATGCCGGAAGTAAACAGACGCTATATTTTCCATAAATGCACCTCGTCAGCCAACGCTGCCGCCATGTTTGGCTAACCAGCTTCCTAGCTATGGCCATTACGCGGCAAGCACAATCAGTCCGTGAGCAACGAGCCGTACTCCCGCACAACAACAGCTTGTTAGTTGCTGCCCGACATCGCACACCTCGCGCAACATCTTCGATTCGCAAATAGGAACGTATCTTAAAGCCCCCGCTTTTTGTTTAAACCGGTTTCAACATCCCGCTTGTAACCGATACACTCGACAGGGATAAAGAAAATATCAAATTGGCTCTACTGTAACCTTTATGTCATAGGTTACTGCCGTTCAGAAGTTACATTAGAGGTTACCAGGATTGCAGTGTAGCGCGTCACCTCGAAACACAAAAAATACGTCTTGTTTAAATGCCAGCAGTACATTTCTTGAATCAATTGTAGTGTAGTAGTAGTAGCACCTTTATTGTTAAGGAGGGCCAAAGGCCGGTTCATGGAAGAGGAAGGAGAGTAGGGGAGGGGAATGCAGCGTCTTTTACAGGGACGTGGCAGCTTGCAGGGACCAGAGTCGACCCCAGCTACACTGCCTGTGCTAGGCCACCTACCTTTGATGGCAAACAGCCCTATTTTGTGCAGTAGAGGTTTCTCCATAGTATGATAGTCTTATGGAGTGTTTGTTGGCGCGTGGAAAGATGTGATGATGTCTGAGCGATGTTGCGAGAAGAAGGAGCAATCCCGAAGGAGATGGTTGAGGTCTGCATATGTGAGGGTATTGCAGAATGTACATTTGAGAGGCAGATTGGGTGAGAGCCATTTTCGCATTATGTGTGGGGTGTAGGCGGCATTTGCTAGGAGCTTGTTGAGAAATACCTCAGCGGCTCGTGGCAGGGGAGGAATGCCGGTTAAGTACCCTTGTGGGGTGGCATCGATGTAGCGGTTCCTCTTGTCGCGTTTATGTCGAAGTAACTGCAGGGAAGGAGGTAGCGGTGACGGCGTCGGCGTGCAGGGAACCAGCGGAGGTGTGATACTGCTCTCCTGGGCCGCAAAATGGGCGGCCTGGTTACCCGTGCAAGCTGTCTCGTGGCTGGGAACTCAGCCAGTCCGTACAGATACCCCGTTGCGACGGAGTAGGGCAGCATGGGTCAGGATTTTTTGTGTGAGGGGGTTGAGAGAGGATGGGAGTCTGAGATCTTGAACTACGCCGAAGGAATCCGTGAGGATGCGAATGTGGGATGGGGGCATCTGCGAGACGTCGAAGCTTATGTGGTTGAGGGTACCGATGACAGCGTGGAGCTCAGCCTCCAACGGCGTGATGTGGACAAGGTTGAGGCTTGCTGTGCCGCTGAGATCTGGGTTCTCCAAGTAGTGCCAAGCCAGACCGACGATGTGGTCCCTGACGCTGGCATCCGTATAGGTGTCAGCCTCACCGGGCAAACGGGACCGGTTTAGCTTTTATAGGCGCTGTTTGCGCAGCGTGGAGTGACCACGCGGGACTGGTTTCGAAGGTGCATTAGGGGCGACATCCGGGAGAGCCCATGGAGCCATTGGGCTTACCAGGTTGTGCACCTGGATGGGCCATTGGTTGTCCCAATCTGAGATCGCCAGTCCTTGCAGGGTAAGAGTCCGCTTGAAATCCGCTTGCATTCGTGTTTCCTTCATTATAGGATCGATGGGGGGAAGCGGAGCGGCTTGTTCCAGTGCCGTAATTCTTGTATGCCGAGGTAGGCCGGTGATGGTTCAAAGTGTGGCTCTGTGAAGGGTGTGGATGAATTTGAGATTAGTATTGCTTAAGTCATATACAGGGGCACCATATGCGAGGGCACCGATGGCCACAGCGCGAGCCAAAGCAACGCATGAACTTTGTTGTGCACCGCCGTACTTGTTAGACAGGCGCTTAATAAGGTGAAGCATCGGTTTCCATTGCTTTTTCAATTTGGTCAGCCAGATCTTTGGACTGTTGTGACTGCCCAGCGGGATGCCATGCAGCCTTATGTGGCCACAAGTGGCACGGATAGTGCTATTGGCGATGTGGAGGGCGGTTGGTTACGTAGCAGGCGAGTAAAGAAAACATTCGCCTGGAACTAAATAAGTTCCACCTATCAATTTTCTCATCGCGTCCAGTAGGATAATTGTTTGGCTGTAGGTGTAAGCAATACTTCGTCTTATTGAACGTTCGGCTACTGAATTAGCCACTGAATTAGAAACCATGGAGGCGAAATACACTAGTGTTTAATTTAAAATAACGGGCTTTGATAACACGTTGAAATTCATACAGGCACCAAAGGAGGTTGTTTCCACCGAAAAGAAGCCTGAATATTCATACACCTACCTATCTTCCGGGACAGAACGTCAACAGTGGCGTCATTGGGGAGATATTAATACAGCAGTCCGTGCGTAAACCCCATGCTAGCGTTCGAACTGTTATCAACCGTAACCAGAAGTACCACTACAACGGCGCCATTATGGTTTTCATTGTAGCTTTTTTCAGTGGCCGCATTCACAATAACTCGCTCCTGTGACGTCATAATGCAGCGCGAGGAAGCTGCTGGTGAGGCGCCCGGTTTTAGCCTCTTTTCGGTAATATTATAAAAGCATTTAACGGCTCATTGAGTGGAGATACTGGGGTCGGCGTTGTCTATGGTTCCAAAATTACACCAAATTACTCATTGGCGGCAAAACCCGGTTCGCTCTAGCCTGTCATCTCTACGGCTGGGTCATTTCATGTGCCTTCCAACGCGTGTATGTTGCGAGGGGACGCCGGCACCACTGCCCTCACACAGCGGCGCAGCCCTCACCAAAGAGCCAGGGCGCCTTGCGCGGCCCACCACCGCACTCGCTGCGGCCACTACGGTTGCTTCCGCTCCAAGGCAGCGCTCATACCACCATCATATCCGTTATGCGCCAAGTCACCGCCAAACGCTTAATTGGACATCCATGATTCCGCATTTACAACACATAATAAGGGCTTAGGCGTTCTCGAATAGTTTATCTAGCCTAATTTCCTAGAGCTTGCACTTAAAGGGGTCCTGAAATACCTTCCGCCGATGCATGGATGTACATGTAACCAAATAAGACAATGTATTAGCAATCTCCTCCCGCAAGAATTTTGTTAAAGCGATGAGTATTAGCTGAGAAATCGTAAATCAAAAACCGCGCATTATCGTCGCGCCGCGTTTCCTCCTCTTTTCAACTGTTGACCGCGCGCGAGCACTCCCTCCCATGATGCTGCGCTAGTCAGCGGTGACGTACTTCCGCATTACGCTCCTCCGACTGCCGTCTGCTACGGGCAAGTTTTGTTGACACCATGAATTCCGCACTCCGCTCAAGGATGGATAAGCGAACGAAAAATCTGACCGCATGTGCACATGTGCGGTGGCCTGGCCTTGCCCTTTCGCGGTGTGCGTTGCTGCAGTGCAGCACGTGACTTTTAATCGGCGGCGAACTCGCAGCCGCTGGGGAGGATCTTGCGCTCGGTCCCTTTCACGCACCGCGCACTGTTTATCCAAAAAGCGCCGTATCAGATGTGGCCCCGCTGGTGCCGGGTCTTATTTTGCGGTGGTGGTAATTCCTGCCGGCGCCATGTGAAAAAGATATTTTAAACCGTTACAGAACCCGTGCGCAAAACGCTTCAATCCTGTGACCAGTTCAGCTTGGGGCGACGCGTGGTGGAGAGCGGCAACGTTGGCAAAACATGCTCCGGCGCGGCTCTGAGCTTTCTAGCGCTGGAGCGATCGCCTTTCTTTGACGATCTCAAACATCGGTTGCCTTGGCAACAAGGCACAAACCGCCCCAGAGGTCAGTTACGCTTGCGTGATCCCGGTTCAGCTCGGGGCCCCACCTCGCGACATGTGGGCACTGCAGTCGTACCACTCACTCTCATTAGGAAGTGTGAGATGCGTTTGGCATTACAGGAGGCGATGGTGTGTGTGTTGTGGACGCCTTTGTTTCGCGATGAAATGCGACGTTGTGCTTCTGCGGGTGGATAGTGCTTCCCATGGTCTGGATTATCTTTCTCGAGCGACGTACGACTCAACCTCGCATGGGGTATGTGCAGTGTGCGTGGCTAAAAGCCATCTCGGCTTGCGCGCCAGAGTTAAGTGACTTGCTGTTCGTCCCCGCCAACCGCGCGCGAGGTGAGTTCCGAATTTACGACGGGCAGGAGGAGGCAACCCATCGTCTGTCAATCGCGGTTCAGACTTGCAACGCATGTTGTGACGTTGTCTTCGTTCGAAACGCATCTCTGGATTGTTTTGAAGTGGAAAAAAATGTATCCGTCAAACCTGGGAATTCGGCTCAGGGCGTTCTCTGCGATTGCACGAAAGAAGTGCCACGGGGCTTCAACGCTTTCTTTATGGAACGTACTCCGGTAAGAGAATATCCATGTCGTGTTATGGCCGTGTTGCATTCAATACGAACGGTTAAGCGTTTGTTTACACTTGTTTCGTTTGTCGTAAAATGTCCAAGCACTCCGGCACTACGCTGGCAGATCAGCCGGCGAGTCGACGCTGAGCAGACGACTCATCTCTTTGCCGGAAGTGCGTGAAAAAGCCGCCCAATAGCAGGATGTCTAGCTCATGACGAACATCGGGGAATCGATGATGTAGACATGTGAAGATTCACATGTGATGTAAACATTCATGTAAACATGTTTACATGTGATGTAAACATGTGATGTAAACATTCACACAAGATGGCGGCGTCCAAAAACACGAAGGAAAGGGTGAGAAAAAAGCGACAAACTTTGCAACAAAGGTGTGAGCTTTCCGCTGCTCGTAAAAGAGTAATACCTGGCCCAGATGACCTTGACGACCCAATCTAACGATTGCGCTACTTCATTTAGTGTGCTCAAAATGCCTTTCAGGGCCCCTTTAACGGTTGCGCGAGTATTAACCTGACGCGGCAGTCATTCCAATGAACCTAAGTTGTCTTTTGCGCCTATGGCTCGTTTGAGCCGTATGTGAGCAAACTTTTCAATGCACCGTCTGTGGTAAGGGCTGCACAGGGCTGTAGAAAACCCGGTTCATCCTTTTTTTCATACTTGCAGCCTGCCTTTCATTGCTATCAATTCATCCAGTGCTTGCTCCAATTCTGAATAACGCCGACCCTGTCTAGTCTTCCGGGCAAAATAGCAAGACAAGGTCGCTACGCTAAGACTCACTAGCCATCATCGCCATCGTGCTCTTTTTCTCCCTTCTCTGTTCACCTCGCTCTATGTATTGCACTCTCTCTCCCCTCCTCTTCTCCTGTTCATTTATCTTCCCCTCAGCAATCCCTTATCCACCCATTTCCGGCGGGTCAGTAACGCACTAGTAATAAGCTGCCGGACAACTCAAATTTCTGGCCAACTTGGCTTGTTTACGAACAAATTCACAAACAGACCGACCAAAATTTCAGGTTTACGAAGCCCAGGAATGGGTGTCGGTTTTTAAAAAAGAGAAAAAAGTTGCGGCGTTTTCCCCATCACGTTACGCTAACGTTTCGCGACGACCGACACGCCGGGCAAATATACACGCTGAGCCGCATGCAACCGCTACATGTTCACGCTAGATGACAGCACAAATTAATGTGCGGGTAGCAGCAAGTCTGCAAAGTGATAACGAGATTGGCACACGTCTCAAGGCTACAAATACAAATTTCTCCTTACAGGCTGTACGCGCACAGAACGAAAACACTTTCAAACCGACCCCGAACCCCTCCCTCCCAAAAACACTCGTGCTAGTGGTATCCCTCCGATCAGCTTCGTACGGATTAATACCGCCGGATGTATACAGCGCGCATTCTTTGTGACACCGGCCTTAACGACCAACAGCACGCTCTGTGCCGGCGGCTTTCGAGCGCCCCTTAGGCTGAATTCTCAACATGTTTCGTTGGAACACCATATTCATCATCATCATCATAAGCCTGTCTCGCCACTGCAGGGCAGAGGCCTCTCTCAAAGATCTCCAATTATCCCGGTCCTTTGCTAACTGCGACCAATCTATCCCCGCAAACTCCTTGATCTCATCTGCCCACCTAACTTTCTGCTGCCCCCAGACACCCTTGCCTTCTAGGGATCCACACTGTAACCTTCAATGACCAACGGTTATCTTGTCTTCGCATGAAATGGCCTGCCCATGTCCATTTCCTCTTTGGAACATAGCTAAACACAAATCCTAGCGTCTACGCTGCTCAGGCTCATTCACAGTGGCTACGGGGAACAAGTTCGCGGAGAGGCGCAGTGCTACCAATGCGACGCCACATCATCACGAACGTCATCAAACGCGTCGCATGCGTACTCCACGTCGGCGGAGTGAGCGAGCCCCAACATCTCGAAATGAAGGTCATCACGAACTTAGGGTACTTGTCAACGTTCGCATGGCATGGCTCTTCAAGGCTCTTTCCGATTGAGCTACCGCTCATTGCCTTTGTGGGCCTTCACGTTGGTCGCCCAGGTGGAACCAGACCCCGAGAACGAGGAACGGTACGTGATCGCCCTGGGCGACCCGGACCTGCTGATCGGCCAGTACGGGAGTAAGGAGAGCCAGCTGCCGGAGTGGTACGGCATGGCCGTTACCAGCTGCTTCAAGGTGTTCACCAGCGGCAAGTACGTGGACATCGCGCGCCGGGTGCGCGAGTTCTCGTCGCGGCTCGCCGAGGCGGCCACCGACCGCGGGAGCGAGGCGTTCGCCGCCGGCCGCTTCCAGATGGTGCAGCTCAAGCACCAGTCCAGCCTCATCCAACTGCTCACCTTCGTCTTCTCGAACATCACCGTCGTGCACAGCCGAATGAAGGTGGGCCCAGCCGTATACACGAGTAGAACCCCCCTGGGTTTTGCACCTTGATATAACTTGCACGGGTAATTTTTTCAGAATCTACGGTAGCATGTGGGGTGGGGACCTGAACTATTTGGACGCTATTGCATAGAAGCGAAGTGCGTATATTCGGTGACGTCTGTAGGGGCATCGACTATTCCGACGTCTCCTATGACTATGATGTCACATCAGCTGTTGGCGAGGCGTTTAGACATAACAGTACCACGACACGTTCTTTCGTACCGTGCAGAGTACACGCTGGCTCGCTGGTGGCTCTTGACATCAGAATTCAGAGCGCGCGATATGACATGCATCGGTGCAGATGTGCACAGGCAGGCGTCACCCAGCAGTGCGTGATCCTCGGTCTTGGTGTTGGCTTTGGTCCTTCGCCAATTCACCTTTGTGGGGATAAGCTGTGCCTCGTTGCTTTTGGGTGGTTTGGGTACACGTGAGAGTTTCGGTTTGTTACGTTGACTTCGCTTCGAAATGGACATGTGGAGTAGGCTGTGAGCTTCTGGCGGTAACTGTCATCATCACTGGAAAGTCCTTTTCAGTCGGTGTACATGACAATTGGGGATGGCACGCTGACGTGAGGAACGAAATGGGAATTAGTAAAATGGCCGTCTTCATACCGTGCCAGCAGTCATCGTTACTGAACAATCTACCTGAGCGGATGCGTTCTGATGCCTAATGCAACTTTTAAGTGTCCTTACCCCAAAGGTTAAAATTCGACTCATTGTACTAACGGCCAAAGATGTATACGGACCACGGCGTCGCTGCCGGAGCGGCTGCGAGGCCACATCGCGGCGCTGCAATCGCACTCAGCGCACTCATGCCGAGACTCTCCCGAGTAACGTCAAACTTCGCCCCCACTGTCGCGCGGGTGCTTGCCTGGCTTGATAAATTTGCAGTGCGGCGTTGGGAAATATTCCTCGTCTCAATATTTTCTCTTTCCACTCTCCTCGACGCGTCTGGGGCACGCAGGCGGGATAGCCATCCTTCATTCCAGGCAGCTGTAAGGAAAGGCGATCGCGCGTGCCTCACCTTGTGAGAGACTTCTCGTGTGTGCTTTCTCGGACATTACCAAGCGGCGTACACTGGCCTGGAATGGCGGCGTGCGCGCCAATTGGGCCCAACGGAGGCGGCGGTGGCCAGGCGGGAATGAGGAGGGGCTGAATCAAAGGCCCCAAGCCGGCGAGATCACCCCTTCCTCCATGCGCTGCACCTCCTTGCGTGGTTGTCAGGGCTATTATAACGCTTCCAAGGTCAATAAGGTGGCGGCGTTGCTATGGCAATTACTACGCAGTAATGTTTCCCAGGCTCACCAGGGGAGGATGTGGCGCTAGTACCGGAATTAGCCCGGACGCTGGATTGAAGGCTAAGAGCCCACCTTCTGACCAACGAGTGGTACGTGGTCACACGAAGAGAGTGAATAGAGGGACACCCAGGAACGGTCCTGGCATGGCGTTTCGGTCGCAGGTGCTGGTGAAGACGGAGCCGTTCTTCCGCAACCTGCGCACCGTGCTGCACGTGACGAAGGGCATGGACGTGCTCAACTACTTGGGCTTCCGGGCGCTGGTGCACATCTCTCCGCTGCTGCCGGACCAGGCGATTGAGATGGCCGCGCTGCAGATGAAGCACCTCACGGGCGTGCGCAAGACCAGCTGGCCCCGCTGGCGGCGCTGCGTGCGCATGTTCGAGCGCGTGGCGCCCGCCGTCTTCCTGCACGCATACGCCGAGCTGCGCAGGGACCTGCCCAACAAGGACAAGGTACGTCCTGCTCTTCTGTATACCTACTGCATATATATCCTCGAATGCAATAGGAGGAGCCAGGGGATCAAGTGGTCCTGTGTTTCTTCTCGTAGGGCGTACCGCTAAGGTGTCTCATCAAACGCGAAAAGGGGCCGTATTCGTAGTTGTCGTCGAAATGAATGCTACCGAAACGGCCACCACTGAAACACATTTCGGTCCTGTGGACTGAACCCGGATCACCTAAGTAACAGCCAAATGTGATAACCACTAAGCTAACCTTGTGCCACGCCGATTTAAAAGGACCCTGCAACACTTTTTTCAACTTGTTTTGAAATCCTAAATGCTTGCAGAACGTAGTCACCAAACAAACCAAGCACTTAGTGTAGGGGGTGGCAAAGTACCTCAGATAAAAATTACTGCTCTGTGCCCGTCAGATAACTTGGAAACTCGCTCAAAAGATTTTTCTCTCAATCCCAGTCTTGACGTTCTTTGACCGTGTGAATTACGTCACTAAGTCCGTGTAGCGGCTGTTGGCCGGTTTTCCTTCAGTTGCAGCAATGAACGCTTTTCGATGGCGACTTAAAAAAAAACCACAAAAATTAAACAGAAATGGAAGGCGTATCGGGTGCGACGAGCAAATCAGGCAGTGCCGCTCCGTGCTGGTGATACGTATAGCTTTCGCAGTGCTTCCAGACGGGAAGGAAAGAGTGAAATCGTTTATCGAAAGTGTTGCACGGTCCCTTGAACCTGATGCGTGCCTTGCGACAGGGGATCGCAATGGCTCCCTCGCTGGATAGCTGAAAGCGGAGAAGAGCCTGAATGTGGGGAAGACCGCCGCGTGAATTGCGGATGGTCTGACTGTTGGCGTAATTCGCGTTAAAAGACCAAGAAACGGAAGCGAACAAAGAGACACAGACACGATGCAGCAGTGAAGAAGTCTTTTAGAATCTCAAGAGAAAAAAAACCTGCGCATCAAAGACAAAACCACTGCAAAGGGGACAGGACGGGCGCAGGTCCTGTCCCACCGCCGCCTTTGCAGTGGCCTTGTCTTTGATACGCGAGTTTTTCTTCTCTTGAAAAGCAGTACCAACTATCCCAACAATCTGGTGTACTAATCTTCGAGAATCACTGGCTTTAGCCTCCAATTCCCGTAAGGAAACCTAGGTTCACCCAGATTTTTTTACGCTAGCATCCCCAGATTTCTTGCTCAAAACTCCGACCTCACAGGAACCGAACAAAACTACTTCAGGAAAGAGATAATTGGCATAAAACAAGAAGTCAACGCGGAGATGAAAACTCAAAGAATTTTCCAGAATTCTGAATATTGTTTTGTGTAATTCGCTATCAAATCTTACTCCCCATGAGATAGTTTCCATAGCTCTGGAGCTTAGTCGCGCAACGTGCTAGACTTAAAACTGAGTACAAAGCAAGTTTCACACCCAACACGAGCAGTGCGAAAATATTTTACATTTCACTAAATAAATACAGAGTAATCACTGTTAAAAGGACTGCAATGAGCGGAAAAGCTGCACATGGATGTCTTATAGTGCATTATACCAACTAGTTCAACTTTACTCCTCCAATGTTTCCTCCCCAAACTTTCATCCTCAAGCCATCCCAGTCACCGCCTGTAATGATCACTTGCGAGTTGTCCAGCATTTGTTACGGCAGCGTAACATTCTGGTGCTGTGCACGACATGACGGACACCATACTAGGTCAGCAGAACCGTATTAGTGGCAGGGCTACAATGTTAGAACCACTGAGTTCAACATTTATTAATCAGTGCTGCAATCACAGGAGCGAACTGTTTCCAAGCACTCCGTTATAACGCATCTTACAGCCTAGACGTCCCTTTGGATACGTTTATGTACGAGTAAACATTTACACCCTCTCATGATCAGGTGTGGAGCCTCCTGAACGACATCCAAGCGAGCTTCGTTCTGGCCATAAACAGCGCACCGTGGATGAGCATCGACGACAAGCTGATGCTCCGCGATCGGCTGTCGCACATCAAGATTGAGGTCTTCCACAAGTTCATGGCCAAGCGCGGACACAAACACGCGGCCACCGAGTTCATGCCTGTTGTGGAGCCCGGAAACGTGGTCACCGTTTACAGGTGCTCGAGAGCTTATTTGTGACTTCCCATTGGGGGAAAACGGCGCTAGCGCTTTTACGTGCGGAGTACCTTAGGACCGCACAATGTCCGTCCGCGTCCGTGCGCATAGCATTTACAATCACACAGGCACCGGCAGGATTCTACCCTGTATCTGGTAGACCAGACAGAGTGTGTGTCAGTCGTATAACACATTGGGTTACGACCGTGAGTTAGTACCTAAGAGTCAAACGGCTTACTCCCTCGCCCGTAGCGGTGCGGAGTACCTTAGGACCTCCCAAAGTCCGTCCGCGTCCATCCGCGCGCACACCACCATCAAGCGAAAATCGAGCGAAATTCGATTTGAGCCGTGAGTTGCAGTTTCATTTAGGGAATAATCAAGGTGCAACTCACGGCTCAAATGGAATGATGATCGGGGCACAAATCGGATGTCACTCGGGGTGCAACTTGGATGTCATTTCGAGTCCCCGTACTCCGCACCTTCGCCATCACCCATGGAGTGGAGATGCTGCCATTTCGTGCTTCGTCGAAGGCACATTACCCGTATTGTTTGACTGGACTGAATTTCTCCTTGCGAATTTGAGTTTGAAACAAGTCTACCGTAAAGTTCCGAGTGAACGCCCACCCCCGAAATATCACCCACCCCCTTTAGGGGTGAAATATTCAATTTTCTATAAGACCCCGAGGATCGTTCACCCTCTAAAATCGATGGCTTTAGTGCGATGAGTGAACAAAATAAACGCGAATAATCTACTGGTGTGTTGATGCGGTCACTTATTTGCCCTTTCCGGAGTTGATCCGAAAGTTTGCCCATCTGGAATTTTTTCTCGATATGTACGCAGTTTTTGTTGGCAGTGCGGCCACTTATTTCTGGTCTTTCGCACCTGACGCGAAAGGTCGCCCATCCCGTATTTTTCACTTGATATCTCTGTGGTTTTGGAGAACGTTCTGTCGGAACTTTACGGTACGCTAGGCCAGACACACTAGGCACTCCCAGAACTAACGCTCGGACGGCTTGAAAATGTGTAGCTCACCACGCCGCCTGATTCCCCAAATTCTGGTCTTCTCCACCAAACGCACAAGCACGATAAAACCAACGCAGGCAAGACGGGGACGAGACGAGGGATACGGATGCGTACCAATGCGCCCAACTTGCCTTCTTGGTGAAATAGGATAACTTGCAAAGTCGCCGAAAGGTATATAATTACTGGGGTAGGATTTCTAGGGATTAAACATGCACGTTTTACGCGCCTAAAGTACAAAGGCAGAACAACGTTTAACGGTTTAGGCTACCAACGTCATATAAGTAGGCACCATAAAATTTTACTTAGATGTAAATACAGTAAAAGCTCGTTAATTCGAACTCTACCGGAACCATCAAATTGTTCGAATTAAGCGGAGTTCGAATTAGCGGGCGGGTTCCTAGAATGAATTGACATCGCGCCACAGTGTGAGGGCAGAACACAAAGAAGCCACCTCTGGACTCTTTATCACAAATTAGGCGGTACTACACGTTTGTGGCAGGTGATTTCGTCGATAATGTTTCGTAAATAATAATGGCATGCGTCGGAGCACTGGCGCCGGTGGTGTGACGCCCTCTGTAGAAGCGAAATAAGCTGTTGCAGGAGCGTAGAGCGCGTGCCACGCGTTTGTTTTAGATGCGACTGCATCTCATTCACTCGTCCTTGTCCCTCCATACGGCGTTGTTGTCCGTCCACACCCCTCCCCCTACACTATATAAAAAAATAATAGTTAGCGGCGCCCGGTTTCCATCCCACGACCCTGCGGGCGGAACGCGAGGTACATGGTGCTCTTCCCACTGCGCCACAAAACCGAGACATAATCAAATGCTACCAACGCGCCTTATATCCTTGACTCATTCAAACTACGTCAAGATGCTACTGATACAACGCATGATGGGGCAATGATTAACACTTGCAATAAAAGAAAAGAAGCTCCCACTTATAGCAACAATGATGGAGTCAAGGTCGTTGCGACAGCGAAGCCCCAAGCATACCACTTAGAGAGATTGACCAAGATTGGCCAATAAAACATAATAGTAATCATAAAACGTAATAATCATACGCGTTCCCGACACGTTTCACGCGATTTCAGAATCAATCCAACGGAAACACCAAGTGAACCCCACGATGCGTCGTATCTACACAGGGTTCCCCTCGCGGGGAGGTGGGCGCAATTTTTCGGTTTCGTTCTTTTGCATGTCTAGGAAATTTGGTTGGGTTTAGATTTGCAACACATTGTAATCACTCTGGGCCGACTTCTGCGAGGAGCGATGGAAACCAGTGTATCATAGTTCGAGTTAACCGTTCTGTATACCGACGCGTTCGAATTGTCTGGAGTTTTCTCCCATTGAAATATACAGGGTTGTGCCCGTGCCAGGCCGTGATTTCGAATTAACAGGGAGTTCGAATTAACCGAGTTCGAATTAACGAGCTTTTACTATAGTTTCGAACGAAGAGTGCGGCCTGTATCTAGGATAACTGAACCAAAAATGGTGTTCTTTATGACGGCACAAAGACGCCCACAGTTGAACGCAGCCATTCAATTGTCCGATAAAACATCTGGAATAATGGCAAACAATTGCCCCAGTTTAACAAGCGCACTGCTCCATTTGTGTTCACTAGCCACTGTTACTTGCTCGTGCGTCGCATATAGTGAAACACCCATGAAAAATAATACTTGTGAGCTGGAAATACTGATTATAAATCGCTGCTTTGCGTCTGCCTGACGCAATTTAAGTACGACACAACAAAACCGCCGCAGACAATACACTTGAGACAGCACGATTTATCAATAAATAATTAGTTAGGGCGGCTAGCTACAACTCTAACGATTTTTTTATTTACATTGATATTATTCGAATTCATCAGGAAAGACGTCCCAATGCGGCCAAATACACTTCAGCACATTTAAAGAGCATTTTGAAAATGTTTTCAGCAGCCGAACAAATTTTGGATGAAAAATCATGTTTTAGAGTCAGTCGGCAGTGTGACTTTTAAATCATAAAAAATTCAGCTGCGCAGTGATGTTTAGCAGTTGCGTCTCAATATAACAATGATCCGCTAACAAAAGCGTGTTCAATGCTCAACCGTTGCGTTGAAAATAAAGTTAGGATTTACTTCTAGGAACGACTTTGCGACTGCACATATTTGAATGCGTCTGTTTGGAGAGCACGGCTTGTGTGCTTCTAGAAATTACGATGCGACTGCACATGTTTGAAGGAATCTGTTTGGAGAGCATGGCTTAAGTGTGCTTCTAGAAATCATGATGCGACTACACATTTTTGAAGAAATCTGTTTGGGGAGCACGAGGAACGTAGTCTGAAAATTACATTGGAAACAGTGGAAGCAATGGCAACTACCCCGATCTCAAGGTGTTCTGATTCAAAATTGTGCCTCCTGTCACCGCATCTCAATTCCACTGCTGCTAGCAGTGGTTTTCCGAGAGTTAGTTGAATTAGGGCAATAGTTTGAGCTCAACCCAGTTCCTAACATTCAATTATAGCTGCTCGGTAATATGACTAACGATCTTAAACTGCACTCGAAATCGAAAGTTGAGACTAAATAGTGTTCATATAGGCGCCGATTTGGAAATAGGCATTTATAGGCACCATAAAAAAACACCATAAAACCCCTTCGTAACGTCTAATCCATCCTCATGTATTAAACTGGCGCGGTAGCAGCACAAGGAACAAAATAGGCATTTGCCTAAAATCCTGTCTCCAATCATTTCTGTGCATGTTATCGTTGTAGTTAGTAAGCAGATGACAAACGGGACCAACATTCAAACTTCGAGTGAGCATAAGCTAAACATTTAGGCAAATTTGAGGCAAGCCATGTTTCTATTAGTGTGATGAAATTGCAAAATGGACTGATCCGCGAAAACCAGATGACTGAGTGCTGAACCACTACTAAAAGTCCAGGTCCCTGGCGAGGCAACTGATGGAGCGGCGCCTGTCGAAGATACAGTACCGCCGTGACCCCTCGGCACTCCAGTGGAAGGGCTCGGTCTTTGACACGGCGCCGATTTTCGACCGGGAGTCGGGAAGCATCTTCGTTCCAATGGCCATGTTCGACGCCGCCTATATGATCGACCGCGAGTCCATGCTACTCCAAGTAAGTTCGTACCAACTATAGGTTCGAGTATCTTCGAAAGCAGCACGCTTGTTTGCCGCTTCGGGCATCACACTAGAAGCCCTTGACGGTCGGCTGCGTCCTCACGTGAGTGTGTATACTCCGTGCAAAGTGGTGTACTTGATGTCAAATCTCCCGCCGCGTACGCGCGAGTCATGATCATCATCGAGAAAAAACCCACCCGCATTATTACCGTTATCATCCCTGTTTAGTGCAGCCATTGCTCCGGTCTAGCTTTCGTCGTTCTTCCATTACATTTTGGCGCCTTGAGGCCCAGTAATATACACGCACGCGACGAAGGAGACCCCAACCTACAGCTTGAGGTATACGAAGAATCCCGCTATTCTGACCGCCATTTTGACCGTCGTTGACCGCCATCGACAGTCTAGCTCCGCCCTCAGCCAGAGGTCGCCAGGGCTGGCCCTGACCGCCCACCAACGACCAATCAGACGCTTCAACGAAACGCCGACAAGCAACATTGCGTCCAGGGTACCACGCTTGGCGTCAACTGTACGTCTCCCGAGTGCCAAGCTGGCAACGACATGGGCACTCTGTGTTCATTGCGGAAGGTTCTTCGCGCCGTCGTTACGAGGCTGCTAAAGGCAGCGATCGAGGTCCGGCCATCCCCTTTACCATCTGCGTTCGACTTGCTGGAGGCAATCAATGAGCTCGAACGAAAAGACAGCGAACCAAGCAAGCTGAACGATATGATAGGTGAGCTGCTCGAAGGAGACGAGTTTGAACACTATTATTACGACGTCTTGAAATACCAGGCAAGAATATGTGGGGCCCTCAGTCGGCTACGATCGACCTTGAACGACCTGCGGACACCCTGCACAAAATTTAGCGCCAAGGGTACTTCACGCCGTCCAGAATACCCCTTTCACGTCGGCTCGGGCACGTCTATTTCGCATGTTATACTGCCGAAGTCGATCGCGACGTCTCATAATCACGTGATCCTTCCCGATATCGTCAACGCGAGGAGCAAAACAAACCCGCCCTACCTGCTTTCAGCCCTACGAGAAGACAAAGGGATGGTCGACAGCAATTTTTCCGTTAACTTCTCCGATTTTTCCGCAAAGAAACAAGCCGTCGTTGCAGCCCAGGCTTCACCATCCAAGGCCGAAGGCGAGGCTGAACGAAAGGATGTGCAAGTGGGAGCCTGCCACGGGGGAGCGTGGAGCGTCCCAACGAAAGAAGGGCGTGAGGAACACCAGGCTACGCTTGCCGAAGACAAGGACGGCTCAGCTGCTTCCGTCCAAACAGACGACAAAAAAGGCAAGGTAAAGGATGTGAAAGAAAAGACGGGGCACCAACGTGTGATCTGGAGTGTATCGTCCTTTCAGACATTGTGAAGACCGAATGCTTACCGCACGTAATGGAATGCCGACCAGCTCTAACCGATGGAGGACTGCTACAGGTTGTACACAGGCGCGAATCTGAGTTGTTCCATCTCAGCGAAGTTTAAAAGCCGGGGAACCATTGCGCATCACTTCTGCCGCATGCGAGGAGGCAGCAAGGCCTGCTGGAGAACCATCCGAACCGTGCATTAAACTGACAAGCAGCAGGAAAACAATCTTTCCAGGAGAGGAAAAACAAGCGCAAGGCAATCACAAAATCGGTATGAGAGCATCGTTAGACACACTGCACAACAGCCGCCTTTTCACCGAGATATTGGGAGTCGCAAGACATCGCCATTCGCCACAGTAACTGCACGGCTGAAGGACTGCAATCTCAATATTTTCAGGCAGCCGGATGGACAGTCTGGTTGTTCGCATTACCTTGGCAGTCGCGAGATCTGCACGATGGCGCAAGCACCTTTGGAAACGAAAGAGTGGATAGCATTCACCGACCGCTTTGCAATGATTGACCTTATAGACAGAACAACACAATGTCACGTATCGATTATCGCGGGCGCGGGAGGATGGTTACTCTCCCGCCGGGTACGCGCCAGTCATGATCATAATCGTGAAAAAACCTACCCTCGTCATTACCTTTTTCATCCCCGTTTCGGGCAGCCATGGCTGCGGTCTCGCTTTCGTCGTTCTTCCGTTACATCTGTGACTCATAGTGCACAGCAGTGTGTTTTCTTTCCGTTAGAGGGTGGTACGCGGTATGATCTATAGGGCTACATAAAAATGTTTGATCCATGATGCCCAGGTAAGACGTCCACGGTGCAGCAACCTGAGTCGAGAGAATCCTCTTATGCTGCCTTTCTTGTCTACCTACGCTAACACTGAGCAACACGGCATTAAACCTTAATAGCATTTTGAACGCTACCTACGGAGAGTTCATCTACGAATATCAGCTATAGCAATCACAAAACAATACACACACCCTTCTGAGCAAACGCTTTAAAAGCAGGCGGCACTGCCGTCCTCACCCACGACCATTACGCACACGGGTTGTTCGCCACGCCCCAAATTTCTTTGGATTGTACTTGACGTTACTTTAAGGCTGCCTTTAAGCCCAGGCGTACAAGGTGTGACTTACTAGCACTGTTTATATACTTGATTTCTTATCGAATAAGACAGCTTGTGCGCAGATGAAGGGCGTCAGGGGCCTCCTTCAAATTATACCTCTGCTTCGTGGCACTGTTTATGCAGACGGGCTTGGCGTGGACAACTCCTCAGGGGAAGGACTGGAAAGAGGGGAAAGATCGGTGCTTCGTTCACACTCGTATAATATGCAGTACAGTGGGAACAGATTGCCGCAAAGCCTGAGCTCCAGGTAGTATTGTGTAGAGGGAAGAGTAGATTTAATTGTATTGTGTCCGGAAACATGTTAGTTTGCAGTAGCCGCACTGTGTTGTCCAACGGTTAGTCAATGTCGGTTCCGTGAAAGTGGAGGTCCTCCGACGTTCTCTGTAACATTGTGTTTTCCTGGAAGGTCCAAACTGGGGTTGAACAGCGTCTCTCCCTCGTGGTCTGGTTGGGGGAGGGCGCGGACTCGAAAATGGGTAGTGTCGTTCATCGACAGTGCGGGCCGCGGGAAAGAGGATTTTTGCGGAGGAGACGCTGTGCTGTTATAGAAACTGTGCCAGCTGCGTAGCTTCTGCATGCCACTTAAGACTCGATGATCGCCGTAAGGATCGTGCCGTGGGTTAGGGCCAAGGTGGTGGCTACTTGCTTTCGTTCCTGGATGGAGTCGGGCTTGAGTGCGAGACTGGTCGACGTCTTGACATGGCCGCCACAGCCACGGCCCTCAATTTAATGGTATGGGGCAGCATCTGTAAAAACTGCATGCTGTAAAGTGTTTCGGGTAAATTTTGTCCTGTGCCTCGACCATGGCTTCAAGGTAGCCTGTGTGTATATTTCTGGAATGGTTTAGGGCGTAAATGTTCTTTTTGACCTGCGATACTAGGATCTGTAGTTGCTTGCAACTCGCACGTGTCATTTTATGTTGCTACGTACAGTCGACGATCTGTGGAAAGAAGAATGATGGGAGTAACGCTTAAATAGAGGACACGAGCGCCTTGGATTACGGAGCTAGCTGGGGTGGAAAATGTCCTGATTCAAAATAAGCGAACGAAGTGGAGTTTGGCTGGACATGTAATGCGGTGCCATGGAAACCTGCGGTCCAGCAGTGTAACGGAGTGGCTGCTGAGAGAAGGCACTAGCAGTAACGGAAGACCTATAACTCGTGGAAGGAAGAAACACGTGAAGTTTATGGATTAGAATGAATTCGGAGAGTTTCAGGTAGGAGCAGCTGAAAGTCAACGGGAGGCATTGCCACCCCGCCGCGAACATAAAATAGGCTTAGCAACGTGTGGGTTCGAGCTAGTTGGAGTTAAATTTCGCCTCTCCATCTTCTTGGCGAACTGATGGAGGCGAAATAGTGATGTTCTTTTGATGTGCGAGCCGAGAGGACGATCTCGACTCGCTCCGATGACTGACGACCGATGCTTGGAGCGGGTGAGGGATGAGGACTGCCTTCCTTGCTGGATATTAGGTTTATTTACATTATTTACATTACTACTCCAAGTATTTACATCAGGACAGAGTGACGGTTACATTGTCACTCTGCCCGCAGAGCCTGTTCGGCCGAGATCTATACTGAACTAGATCCCCTCTCGACCGACCCTCGACAAAACCCAACACTCCGGTTTTGATAGCAAAAAGAGAGAAAAACCCTTTAAACAATTAATAGAAACCCATTGATTGGCCACAGGAACCAGCCAATCACACATGTGTCCCCACCTGCGGTCGCGTGACCCAACTCTCTCTCTCTTATGCACTCAAAGTGCGTCTCCTACGCACGCTGTTACGCCCGGCTAGAAAATACAGGACATCTGCGGCCTAAAGTGAACCATCCATTACGTTCAGCGGGCGGCATCTGCACAAACAACAGCCAAGCCGAGGGCCCGGAGCGGTCCCCGCGCGGCTGACCTCCCTCCGCGCGGCGCCTCCCGCGCGGCGGGACAATAGGGTTGCTAATTCCCTCCCAGACGAAGGGCGCCGCCGCCTGCCGCCAGTCCCCCCGGAAGACGCGCTTCAGGCCCACTCGGTGGTCTCCGAGGCGATTGACCCGTCAACGACCAATGCCGCCGCCGGAGTCGAAGATTTTCCAAAGTTACAACGCGCGCGCTTTCAACACTAAGAGATACGATAATCTGGCTTCCCGTCAGCTTGTTATGCCGAATGACCCAGCCACCTCCCGACGGCGGACGAGGGCACTCAGGCTAATCGCCCCCGTCTTTTGACACACAAAAGGACGGGCACAACACACGCTCTCCGCGGCTCCGAACTTGCGTTCGTGCGGCTACATGAAAGGGACACCGGATCGTAGCTACCAGCGGAGGCGACGCCAATACATGAGCCACCGGCGGCCTTCATTAATTACATGCGGAGCCCGAACTTAACAGTTGGTAACCCATGAAGCGCTGAATATTTAGACAGGAAACGATAAGGACAGAGATGTGCGCTACAGAATTACAGCAAGAAGCGCATGTCTGTACTTTTCGTCCCGTGTCAGAATATTTGGCGCTTCAAAATGTTATAATAAAATAGGCTGCTGCTGATGATGATTATGAAGCGCAGTCGTCCTGCAGTGGACACGCCAAGTTTTAGTATATCGACTGCGAGGTGGGCCAGAATAGACTCATCGGCCGTCTTGTGAAGGCTGCGATTGAGTGAGAGAGAGAAAGAGGGAGACTTTACCATCCCTTCCTCAAGAAATTTCACCAGCGCGAATGATTTCTCACATCAAAACTGTGTAAAAAGTTTGTCATAACCTTCGCTGAAAATGCGTCCAATCGACCTTCAAACCTTCAAAGACCCAATTCGCAAACGAAGAACGAACACGTCCGATGATTTTTCGCGCGCTAAGTAAACGCATCTACGAACGATCTAACTTTATACCTACGCGTGGTTTGTGAGACACAGGTATTCTATTGTACTCTTTCTTCATGATCAATGTGTGAATTGTCTTATCTGGAACCGTTCCATTTTCTGCGACTTTCAAGTAACCTTTTTGACACAGTGGAAGCCCGGTTTAACACGCGCGCCGCCTGTCCAGAGAATATATCACACTTTCTCGGCCCCAAACCGGTCTATGGGAACATGCATTAGTTTTTGTCGTTTGTTTTTGTTTTTGACGGGACGCCGTCGCTCTCACTAAGAAAGCTTTCGCTTTAAAAAAAAACTTTTATTCGATCCACAGTCACTGAGCTGTGCGAAGGCCAGCCGCGACTTCGGTAACTCTGCATACCAGGGCTTCCTGAATCACCTGGCTAGAGCTACCGAACGCCTCTCTCCATAGTTGGCAGCTGGAGATTTGCGGGACGGGAAATTAAGCGTGCGGGCCATTGATTACTCCTGGGAAATCCTAAAGTATGCTTCTAGTATTATGGAATGGCTGCGTAAATTCTTTCGATGACTGCAGTGGGGTGTACTGTGCAAGGGGTAACGTACGTTATTCGAGAGGGGACAAACGCTTGAGCGAGCCGATTTGTGCCCTGCTCCTTCATGACGCGCTGTCTGTTGAAGAATCGGAGAATCATGTGTGATTTGTGCCATGAGTACTTCGGGTTGTCGCAAAGACGGTGTTGTTGGTATCCATTTGCATTGTCTGCGCGAGTATGGTGCAGTGGTTTCACGAGTAAAAGGTGTTGCAACCCCGTTCAATTTGAATTCTATACTAGTCCTTGGCTGTATCCCTCCGTCTGTCTAGTAGGAGCAGTGATATTTGCGAGACACAGGAAAGGACACAATCCATATTGCCTTCATGTACCTATCTCTAGCTGGAGAATGAGCAGGAGGCGACCGGACGAAGCTAAACCAAAAGCAATTGTAATATATTTGGTGTGCCAGCCATGCTTTGTACTGGGAACCTTGTCGAGTCGCTTGGGACGATCGAATCTTGAAAAACAACGGGGATAGTAGTGAGCCGTGAGAAGTCTCACTGTATCCCAGGTTGCTGAAGTGTGAGAAGATACTTTACTCCAAGCACTGTTAATTGTGGCCACAGGAGGTCCACAATGTCGCCATATATCCAGGGTTCGTAAACCGTTCCGAACGCGGGCGTAGGACTGCAGCGCGCGCCCCGTTCTTGAAAGCCCCCCTGATGTCCAGAACAAGGATGGCTCTTAGGGAGCGGTGATGGGCTCGATTGAGAATGTCTTCCCTGAGTTGAACCAGCGCATCTTTTGTTCCCTTTCGGGCACCCAGCATTGCCCTTAAAATCGAAATTTCTACCCATACTCAGAAACCGTGCGTTGTTTATATTCCCCCCTAACGTCGTGGATGGTTCATATTCTGCTTTAAATCCAGTTACCTCGCGTGGCGACCAAGGTTATTGCCGCCCTCTTTGCTGGCATTCACCACGCCAACTTCCCGCCCGGCAAGCTCACCTGGTCCGTTGACACCAAGCTCGGCTACCACGACGTGCAGAAGTGCCTGCAGCGACACTACGCGGCGGCGGCCGTCGACCGAATCCGCACAGACAAGACGACTCACTTCGACGTGATGGACAGCATGGCTCTGCTGCCGGCCTTCAAGCTCTTCCTCAAGCACGTGAACCAGGTCAGTCACCAGCCATCCGACCAGCATATATTGTCGTCAGGGGGTGGGGGATAAGGAACACAATACACTTTTGGGCACATTTCTGCTTTCTTTTCGTCCGTTACGGTGTGTGCATATGGCACCAACGAATATAGTGGATTAGCTTTATGTGCACAGAAATCGCGCCCGCAAATGCATGCGCTTAGCATGTGATATCTGCAGGGCCATGCGAAGCCACGTCTCGCACGCGACCTTTTGAAGGCCTCACGAGCCGGAGAAGACGCGGGCCCGGTGTGAAGAGAAGAAAGGAACGAAAATCAGTTAAAGCCGCTGGTTGCTGTGCTGAAAGTGCTTGCCAAAATCGATTTTAGAAAGTAGCATTGGCGCAAATAACACTCCTGTTAAACGCGCCCACCTAAGTACACTTACGACGAGTGTGCTCGCCTAAAATTCAAATCGGTCATTGTCTGACAACTAGCACGAAGGCCACCCGCCAATAACCTACGAGTGGGTCACACAAGCTATGCGGGTACAGACTTAAGTGTGTTTCCACATACTTTGCCCAGTAGCTTCATCAGCAGGGATCTCAAAATTGTGAAAAATGACACGAAACAGCGAATGCTTCGATGACTGTAGTGAGGGTAAAGAATAATCATGGGCTTGGTTCTGCTTTCTTTAAAGAAAAGAGACATGGCGACGCAAAACAAGAAAATGTCATGCCGTATGACTACACGGCTAGCGCAGGGTGATTGATACAATAATGTGGCCATTTTCTGCGCCTTTCGCGCAGATGGTTTTTTGTGGCATTGCGATTGCGTTCCTGTTTCTCCTCTTTGTTTTATAATCAGCGTTCGTTGGTGGGTTTCCTCCGAAGAGTACGCTGTCTCGATTCGCTGCGCAGTGGATAACAGGGAAAAGATTACTAGTATCGCTGTTCCGTCACAGTCCTGAGAGTCTTTCTGTTGACCCGTGCGACGTGCTGATAGCTATTTTGTGTGTGCTGTGTAGCGTTGTACTTTTTTCTATATATACTTCTTTTTGCTGTTTTCTCTCCCTTCGCAATAATACTATGTGAAGCGCAGACTGTTGTAGTGTGCAGCTCGTTTTTTTTTAACTTGCTCGTGCCTTTGAAATGGCAGTGACCGGGGAGAACATTAATTCTCGGAACTCTAGGGGTTTATGTAATTCACAGAATTTATTGAACACGAGAAAGCAGGGAACGATTGGAAATGTGCACAGATCCTAGGTGTGCACTCAGGTCCTCTGCACTTCTGTCATCCCGTGTTTTTCTCGCTTGTATTAATAATGCTACGATGAAAATACCGTGTTAGCCAATTTACCAGAGACGCCGACCGAATCAGGGCACAACGTTCGCTGACTTTGTGCCCTGGGGGGTGGGGGAGAGGGGGGGGGGGGGGCATTCAAGCCTCAGACTGCAGCAGGTGGTGTTTGCGGGTGGGTATGTTGCCGTCGCTGCCAAAACGGGAAATCGTGAATCGGTTGTGAGCTTCTGCCGTTATTGTCATCGTCATTCGCCAATCCCTTCGAATGAATATGTGACCAGTTGACACGCCATTCGAAATTGCGTACTGAAAAGCTACGAACTTGTCAGCGGTTTACCTGCATTTCGGCAGCTTTATGAAGCCAGCCTGGCACACACGTTATGTGGAAGTAAAGTCAGGGAAGCCGTAATGCTTTCACATTGAAATCACGTACGGAAACTGACGTGTAGCTCCAAAGCCGTGCCCCGCCCTGCGTAGGCGTTGAGTGGGCACCCAACCTACATGATACCGTGTGTCCCAAGGTTTGCTTTTTGTACCTGCCACTGACGCCAACTGTCATCGTTATGAGACAAACCCCTTGTGTATGTCACCGGTCAGAAGGCCTTTAAGAGTTCCACATTGAGCAGCTCCGAATGTTTATTATGGTAGCTTCATAGAACGTAGTATCGTCCCTGTGGACGTTCCTACTACGCTTTCACCGTGCTCCCTAAAGAGAGCCCAGTGAGGTCCGGCGTCCGGTAGGTAAAAATGCAGACGGTAAATTTGCAAGACAACTACCGTAATACATTTAGCTAGTGCAACGGCATTCATTTGTGTTAGCATGATTGGCACGCCTTATAAATAACACACCCGGATTATGATGAATGAAGTGAATTTTCTCTAACCTAACTGACCCAGAATGTTGTGTTTCGACCGTTTTCCACCACACGACCCCCAAAAGATGTGTCCTGTGAGTGATTAGCATGTCCAACCATTGCGGCGCATTGTGCAGGTGAACATCGAGGACTACGGCCTGCTGACCGGCCTGAACATCACGGTGAAGCAGCTCTTCTACATCCTGTACACCAAGGGAATGTGCGAGACGATGGATGCGGCGCGGCTCAAGGAGCAGTCCGAGGAGTCACTCTTCCACGTCCCGCCCGAGCGCGTCAACGGAGCGCTGAGGAACTCCTTCCGCTTCCCCACTTTCTGGGAGTGCGCCAGTGACTCGCCCATGAACCCGAACCAGAAGTGCACCATATGGACCTCGTAGCGTACATTAAATGCACACCGCCAATGCCTTTATTGGCCGATGTTGTCGTTATGAAGCAAAACGAAACCTTGTGTATGCAGCGGGCTGTTTTAAAGTGGCACACAAGCATTCGTGCAGCGCGCAGTTTATGAGCTTGACATTCACGACTACCTAAGAAAGAACCCCTAAATATCAGAAGGTGACTGCTCCGCTCGCGCTCGCTGGGAACCCTAATCTCTCTTCCGTATTCGTCACCAAAATAAAGCCCGCCTGTGAAATAATAAGGCACAATGCGGACACCCTGATGGTTCGGTAGTCGCTCCTTCTGACTGCGTCGATGTCATGAATTAGTCTTTTTCGACTGTCTTCACTCACGAAGCCGACACCAACATTCCATCTCTGCCGTATAGAAACTTTCCAGATATGCCACTTATTACTGCTACGAGCGAAGGAATCATGAAAATAATCGATAACCTTAAGTTGTCGAGTGCCCCTGGTCCAGATAACATACCCGCTAAAATTTTGAAAAGCACAAAACTAATCGCTAGTCATATCTTACAAATCATTTTTAACCAATCTCTAGACACCGGTGTCACTCCGAAAGACTGGAAAATAAGTAAGGTTACCCCTGTACCCAAATCCGGAAACCGTTCAGACCCCTCAAACTATCGTCCAATCTCACTAACATGCATCGCTTGCAAGCTGCTAGAACACGTAATACACTCACATCGCAACCCATTTGGACCTAAATTCCTTCTTTTTTCGTAACCAGCACGGGTTCCGGCGGAGATTTTTGTGTGAGACGCAGCTGTACGAATTTACTACCGATCTTCATTCCAACTTAGACTACTCCTTTCAAACCGATGTAGTATACCTTGACTTTTCAAAAGCCTTCGATCATGTCACCCATCGCCCTCTGCTAACTAAACTTTCCTCTCTCAGCGTTGACCCGTTCATTATATCCTGGATTAAAAATTTCCTTACTGATATGGTCCAATTTACTGTTGCCGCGAATCACCAATCAACTTACGTCAATGTAATATCCGGTGTTCCGCGAGGACCCGTACTTGGGCCCCTTTTAGTTCTAGTATTTAAATGACATTCCAGACGAAATTTCATCAACCATCCCCTGTTCGTAGACGACTGCGTACGTTACGCCGCATTTCAAGTAGCACTGACCAATATATTCCTCAGAATGGCTTATCTAACATACAGAAATGGTGTTCACGATGGCTCATGCAACTTGATGCAAGGCATGCAAGTTTCGTGCAAGCACAGTAACTTTTCCTTCCAGTATTTCGTAATCTAAATTCTTAACCCAGACTGACTCGTACCGATACCTTGGCGTAGTCATATCAAGCAATCTAACGTGGTCCAATCACATACAACTAACCGCAGTCTCGGCTAAATCACTTGGCTATATCAAACAATCCCTAACCTCCTGTCCCCTCCAAATTCGAAACCTGCCTAATGAAACTTTCACGCGTACTAAACTGACATATGCATCGGCTATTTGGAGCCCTCACCAAAATTGCTTGATCGATTCACTTGAATCAATTCAGAATTGTGCGGCTATATTTATTTCTTCACAGTACAACCCGCGCGCTGAACCTCCCCGCCCTCAAAATCCGCCGTAAACTTTCTCGACTCTGCCGTTTACACGAACTTTTTTTATAATTTCCCTTCACAACGGAATACAGTCCTCCTCGCTCTTGCCCGGTCATCGCGTCGCCGCTTTAACTCGTTAAGTATACAGCGCCTACATGGGTCAACTAACGCTTTTAATCAATCTTTTTTACCTACAGCCATAGAAGATTGGAATAACCTGCACGAAACCATAGTCAACGAACGTGGCCCCTTAGTATTCAAACAGTTAATCGTAAATTATTACAGTTGTTAGTTTCTTTTTTATTGTTGCAGTTCTATCATGTATATATGTATTTGCAAATGTTGCTGACATTTCATTATGAAGTGGCCTCACGTGTATGTCTGTACAATCTACCATCACCCATTGTGGAATTTTTTTTACTTGCCCTCCCCTTATGTAAAACCTGGAAGGGGCTCTTAAGGAAACAATAAATTATGATGACGATGATAGTTATACCTAAAACTGCGCATACGGGCGGGGCGAGGAAGAGAAAAGGCAGGATGGGCGCCCGTCCTGCCACTTTTTTTTTCTTGTCCCGTCCGTATGAGCAGTTTTAAGAATAAGTGTGAGGAACCAACTATCCCAACATGCTTTACTGATGATGATGATGGTGATGATGATCAGTTGTACGTTTATTGGTCAATATCACCGCTAGCAGTTTTTTTTTTTTCAAATACACCTTACCACTTAACAGTTGGACCTCACTGGACAGCATTATCCTAACAAGCGAAACATTCGGTTGGCGCAAGTTTAAGTGCGCACAGACTTTCGTAAAAGTAAGTAAACAAATGAGTAAAAACACTTCCCGAAAACATGTAGCGCAAAAACATTCTGTTGGTTATAGTACTTCACCAATTTACAATTGTTTCCACTGTAATTATTCCGAATTAATTTAGAGAAATTTTGTATTTCATATATATTAGGCATACTACGTGAGCACTCGTACAACGTACCTGACCCCCAGACTATACCCGAAACCATGCGAAACTCCCAAATGAGATGTCTATACTGCATTGCCCCTGAGCAGCAAAGGTACTTCTTGTATAGCCTGGATGATTAGCCTGAATACATAAGCGCACACAAATAGAATTCAAATATTGCATTTAGAATAATAAAAAAAATTATTCAGAAACTCAGAAAATTGTCTACTAATGCGTAGCATTCTTATGCCGGTTGTCTCGAGTGTTCTTTACAGCAGTTTTTAAAGTTCTTTACAGCACATTTTTTTGGTTTTTCAAAATCCTGCCCGACCAACAATTATCTCCATTTACGCTATTATAACAATTAATGTGGAACTTCTGCGAAATCTGCCTTATTGTGGAAATGCATGGCGTTACACAATTCGCCATTTTTCGTAATTTTTTTTTTGTATTTTCCCTAATTGTTCAGTTTTTCAAAATTTCGTTCGACCAACTGTCTCCATTTAAGCTATTATAACGATTACAGGAGGAACTATCGCTGAATCTGCATTATTGTGGAAATGCAGGGCGTTACACGGTTCGTCGTTTTCCGTCATTTTTATTATTTATTTTTTATTTTTCCAAAACTTCGTGCGACCAGTTAACTTTATTTACGCTATTATAACGATTACCGGTGGCGCGCCCGCAATACCTGCATTTTTGTGAAAATGCAGGGCGTTGCACGGTCCTGGCTGTGGGGGTACTCGGCGAAGGATGCTCCGCCTTAATAAATTGCCTCGGTTACAAATTTCGACGTAGAGCACTGATTTACGGCATTGAACCGGAATCAATCGTCCAGCAATTCATTCTTTTATTTTCATAAAGAAAAACAGTTCTTTGGGACGAAATACCGCCGTCGGGAGTAGGGCGCCAGCGCGCCATTGCAGCCAGACCAGCAGCGCGCTTGGCTGACGGTCTTAGTAGTATATCAATCATGCGCATTCATCGTCCCTTCAAAATGACGTCGTCCAAGCCATCTATTCTTCACTGAATAGTATCCAGTTATTATTCAGTACTTGTAGATGTTGCCTCTTTTCAATTTCCTTGTTTATGCGTAAAACCGGCCGAATGGAGCCTCCAAATTTGATTACTGAAGCTTTTCTGCTTCTCATGATCACAGGATTTTGGTAATGCAGATTTCGGCGTTAGAGAAGCAATAGCCCTTTTTACTGGTTTAACTCACCTCCTTATATGGAGACCACCGCTCGATGGCCATGCGAGCTCCAATGTACCCACATTTCTTTTATGAGTCAAGAAGAATATTTACACGATAGGTGCCGATGATCATCTTGTGTGAACGTCGAAAAACAAGGCGATAAATAAGGCTTTTGCAATAATGAAAAGAGCCCAACGAAATCGTCTTGAAGACAGCTGTTCAAGCTCGGAAGATATGCTTTTGCCGCATTTCTGCCTATCACGAGAAAAATACCCCGAAGAGGTGGCGCGCCAATGTGAGGAGCTCTGGTCATGTGACCCACCGACGTCATGGTTCGCGCCCCCTAGCCCTGTTTGCAGTGCTTTGCCAAGGGCCTGTGTTCACCTTCTCGCTTCCTTGAATTCCGTGTCAAATGTGTCGGCCAGAGTGAACTTCATAACATACGTTGCGTACCGGGAACCCAAGGGTGCCTATTTGCGAGAACGCACTTAGTGTTTTCGCAAAAAACGGTGCGAACGTTGCTACTAATGGAAAGCGACGGCGACGTGCGGATGCGCGGTGGAGATGTTGGGGTGTTAATGGTGGCTGTGAAGTGGGTGGACGTAAGCAGCCCCGCCACAATAGTGCCAACGTCAGCGGTACCACAAAAGCAGTTCTGCTAACGTGTTCGCGAAGAAGTGTTTGGCAATCAAGAGGAATGACTTCCAAACATTACCCAGTGTCTACTCGCATGGCGTCGTGTGACCATGGCGAAATTTTTAGTTGGAACAACCCGCATCCGCTATTATCCTCCTCCACACAATGATATTTATCTGTACAGACAATCGCGGGACTTTTGTATTTATGCGTACGTGGTGACGCTGAGAAGTTACAGGGCAACGGACACCACCTCAAATTTATGTACAGAACCGCCAGCGATCGCGAAGTGCTCTTCGGCGGGCTTTCATAAAGTCTTGCGAAGAAATTCAACAATGATGTTTGCTAATGCTTCTGTAGACGGACAACTCCTTCCCACCGATATTATGTACGTCTTCAACGTTATTTTCAACGTTGTTTCCGGGGTTGGCTCCACCCACCAACAAAGAAACAATTCTGGACATCTTACCTCAGTCACCGTAGAACGCCGTCGAATGCACTCCCCGACCTGATGAAAACGGAGAGGATAAAGTAAGTGACATTTATATTGTAAAGAAGAAAGCACTGCGCGAACCTGTGGTGAAGTATACTGTTTTTGGCATGCCCTGTACGTATCAAACAGAATTACTTTATAAAATCCTTTTCGAGCACCATTTGCTCGCCGGACGGGTGCATTTGGCGAACGGATCTTGAAATCACGTTAACCTTACTTCCCTCGCACGTGGTAAAGCAGTGTAACGACATTGACCACTCAAATATTAGATTAATTTTTCATAATGTCTCCCAAAAACGTATCAAACTGGTGCCTCGGCATCGTATCACAGCCGTCAACCATGCACGTTACTACTTGTTATTCGGTCCCGTATATCGCAAGAAGCGGACCACGCGTGCACGATGAGCAGGAGGCAGTCGATCGCCTGTTAATTATCGCCCTTCGGCCTCAAAGCGCATGCCGTGATGATGTCTTTGTTCAAAACCGATTCCTTGACTGTCTTGAAGTTGAATAAAATTTATGCGTCAAACCGGCTATTTTTGTTCAAGGCGACAAAGGAAGGCTGGGCCAGTTGGGCCTCAAAACCTAAAAAAAATTCTGCAGATGATGATGATGATGAATAAATCTTTATTTGTAAAGCTGGTGCAGATGTTAGGGCACCCGCCCGGTGGGGGGAAGCACAAATTTAGAGAATTGTCTAACAATGCCTACCATTCTTATTCCGCTGATTTTGAGTGTGAGTTCTTTGCAGATATTTTTTTTTTTAATCCTGTCCGACCAATTATCTCCATTTACGCTATTATAACGATACAGTGGAACTTTTGCAAAATCTGCATTTTTGTGGAAATGCAGGACGTTACACGGTTCGCCAGTGTTAGTATTTTTGTATTTTTTTATTCGTAAGTTTTTGAGAATTTAGTCCAGCCAATTGTCCCCATTTACGCTATTACAACGATTACAGGTCGGACTTTCACGAAGTCAGCATTATTGCGGAAACGCAGGGCGTTATACAGTTCGCCTTTTTCCGTAATTTTTTTATATCTTTCTTATTTTTTAGTTTTTCGAAATTTCGTTCCACCAATCATCTCCATTTACGCTATTATAACGATTGCAGGTGAAACTTTTGCGAAATCTTCATTATACTGGAGATGCCATGTTTTATACCCTTCGCCATTTCTCGTAATTTTTTTATTTCTTATTTTTTAGCTTTTCAAAATTTTGATCGACCAATTATCTTAATTTAGGTTATACTGAAACTTTCCCGAAATCTGCATTATTGTGAAAATGCAGGGCGTTACACGGTTCGCCATTTTTCGTAATATCTTTTAATTTATTTTTATTTTTAGTTTTTCAAAACTTCGTGCGACTAATTACCTTACGCTGTTATAACGATTACAGGTGGAACTTCCGCGATATCTGAATTTTGTGGAAATGCAGGGTGTGTTACACGGTCCTGGCTGGAGCGGGGGGCGGGGGGTTTCGGCAACGAAGGCTACGCTTTAAAAATATGCTGCAGTGGTCCCAGGGGCGACGCTCAATGAGTCGTTTTGCTAGAGCACACGTCCTGTCCGCCAAGGGTTATGTTGTTGACTTGTTCCTTTTTCTCTTGTAGCTTGTTATTGACATTGTACTAGAGTTTTGTAATGGGGACTAAATAAATTCCTTCCCATAATTTTATTTCCAATTCCGATTGTATCATGAGTGTAGGCGCTTGCGACATCATTTCGACTGTCACGTAAATAGCACGATTTCTCGTCCGTAACCAAATCAATATTTCTCTGCATTTTTAGATGTAAGATTTTTATAGAGGATAAAAACTGTTGTTTGAAATAAATGGTGTTTGAATAAAGATTTAGTTGAAAAGCTAGGGCGAACCTACCTAAAAAACTATTAAGATGCCGAAAGAAAATACTCTTTGTTTTCTAGAACCCAAAAATGCTAAAAGGCGTAAGTTTGGCGGGCAAGAACTCCGAGTAGCAAAAATACAATGAAAATCGAGAAAGACATGTTCTAAGGCTTTAAAAAATTCCCTCCATCTCCCCGCGAGGGAACCCTGGTGTGATGCGGCGCATCTGGGGGTTCAATTGGCGTTTCCATCGGGTTGATTCTCTACATCGCGTGAAACGTATTGTGAACGCGTAGGATGCCTTCCACCACATACGGATGTTCTCATACACGAGACGATGGAGGCAATCTTACATTTTCATGCACATGCATACGCGAAATGAGAGAGTACGCGTGTTTTAGCGGCCACCACCCAGCGCGATACCCGCTTTATATTCACAGCGCTCGAAGGAGAGGAGACCGCGGAGGAGAGTCGCGCATGCGCGCACATGCGCACCGGAGCAGCTATTAACGCAGCGTTAACGCAGCGAATCGCGCGCCAACCAAGCGCGCCAGCTGTCGTTATGCTAATGCGCCGGAGTGAGAGTGTTGCACACAGCTGTGGGAGAGGCGAACGGAGGAGGGCTGCGGACGGACGCCGCCGCCGCCGACGACGACGCAGGAGGAACATGCCTCAGAGCAAGAGATGCGCCGAATCTAAAAAATCAACGTCATCGTCGTCGTTGCCGCTGCCACTGATTGTCAAGCCGCTCCTGAGTTCAAACATTTGGGGGGTCTCTGCATAAACGAATACTTTTTTCTTAGTGCGTTGTGGATATCACCAGTACATTACAAAATGGATTATCGTAAAATGTAGTAGCGAAAGCACAACCTGCGACTATTTTGAATTTTGTTCAGTTGCTACGAAGCTGCAGCAAGCCAGAAAAGAAAAAAAGGGTGGCCTTTTCCTTGAATCATTACTATTTCCTCTCCCCTTTTCCCAATCCCGCCCCTTCGTAGCGGGCGGTACATTGAGACTATTCGGAAGAGCTGTCTCTTCTGCGCTCTTTGCCCTCAGCACTCTTTGCGGTCAGTTGCGTAGTTCGGAACTACGCCAAAGGACGCATCTGCAAAGAAGCTTTGCAGGTGCTACGCAATGCACGTCTAGAAGGCCCAAGAACGGTTCGAGTGAAGTGGATCCCGGCGCATGCGGGCAAGGACGTGTCGAGTAAGAACGCAAACCACAACGAGACGGCACACGCGGAGGCGCGAGCACTAGCTCACCAACCGCGCCCCCGCAACTGACCGTCCAACGTGGTTTGGTGCTAAGGACCGAATGACCGACTATGGCGAAATCCCCAAAGCCTACCGCCTGGCTCGGAGGACCTTCCCACCTCCGGACCCGGGTTGAGCAGGGCGGAGGCAGTGCTACTAGGGCAGCTTCAAACCGGGTCCCTACCCACCCCGGCTCTGATGCACCGAATGTATCCGGAAGCAGACCCTACTGCTAAGTGCCAGCTCTGCTGCAGGGAGACTGCAGACCAGAAACACATCTTATGGAACTGTGTCACGAGCCCAATGGAAGCGAGGTCAAGAACCATCCCGCCACGGCTTGCAGAAGCCGCAAGGAGCTACACCTACGAAAATCAACACTGGGCCGTCCAGCAGGTCCTGCGGGCGCTCGCAAGGCATGAGACTCGCGAGTCGGCAACGGCGAGCTCACGTCTCGGATGAGTAGCCACCAGGACGACGCCGAGGCCCGCGTCGCGGCGCGTAAAAACGTCGTTCTGCCGGCTTAAATAAAGTTTAATCAATCCAATCGGCCTTGAGCCATTAAAATTCGTGCATAGTCATCATCATCGTCGATCATCATCATAATTCGGTAGAATATTTAAAATACCGCGAATATCAGTTGTGAGCCTCAAGCTCAAAATGCGCTGAAAAGGTGGCGGGGGTTCAACCACTGAAAGCGCGGCATGGTTAAGCATTGACAACAATCTTAAACGGCTTCCTCCACCTGCGAGTTGAAAAAAGCCCTGGACTTTTAAATGTAAAGAATCGAAACAAACATCTGACGATTTCGTAGGTCTAGCCATCGACCGAGAAGGTTGTTACTTTTGGCGAATCTAGTTTCCTTCACACAACACTTTCCTTTGGAGCTGTATTGGAAGGTAAAGGGCTTCATAAGAGGCGAAAACTAAGAGCTGTGAGAGGCCCGTGTCGATATCAGAAAAGGAGATTAAAAATCCCTGGCCATCTCCACTAAAGTGAAACATTGGGAGGGGCGAAGCATGCAATGTATAAGTGTATTCTTGGTACCTTGGCGTTTTTTGTTTATTTTTTTCAATGGAGATGAAACCAGTGGAGGGTACAGGTATACAGCTTTGCTATAAAAGACTCTCGTCTTTCACCAGTCTTCTCATTTGGGCTCAATAAAGTATTTTCTCTCTCTCTCTCCTCTCTCTCTCTCTCTCTCTCTCTCTCTCTCTTGTCTTTGAAGCACGAAGCTCTGTAGCTCGAGGCGTAAACGAGTGTCACGGTGATTTGTTTTTATGACGTCTAACGTTCTAGCGCGAGGCATAAACGAGTTTCCCAGTGTTTTACTGCCGTGACTACATGAGACAACGATTAAGACGACGACCACAGACGCCAACAGCCCCAGCCCCTAAAGGGCTTTGCTCCTAAAAGTGTTCTCTCCAGCTCCATTTAGCTTTTCCGTGTGATCCCCATGCGCAAAAACTATATACGACGACTGGTTCAACGATCCCATGGCTACCACTGGACTGTCAGCGTCATTTCAAGACCGTTAAGGCCAGAGTAGGAACTCTTACTGTTAGGAACTCTTGACCCGACTAGCTAAAGTTGGTGTCCCGTGTCGCAAAGGTGCGGCCGCGTTGTGGCCACGCAGAATTTATCGTGTCACGATTGGGACTAACTACCTGGGCGTGCGCTTAGCTTCAAAACGTCCGAGTCTGGCGAGAAGTCAAAAGCTCACAAATCCGAAAGGTGTGATGTTGGCGGATGCCGCTCGTACAGGAGAATCGGCCGAACTGACAGCCAATTGAAATGCCTTGTCCGAAATGAAATATGAAGAGTCACTTCATGTACGTCAGTGAGACATGCACAGGACACGGGGGGGATGTTTAAACAAATGTTACAAATAAAGCCCAAGCAATGACCATATTTTATTCATTTTTACATTTTGTTATATACAATTATCAGCATTAATTCTAACTTCGGTTCCGTATAAACAAAAAGTTGTTTACAACTTTCATCTCAAATCTAGAGAGAGCACGTCAGATATTGTGTGCACTAGATAGACACCTTTTGGCGACGATGATATCCTTAAATAGCTTTTAAGCTAGCCGTCATACGTGTGCTTCTTGCCGCCTCGCGCGCGTTTTAAAATAAAGCAGAATTCTAGTGGGACGCCAGCTATCGAGAATCCGTGACAAACGATAAACAAGCTATGATTGTCGAGGAATGTCAAACATGGCAACAGCTTAATAAAGGGTATTGGTGGTTCTAATACTTGTTGGGTTACTTCTTTTGAATATTAACGAAGAAACACACCCGTTGAACTATTCCATACAAATGGAATGCCAAAACTTGTTCAGGGAAAAAAATATTGTGGTCAATGTTTTGGGGGCCCGTAAAGGTTTCGCCCTGCCCGGGTATTTTATATCGAGTTTTTTGTTTCCACCCATTCATTTTCGCCAACAAAGCAGAGTCCTTGAACTTATTTCGTCGCGTGTAACAACTGTGCAGTTGCGAATTATATAATAGGAAAGCTTTCAGTGGCGCAGGGAAGAGAAGATGAGAGAGAGAGAGAGAGAGAGAGAGAGAGAGAGAGAGACAGACAGACAGACAGACAGACAGACAGATTTAATGAATGGAAGAAAAACACAGAGAGGTCGGCCGGAATGTACAGCCGACCTGCTACTCTGTGTGGGGCTGGGGTAAGGGGAAGGAAGGAAGGAAGGAAGGAAGGAAGGAAGGAAGGAAGGAAACTTTATTTTCCTAAGCCCCCTTAGTCCAGGGCGCCGTCTTTGGAAGCTGTGGCCGTGGCTTCCTCCGCTCTGGACGTCAGCAGGAGCTGTGTCGCAGCGCTGGGGTCAGCCAGACTTGCCTTCATCATCATCATCATCATCATCATTATCATCCAGCCTATCTACGCCCACTGCAGGGCAAAGGCCTCTCCCATTATTCTCCAATTACCTCGGTCCTGTGCCAACTGTGACCAATTTATCCCCGCAAACTTCTTGATCTCATCTGCCCATCTAACTTTCTGCCGCCCCCTGCAACGCTTGCCTTCTCTAGGGATCCACTCTGTTACCCTTAATGACCAGCGGTTATCTTGCCTTCGCATTACATGGTCCATTTCTTCTTCTTAATTTCTACTAATATGTCTTTAACACCAGTTTGCTCTCTGACCCACTCCGCTCTCTTCTTGTCCCTTAATGTTACACCTATCATTTTCCGCTCCATTGCCCGCTGAGTCGTTCTCAATTTAAGTTGAACCCTCTTAGTGAGCCTCCAAGTTTCTGCCCCGTAGGTGAGTACCGGTAAGATGCAGCTGTCATACACTTTCTTCTTCAGCGACAATGGTAGGCTGCTATTCATTATCTGAGAATGTCTGCCATATGCACCCCACCCCATTCTGATCCTTCTAATTATCTCTGCCTCATGGTTGGGATCTGGGGTCACAACTTGGCCTAAGTAGATATATTCGCTTACCACTTCCACTGCCTCGCCACCTATCTCAAACTGCTGTGCTGTCCCGAGGTTATTGATCATTACTTTAGTTTTCTGCATATTAATTTTCAGGCCCACGGTTCTACTGTGTTCGCCCAGTGCGGAAAGCATGCTTTGCAATTCGTCCCCCGAGTTACTTACAGGATGCCTTACAGGATGCCAGAGTTGGATTTGGGATGCGAGTCAACTTTGGATGTCGATCACAGGCCCATATTGTGTGCAATATCGTTTGGAGTAACCTCCGCAGAACGAGCGAGTAGGGGTGCCAAGTAGTGAAAGCGATGAATGAGATATTCAGTGGGTAATGTGTTAGTCTGTACCTGTCGGAGGAGGACGGACTGCCGCCTTGTGAGTGTACGATGTGGGGAGGAAAAGAGCCCAGATAGAGAGGGTGGTAGGTGTGATGATGGAGATTTTTTTTTAATTGCGACAGTATGCCCTTTGGCATAAGTTCCTACAGGTACAAGTTTGCACCCGTTTCCCGGATGAAGTCCAGAAGACAGCGGTGGTGGGGCCCCCACAGCCATCGCTGAAGATCGGGGGGTCTCCCCGGATGCAGGCCTGTGCCGCGAAGGTGCCGGGATCTCGCTGCACTCAGTGAAGGGCACGTCCATAGCAGGTGGTTGGTGTCGGCTTCTTCGGCAGGAGCCGTACAGAAGTGGCAGGTCGTGGAAAACGGGGCATGGTATCGCGGTGGCCACGCCCGGGTTACCGCAGGAGAGAGGGTCACCCCAACTCGTAGTCTACGCAGCAGGACCTCCTCCCAGCGAGCGAGCCCACTGGGAAGGTCTGTTCCACACGGTGGGATGAGAGCACGTGTGGCGCGACGCAGATCTTCCTTTAGTTGGACAAGTTGGTCATGTGGGTCAGTTGTCAGCAAGGGGCAGGGGCCGTGGAACCGACGTAACGTGACAGAAACTATCCGCCGCAATATGAGCGGTGATAGTATTACGCCGTATCCACGACAGTCGGAGAGGGCAGGGCCACGTGTCCAGCAGGTCATGAATGTCTCTTGAGACAGACGAGTTGGAGGCTACACGTCGCAAATCCCGTATGGCCGCCGTTGAGTCCGTGTAAATGTGTGCCGTAAAACTTCCAGGAGCTTCAAGAAGTGCTGGTAGGAGAGCTTGCAGTCCGTCCCGGATGGCTGTAAGCTCCGCCAGCATAGAAGGCCAGGTGCGGAGTGTTTCATATGCACAGTTTTGGTTTGCTTCTGGATGAGAGGGGCATACGATCGCTGTAGTTAAAACGCCGTCTTGGGCCCCAGCATCCACAAATGCCTCTACAACCTGGGGCAGGTTCGCAGTCGCTAGTAATGGCACACCCGCGGATTGCTCGACTGCGTTTCCCATCGACAGACTGTGGAGTCGAATGAGAGGATGATGGACATGGAGGTGATAGTATAAGTATAAGGGACTTCATGCTGCCATATAATGATTACGGGCGAAGTACGCCTACGTTTTCAACTTAGACAGTGGACTTTCTACGTTTCAGTAAAAATTAGAACTACGCCATTCTATAAGCCTTCGTATAGATAAATCATGGCATAATTTGTTTTCTGATACAGTCATTATTACGCATGCTTAAAGGCGATCTTTACATGTTATTTCGCAAAAAAAAAACGTAGAAAACCAAGGTGATGTTTTGGCGATGGCGCGTAAGATGTATTCGCCGCTGTGTGTTCTCTGTACAGGAACACCAGTTTCACTTATGTTGCGGCCGGCGACGTACCTGACGAGCTACCGCGTTTCGCAGACGCAGGGCCTCTGTGTCCTGGAACTTCTTTCCGCCGTGTCCTGCATGAGCTGGGGACCGACAGGATACGCTCATTTCCCCCTTCTCGTCCTGCAGGAGGTAGAAGACGGCACGTTTAATTGGAAAGGATGTTACACAGACTGGCCAAGTATCATTGTGATCATCATTATCTACAACCTATTTCTGTCAACTGCAGGACTGAGTCCTCTCCCGGACACTTCCATGCCTCCAAGTCTAGAATTTTCGTACCAAGCAAGACTCTCAAGAAAAAAATTTAGCCGTCATTGTAACCACCACAAACCTCACCGATAAAGGCAGCAAATTGCAGCAGTTCCGTTCTGCATCCAGGTGAATTACAAAAGAAGCTTTTTTTCTTCAACATAGAAACGGAGCTTCCAGCGCCCAAGTTAGTTGGCCTTAGGAGCCCACCCTGCATCAAGTAGAAGTATCTCAGTGTCAAGTTTTCGTCGCTCTCACCAGGAAAGAAGGCGCCCGAAATTTCTTTTTTCTACGTCTACAAACGTTCTGCTTAGTGGACAATCACCTTTTGTGACGTGTAATTCGTATTCAGGCACAGTATTTTGCCTACAAAATATATCACTGCTGCATCCTATGGTTCCTCCGAAACACGTAACCTGCTTGTTTGTTTGGGGTCGCTTTTTTCTTCTACCGTGCTTCTGTAAACTGAACCGTGCTTGCTATTCCCTCCCCCCTCTCTCCCCCTTAACCCTCCGAAGGTATGTTGATCGACGTCTCCCGTCCTTGGTACGAATCGCCCGGCCTGTCCTTATTGCTGAAAAAGCGGGGAAATTTCCCATTCAAGCTACCCGCCAGTTCAATAGCATTTCGTCTTCATTCAGCCCGTTCATACGGATTAGCAAAACCTGCAGCGCCCAGCTGTACTGAGAAATAAACGCACGTAAAAGCGATGAATGGCAGTCACAAGGCAGTTTCCTCTTTGCTTTCGCATTGTAGCGGTGTAGTTTGACCGAACGCAAATCTTGGTCCGAACTGTATAAGCTAAAAAAACATACTGGCTCGCGGTTTTCGCCTGGTTATGTGATGCGAAAACAGGCCAGCGAAAGTGAAAGACTATAAGACGCAGCTGCAGCGTGGCCCCAGTCACCCCTGAAGAAGAAGCCGAGCCGGCTTCGAAACGTTGGGTTTTGTCTATGTATTGGTTCGAGCATAATTAAATCTCAGTTCATTAACTTCCCAACCAGACAGAAGTCTGTCAAAATGTTCCCCTTCAAATAACTCATTCAGCCTCAACTCCATTCCTGGTATAAAAAGATGAACTCTGATTGATTGATTGATTGATTGATTGATTGATTGATTGATTGATTGATTGATTGATTGATTGATTGATTGATTGATTGATTGATTGATTGATTGATTGATTGATTGATTGATTGATTGATTGATTGTAGGGTTTAATGCGCCGATGCAACGCAGGCGATGAGCGCGCCGTAGTGGAAGGCTCAGGATTAATTTTGACGACATGGTGATCTCCAACGTGCGCCGAAATCTCGAACACAGGGGCGTTTTTGCGTTTCGCCTCCATCAGAAAACCGGCCGCCACGGCCGGGAATCGAACCTGCGTCCTCGTGCTCAGCAGCATAACGCCTTACCCACTGAGTAAAATGCTGAACTCAATTGCCCATCTACTTATCCCTCGATTGTCCCCCTTCCGACGCCATTCGGTTTCACTGGACATGCGGAGTGATTCCAGTGAGCTGCAAATTAGGAGCTGCAACCCCGACATCTATCGCATATGCGCTGCCCGTGCGCATGACAGTGAAACGATCCAGCTGTAGTAAAACAAACAATCCAGTACAATACGTAGTCTACGAAGTCGGACTTTACACAGAGGCCAGACTAGTGGGAACGCCAAATGTTTTCGCACGTTTACCTTGGAGTCCCTTAAATTATGTGTGACCCCTCAGCCAAGCCTATCGAGCATTTTTGGGGCTTTGCTTACGTAAAGAGCAAAATGGGCGGGTTATGCAGCATTATAACGGGACGAAACACCACTAAAAGTAGCGCGTGTACCCAAATAACGCAAACACAGCGCTGGCTAACAGTTGAGTTAGTGCCTTCAGTGCAGTCCTGATGGGCAATAGAAAGTGAATGCTGACATTTCGATTCACAGCATTGTGTATTTCAATGTTATCATTCCTTTCCCGCGGTTCCCTGCGCGTGCCAAGAAGACACAAATGTTTTTTATAGATACTTTAAACGGTCTACTTGACAGCGTGGATTGTTCATTTTTAGAGCTAAAAAAGGGCTCACCTTCTTCACGTCGGGGTAAAGTCTTCTCGCGTGGCAGGCAAGAATCTGAAAAGGGTAAGCGAAATTTCGTAAGATGAAGGTTGCACATGTGGAATCAAAGTAGGTGCAAGTAACATTGCAAACTACATAGCTTTCAGTGGGTAAACAACTCAACCTTCCTCCGAAGCGCACTACAAAAGTTAAGAGTCTGAAAACATGAATACGAACTAAGCGGGGCGGGCTTGCAGTGACCTCGAAACAAAATTTCGCCTTAGAAAAGGGGAAACCGGATGTATGCTAATAGGGTGTTTCTGGAACGCTCACTCAACAGCCTGTTTCGATTTCCGTTGTGGTTGTTTGTGGTTTCGGGTTTACTTAAAGTCATAATGGAAATTTTTCCAGTAGCAATCTGCGCATGTGCGGACAGCCGCTCCGTCTTCCGTGGCAGTCGACTCGGGCAAAATTAACAAACGGGTGCCCCTCAGCTTGCTTCTTGAGGAGCGGCTATGCTTTCTAGCGCTGCACGTTTTTATTTTCTCTTTTTCCACAGTGAGTTCTTACGTGCACACAAAATAGGCTTTCAAAGGAAAAGGGCAAGGACGTTTGAGGCTGACCATGCTTCGAGGGAGAAGCGAAAACCAGAAAAAAGTAAAGAAAAAGGAACGTTTTGACCTCTGCAGATTACACACGGGAACGTGCACCTGCTACCAGGACATTCACGCGAAAGGTTCGGGCGACAGGTGGGTGCGGGAGGAACTACAGGACCAGGATATTTTGTGCACGAGTTGTCCGAAAGCCGGACTTTTTGAGGGGCATGCCTTACTTCATTTTAGTTTGCCGTGGCGGCCGCTACGAGGACCAGTGCTGCAAAAAGGTCCATTCATCGCAACAAAATAATACCATCAATTAAGGATTGATTGTAGGCTTTAACGCACCGACGCAACGCAGGCGATGAGGCGCGCCGTAGTGGAGGGCTCCGGATTAACTTTGACCAGCTGGGAATCTTTAACGTGCGCCGAAATCTCGTACACACGGGCGTTTTTGCTTTTCGCCTCCATCAGAAAAGCGACCGCCGCGGCCGGGAATCGAACCCGCGACTTCGTGTTTAGCAGCGCAACATCAATTAAGGAGTCGAAAGATCTGCGCTCATACTTCGTATTACAAAACAGTGTACTCATTGGAATTTTTTTTTTACGAAATCAAGAGAAGAACCGAATAAAACGTAATTAAATGCAAACAGATGCTTTTCTGCAAAATCTCAACTAAATCGTTTTTCCGCAGTCAACCTAAATTGCATCCTTTTTCCTTCTAAGAACAACATCTGTATACAACAATTCTCGCAAAACTGCAGTATAATCTCCCCTACTCGTTTGCTCGGTAGGAGTGCATAACATGTTAATCCAAGTTTCTTTCCGGTATAGCCATGTTGTCATTTGTCATACAGGATACTGGGACCGGATGATTGAGACTCTCAACCATACAGCGCAAGGGGCCTATTGTTTTGAATACGAAGCTTATCTGCCGGCGATCAAGAACTTGCTCGGGGCTTACTAAATAAGCCCAGCCCTGTTATCAATGAGCTGCTTTCTTCAAGATGTTTTATTTTGCATCACAAAAACAGCTGGTACATATATTCTGATTTAATTTGCGTGTTGTATACTCGGTCTGTTTCACTATTTCTTTGGTTTTGAATGAGCAGAAGAAATCGATCCATGAAACGTCGCATTGGGCGTGTTGGCAGACACTCCCGGTCGATCCACTAATTTTTTTCATGCTGTGACCCGGACCCTATACCAATGAAAGAAGATTATTATCCCGTTTGCAGTTGGAGTACCACCTCGGTACTTCGGTTTCAATCAACAGGCTCACACCTGAGCTCGCGCCTCCCTTCCCCGAGCCGACAGCCCCCAAACAGTTTTTTCTGCCCCCGACTATTTCTTCTGAGAAGATGCCTTCGGATAGCACCTTCTGAAATTAAACTGTTAGGCTACAACACGTACGTGAGATCTGTTGTTGCATATGCGAACATTGTTTGGATCCCCTACACAAAAAAAAAAACATATTGCGAAGGTAGAAGGCGTCCAAAGAAAAGCCGTCCGATTCATTTATGACAAGTTTAGGCAAACGGACTCACCTACCGAAATGCTTGAAGAAGCGGGCATGCTAACGCTGCAAAAACGAGCAAGACTAGCACGCCTACGATTCATGTACCAGCTACGCCATAAGCATATCAACATCGATGCCTCCAGATACATTACAGTGAAACAATCACGACCCACGCGTAAGCAGCACTCTGAAATACTGCATGAATACGAATTCCGGACGGAATGTTTCAAACACTCATTCTTCCCAGCCACCATAAGGGAATGAAACAGCTTAGCAGCCATGATTACTAGCAGCAATTCTTTAAATATTTTTTCACCTCTTGTTGAAGCATATTTGCGTTTGGAATCCTAACATTGCGCTATTGTACTCATCTTTGCAAAATCGATTGTTTTTAGACTGTGTTATTTTGACTCTTTCGCACTGTAATCATTTGGATGTAGTACAATTATTTTTAGAACTTGGTTGTTAGAACTTGGTTAGAACTTGTTTGAGTTTGGTTTTTAGAAATTGTGAGAACTTGATAGCATCAATGTAACGCGTATCCTAAAGGATGTATAACTTACAGATGTTTTTATTGTGTGCTTTTATTGTGTGTTTCCCGATGTCCTTCCTGCGAAAACCCCGACAAGGGATTGGCAGTATTTTTAAATAAATAAAATAAATAATATTCCCAAATTCTAAGCTACTACAAAGCAACTCGAATTAAATTCTCACCTCCTACCCAAGTTTCAAAGACAGGGTCAAACAGCACTCCCATCAATTCAAACGAACACCTTCTCCCACTTTTCCCGACTACACAAACTTCACCCAATCCAATACCACAAGCTGCGCCACAAGTGCAACCAACTAGCCACAATCTACAAGTCCGCAGCAGGGTGCGACTGAATTCACGAACCCCCTCTAAGAGAGGAGTAGGGGAGTGAGGCACTGCTTCGTGCGTACTACCACGAGCAGTGCCGAGCAATCGCCAGAGCAGCCACCGGCGCCCCGGAAAATGGAGCCACGGACTAAGGGCACCCACTATGTCGCAGCACTCAACTAACACAATAAAGTTCGTTCTCTCTCTCTCTCTCTCTTTCTTTCTCTGGCTCTGCACACGAAAGCTGCAAGCATGACCACAAATAAAATTTATCGCGATGTAACAAAGCTACACCTTCCATGTAATGGTAACAAATTTAACGAGGAGGTGAGGGGTGACCAGAAAATTTAAAAAAAAACAAAGCCCGCAGACAGCAGCCACCTTTTCGATGGTTGCGTTGTGCATGTACTTCTCGTACTCAGCCAGCAGCTGAACCTTCATGGCGTCGCTGGTCGAGTTGTCGTACACGAGCTGGGCACAGGCCTGCACCACGTGGAAGTTCTGAAGCTCCCACTGCAAACGAATGTGTGGGCAGGTGAAGGCGGCTTTTAAGAGTGGAACTAGATAATTTTGCTTTCACACGAAATCATTAATCAGTGGCACAGTGTGAGGCCTAAGCACCGTTGCCACAAACTCGAAGAAAGCTTACGACGAACTCAGAGAACCAATCCTGTACCAACAAGCGATTGCGCAAATACCCTCCGAAACAAGAGAAAAAGCCCCAAAACTTATCGCTTCGTGTATTGCTCAGTCCTGCTGCTGCTGATTGAGCCACTTATAGCCTCTCCCGCCTTCATTTGAAGTAATGTGGACTTAACTTTGGCATTTCTCAAAAATCTGAACGGAGCACTTCAGTACCCAACATGAATTTGAACAACTAGCGTCGCCTACTGCTAGACGTTGTCCACTAAAGCGTGTTCCACTCCTCGCTGTTCAGAGTGTGTGGAAGACGGTAGAACGCTTCACTGAGCCCACAACATTTCTTGCTTGCGATGATAGTTCTTCCGTTTATATTTTTTGTCTACTACTCGTAATGGCAGGGGCCATGAAGACAAAATAAGTTGAGTTCATTACTAAGACTGCTTTCTCCTGATAAAATTGACACCAAGTTTTATCGGAAACTTCCATCTGCTACAAAAATATTACTGAACACATGTGAAACAGTGGTCACTCCCCTGCCACTTTCCGGCAACTTTTCTATGACGTCACAGAATCTTGTTTGTTCAATTCAGTGGCCGCCGACCGAAACCATGGCCATGAAACATGACTATACGATTGAAAGGGGTCTTCTGATCCGCTTGATCGTGACACTTGGATGCTAGCGCACAGTTAACATACTGATAATTATGTTTTTTTAGTGCTGGGCCATGATGCGTCACTGATGCCCATTATACGTCACTGAAGCGCGAAATTTCAACATTTTGCAGTACTTCTTGCGTTTGCTGAGTTAAACAACGTCTTTCGCGGTTAAAATATAGCATAATGGGGTACTGAAGGCCAGTTCTTTAAAATAAACAAAGCTGTGTTTTGTCCGCATGGCCCATTTATAAAGACTACCTGCTTAGTCCTTGGCGAACTTGGAACACTTGCCAACTCGTCTCGAGTTGCTATGAGATGTTAGTCTCATGTCATGAAGCGTAGTTTTTGTGAGACCGACAGCCTGACAGGAAGAGGGAAACCAAGCAAGATTGTTGCAGAGGAGGTGCAGATTGTACACTCCGGGTCAGCTCATGAATTCCTTTGGTAGTTGGGACTTCGGTGCACCTACCTTTCTTTTGAATAGGGTTGACTGCGAATGTGGCGCAAGGCTGCTTACCTGGCCTTTTGTTGTCTTGAGGTAGACACAAGTGTGGAGCTGCAAGAACAGGGGAGCCAGTGGTTGTTCGAGGCCATCATTATGGCCCGCTTTGATAACGAGGTAGGCACACTAAAAAAGTTCTTACTATTCAACTATCTCTGGCTCCCGCAAGCATTCTTAAGAGACATGGTCATGACTTCATATGTGTTTAGACAGCAATGCCCATTCGCATGGTACCAGAGGTACCAGACTGCAACAAAATACTGCGGTCCGGCATTTATTATCAGCTCCTTTTGTTTGATTATACGGTCGCAACTCGTTCATTCGGATTTCTGTAGTTCGAATGTATTACGATTTCGTCCGGGAGAGCCCCATAGTGTCAAAAGAGCCCGTATTTATGTATGTATAGGAGATGCCGTTAATCCCTGCGCTAATAAGTTCATGCACGAATATTTTTAACTATTGCCACCGCGCCCGCGGCTCGGCCATGGCACACTGCACTCGGCGAGAGAAACGTACCTCGCGCACGTTTCGCACGACTACGCACGAGACTGCGTCTCCTTCGAAACAGAGAATAACGGATAAAGTAAGTGAAATGGGGTAAAATCAATCTTAAACCCTCATGGCGGACGTTTTTGAGGACGTACACTTGACGGTGTTACGATTCGGCGTGCCGCTACCCTGTGCGCGCGTCCTGTGCGGTGAAGTTTTTGCGTATTGCGGCAAAGCCCACCCTCCTCAAACAAGCTACAAGCCGGAACGTGCCTGCCGCGCAGGCGCTCTTTGGCGATGATTCCCGCCCGTGCCAAGTGCGCAATCCGGAACGAACTGGTTGAAACGGGGTCATGTTGAAACCACTCTACGAAAAAACTAAGCTCAACGAGATCTCTTTTCCGCGCTCTCTCCGACTCAACGTGCGCCGGCTATCACAAGACCGAGAAAGGGTGTTCTTGCGTGTTTGTACTTTGTTTGGAACGTGCGCAAAGCGCTGGCCAGCGGAGGAGCTGTTGACGTTTCTGCGAATGAATTCTGCCCTTTCAGCGCCTCTAGATAGATCGGTTCGGGCTCCCGTAAGCAGTTCCGCCGTGACCGAGTCATGCTGTAAGCCCGCCCGCAAGGGGGTTGTTCCTGTACCGTCGCTATTCGCCTGTAACCATGCAGTAAACCAGTACCGTTTTTATGGCTGAGCTGTTGTTACTGGCTGTAAGTTTGCCGTTGCAGAAAAAAATACTAAGAAAATGCTGAGCGCCCGTGAGCGCGTGCCTCGCGGCGACAGCCGAGTTTTTGGCTGCCGAAGTGGCTTTAGCCAAAAAAATACAAGAGCTTTGGCGTTGTCGTTAAGCACTACCGCACATGTTCAAAAAAACTGCAGCGCTAAATCCAAATATTATAATACACCCTGCTTGGGAGAAGTCACCGCGGCTTCCGCGTTCTCTAAAAGCCATTATGGATAATTGGAGACATGGCTATGACTGTACCAATCCTTCCCGAGGTGACTTGCAGATACCGTCACCGCTGCCTCGAGTCGATGACGAAGAGCGGGTGGAAGTCTACAACGCTGAGCAGGACTATGCATCCACCACTCGCCGCGAAGACGACGACCTCTTCGGTGGATATTAGGACGATTGTTAGCACCGCAACTATGCCAAAAAACAATGATATTAAAACTTAACTATTAATGCGGCAATGTTCACATACAACAGCTTCGCCAATCAATTCCTGCGCGTGAGCAGTGCAAGCTTCCCTGAATTTTTTGCTTTCAGGTCTTTGCCGTCAACACTAAGGCGGCAACTCTGCTGGCCGCTCGTCAGCCACACTACCATGACGGAGGCGACGGAACAGCGGACTACGTCAACGTGGACGCGAGTGCAGGGATGTGGGGTGTGCTGGCAGATGAGGACAGCATTTATGTGGTCAGAAGCGCAGAAGCTGTCGCTGCCAGTACCGTGGAGGAGCAAGAGCACCAGTATGCTTGTTTGCTCAGAATTTATGACCGGGTTAAATGTCGCCTGTCTCTTCAGCAGTCTTAAAGAAGGCGATCGGTAGACCTTCTACTACATTCGCTCCTTAAAGAATAAAAGAACCCTGGCTGTTGCATTCAAGGACAGATGGCAGTCTGTAATCACGCGCTTTTCAAACACCAAATTGTGGACATACACTGCGGGCGAGATTCCGTTCCGGCCATTTTATGTGCGCACACAGCGCCGTCTACCGCCTTCCTTTGCACCACACTCTTTCTATTCTTTTATGCATCTGCTAAAAGAGCTCCGCTGTTCTGCCCCAGTGGCCTAGGGTTAGATACGTGGGTTCGGGAACGAACTCCCCGGACTCCAGCCCCCGCGATGACATTATCTTTTCCAGACCCGTGATTTCAAACACGAAGCTGTTTAGCAAATCGTAATTTTTCGTGTCCGCGATTAAAAATACCAAGATATTGCTGAGCGCGCCCGCGTGAGTACGGGCGTCGCGGCGACCGCCCGGCCATTAACAAAACCAGGAAAATGCCTAGCGCTCGTGTGTGCGTGGCTCGCGACGACCGCCCAGCGTCCTCTGCGCACGTCTGTCAAGCCAAGCATACTCACTTAAGGAGATTGGCCAATATAGGCAAAAAAACATCTAGTGGTCGCCATAATCATGGCAACAGTTGCTCGGAACGAGTAAGGCACGTCATAGCGTATGCCCCGCCAAGGTGATGTCCAGTGGTTATCACTTCCAAGAAGAAATGAAGGAAGCTCGCACTTATAGCAATAATGATGGAGTAAACGCCGTTGCGGTTGCGAACAAGAAGCAAATCGTCTGCAATCGTGGACTTGAACCTTCGGGATGGTCGTGAAGGTTGCGCACAGCTTCGCTACCTTCAAGTCTTACGCGTTAGTGCGAGCTTGCTTCATTTATTTCAAAACCCGTGATTTTCTTTATTGTAAAACGTTTCTTTAGCTCAATTTTTCGCAATCTTTTCTCAAATGAATGTGGTTTAGTATCTCTTAGGTCGGTTGAGAGGTGGGGCGCCGCATGCCATCACGTTTAGTCATCACGCTTCGCTTCCCGCCAGAAGTGTCTGGGCTGTGCATACCACCGAACGGAATATCGCGCCCTGCGACTTCCTAATACCAGTGTCCTATACTATTCTTCATTTTCATTAGCTGGAATGTTAAATTATTGCTCCTGAGATGGTTTCCCATTGCGTATTGAAATTACGAGCTTTTACTCTAATGAAGTGTCGGAGTGGAGATAGAACTTCCTCTTGCTTCGCCAGACCAATAACGAACAACGCGGCAGAAGAGGCTTGTTTGTGTTTCATTTTGGAAAAAGAAAGCGCTGCCGCAAGCGACACATGGGCAAGTTTTAAAAAACATACCTCGCGTGCCCGACGTGCTCTTACTTATCGCTTTTAAATTACGTCCTTGTGTCTTCTTCACAAGCCCTTTATTTTTCATTAAAAAACAGCAAGTTCACCATGTTTATTCTATCAGATGGCCCCTTGCTAATTACAAGTAATCAATGCTGTACACTAAAATACTAAACTATTTTAAGAAGTCTATCGTGAGAAACCTGGAAATGATCTTGCTTTTATACGTACATTAAGAACCCATATATCTGAAGTCCCGCCTAACAAGGCCTCAATAATGGAGGATTTTTTTTTTGCGTGACAAATTAGGATTCTTTAAAATAGCAAGAACAGAAAGTAGACCCGCAAAAAGTGCAGATATTCGGAAGCATTTACACTGACTATGCACTAACTTAATATTTGAACATATGTTCCAAACTCTTTAATGTGATGTTGAACCACAGCGGGAAGGACAAGATGACGGGATGCAGGAAGAGGACACACGAAGACGACGTCATCTTTTATGTGATTTTTCATGTTTGTTGACGGTGTTGAACTTTCTAAATTCCTGGCACTCGGCTACATGTCAGGCGAATCACAACTTTTACTTTGCAGGAAGTACGCCTCAGGGGATCCCTTATTAAAGTGGTCTAATTGCACCATGGGCACAGTTTGTCATCAGCACATTCTTTATTGTAATTAATGACACCTGCCTTCTATCTGTCAGCAATACAGCTATAGGTTTTCTCTGAATTCTTATTTAGCCTCCGTAGGTTTGTTTTCATTCGCGTTTGTACAAACTAAAATGAAAGAACGCACCAGCACTAACTTGAAGGTAACTGTTCCTTTCGTGGCAACATAAGCCAGCGTTCATGTCTTCTGATTTCGGCCCTGTCGATGCTAATTTATTCCCTTTGTGTTTCTCCATGGCTTGATTGAGACGTACTCATTTTCAAAGGCAACTACAATCTTTTAAACGATGCAGTACTGTATAAGTCTTTATTTTCTGCAATACAAGTTATGCCCAATGACTCATATATGTACTGTGTGGAAGCAGAAGCTTTTTTTCCGTGGATGAGACCTAACCTTATCGGAAATGTTCAGGAATGATCCCGCACTGAGGGCGGCTGCGCCTTGTGAGGGTGAAGCACTCTTTCTGTCGGCCTTCTCTCAATGTGTGATTGTAACTTCCTCCAGGCGTGAGACCTTCCCGATGAACCAGACTGACTGGCACCACATCGTTGTTTCTGTTAGAGCTGCGCTACTTCTTCTATTGGCAACTTTCAATAACGCTTCCAAGCGCACATTCGCCGCATAATAAAAGCGCTACTCAAGCTAGTCTAGGGCTCTCTGAGGTGTGATTTCGCGTATTTGTAAGGCGTGGAAGCACAATGCATATAAATAACTACAAATTGTGTATTTTGCAACTTCTCTGCATGCTGTGTAACCAGCCCTTCTCACCTGTACGTAGAGATCCAAGTCGCCACTCTTCAGGGTCAAGTCCAACTTCTCCTGCACCTGTTTCGGTTCGATTCCTGGGAGCAACTCGCTCTGGCATTCGGGGAGAAGCTGCCGGTACTCCCGTTGTTCCTGCGTAAGATACATCAAGGGCTCCCGTTCTATATGGGTTCGCAATAACAACTATTCACGGCAGGTGATCAATCGCAACTGTTTATTTCAGCCACTTATGCTCCGATGACCAACAGCGCACAGCAGAACGCGTCCGGGGGTAGGAGCGTCAAGGTTGGGCAGTCTGGCTGCGCGCGAAATTCAGTTCCGAGATACGTGTAAGCCTGGAACGTTTGGTGGGATTCAGAAAGTACAAATTTGTATTGATATGCTAAAGAAAATCATCGATGGGCACATAAGTTGTGCTGAACTTCGTTATCACCTCTCGCTAACAGTCCCCATTAAAACAATAAAAAACACCTTGTTGAGTGCGTCCGAAGACGACTGCAATTCCGCTCCCTGTTACAATGATGAATGGACATTGTGGAAAATTCGCTTGATCACGGGCCTTCCTTTGACGAAATTCTGGAGAGTTTAAAGTATTTAGGGGTACGTTCAGATTTCTGTCTTTAATGCGCACTCAAGTTTCAAAGCCATTTTTGCATAGTCGTATGTACACGCTACTAGCAGACCGCAAAAACTGAGAACGCTTCCCAAGGAGGCATCGCGCTGACGCTGCACACATTTCTGATAAGGGGACAGCAGTTGAATGCGTCGTGCATGCTACATAAATACGCTAAGTTCCATTTCGTTGAAGCCAAAACTGCGGCGAAGCCTTGTCCTAGTGGGGGGACAATGAGAATAATAATCAACTAATTATTTATTAATTATATTAATTAATTAATTCACAGGCGAGGTCGAACACATCATGGTGGGCATTAGTGAGGAACTAATCTACTCAAAATGATTATCCAGCTGATATGACACATGTGCGTGACGTTTAAATAATTTATTGATCTTTAAGTTGCGCATATTTTCAACAATTGAACTCGTAATACATATTGTTACAGTGTGTATCAGCAGCCGAAGAATGGGTAGTTAGTATATAGCCCCAAGAATGGCGGACATGTGTTAGGGCTCATCTGAAAAGAAGACGCTACGCACGCTTGGGTTTCGAGGGCTCGTTGGAGGAAGAAGAAGAAGAGTAATTAAGTCATACTTCTAGGAACTTTAACACAGGCCGAACAAAAAAAAAAGACGAACACACGCTACACACTTTTCGCTTTCAGGGTCTTTTACTCCTTCGTCCTTTGTTAAAGTTCGCTAGAAGTATGACTTCATCAGTCAATAACCAACTCGCCCAACTCTCCGCTTTAATTGTTAAAAAGAAGAGGTTCGTGCTATGGCCAACACGGTGCTCGCTTCCCTGTGAATACGTGTGTTAAATACACCTTACTAAAGTTTGGGTTTGGGCAAGTTGGTTCATATTTAAACTCGGAAACAGCGCTTTAAACGAGGACAGCGACGAAGAAAGCATGCATGACAAAGCACGCGAAGCGCTTCGTGGCTTGCCGCGACAGCGTCGTGTACGAGGTGCCCCTAGCATGTGGTCGTGTGTATGCGTGGCAGACCGGGCGTTGCCTGAACGAGCGCCTAAGGGAGCATGCGTACTCCCTTAAAAGCGGCACAGGAAGCAACTCGGCAACGCACTGCAAGGCCTGCAAGGCCCCTTATGTGCTCCCCGCGTTTGGAAGAAACTAAGATACTCAAGAGGTTCCACGACACACGCGCACGCGAAATCTACGAGGTGTGGGAGATCGCCCAGCGTGGCGAAGAATGCGTGAGCACCCCTTCCGTAGCTCTGTATCAGAAAGAACTTGTGTACTTGAACATGTAATTTAGAGTTATCTTGGCATAGCAGACGCGCCTGTAGTTTGTTTGTGTTTTTCTTTTTCTTTTTCCCGCATGTGACGTCATTGTATTCTTCCTTTATATTTCCGCAAGCAATAAAATATTGCTCAGTTGATAGTCAGCGCTAGTGTCTGTGTCTTCTTCTTCGCTGTCCTCGATTAAAGTGCTGTTTCCGAGTTTAAATACACCCTCATTTTCACGTATCCCCCCCCCTCGTAACAATATTGCGCTGATGAGACGCACGCAATATATCTGCAAATTGATGTTTTGAACGGCGTGCGACTTGTATGGTGACCGCGCGCTAATAGCGCACGCACAGGGACGCTCCTAGTAACACTTCAGGCTTCAAAAACACGCGACTTTTAGGACGAAAGCTCTAGGTGTCTCCTCAAATGGGAAAGTGACCGCATTTGGCGCCTTTTTTGGTTGAACTCTTCGGCTTAAATTCGAGTGGTACCAAACTTCCGCCGCTTTAAAGAGAAAATAAACAAATACAAACACATTTTCTTTCGCGTGAAACTTGAACCCGGGCCGCAATGTAAAGATGGAGGGTGGGGGAGGGGGGTGCGCTGTACTAAGAGAGAGAAAGAGAGAAGGCCCTTTCTTGAAAAAGCAGTTTTTTCGGCGTTTGCAATCGCCTACAAGCTCCTCTGCTAGGGGTCGGGGATGTGGTGAAAACAGGCCCTAGAAAGAGGTGGACAAAAAGAAAAAAAAAGAACACTGGCGTGGCTTGACGTGCTTGACGGACTATTTTTCAGATTGTGTCACAGACTTCACAATTTTAAAATATGGCCAATGTCCTCCAAATAAGAAACCAAACTTTTCGAGCCTTACGCTGCTTCTAGGGGCAAGTCCATAGTCCTAGAATGGTCTTCAGAGTTACCGGCCCTTGATTTAGGCGTACAACATCTTCAAAAAAACGAGATCTTGGTGCCAAGCAGGCCACGCATTCTACTGAAATATGTTCAATGGTTTCTACAGAAGGATAGTTGTCGCAGTACGGGTTGGTCGTCAATCTAAGGCGAAAAAGGTAACTGTTGGTGGAAGCAGAGTTCGGTCGTAGGCGATGATATAATGTCTCCAGCCTACGAGGGAGCTGTCTTGGAAGTCTTGATTTCAATTCCGGGTCCATCGCGGGCAAAAAACACTTCGTTATTGGGTTGGTTACACCATAGCCGGTTTCTGCACTAACCACAGCGCTGAACCGGCATATTGCCAGAACGGAACAAAAAAAAATGGCTCCAATCCACGCTGTGAAGGTGATTGGAAAGCAAAGCTTTAAACGACACCCACAACAATTGCCCATGCGAAGTCACTTGAATTCACACACGTGGCTCTACAAAGAGTGAAACCAGAGATTCTGCCAGCCATGACCTGGAATTCGCGATGAAGGGGTCGTTCCCAACGCAGCAGCAGCGTCGGCCACGGCCAGGCTACAGCGGCGGACGACGCCGCCGCTGTAGCCCGGCCGTGAGTCGGAAGTGAGAGAAAACGGAGAGGAGCGTCTTTCGAAGGGTGCGAAAGCGCAATTTAGCCATCCTGATGTGCTAGCTTGGGGCTACACCACCGCGCGACACAAGCGCAGACACCGAAACAATTCGGCATGTGAGCTTAGTGATTCGCATTTATATGGATTTAAACTAGTTAGTTTAGTAAGTTTGCGAATTTCGAGAACGCTGAGGGAACTTTTATAATCTGTATTTATCAGAACCTGTTGCTACTTTCGGCTTTTTGTAATACCTTTTAAAACACTACCGAACTGGTAATCACCAATTTAGAAAACGGAGTCCCCTTCGTGGCAAGCAGTGCGCAAAAGGTAGCGTTTCTCTAGCGGCCAGATGTCTGTATAGGGTTTGTACTATTTGTTTTCCCGTCGGGAAAACAAATCCTTAACGTATCTTTGCCGTACGACCACTTAATTCCGTCGGGTCCGGGTTGAGCAGGAGGTGCTGTCGAACAAGTTAATCAAGCCGTGCGAAGGGACCGCGCAGTGGACGCGAAGCTCCACCAAAACAGGCCCAAAACAACCGTCGCTAAAGCAGACAAAGTCGTACCGCCGACACCGCCATCGCCGAGCAAGCCCTCACGCGCGGGGTACACTAGGTATATTCGCGGCGCAATCTACAGTGTGCTCCATGAGTGAAACCCTGCGCCCCCACTCCCTCCCCCCGCCGCCGCCTCCGACGCGTTAAGAGTTCGTCGTCCGGCACGCCACGAAAGAACCGTTGGCTGGTAGAGCTGGAAAGCTTTGCTTTAAATAGCCTGAAGCGTGCCCCGTGAAAGGTGCGGGTGACGGTACGGGAGTAGAACAAGTGCTACACGAGGAGGAAAGCTCCGACTGTGGGGCAGCGGCCGCGTGAAGTGCGGCAAGTATGCCTGGTGGAGCGATTCGCCTCAAAAGCCCAAGAAACCAAAGAAACCAAAGGAAATGGACGCAAACGCGATTTTCCAATAAAGGGGCATTCGCTAGTCCCTGGCCATCGCCTTCAAAGCCCGTAAGCTGACGTTTAAGTGCCCGAGGAATCTTCTTCATTGCTTTCATGAAGCGGCACGGGCTGCGCCTTGTCTTGAAGACTTTGAAAGACGAGTACGCAGAGGAAAGAGGGTCTCTTTACCATGTATTCATCTCAGGGAAAGGACAGCCACTGGCAGTAGCATGGCATGCTCCGTCACCGACCTCCACACCGAAGACCAGCCCCTCATAACCTTTTGCGTCATCCCCTCCCATTACAGCGTCCCGGCCTACTTCACGAGCTCGCACGTGAGGACAACGAACGTCGCGGTGTCTTTTTCGCCGGTCACCATCAAACTTGTCCGTCGAAAACATGGTGTAGGTCACGGTGTAAGAATGTTGTGTAGATCCACGGCAGTCCTTTCTGGTCAATAAAAAGCGCTGAGGGAGCGGGAGCCCAGCTCCCAGCTAGAGGCCACGGCTTCCGCTCCCTCAACACTCAAAAAAGAACTCCAAAATGAGAATCACTATCCCGGTCCAAACCGGCGCTGCCGGCCACTAGGGCGCATTAACTCACCTGCCCACTTTTGTTGGGGCACAAATTACGCGGCAGCATGAGAAGCAAGTAGTCGATTGTACGATGTCGTGTGTGTGTACGTGCAAGAAAAAGAAGTGACCCCGTATCTGCTTGTATTGTCACGTATGAAATCAAGTATGAAGTGCAGTACTCTCACGTATGAAGTATGCCACGAGATTTAGTAGTTTGGAAATGTTCTGCTTGAATAAACGTCTCGTTCAGGAGTTCTCTTAGCTTTTCGTCGTGCGGCAAAATCGAGAGACAGACAGACAGACAGACAGACAGACAGACAGACAGACAGACAGACAGACAGACAGACAGACAGACAGACAGACAGACAGACAGACAGACAGACAGACAGACAGACATTTCCCCGCTTAGGAAGCCCAAGACAGGTTATAGTCTTTAAAGTAGTGTTCTCGTAAAGTATTCCCGCTTCTGTTTTAATGCGTAGCATTCTTTGCCGTGTACCCCCCAGCCAGTACCGTGTAACGACCCTGCATTTCCGCAAAAATGCAGTAATCGCGGTTGTTATACCTGTAATCGCTATAAAAGCGTAAATGGTAACACGGGACTGGTCACAGGGAAGCGTAACTGGTCACACGGAATTTTGAAAGATTAAAACATAATGAAAATATTTAAAAATGGCCGAAAATGGCGAAACGTGTAACGCCCCGCATTTCCGCAATAAATCAGATTTCGCAAAAGTTCCACCTGTAATCGCTATAATACGTAAATGAAGATAATTGGTCGAACGAAAATTTTAAAAACTACAAAAATGAGAAAAATGTGAGAAAATACGGAAGATGGCGAACCATATAACGCCCTGCATTTCCACAATAATGCAGGTTTCACGAAAGTTCCGTTCTGTCAGATTGGATAAAATTGGTCGCATAAAATTTTCAAAAACTCGAAAATAAGAAAAAAAAATTAAAAAATTGCGGAAAATGGCATACCCTATACATGGCATTACCACAATAATGCAGATTTCGCGAAACTTTCACCTGCAGTCGCTGTAATAGCGTAAATAGAGGTACTTGGTCGGACAGGATTTAGAAATTCAAAAAAATTCTCTGTAAACAACTCACACTCAAGACAGGCGGAATAAGAATGTTAGGCATTAGTAGGCAATTCTCTGAATATCTCCAGAAATGTTTTTTTCGTTTGTAGACACAAAAAATCCGTGGAACCCTAGCCCTATTATCTTCCCTTAAAATGAAGCGCCGTAGCTTGTGTCGCGTGTAAGCGTGAGTACCTCTCCGGCGCCCGCTAACCTCGCATCGCTCGCTTTCACCCACACGCGTAATTTAGACGCCTAGACATCGTCATTTACCGACAGCTTCTGACGAGCACTTTTGGAATAGTAGATCACAACACTTCATACACCAGATTTTATACCATGCAATTGGAAATACGTGGCCGTGCACTTTCTACAACATAGTGTGGGAGCGACGCAACACGTCATCCCTTGACCCACATACAAACCCCTCAGTTGAGCAGTGGGGGAGGGGGGGGGGGGGGGGAGAGGGGAGAGGGTCGTACGACTAGCTCAAACCAAGATCATCAACAACATCTCGTACTCTGGGCGAAACGGGCCGCCTAAGCCCAGGGCTTCCTGCCCTAAGCAGGCTCCCCCACATGGTGGTCATCCAAAGAACTTGGTAAAATAAACGTTTACTTCTCTCCTCTCCCCTCTTGCCCCCTGAATCGGGATGAGTGAGCTGAACACCTGGACATTGCACATGGCACATGCTCAGGACATCGTGACCGGTGCAATAGATAAGAACACTGCCCTAGCGGTTCTCCTCGTTTTCCTCTCTATAACTGGCCGCGCAAAGGTTGATTCGCAGTGGCGGAAAGGGGTGACGCGGAAACGCAACGGCCCGACAAATAGGCCAAACGCCAGTTTTGAGGTCGAACGTCGTCAACCGGCACCTATTGGGAAAAGTGTTCAATGTACTCAACTACTTCAAGCTGCGGGCACCGACCGGTTGGCGTAAGTCAGAGCTCAAACCGAAACGCGACGCCTAAATGAAGTGCTCCGAAACATACCCAGCAGTATCTGCGGCTATTCTTGCAAGGCGATTCATACCCACAGACTTGCAACTACCCGCAGTCAGACATTGAACAACGCTTAATAAAGCAGAATGCCGGTGGCTTTAATTTTGCCCATAACTTCCGCAGTTACAGCAGGCACACGTGCAATCCAAGCAATGAAATTAGTGAACTTTCACTTAAAACAGAAAAGAACGACTTAGTTTTAGCACTTGTAAACGTGGTTACCACGAGGTCGAGGTATACTTGGCTTGGTTTTACGAATACTATGCGAGAAGCATGTCATGAAAGTTATGCTAGTGGATTATTGTATTCACCGTGTCACTTGCGCTGAAGGGCACGCGCTCATGGCTCAGCCACCGCGCCACTTTTCCAGGCGCTAACCAAGCGCCGACGAAGCAGCCATTAGACCTTCGTCTAGTCATGTGGTACCACGGCGGCGGAATTCCGAACGAGCGCAGCGGATCTCCCTAGCGGATCAGCCGTGACGTCATACCTGCCGCGTTCGCACTGTGGCGGTTGAAGGTGATCTCAATGAGATAAATGATGTTGCGAGACATGGCGTACCATACGGCTTTCGCTCTGAAAGGCGCCTGCATTTAGTATACCTTAAAGCTTAACGTCAGGATAGCGACGCCCTCAGAAATGTAGGTCTCCGGTGGGATAAACCGGATGACTGCAAACACTTGCTCCAGGAACATAGATACTGCAGGTCGCTGATGGACTTTATGCACGTTACTGGACTTAATGCATACCTGTAGACTCGAGATCCTACCGGTTTCGTGACTATCTGTGTTTTTTGCAGCCCTTCTCTCTCACTTTCCCACTTTCCTCCTTTTCTCTTGTTCTCCTACTTTTTTCTCTCTACATTTCTGTAGACCTCCTCTTATATCCCGCGTGGAAAAAAACACGAAGTGAAAAAAAACTTTGACATAACTACTGCCACAAAAATTAAAGACAAGAAACAAAGACTGCATAAACCTTAGTGAGTCCTCAGCGTTTGCACAGTAACCTCTTTGTTGTTCACTGTTTTCTGTTTTTTGCGTGAGTTCATGGCAAAGCGAAATCATGGCAAAACGAAAATTGACGGTTGCTTACCTCAATGTGCAGCAAGTACTCGTGCATACAGGTTTCCAACTGTAAGAAAAAATACGTCAGACATTATTACGCATAAACCGTTCACTCTGCCGCTTACCGGCCGCCTATTTCCAAACGCCTCGCTGCACAGCGCCCCACGCGACATGTGTGATATCATTGCACGTGCTATTCTATTCAGCTGCTGCTGAAACGGTCCCGCCATTCGGACCCTGTGGCCTCAACGTAGAGTTCTGGGTACACTGGGTTCGAGCCTCAGCGGTCTGAATTAACTTTTTATTGCAAATTTTTTGCTAAACTCAATTCTTTATTCAATTGCGGAAGAACTCAACTCTTCGTGATGTTTTTGGTATAAATGGTGGTTTGGTATGTATTAGGTCGATTTAGGTACCGGGTGCAGCCTGTGACCACGTTTAATTGACGTTCTGCATCGCGCGAAGACACGTGTCACGTGGGGCGCTGTGCAGCGAAGTGTTTGGAAATGCGCAGCCCGCATAACACCGTAGTTGTGCTGCCTGCATGCTCTACAACTGCTGATGCCACTGGCAATGTTCCACTGGTAAAGTTGCAACTACTGGCTCATGTTAACAAAACTTTATTTCCAGTTCCAAACACAGCGACATGTTTAGCAGAGTTGTTCGTGCATCGCTATAAAGGTGAGAAATACTGTTTAATCATGAGCCAAGCCAAATAATTACTTGCTGAGAAGCAATGAACGCTCGCGACAATAAGGTGTCGAGTTTAGGCATAACTCAATACACGAGTAAAAGTCGATACGTAAAACTGCCTGGCATACGAACTTTGTCTCTCTAAAAATCCACACGCAAGGTCTTCTTATAATGACTACCCCGTGATATGCCATCCATGTCTCTATCAAAACAGAGTTTTCCGCCATGTGCTGTTTCACAAAACAGGAAACGGTTACAAACGAGCGGGTAACTTGTTCTTGCTGGTTTTGCTGTCCGCCGAAAAAAAAGCTGTAAAATATTGAACACCAAGTAATACAGTTCAGCAATGTCCTCAGCTTACGATGCTTCATTTTTCGGGGATCAAATACGTTTGAGGTGCTCCCTAGGAAGATACACAACGCCAATGAATCAGAAGCAGCGCATGTCTTTCTCTCTCTAATCTTGGGACACTGCTGGTTACATACTCTTCTGCTCCGGCCTTATAACCACAGTTGAAATGGGAGCTTTTTTTCATTTTGCGTTTTACTTCTCCCGCACAATAGACAATTTTCTCGTCCGTTTCTTAGACTCCAGCTGTGTACGTGCAGCCTGTGCTCGAGAGTGACCCGGCCTCAAAAAGAAAGAAAATCGGACAAAGAATGCAGGAGTTTAAGCAGGAGTTTGAGGAGTTTAATGCTGAATTGGAAGCGGCACACAGAGGCTACCGAACACAAAAGATTGAGGAGCCCGGTTAGAGGAGAAAAACAATCAAAATTTGTTGGAACGCTTAAGCCTTCTTACGTTCTTTGACGGCAAAAGCCTGACGTACTATTGTGACGGGGAACCTTTTATACACATACACGTTCACCCGTCGACATATCAGGGGGCACGCTATTCAACCCTCATTATTCTTCCTAATCCATCTTCCTGAACCTTAGTCCATCTTTATTCCTACCCTAATCCACTTTAATGCATACTAAACTACCTTATTTCCTCTTCATTCACGCTAATCTTATTCAACCTAGCTCTAAGAAATACTCAACATTGTCACACACATCAAATCTTCAATTTTGTCTTTACAGCCAGTCACAACCCGTAGAGAGCAACATTGCGGACACGGAGGTCATTCTTGCCACACTTAAGCAAGACCATGAGAAGTTAGATGAGTATGTTAAAGCAATTAGCGCTGTTCATTCTGAAATCAAGCAGAGGAAATAAGTATGTCGATGACATAGGACCATAGCAGATTACATATTTTCGTTGTGCATGGCGCAAAAGAAAATACGAGTGAAGTTCATGCACTCTTATTGAAATTGTAAAGAAGCAACAACGTTTTTAACGACATACTAGAACTAAAGTGGTGTTCGCTAGGCGCGTCCATCAAGTTCACAAGTAAAACACCTTGCGAGAGCGGCCAGTTGTGATACGATTTTATGAGTTCGCGCAAAAATTGGCAGTGCTACGGAACAGCTCCAACCTGAAGGGTTCTATTATATCTGAACGCAATACTTTTGAATAACTGTCCCTGCAACGCCTCAGAAGCTGTGGCCGCGAGGAAAAGTTAACCGTGAGTACGTAATAAACTGACTTTGCTTTAGGGCAAACTTGAAGTAACCAAATGCTCGTTCGTTTGAAACCATACACAAAACAAGCCAACCAGTTTAAAGTCATTTTTAGTAAAATCAGCTGGTGATGCCATTCCAAAGCTTGAAGTAGCGTGAATAATAGGCCTCGTATGTTATGGTGTTTTAACACAAGGAGTGAAGTTTTGAATTTCGAAAAATTGCAAAGGTTGTTTCCGTTCTTCATGAAGTCAGTGTTATAGGGAGAACATGGCTAAATTCTAACATAGATGGTTCTCAAGCAATTTCATTACGTTTCACTTCGTTTGGTCCGGATTGTCACAGCGGAAGAAATGTGTGTCGCTGTTGCGATAAGGAGAGGGCCACCATTCTGAACCATAAAAGTAGCTGGTGTACTATGAAGATTATTTGCGTTTCTACTCTCATAGGTTGTAGTTCTTAGAAACCTACCGCCCCTGAATATTACTTGAAGCAAATGAATAATTTTCGTCATCAAAAAGTATACGAATGCACTAAACGAATACACCTGGTCATTTCAACTAGGTCCGAGTTGGCCTTGAGCACCCTATAACCGGTAGTCATGAAACACCTTTGAGTAGTTTTTAATTACAGTATTTAAGTCTTTTCTATTTCATGTGGCAAAAGAGCCGGTGCGCATGCAAGTACATGTCCATTCTGTACTTGGTCTCGCATTTGTATCCAACCACTTCAGTCCTGAAGTCAGATAAAAAGTATTTGTGGTCACAAAACGGTTTTGCTAACGTCAGGTACCAAAAATGTTGTAGATGACATCTAAGCTTACGGCGTTCGTCCATGAGCCGCTGCATAGCCCTGTTCTGGTGAATAAACAAATACATAAAGAAAAGTAGACTTATCTACGGTTTCCTGGTGGGTAGGTCTTTAAAATGTGAAACGCGATAGAGCTAATTTATCGTCAAGGGACCTTTTTGTGGAACGGATCTGCTGCATTCCCCACCCATTCACGCCAAGCGCGTAAGGCGGGCTGAGAAAGCATGACTAGCAGAAATAGTGTCATACGCCATAGTACACTAAATCAATGACTTTTCGGCGCGAGCACCAACAGGGGGGAGAACGACTTCACTGCGCAGCGCGGTACTTGATGAAGTTCTGTATTGTTTCTTTCTCTTCCGTAGTATCATTGTCAACCACACTACCGGCACGCCCCCTCGTTTCCACATTCCAGTTGTCGCTACAGCCGATTCCAGCTGCGTACATGCGCTAACTTCCCGCTGCCGCTGTCGCCGTTTCTGGGTAACGGTGATGGCGTCGTTTATGCGTACAACTGATAAGCATGGCTGATAAGCACGTCTTAGGACTACGTCTGCGGACAATGCCAGCTGCGGACGTCGTTTCTGCTACAACGAAGTCAGTGTCGCAGCTCACCTTCTGCCGCAAGTCGGTGTGCCGACGCGTGAGGGCATTGGCTTCCTCGGCAGCTTTGTGGAAGGCGGCTTCTCGCTCGGGCTCCGGGGTGTCGGGAAGGGCTTCGCGGAGACACTGCGCACGCTTCGTATCCAGGTTGAGCTGCACCTGCACGCGGGATTTGAAACGTCGACCGATTCAGCGGTGAAGAATAGGCCATAAAAATAAGATTGGGCTGACAACGAATCAAGAGCAGAGAACATGTAATCATGGAGGAGCGACGTGTACCTCAATTATGCAACTGTAGTCTACTTTGGGGTAACGGTTTCGACAAGTCAGACAAAAATTACACCCCGCTTTTTTTAGACAAAGGTTGTGTTTCAGTCACATTGCCGTTACCGATATAGGTGACTGTGACGTTCGAATGACTACCCAGAATCGGAGAAATATCTGATGGCTGAACCCTCTGCGACCAAGAGAGAGAGGAGCTACTACAGCAACTAACAGACATCTTCTTTCCATCCTCAGAAAGGGCGCACTATTTCGGCTTCCGAAAACTGTATTCTTCAAAAAACACTCAGACAACATTATGCCGGCAGAAACTACGGGCAAATGGGCGAAGTGCTCAATCTCGGGGCCTAGTATTGTATACCCCACGTATCATCTCGAACAATTGAGTGCACAGCATTTCAGCATGGAATCCGTCAAGAAGTTTCTTGACTACAACGGGATTTATTATGCGGGGAAAGCCTATAACGCGTAAAGGAAAGGTGTTGAAACTGACGCGAATGAAACGTCTTTAACCTTCAGTGGCATCAGCCCCTCCGAATATAGGCGAAAGGTTTATCATGGTGTCACACTAGTGCAAGCTTTATTAACAGGTTCATGGTTCATCTGAACGACCTCATTACAAAAATAATTAGTTATCCGGGCAGTTTCCCACCAAATTAGACGGGACATACCCAGCTTTCTCGCTCGAAATTCCGACCTCTCAGGAACCTAGCAAAACAACTTCAGGAAAGCGATATTTGGCATAAAGCAAGAAGTCAACGTGAAGATGAAAACACTAAAAAAACTTTCCAGGATTCTGAATATTTTTTTTTCTGTAATTCACTGTCAAATCTTACTCCCCATTCATTTCTATGGGATAGTTTCCATGGCTCAGGAACTTAGTCGCGCAACGTGCGAGACTTGAAACTGTGCACAAAGCACGTTTTCAGCCCCAATATTAGCTGCACGAAAAAAGTTTACATTTCGATAAATAACTACAGAGTAATCACCATTGAAGGGAATGCCATGAGCGCGAAAGCTGCACATAAAAACGATGTCTGCTAAGGAACGTACACATGTGGTTGGCTTGTGCACAATAGCATTGTCAGCGGCTGTTGGTTCTTTCTCTTTCAGCAGCGATAGCAGCAACCGAAGCTTCCGAATAGCCTGCCCGCCTTGCGTATACTGGACTGTTTATTTATTTTGTCAAAATGGTACATAAAAATAGTCAAGAGAGTGCTGGGCCAATGTCCAAAGCTAGTGGAGGCCCTTAAACCAATGCGTTGACAGCAAAAAATGTATACACAAGCTCTGCGCTAGTGCATCAGCATGTCGGTACAGATACATATACGTAATTTAAGGAGCAATAACACTCTGTAGATGATAGGGAACACGAGAAAAAGAACACGTTGAACAAGGTAGCGACCTCGATTGTTGCCACCGTTTTGGCAAAGAAACTTGCCCTCGCACTGACGAAGGCATTACTGAGTGTTCGGCTGAGTGTCATCGACAATTTCTCTTTTTTGGGGATTCAAGATTCTCCGAAGCGATCCCCAGTTTTCGTAAAACAGCTGTACCGTTTCTGATATCATATCATTCGCTTCGACGTCCGGAAGTCCTGAATGTTAGAAAACCCGTAAGAAATGAACGCGATCTTGAACTCGTACTCGTTGCGCCGTCGACAGAACCCCTCCGCTACCGCTGAGGCGCGGCGTAATCCCATGAGCGCCCTTTTAAGGCAAGAGAGTGCCATGTTTCGCGCATTCCGGGGAAACTTTTCCTGTAGGAACGAACACGAGAACAAAACCGTCGTACCAATACGCACTGTCGTGGCTCCTTACCTCGTCGGTGTCTGGAAACATCACGCTGTCTGCAATGCACCTCCGCACCTGGAACGAAGGTTTGATAATTAGTAGAAGATTATACAGGTTGCCTGCGGGCCACATAAAATTCAGCTTTGATGCTCGTTTCTTTTCTTTTTTATGCGTAGCATTCTCTGTGTAGATCCCACCACCCCCAACCACACTGACGCCCTGCATTCGGGCAGAAATGCATAATTGCCGAAGTTAACCCTTTAGTTTCTGTAACAGCGTAAATTTGTTCAGCGGAATTTTAAAATACCCGAAAAATACAAACACAAAAAAATGCTTACGAAATCAAAAGTATGCAACTATGCATCTGGGACATCTACCCCCCCCCCCCCCTCCAAAACGAACCCGAAATTGAAAAGGCACAGAAAAATAAACAATGGAAACACGAATAAAGGTATCCTAAAAACGGACAAATCGTCTAACGCCCTGCGTTCACACAAAAAAAAAGTGTATGACTGGAGCAGCTAACCCATTTATGGCCGTATTTTGAGCCTCTCCTCCCCTCCATATATTTCCTCGACTCGGCAGAGCTAGGGTACCTCAACGCTTTTACATGCGAAAATCGCCTTCAAGGATCTCTTCGACTGGAGACTTGAGTGGAGGAGGGATTCAGAATACGGGGGTTAATCCTTTGTAAATAGGGTAAAGTATATTATTCGACTGAACGGAACTTTTTCGTTATCTTACAACCGCGATCTCAAGTAATGCACGCCCGACCAATAATGTTGGGGCTCCGGATTAATTTTGACCACCTGGGCTTCTTTAACGTGCGCCGAAATCTCGTACACACGGGCGTTTTTGCTTTCGCCTCCATCAGAAAAGCGGCCGCCGTGGCCGGAATCGAACCCGCGTACCTCGTGCTCAGCAGCTACAACGCCTTAGCCACTGAGGCACCGCAGAGGGTAAAGGAGGAAGCTCTTTGCTTATTTAATCTCAATGTATTCGCTCCCGCCTGTAGTAAACCCTATCGTTAGTGGACCTCTTAGACCTCTTCGGCTTTATAAAGGTTCTCTCTCTCTCTCTCTCTCTCTCTCTCTCTCTCCGCTTCGTGGCATAACGCTCCACTCCACCGGAGAAGCGTGTTAGAGAAGCTCTCGTAATGCCAGCTTGCCCGCTAGCTGTTGCTAGCTTATCTGCTCTTCGTCCATCTCGTAACCATTCACTTTGGGCTTACTTTTCCAGCTGAAGGCATCACATGACTCATCGAGCTTGAAAAAGGAACGCGAAAAGTGACCGTTACGGGCGTATAGACAAGTGGCAACGAAAGCCTCGTGACTTCAGTGGCGTGAACGGCTGAGTTGCGGTGGGGGTCTAGGGCCGTTGCTCGGCTTTCGCATACCCACAAGAAAGCATTTTCTGTTCCTGCTTAGCTTCCGCAGTGCGAGCAGCTTGATTTACGCTCGTTGGCAGTTTTTCCGCCGAAGGAAAACCAGCTTCCGATCTAAAGAGCATCGTTTATTGCAGTTTACAAGGCTATACCCGAGTGACCCGGCAAGAACTATGGGGCGCTGACCTGCGTGACGGTCCAGAAGGCGGCCCTGCTCATGTTGGTGGCGTCGACGACGATTCGGCAGGCCTCCCTCTCCCGTTGTGACGCCTCCACGCTGGGAAGCACGGCCGCCATGCACTTGGTCTGGTGGTCGTGGTACGACCGGTCGCGCTGTGGGGCGAACGGGATGAGAAACTGTATACGCACACTGGGTAATGCAAATGTCATTTTTATTACGTCCGCTATGCGCCTTTTTCTTTACAGGAAAATAGGGTGCCACAGAAAATATGTATGAACATCCGGGCCGTTTATCTATTACTGCGGTTTACTTTACCGTAGATACGCAGCGGGACTGGAAGGCCGCATTTGAGCCGAGGGTACCCTTGCTACGTAATTGTAATACTGGTAGTAATGGTGCTATTTTCCCATAAAAATGCCGGCAGAGGCGTCACAAATTGTTGCTTTTTACTTTCTTTTCATGGTAAGAAGGCTCCCTGGGCCACAAACAGCACTACCTCACAAGCACAGGAACTGGCAACCCTGGTGGCAAGTATTCGGCCACAGTCTTCCTATGAGCCCAATGCTTAACAGGTCGCTGGCAGACGTCATCATCCGCGGAGCACCAGACCAAGGCGGTGGTCAGGTCAGCGATACTTCAGGCGGTGTTAAGACTATTTCGGTCCGGACAGGCCGCCACTAGAGCATCAACCTGGCAACGTTTAGCGCTCTAGCCCTCCAGAGAGAGGGTGACGTCCCCGCGCTATGATAGAACCTTTTAGGCATTAAATTTCATGTCACAAGGTTAAGCGCAAGTGAAAGAACTGCTTAGGGCTTCAAGGGTTCGAACAGCGGGCATGTTCTGTGCTATCGAGGTAGTTTAGAAAGGAAGCAGCTCCGTTAGGATTTCTGATTCACAAAAGGACAGCAGGGATTGCGAAGAAATTTTCGAGCGTTGGTGAAAGGGTCGAGGTGGTTGTGATCAATCTGAACAGGACGTACAGGTTAACAGTAACACAAGTCAACACGGCCTGTATTGTATTGCCTGATCGCGTCACACACTTTCCAATAGGAACAGTAGGGGCGCCTAGTTCGGCCGCTCATCCGTGGTTCGGCGTGCCCAAGCGAGCGTCCCACCTTACGTCACCCCTCGAGCTTCACACGCAGCTTCACAAACAACGCTGAGAAAACATGGACGCGTAGGAGCGGCACCTTGCGAAGTTTAGACAAAGCAGTAAATAGTTTCTTGCAGTTTCCTCCAAGCGGCGCTTCCAAGTGGGTTACCGCCCTAGACGGGAGCACCCGCGAAGGCTAGCGCGCGGGAGAGGCTGGGAAAGGGGAAGTGGCTGTTTCGCCATTTATGGCTCACATTACAGGCAAAGTTATACAGACTGCGTTAGACAAGCCTATGTACCAACATCTAGCTAGTGAAAAAACATCGTAGAAACCGCCTGTTGATAGTCTGTCGTGTGGCGGTTGATTGTCCAATTGACGAAAAATAACTAAACATCAGTACAGGATTGTTATAGGGCAATTAACGCAAAAAATGAAACACAAAAGAAATTTTAACGTAACACAAACGGCAAAAATATATATTTTTTTTATTTAAGAACCCTTTTTAACGCAACAAGAAATTTTTGAATAGTTAGTCGAACTAGCCGAGGTTATGTGTACTTGTTGCACTGGCTAGAGAAAAATAATTTGATTATAATAAATACATTCCCACGACATTAAGTAAATTCAAAGCGGACATACAAAGTCCCCACACGGTAAAGGAATAGCGAAATCTACTTCATTCTAAGTGCCAATCCACGTACTGTCTAGGATGCTGAGGGTCCAGATTAGTTCTGATAATGTCTGATCTGAATGCAAGACATCTCATCAACGGCAGTGATCGCCGGACGGCAGGAGAAAAATGAGGCCAGAAAGGACAAGGGCAGGGCGTGTACAGTAAAAAGAGGGAATCAAAACTTGCAACCAATAAGACACGGCCGCAGGAGGTTATACGCTGCAGAGCAAATACGTGGTTTAACCGACTAAGGTAAAACAGCGTCGACGTACTGGATGACAACCTTGCTACGAGAATGGCAAAATCAATACTAGTTCTTGTAAGACGAGAAGAAACTGGCCCAAACTACCCCATAAACCGAATAATCTTATTGGGAAAAGCAGGACTTTAGAAATGTCATAGCAGTGAAGCAAATTGAATTGCTGGAGTTAAAACATTGCTTAACAGGATAGTGACATTCGTACCTACAATACGACTACGATTAAAAAAGAGAGAAAGGAGGTTAACGGCAACAAAGACGCTCGCAATTGTCAGTAGCTGAAAATTACGCAGTCACGGACGAAACACGCAACGTAATAAACAACACGGGTAGTAGCAGAAAAGTAGCTGGAATGTCCGATGGAGATTTGCACGCTGGACGGGTAAGGTCAGGCAACAGTGCTGAATGCACTAGCTAGATTGATTGATTGTAGGGTTTAACGCACCGACGCAACGCAGGTGATGACGCGCGCCGTAGTGGAGGGCTCCGGATTAATCTTGACCACCTGGGGATCTCTAACGTGCGCCGAAAATCTCGAGCACACGGGCGTTTTTGCTTTTCGCCTCCATCAGAACAGCGGCCGCCGCGGCCAGGAACCCGCGTCCTTGTGCTCAGCAGCACAACGCCTTAGCCACTGAGCCACGGCGGCGGGTTAATGCACTAGCTAGGTTTTCGAGGTTCCAATAGTAACAAAACGAGAGGTGGCAGAGGCGCTTAATAGGATGAAGAAAGAGAAATCTTCAGGAGGTATCTGAGTAACCATGGTTTTGCAAAAAGATGGAGGAGATATTCCAATAGGTAATCTTGAAACGCTTACCGCGCATTTCTAGCTTCCAAGATGGGTGATGTCAAGAAGATTGACATTTACAGGCATCTCAACACGCTCTCTGTTGTACAAAAGTTGTTTGCCACGGTCATTAGTAATTATAGAAGGTAGCCCAGATTTACAGCAACCTAGGGAACAGCAAAGGATTAGGGGAGGCTACTCAACAATCGGTAAGGAGAAACCGGGAAATCGTTTTACAGCTATTTACCTCGCATTTAAATGTTACAAATAGGCCTTTGATACAGTGGAAACACCCGCAGAGAGGGAATGCAATCAGGTTCCAGGGAAGTAGAGGAGGTTTACGTAGCGGACTTTAAGGTTATATGTAAGGGACGTACGGGCAGAGTAGGCCTTCATAAAAACTGAGAAGTTCTTCTTCAGGATGGGTGTCCCACAAGAAAAGCTCATCTCTGCTAGTTGTGCACAGCCTATGGTAGGTATTTATGGTGGCTGCTTAGGGTCGCGGTGAGAGATAAGCGGGACCTTTAGGTAAATGGAAAGCTTCTGCTATATGGGAAACTCCGAGTGCACGGCAGGTTCCATAAGAATGTGTTGAGTCCCTTACACCGAAAACTATTTCCCAGCCTCCGGTTTCACATGCACACTTATTGCTTAGTTACGAGTCTAAACTTGTGAGAAACAGAATGTAAAGAAATATTTTTTTCAACTAAAGGAGCTTGTTGACTCGTGCATGCGCCTCTTGCTCGGTGGCAACGACCTCGGAAAGCACACGACCAACAACAAGTTTAGCACTACCGACGGTATTTGTATGTCGCTTTTAAAAGTAGGGGCGTACCTCGAGGGCTTCTTCGGAAGTGATGTTGTGGCACGCCATGTGCTTGGCTCGGACGTCTTGAGGCCAACCTGAAAACAAGAGGCAGAAAACACGAGAAAATGGGTGCTCGATTTCACGCGTTTTCGTTCTAGGTGCTCAAGCACACCTAAATTTTTCTTCAGCGTCAAAAGGCGACATCCTATCGCACCATCGTCACACTCGCCGAAGGTATCCCCCGCCCCACCTTACCCTCTCGCGGAAGAATCCCGAATCTGGCGCCGACTAAAAACCGGCCGTCATCCTATGCCACATCTCTCCCTCACACTTCGCGTATAACTGCCCGACTGTCAAGTTTCTGACACCACTGGCCATCTCGTCTACCTATGCCCTCAGCGTCCCGTTCCTCTCCGTTCCCCTGACCCCGAGCAGGGAGAATTCGCGTGGACCAGCTCGTACCTGCAGGACCAGCTAAACCTGATTCAGCGGGACTCACGAGCAGCAGCGGCGGCGCGCAGCCTTCTTAATTGAGGATGTGGCCCACGTTTTGTATTGTAATTTAAGTGCGAATGCACTTTATACAGCGGACCCCCGAACCTTCCGCCGTCCCGCATAGCAAACAGCTACGGTGCGCGCGCTTTCGTCCTTCCTTAAGAAACGGGGGGGGAAGATGGGCGCTGCGCTTGCCTGGCCGCTGACATGGTGATCCATACCCCATGGGAGATTGGCCAGGAATAAAGTGCGAATGCACTTCTTAAGCGAGCCTGAATTCGTCCGCCGGGGAGGTGGGGGCAAGTGCGAATGCACTTTATTGGCCGCGAGGCCCACCACTTGAGAGGCCGGCGCTGCGATCGTTTTGACGTCACTTGTAGGATCACCGTTCCTATCTTGCTGCTGGCTTGCAGCGCGTGACACTTCGCTTAGGAAGCGCGTTCTAAAAGTATTTTCGTGTTAATTTCCTTCGTTTTAAGTTAATTCTCAGTGAGTCCAGCGCAGTTCGACCTAATGGTGACTGTATAACCGTATCAACTGTGGTAGATATCCGCAAACACCATGAGCGTGGTGGTGTATTACGCATGCGACCGAAGCGTAAGCAGCGGCTTGTTTCCCCGATCAACAATGTGGACTACGACGATCGCCCAGTGAAGTTTCTAGATTTCCTTTGTTTGCAAGAAATGTATAAAGCAGGAAATCGTGAAGCGTTAACTGCTCGCAGAAGCACACGCACCCGCCGTGCCTGCCCGCACAGCCGACGGTGCGGCTCGAACCGACGCAGGTCGCGGCAGCAACAACTTGTCGCCGCTTTTTAAAATCACACAAGTCGTGGAAAAGAAGTTCCAGATTGGTGAGAGTGGACGTTAGTGTGATGAAAAATTCTGATAGGTAGTGTCATCAGCTGTGGTTTTCAAAGCGATGCTCAAATATCTGCCGCGATTTACGCCGACCGGCCGCGGAGGTCGGTCCCGGCAGCGCCGGCCCGTTCACGCACGGTGCGGCGAGCGGCCGAGAGGCCGTGCAGGTATCTTGATTGTCGATGGCTTCAACGGAAATCACTGCGCTTACAGAGTTCCCAGCGCGGGGAAACGTTCTGTTAGGGACTGTCACTCGCAACTCTAACGGCGATGAAATATCTGCTGCGACGCCAAGCCTAAAGTTCCCAACATCCGATTACGTGCATCCGAAGCCGGCTGCGAGATGTTGGCGAAGGCCCTCCCGTCGCGCACGCGCGTGTTGCGTTTGGGTTCCTCTAACTTCTTGGGGGCCCCCAATTCTCGGTTCTCCTATTCTAAATATCCCCATTACCCGAAATCATTAACGACGTGTTTCGCCTCGTACGCAGCCTCGACTTCTGTGAGCAGTCGTGAGTTTCTAAATTGATGCTTGAGAAATGCCGGCTTACTGTAAACATACAAAACACGCTGCAATTATATATTACCACTCCGAGCACCTAATGAGAACTAAATATAGCCTTGTCCGTACCCGCTCGAAGGCGTTAAAAACTAGCTTTCATACCGTTCATACATTGCGGACAAGTCGCGAAAAGTAAACATCAGCCGTGCAGAGTACAGGCTACGCCAGTGATCGTTAATCAAATCCGGGCATGGCTATAAAAACATCGTAGGGTAAATAGGCACTTATTAAGCCAAACTGCAGACCATAACAATACTTTTAAGCATGTGCGGCGAAGCAATCTGATCACCGTTCTCGCGTCATTCATTTACCAGGCAATACGAGCAGTTCGCGCGGTGAGATCATAAGTGAGCGACGTGTTTCCGTCGCTGTTACAAGGTCTTTACTTGCACGCACATGTCCCGTCACAAGTGTTTCATAATGAATTTACAGCGTACTTTTCTCGGCATCAGTTGCATCGTCCTTGGCGTTAGCTAGCTGCGTATGTAAGAGCTGTGGGTCGCGATGGTAGCAACTACCTAAACGCGGCGGTGTCGCCGGGAACAAGCGAGTCGCTGATTGCTTGCCCGAATTATTTGGTTTACAGACAACTTTTTTGGTAATTTGCATCAAATCCACAAGGAGCGGGTGAGACGGTGGCCACAACAAAAAAACACGCTTTCGCATACGCACGGGAAATGTGTTGTAGCAGACGACAACACGATTCGGCGTCCTACAAGTGACGTCACTCGTAGGTGGCGCCACGGTATGTCCTCGAGGCCAATAAGCGACCCCGAACCTTCCGCCGTCCGCATTGCTCCTCCTCCTCTCCCCTAGCAACGGCGCGAGGAGCGGAGAGGAGCGTCCGTAGCAACGGCGCAGCGACGTCACACCCCACGTGACTGCGCGCGCTCCGCCACCCTCACCGCGGTTTGCGCGGGCGCGCGCCACTCCCCGCACCGCTCTCCGAATGCAACCGAATGCGCGCAACCGAATGGGAAGCAACAACGCACCGAATGCGAGCACTGCACGCGTCGTTGAAGATACCGCAGCGGTTGAGGACAAGGCAGTGCGGCGAAGGCCCGTGAAGCCGAGCGCAAGCGGGCGAGCGGGCTGCGGATCCCGAACTCCGCGCTCGGGAGGCCGAAGTGGAGACGTAAGCGGCGCATCGCCTGCGGTGATGAAGGCCGGCAGCGAGACGCCGAACGAAAGCGTGCGAAGCGAGCCGAGGACCCCGAAGGCGTTCTGGCCCGGGAGCGCGCGGCGCGTGAGCGTGTGCGGACCCTCGATTCGATCGCCGGACGCGCGCTTCAAGCGAGACATTCAAGCGAAAATGTCCTGTAAGCGCGCCTGTCAAGGCGATGGCACAATTACTACGACGTTGTACTCTCGGCGCAAAGGAAATGCATTCGCACTTCCTCACGATTCCCTTCGGGGAGGTGGGGGCAATTTTTTTATTTTATTTTTCCATTCGGCTCAATGAACGTTTTCGCTGCCTGCTTGTCTGTCTGCTGCCTTCGGCACAAGGCGAGCTCAAATGAACATTGCGTGTTGCCTTCAGCGTGCGTTGTTGTTTAAAAACTTTAGTAACTTTAGCATTGCGTGCGTGCATCATTCAGACTCAGCACAGATTCCTGCTTTCGGATCTCTTCTGGTGTTCTCTGCGATCTATGTGATAGCTACGCCTCAAGGCGATAGGTGGACGCGCTGCGCTCTTCTTTTCGCACCGTTCAGCCTCGCACTCTTCCCTCCATCGCTTCCTCTCCGCGCCTATTCCTCTTTCCTCTAATCGGTGCGGGGCCTCCTCTCTACAGCCGTTGCTCATCGCGGAGGCCTTGCACATACATACGCACAAGCATCCGCACGACGAGTTGCGCAGCTACCGCGCAGGCCGAAATCAGCAGTCCTCTTTCTTGTTCGCTGAACAATCGTTCCTCCTCACGCATTGGTCTCATCTTGCTTGAGAGCCCGACCGTCTGTGTACACAGGGACTCGTATAGTGCGAGTGCGCACTATAGCTCGTATAGTGCGAGAGCGCAAGGTGCCCTGTCTCGTAAAAGTGTGTATCGGTGTGAAGCCTGTCAAAGTCACAGGGCGAATGAATGACGCGACGCTCGAGCAACAATTTTGATTGATTGATTGATTGATTGATTGATTGATTGATTGATTGATTGATTGATTGATTGATTGATTGATTGATTGATTGATTGATTGATTGATTGATTGATTGATTGATTGATTGATTGAAAAGATCTTTATTCTAAAACAAAAAAGCAGGGAGGAAAGAAGGTGGCTACCCTAATTACAGGCATAGTAGTCTCCTGAGGGTAACAAAAAAAATTTGCTAACGCCCGCTGGCGCTCGCGGCGGGGAGGTTCAAAGAGCGTCGTTTAACACCATTTTTTTTCTCCCCGTTGTTCCTTCTAGAGACTACCCAGCACTGTTACTACTTCGAAACTAGCTAGAAGTGGGTGGAGTGGTAACCGTGCCGGCCACATTGGCGGTTGATGTGTGCTAATTTGAGAGTGCACAGGATGCACAGGGGACAACCGTACAAATAGGCGGTCAGGGTAGCCGGGTTGCCAGGTGACGGGCCTTATTTCGTCGTTTTGGGCAGCGTAGCAATCCATCTAGCAGCAGTTTCAAAGAAGTGAACGGGCCAAGCACTAGACCGGATATTGATGTCCCAGCATCGCGCTCGTCGATCTTGTCAAAGCGCTAGACGACGCCAAGACGCAACGCTGCGTTTATTAACAACGTAGTAATACGTAAACTGCCTGAAACGAAAAACTAGAAAAGCAAGATAAGCAACAGTAAGTATGGGACGCTCTGCCCCGCTCTCTGAAACGCTAGCTGCCCCTCAAATTCAGACTTTAATTATGTCTACGTTCCCCTTGATGCCTCTGCGCCGGTTGGACTCCACATTTGTTCGTATTTAAAGATGAGCTTTCTGGTCACACTGATAGCGTTGTTGTAACTGATTACGGTGTCCTAACCAAAACGCACTGCAGATAAGATGATGATGATGACGACGACCACGATGATGAGGAGGAAGAGGATGATGCTGATTATTATGATTATGATGATGATGATGATGATGATGATGATGATGAAACAAAAAGAGATGCATTTCCTGTGGTTGGAAGCGAACCTACGTCCCTCGCGTTATGAAGTCGACGTTTACCCGATTGCACCATAATCTTTTTTTCTTTATTACATACGCTTAAACTTGGCAGTACGAGGACTACATAGTCAAGCAAACAAAAGAATACACTGAAGTTAAAAAAAGAACAAATACGTTATAATTCACGCCAACGCATACACAAGCTTTCAAAAGAGGGAACCAGTCAGGTGGTTGGTCAAGTGACTTATACACACTATGTACAAATGCCACTGTAGCGGAAGAACGACGCAAGGCAGACCTGGGCCATGGGTGCCCTTGGCGGGGATGACATATTTACTCGCACGGGCAATCTACATGATGATGATGATGATGACTGGCGCATATAGCCAGCGGGAGATTTAACATCCTCCCGCACGCGCAACGTTTGTGTCCGCCGCTGTACAAACGCTATACCGCACATGGAACTCGCTGGCTAGTCGCTGGCTTCTTCAGGTGGCGCCGTTACTGTGTCTCAAACAAATTACGCCGTGCTTCTTTCTGACGTTTCTTTTCGAACTATGCGCAGACTGAGTCTCGCCGTCCATTTAAAAGCTTGAGTGGATCCTCGGGCTCCTTCCAGAGACACGAGCTGTTGCTCCACTCCTGACAGGTTTCCGACTTTTCAACGCTGAGTCACCTATCTAGACTTGCCAGTGTTCGTTGGGTCTTCTTTCATATGTCTAGTTTCGCTTGTCAACTTCCAACTGACCCCAAAGAAAGTCGCGACGGTCGGAGTACGACGAAAAGGGAACTGTTCCATTCCCGGTGTCTCGAACCTGCAGGGAACGCGTGCTTGTTTTGGGTGCGCAGGTAAACAATTAGGTTGCCGAATTCTTCAACTGCTCAAAACGCGTAATCTTATCGCTCCCTCCACCCGCGAGACAATTGCTGCGAGGATGTACAAGAAGTCCACGATCCTAAATGGTTGGGTTCCGTTTCGCGACTTGAATCCGTGTAAAGCTGTCATGAAGTGCTGTCCCCTATTGTATTTCCAACGGTGCATCCGCCGTCATACAACTTTCAGTAGAGCCTGGCGTCGCCAAGCCGGAGCGGACGGCGCCACAACTATGCGTCCAGCTCGCTGAAACATTTCGAATCCAGTAGGTCGTGGAGGGGTGCTGAGAAATTATCAAATGTTCTCTGTTGCGGTAGCCTCTGAGCGGCTAGTATAGCGGTGTTCCCCAATAGCTCTTGCGCCGGCCTCTTATTCGCTTTTCGATAGTTTGTGATTCCGCCGAATTTATTTTAGGGCTTGATGTCAGGCCGCAATACGGCTTTTCCATTTCTTCACACGGAGCCGAAGCGATGTGCAAGGGTGATTCCGCTTCTAGACCTTCAGGCGGATGGAACGGCTCAGACTCCTGGGTGGGTGTGACCTTGCCCGCTGCCTGCAATGTTTTTTGATAGTCGAGTTGCTAGAAGTCCCGGTAAGGATCTGCCCTTCATGAAGTCGGGACCGAAGATGTACTCAGACACAAACGGAGGAGGCTCTATCTTTTCTTTCCCGTACTTAACCTCATGTTTTTTGTCTTCAATTTGCATGGAAGCAGCCGAGACGTCCTTTTCTGTGTCTGGCTTAGCCTCGCGTTCTTCACAAATGCCTCTCGTTGGGACGCTGGACGCTATCTCGGTTCTTGGTCCCACCTGCATGTTCTTGGGTTAAAGCCCAATCTTCAGCCATAGTTTCTCGAAAATGTGACTTTGTTGATAGTGGTGGCTAGCATGCCTATCACATAGGTGACATCGCCACAGACTGTACAAACCAATCAACAGAAACATGTCATAGGGTGGCTCACCAGAATAGCTGAAGAGCAAAAATCGGATTGAGAAAGGCGTAATATCCATGCCTTTTCTGAGAGTTCGCTGAAAATTGTCCCAGAAAAAAACAGCATCTTCGCAATCTACAAAAAAGTGATCATTTGTCTCTGGTCGAGAACAGCGCAGACAGCCTGTCGACCAAGCTATAAACAGACCCCGGTCTTTCATCCAAGTTTTAATAGGGAGCATACCAGTGTGCAACTTAAAGAAAAACGTTTTAACACATGGCGGAACACACATTCTACACACTCTACCGAGGACATCCTGGTACGGACACCGGAGGTACGGAACACGATATAAAGGCATGGGAAAGGGCCCAGAAACCAGGAAATCGGAAATAGACTCGCGCTAAGCATTAAATTTGTAGTCAAAGCTAACCCGATCTTGTAAGAAGCGAAACGTGCCAACCACTTTTTAGAGGAAACCCCGCGGAATTCGGACTACTTCCACAGACACCCAAGACACCACGATATTAGGGAGAAAATGTGCGAGACGTATTTGCAGTACAGCTTTCAAAAACGATTGTTGAACATGTCGAAAGTAGAATTAACGAGAAGCCCAAGACCCCCTCTCACAACCGTAAGAAAAAGGTTATCGCGATGAATTGGCTTACTACGGGAACACCAAATGAAGGTTGCAAAAATCCGGTGAAGAGCCTGTATCTGGAGTCGAGAGCATGTGACACCTGTAGGACATACATCGCATACGTGTAGCTCAGAATTTCCTTTCTTTTAGTTGCGCGCTTTGGCTTTGGACTTTCGCAGATTTGATTTTGGACAATGACGATAGTCTAATGACGACGATGGGTGGCGTGGGTGGGCGCTCAGTTTTCTCATGAAGGATTCGTTTGCTGTCGTCTGACTTTGGACTTTGACTCGCAGGCAGTTTTCACTTTGATCGTTGACGCTTGGACTTTGATTTCAGAGGCTTTGACTTTGGCACTTTGCCTTTTGATTTTCGGGCGCAAGAAAGCTTTTTTTTTTTTTGTTATTCGTCGGCTATGCGTACTCGCTGGGTCTGATGCCGTTCTTACTTCATTGTTCTTCTCGCGTGCTTGCACTTATCCTCCCAATTTATCATTGAGGTCGCGAAAGCCTGCTGCGGGCCCGCCTGTGTACTGAATTACAGCTTTTTGCGTAGTTTTAGTGCAAATGTTGTCGTACATGATGGTGTAATGTCGTGTGGCTTTGGCTTGATGTACGGCTGCAAGCCAAGCTATCGCACGGGAAAAAGAAGTTCCTTTAACGAGTTTCTTCTCGCTTGGGCACCGGATGACTGCCTGAAGATCTCTCGAAGATAAGAACGTTTCTTATCGCAGGCAGACAGTGGTAGCCTGTAGCACCAACTTTTCCATGTATTGGGCTTTTACGCCATCTTGAGGTAAGCTGCTATGAGTGGGGCTCCTATTCTTGTGAAGGAAGCAAAAGCCGCATCGAAGAAGTTTCCGTTTGTAGTGCCCCCTTTGCATGCAGAAAACCATCTGTCTGCGTGCAAAAATAATGGGACTGCTGCACTCAAAATACCTGTGGCAGAGCTGCTTCTACAGGAACATATCACGCACTACCTGTGAAATTTTGCACGTTCACTAATGGGTTTTCGCCAAAAGAAAGCTCCTCAGCATAAAGCCAATATCGAAAGGGTTCTCAAACTTTGAATGGCGGAAAATTTTCAAAAGAATATGGGGTGGTTGAGTCGATGCATATGACCCCAGTGTGGTTTATTTGCGTACTTTGTTGTTCGTACGGCTAGGAAGGGTATACAAACTAATGGCTACGTCCTTTAGGTACTGGTAGTTACTTGCGGTCGGCGATAATTGGTACCACCTCCATGTTTCACGCCAGCAGTCGCAGGCCGCACCGTGTGCGCACTGAGAGCAAATCAAAGCTGACGCCGTTGTTGGATTTAACGAACAGTGTTGACTGGCTGATTATTAAATTGCTTATTAATTTATTGTCCCGCAATACTTATTGAATAATTGTCGGCTTAATTGATTGATTGATCGATCAATTGTGATTGATTTATTGTTAATGATAATTGATTGATTGATTGATTGATTGATTGATTGATTGATTGATTGATTGATTGATTGATTGATTGATTGATTGATTGATTGATTGATTGATTGATTGATTGATTGATTGATTGATTGATTGATTGTCATTGTGATGGCGGGTGTCATATCTCGCCATAGAAGCTTGATTTAGGAGTGCTATCGGCGACAAGCTACGGTACATTTCACCTGTTACGAGTGGTAGCTGTCTTACACCATATTCCTCTCTCAGTTCACCTTGTGCCAGCATTCAAATTCTTTCTAATCACTTCTACAGATTTTTAGTCTACTTTCTGTGTGTCGCGTTGAACTCTGGGGCTTCGGGAACGCGAATATTGCCCATATATAAATTTTTATTGATTTAATCACATTCCAGCACAAAGTGCCGATTAGTTTCTGTTCCTTTTCGCCAAACCACGAACGCGTCATCATTTTGTATATACTTCCACAGAAGAACACTTCCTCTCAGGCAACCTGTTCTAGTCTCAAAAAGCAAAGCACTGCCTTAAATTTTTAGGGAGAGCTTCCTTTATGATATCAAATTTTTATGCCCTGTACACCTTTAATGACGTTTTCGATTACATTTTTCTCTTTGCTTATTCGTTTCTGTCAGCCTTGCTTCTTTTTTGTTGCTGAAATTTTGCTCTCTTAGCTTATACTGTTCTACATTGCTCTTAACACATTTCACCGTGCACGAGGACACGAGTTCAATTCGTGGCCGCTTTTCTGATGCAGGCGAAAAGCAAAAACGCCCGTGTATACGCGATTTCGGCACACTTTAAACATCCCCAGGTGGTCAAAATTAACCCGGAGCCCTCCACTACGACGCGCCTCATGGCCTGCGTTACGTCGGCGCGTTAAACCCTACACTCAATCAATCAACACATTTCACCATTCGCCTTCAGTCCTTTCTAATCTACTACGTGTCCGCGCTTTTCTTGCAGCAGTTCATGAATGCTTCAGCCGTTCACTTAACGCGATCTATTTTTCTTAACCTCTCCTTGAAACGTATGTTACTCTAAGCTTCCGCGAACTTGAAACGATTCCCAGACCATGTGTCCGTGTACCACTTCTTGAGTTTTACTATGGCCTACCATTCTCGGGTGTACAGCTAGGAATCTAGGAGTGGCACGACATCTGGTGTTAAGCAGAGGGCTGCATTCGCTAATGTTAAACTGGAACCATTACCCCGTTCAAAATTCAGTGTACTGCTTGGTATTTGTTTTTTATTCCCCAACACAGCTCTCTGCTTCCACAATTCTGCGTGTCACTTTCCTTTAGCTTTTTAAAGTTGTTCCTCGAGAGTTCTTAAAGTAGTTTTGACCTTCATTTATCCGCAGCCCCAAATACTTGTATTATTTGAATGTGGATATTCCGTCATGCGGAGTTACATTACGTCATTGTTAATACCCTTAAAAGTCATTATATCGACTTTCCAGTGCTTAATTTTAACCCTAGGTTCATTGCTTCTTGGCCGAAAATATTTATGACCATTTTCATATGTCTCTGGTTATCAGATAACAAAACAATGTCGTTTGCGTACATCATTCCCAAGTACGCTGTTCTATCACTTTGCCTTGCTGCATGTGCGTTAGGTTGAAAACTAACTGATATTCGTACAGTTTCGTTTCAAACGTTACTGTGTAAAGCATAAACAGTATGTTAATCGACCAGATTTAGGGAAAATCCCCAAGGTGGAGTACGTTTTTCGCGCTACAAACTGCGGCGTAGTAATTTGTTCTCGCGCTACAAACTGCTAGCCTCCTGGTTAGCTCAGTTGGTAGAGCGACTACTCCGGTTAAGCGGTGGTCGCGGATTGGAATCCTGGACCAGGACGAGTTTTTCTTCAACTGCGAAGTTTCTGAGAAAGCTGTGCAGCTTTTCTTTGTAGCCGTACGGCTGCATTGAGGTGGATGTCAAACTTTCCTTCGCATGAAAGTATTAGGCTCAAAGGGTATCCCTGTTTCAGTCCCATGTCAGGTTCACTCTATTATTTCGATTAATCGTCCTAAGCAACTGTAGGGTCCTTTCCGATAAGATCGAACAAAGCATGGCTGGTCGACCTCTTCAATTTGCTTGAAATTTTTTTACCTCATTCCCGCATGTATGTAATGTGCGGATTCACAAATATTTTCGGCGGAAAAAAATTTGGCCGGCTGAAAAAAAATTTGGAACCCACCCGCGGGGACCCCGGCCGCTACCTGCCCATGCGCCGCGGCCACATTTAGCGGCGTCTACCAAGAAATATACTGCTCAGGCGAGAATGGTAATTTTTATGCTTAATCTACGCCTGGTGTACATTGCGTGCCCGAAATTTCGTCGGCAAGAAAAACATATATTTTTTAAAATAAATTTCCAAATCTTGCTCAGAGCGCATTTTGTTGTGTACTTTGCGGGCCAGTATTATCGTAAGTAATGGAGCTAGAGCGTTCAAATTTGAGTGAGGGCTGTTCCTGGCAAGCAAAAATAAGGGCCGTAAATATTGTGTCTGTGCACACTACGGTTAAAACGTAAATGGCGCACAAGTGTGACGAAAAAACTAAAACACTCCGAGTTCAGAGGATTATTAAAAAAAAAACACTTCTTCGATTTTGCTGAAATTCTCCCCAGATGTTCACCGCTACATGTACTTCAATGATCATTAAAAACATGTTGCATCATTTTGTTTCTGACGCGCCTACAGCGCGAGAAAAAAGCCTGGTTGGCCAGGTCTTCACAAGATCCTGAGACATGAAACAGTGAGCAACTTCCAGACATTTGATAATTGTTTTTGTACCAAAGGCAAACTATTACTTATATATACCATTACAGAGAATTCAGAAGTGAAACTAAAATTTTTATGTGAATTTTGGAAAGAAAATAAACAATCTGCGCACCGCTAAACGCGTACTCTTCGAAGAAAAAACGGAGGAACTCCAGATTCACGCGCATTTAAAAAAAAAAACGCTTCTTCGAGTTTTATGAAGCTTTCCACGGATATTTACCTCCTAATTTAATAGCGTGAGCCATTAAAAAAATTCGCATCATTTTGATCACTGAAAAGCAAAAGAGCCTTGTCAAGCATGCTCGTGACAAGGAGCTGAGACATAAAACGACGATTATGACTTTCTGAAGATTTCCCTAATTTATTTTGTAGAAAGGGCAGAATATCTTCTGAGTTAAGGAGAATAGAATAGCCAAGTGACACTAACGAAGTCAACGTTTGACATGACAGAGTTCCATCGGCACCCCATTAATACCGTGCAGCTACTAGCTGTTTATTTACACATTGCTTGCTGCATCAATGTTCACAGTTTCCTCAAAGGGGCACAAACAGTCCTCGCTTCTTATAGTTCGCATATATCTGCTTCTGATGACTTCCTTAAACGCCACACGTGCCAGGACTGTATGCTGGGAAAGGCACGCACTGTTCGCCATTCTTCCTTTTTTGTTTCGCGATAGCTGGAAACTTCGTTCCCCTTGAGGTATATGAAGTGAACGCCCTTGATGTTCTCAGACAACACAGTTACCATGTCTTTTGCCGTCTGAATCGCATTCTTAGTGGTTCTCTTAGGTTGCAAAGTGTCGCCTGGTGTTGGACGATTCCCCCAACTCCGTCGCAGGCATTCTTTCCGTGCCCTGTTGCATTGAATATTCATTGCGTTTCAGGCACATCGCTCTTTCGCAACTCATGAAGCTGGTACCTGTTTTAAAGTGACTGGCAGCTCCGTCACTCACATAAGTCACCTTGGAGTACAGTGGGAGATTGTCGTCTACCCACAGCCTGATTTTTTCTAAAGCCAAGCAGGCATGCGGACAGTCATGGCAGACATCATCGCTTGCAACCACAAAACTATGACAAAACAGACTGAGTAACAAGCTAAATATACACAAAAAGAATAATAACATCAGAATACCTAAAAGGAATAATTAAAAGTGATGAAATGAAGATTAAAATGCGACCGTAGTCAAATAGCGGGGAGGCAGCGCAAGGCACTCTCCCAGTGTGACAGAACTGAAAACTTGTAACCGTTCGAACGCATGCAGCACCTTTTCTTCCAGTCCCCTCTTTCGCTCTTTCTGTCAGCCAAGTCCCCGCCGCCGCATACGGTTGAAAAAGCCCAAAAATACTCGACTCAAACAAAAAATGAAGATCCCACATGTGTCGTCCCGGACCCCACCGGGCTCAAGGGCGTTTGCCTTCCTGTTAGGTCGCTAATTCGGTAACTGAACCAGTGTGTCCGGAAAAGGACCGAAGAGGGGCGCGCTACCTGGAGACGTTACCCGCGCCAGGGTCATGTGTGCCCGATGTCCGTTTTTATAACTTGCCATGTGTGCTGCCGACCGGACTGGCTTCCGTTGAACCTTTGATTTCAGGCGAACGAAAGTTACGTCCAGGCGAGTTAAAAAACAAGACTGCGTGCACCTTGTCAAATAGCTGATCTTATGAACCAAATATACCGCATCACGGCAGCAGTGCGCACAAAAAAAGAGCGTTGATAATGTAAGGCAAAGAGTGAGCGTGGTTGGAGAAATCTAGAGGAAGCTATAAAAATAGACCCGAAGACCTTCAAATTGCGAGTTTTACCACCATACATTGCAGCGGTTTCGCCACCGCATGACTGTATCCGCGCTGTGCTTAGAATGACGCACGATATTTCTATGGCTCACACAAGTGCGTTTAGAGGAAAATATCCGTGGAACGCTTCATAAAACTCGAAGGAGCGTTTTTTTTTAAATGCGCGTGAATCTGGAGTTCCTCCGTTTTTTCTTCGAAGAGTACACGTTTAGCGGTGCGCAGATTGTTTATTTTCTTTCCAAAATTCACATAAAAATTTCAGTTTCACTTCTGAATTCTCTGTAATGCTATATATAAGTAATAGTTTGCCTTTGGTACAAAAACAATTATCAAATGTCTGCACATTCACTGGAAGTTGCTCACTGTTTCATGTCTCAGGATCTTGTGAAGACCTGGCCAACCAGGCTTTTTTCTCGCGCTGTAGGCGCGTCAGAAACAAAATGATGCAACATGTTTTTAATGATCATTGAAGTACATGTAGAGGTGAACATCTGGGGAGAATTTCAGCAAAATCGAAGAAGTGTTTTTTTTAATAAGCCTCTGAACTCGGAGTGTTTTAGTTTTTTCGTCACACTTGTGCGCCATTTACGTTTTAACCGTAGTGTGCACAGACACGATATTTACGGCCCTTATTTGTGCTTGCCAGGAGCAGCCCTCACTCAAATTTGAACGCTCTAGCTCCATTACTTACGATAATACTGGCCCGCAAAGTACACAACAAAATGCGCTCTGAGCAAGATTTGGAAATTTATTTTAAAACATATATGTTTTTCTAGCCGACGATATTTCGGGCACGCAATGTACACCAGGCGTAGATTAAGCATAAAAATTACCATTCTCGCCTGAGCAGTATATGTCTTGGTAGACGCCGCTAAATGTGGCAGCGGCGCATGGGCAGGTAGCGGCCGTGGTCCCCGCAAGTGTGTTCAAAATTTTTTTTCAGCCGGCCAAAATTTTTTCCGCCGAAAATATTTGTGAATCCGCACATTACACACATGCGGGAATGAGGTAAAAAAATTTCAAGCAAATTGAAGAGGTCGACCAGCCATGCTTTGTTCGATCTTATCTGAAATGACCCTGTATCCTTATTTAAGCCATCCAATTTCAACAATCTCCACAGCCTGCTCCTTTAATATCGAAGAATGTTACCCATAATGGCCTGTTGAATACAAAGCTTTCGAAATTCAAATGCACTGTGTAATCACAAACTATGATCCAAGGACTTGTTTTGTCTAACTGCCTTCTGTAGTTCCCCTAGGACTTCATTTTTTTCATCCACGCTTTCATTTCCTATTTTATTGTCTGCAATGCTGCAATACTTTTTTACTTGCCATTGTATAGCCTGCAGACAACTGAATTGCCTAATATTGCCTATACATTAGTGATGTTACTGCAAGTGGTCTGTTGTGGCTCAATGCTGGCTTTGTTGTCTTTGCCTCTAGCATACTCTGGAGCCAATCCTCTGGAATTGGCTTGGTTTGTATCACCTTATCTTATGTTTTGGTCCACTGGTATTCCGTACGGTAAAGCCGTTGTTTGGAGAAGAACCTTTTGCTCTGCTCTTTTCCACAGAAGATTTCTCAAATTTACTTCCCTTTCGGCAATCTTCTCTGGCGCTTCATTCATTAACAGAAATAATACAGCTATCATTTCTCTGAGCGTGTCGTTAGTAACTGAATGAATGTGCCTCAGTGCTTGCTGACCTTCTAAATGTTTCCCTTCTCCGTCCACTATTGACTTTTTACGACAAGGGCAAAACTCTCAAAGTCTAATTTTTTCTCATTTGTTTGTGATGAAGGGAAAATTGACTTCGTTATAACGAATTGGCCGCGTGTCTGCTCACTTCATTGCAAATGTCGACGAAAGACGAGAGTCATCTGACGCCCCTGCCAAGTAAATGCCTCCCTTCTCTTTGCCGCTCACTTCTCATGCTGTTCCTCTCGCGTCTCGCTCCTCCTAAGATAAACAAGCTTCCGGTTTTCTCAAGTCAATTTAAATTTACCGCATTCCACTGTTCCACGCCGAATGCCTCGATGCCAGCGCTGCCGTACGGCGGAGACCCTCGTAAATCGAAGCCCCCTACTCCACGTGCGTTCCAAGCGGAACGTTAACACTACCTAGTGGAAGGTTTTGTTGCTGTTGCTGTTTCACTTCTTAAAATGCCGATTGGGAAACCACGCGCGACCACGTTTGTATTTCTCTGGACGCAATTTTTTTATTAAATCAATCATCCATGTATTTGTAATAAAGCACTGAGAATATGACCTACGTATGCTCAATCGAGCGACAGACAGACAGACAGACAGACAGACAGACCAAAATTCTCGCGTTCAAGTACACCAAGAAAAACTATCGTCTTTTAAGGGCTTCACTGCAATACACATCAGCTATGTGGAAAAGCCAACTTCACTAAACTAAGGTGAGTATGTAGCCTGCACTGATCTTTAGAAGTAGGCTACAATACTGCACAGAAATGTGATGTTGGAAAGACAATGCTTAATGTGCGAAGCGCGCACTACTCCGGCGAAGGCGAGCAACCCCAAGGCAGTGGCAGTCCTACCGCCGGCCGCTGTACATCCTAGGCCTAACGGCACTGGACCAGCTTCGACCTAAGCTTGTAATAAGAAGGAAAACTGCGCGTAAAAGACAAGCCTAGGCCTAAGGGAACAGGACGGGCGCAATTGTCCTCTTTCTAGTCTTGTCTTTTACGGGCAGTTTTTCTACTTATAAGACACAGTACCAACTAGCCTAACAACATGCTCTACTGAACCTAAGCTTGCCTTTACGCTTTGTTAGCATTAAATTGCATCCGGTCGAAGAATGGTATACCGAGGTCTTGTTTTTTTATATTTTTCACATGACACCCATTTTCAATGTCGGAAGAAAAGCGTAGGGAATACACCATGCCTCGCTCTCCCTGCATGCCTGCTCCGGGAACGGCTCGGATGGTATCCTGGTTTCTGGTTTCTGCGCGTGATGCGCGCAGGTGCAGGGCCCGGATATCTGGTTCGTACAGCCTTCGGAGAAACAGGCGCGTTGCAATGCATTCGCTGTACGCCGTTGTACGCCTGTTGTAGGCGCACATACGTCGAGCTCTGTCGATCAGCGACTACGTCGTTATTACACACCCATGTGGTTGGGGTTTATCGTGTTAACGCCGAACGAAACAAAACAATCTGAAAGTTCGGTATTCTGTACTAAATGCATCTACAATTATTTTCTTTTCGAGTTTGAATTTCTTAATTGACTTTTTTCATTGTTATGTTCCTTCTGTCATTTTTTTCTTAGCGGTCGTTTCGTTACGGGATCGTTCAAATCGGCCTTTTTCTTCTTGTATTTCGACTAGCCGAGTCTCGACGTGGACACAGCATCTAGGCAGGCGTGAATGCTACTAAGGATTCACAAGCCCTATTTTTCTCGCGTTTAATATCAGGTAAATCTGCAGTCATTTTGCGTACTTCTTTCATTGCTATGTGATCCTTTAAAGGAATTCTGTCAATGTCTCCACACAAGACAAGAGACTATTGGTTCTTTTTGTCTCCAGCAAAGACGGCGGACAATGGGTTCTTTCTATGTCTCGAGATAGTAGTAGTAAATATTGTAGGGAAACAGCATAACCAGCAACAAGTGAGCACAATTAACATCGGCACAGTACCATCACAATGAACACATTGGTACTGCGGAAACACTTCCTGTAATGTGTCTTTGCCTCGACGGGAAAGATTTAATACAGGAATATTCACTGATGGATCCTTCTGAATGCGTTCCGTCGCTAATTCGAGGATCGGCCTGAGGGGCACGCTCTGCCAGCCCGCAACTTAGCGTCTCTTCATATATATGCCATTTAGGAGCTGCGTCAGGCCACCATGCCAACCGTGTTTGCGCTCGAATTGTCTCGTTGGCCCCATTTCCTCTCTTATCTGCGGTATTGTCTCCTAGTCGCAGCTTTCGTTGTTCAGCAGTCTCAGCATACCCCCGACGCAGTTATTCTCTCCCATTTTGCCGCTTACTCGGCCCTGAACTCGCTCCACGACCCATTGTACGCTGGGCATCAACGCGTACCAACGGTGACGCGTCAGAGGCCTGTCTGAGAAATATGCGTGCGCAGTCGGCGCCCCTGCCGCCACCCCCGTTTCGACTCGTCGTCACCCTGAGAACCTAGTTCGGCAGCATCGGCTTGACCTCGTGCCTGTCCGCGCGTGGACTGATTGGCTGATGCTCATTTGCGTCACTCGCCTCTGAATCAATCCCAATCCGCGTTTCCCTCTTTTGATCATCGCGCCCTGTCTGCTCGTAGAACGACGGCAGTCATTTTTTGACGACGCGACCCTTCAATTGCTAACGCAATCAAAAAAATTTAAGCACACTCCCTTGCTGTTTCAAACAACCTGTAGAACCGAAATATAGCCTGAAATGGTCATTATCACGTTAAAGTATAGATATGAACGCAAAAATGCGATGAATTGGGCAATATGCTTACAAAGAAAGAACAACGTAGCTACCAGCACCACCATAGAGCAGAGACACCCTTAATGCAACTACGACCTATCCCAGCCGGGCATCCCCATCACCGCATCAGACTGCGATCGAAGAGTCCGGGTGACCGAGAGCAGAAAAAACGGGGCATCTCCACTAACGGGATACCTGGGGATGGGCGAAGCATGCAAAAAAAGAAAAAAGAAGAAGAAGACACCTATATAACCGCTGCTTCTTGTCTTACCCAGTCACCCCTGATGAAGGAGCCGAGGAGGCTCCCAAATATTGGTACCGCTTTCAATAAACCCCTTGGTTGGTGTATTTGCCTCTTCCTCAAGTTTAACGCAACCAGACAGAGTTCTGTCGAAGATGTTCCCATTCAAGTGTATATGTAAGAGTATGATGCGGTTTCGATGATGCGGTTTCGAAGTTTTCATGGTGTGTAATGCGCTTTTGATGTTGAGCGCTCGGTACGGGTCTTAGGTCTTGGCGTTTCTGCCCACGGAGATGAAACCGTTGGCGGTAGAGGTACACAGCTTTGCTGCAAAAGTCTTATGTCTTTGAAGCACGAAGCATTCTAGGGCGAAGTGTCGGTGTGTTCTTTTAGTACGGGTTTTTGCCCACGCAGATGAAACGTTCTAGCGCGAGGCATTGGAAAACCAGTGTTCCGGTGTGTTCTTTTAGTTACGTTCTAGCGCGAGGCGTTGGCAAACGAGCATCCCGGTGTTTTAGTGCCGTGACTACATGAGACGCCGATGGCCCAAGCTCCCAAGGTGCTTCGCCCCTAAAGAGATAATATAACGATGTTAGTGTTTGTGTTTAAGTGCACGATCTACCCCATGGGCCCTCACGGCCCCATGTAGAGTCCCTATATAGAACCCCATGTCGTTTCTTCCAGGTCTCTTACTATGGCGGCACGGACCATTCACTCATCGCCGTGAGCACACACTGTGTGCTATGTGTCTAGTTGCTGGGCCCTCCCGAGTCTTCCGATGTGGACCCACATCTTATCGTAACAAATTAAGGATAGAGGTCGCTTCTCTCCCTGTCTGCGAGGCTCCCCGGGCGCATTTTTGTTGCCGGCAGCCCGCGTTTCTCTCCTTCGCCCGACACTTGATTCGAGAAAGACGATGCCTCCATGCCGAAGAGCAGTACACTAGCTGAAATAATTACAGATCTCTTTGTGTGATTTTTAAACATTTAATAAAATGAAAAGAAATCCCGGAAACATTGGGAGGGGCGGAGCATGTAGTGTATACGTGTATTCTGGGCGCCTTGCAGTTTTTGCCAACGGAGATGAAACCGCTGGGGGGGTAGAGGTATACAGCCTTGCTGTAAAAGTCTCTCGTCTTTGAAGCACGAAGCTTTCTAGAGCGAGGCGTAAACGAGTTTCGCGGTGTTTTAGTACCGTGACTACATGAGACGACGATTACGACAACGACGACAGGAGACGCCAACAGCCCCAGTCCCTCGGGGGCTTTGCCCCTAAAACAAAACGGGTGTCTCGTGCTAATGCATCAGACCCCATTCGGGGTAACAAGAGGCTGTGGTGCACGCGGTGGGTGTGGGCGGGAAAAAGCAGGGGTTAAGTAGTACATTGCGATATGAAAGCGAGGAGAGTGTCCCAGACTGCCATTTCTAATTTCCGCGGGTATAGGTGGATGAAGGAGGTCATTCAAAACATTTGGTCTTCAGGTCCTTGCAAGAAATTTGTTCTTAAGTTAGCGGGAAGGGTATCAAGGGAAATATGTCTTTCGTCTGAAAATACAGGGCATGACCGAATGATATGTTCAGTGGTGTCTAGAATTTCACAGGTGAAGCATATCCGTTGATTAGGAAAAAAATGAAAAAATTTTTGTCGTTTAGTAGGGAAAAGGTTTGCACCAGTCACAATTGTCTGAGGCGTACTTGTGAAGGGCGAGAGTAGGACAAAAGAACGGGTGTGTAATGAACTGGGGAGGCCGGAAAGTCTTTCCGGAGCTCCTTGATGGCGACCCAATGTTTTAAAGACGATAGTCTTTCCTGGGCTACTTAAACGGAGAAATTTTGGTCTGTCTGTATGTCTGTCTGGTCTGTGACTCGATTCAGCCACCCGGCCAAAGTGAAACATAGGCTGCGCAATAGTCTTAGATATCCACAGCCAAATTCATTTCATTTTCCTTCATTTATTTAATACTGTTACCCCAGAAGTGGGCAGTTACAAGGTCTAATCTTAACGTCTGAGTCCGGTGTTGATGTTCATACTTGTCAACATTGTTGAACAAGAATAAGACATTACGCAAATATGCAGAAAATCAGTACATGAGTCACGGCCGCTCGATGTAAAAATGTTTCCATCTGGCTGCCGTGCATGAGTGATATTTGCAGTGTTACTTTATTAAAAAATTCACGGATGATTGGTTTTTGCGACAGCAAATAAAATACTACATCAACTGCAGAAAACCGTCGCCTGCTGTTGCCCGCGCACCTGGCGGCGTTTAAAAAATCAAACGGCAACAGTAACGAAAGGTTCCACTGCTATAGGTTCCACGTTCCGCTTGCCGGACCGCTCGTGGAGCAGGGCAACGTGGTTCTATAGACGTTGTAGTAGGTTGCCTCGACTCACGTACGGCAGCGCTGGCATCGCGGCACCCCACTTGGAGCAGTGAAACGCGGTAAATTTAAATTGACTTGAGCAAACCTGTAGCTTGTTTTCTTGGGGGGAACGAGACGGGGGAGGAACAGCATGAGAGGTCAACAGGAAAGAGAAGGGAGGCATTCATTTAGAAGGGGCGCCAGTCAACTATCGTTTTTCGTCCGCATTTGCAACGAAAGGAGCAGATACGCGGCTATTTTTTTTCTTTATTGAATTCACAGCCTGAAGGCGTACAGCTGTCTTGGGGCACCGCTGTGAAAAATGCACGTACCGCCAAATGGACTGCCTTATTTCTGGGGATTCCGACGGGGCTGGGCATCCGCCAGATGGGGACGGCAACGTTGTGTCTGTGAAAGATGCTCTTCATCTCTTTGACCATCTGGACCCATATACGCTACATGGGAGCTGATGACGACATTCCAGGAAAGCTTCGCGACTATTGTGAGATTTGTGTGTTTCCGCGATTTCCCGATCCGTTCAGCACGTGGGCCGCCGGGTTTACGATGTCTGGCTTCAGTCAACACAGCCCTCACGCTTACTCGTGGTGTGAGGACACTTACTCGCGGTGATACCTTGCAAGAACTGAAATATCAAATGCACAGCAATCTGAACGTCAAAATTCAGTCTAAGCCAGAGTGCCATTATCTTCTCGCATGCCCAGAACCTTTGCGTTGAGGAAATGAACAGACACGGGCAGACAGACAGCACTCCATCTTTCTCTGCTCATTTCTTCATCCACATAAAAGCGGTGCGCGAAAACGTTATATGTTCAGCCAACCATCCCCAGTATGATCACTTCTGGCAGAGGGTCAGGCTGAGCTTGTAAGGGAGGACCCGCCGCTCTGGGTCAAGAAAGTTCAGCTCTTGGTGCTTAACGGTTAACAAGGAAGTAAGGGAATGAAGTTCAGCTCTTGGAGCTTAACGGTTAACGAGGAAGTAAGGGAATGATTTACTCACGCTCGAAGAACTTCATTCCAAACGGGACGGCTGGATCAAAAACTGACTTGCACGGGTAGCCACTGTCGATAGGCGGCGTGCCTTTGCTGCTTTTCACGGGTGACGACGTAATATCATTCCAAAAGCACGCAGCAACGAACAGAACGGCAAGATTGTGATTTGACGCCGCCATCATGAACCAGAGCCACACTCAAAACCACAAATGAACAGCTTAGGCCTGCGCTGGGCACTCGCTCAGACCTCGTAAGGACCGCAGGGGACACTATCGAGTTCACGCTGCCTCGCGTTTCCTTCTCACCCATCAACACGAAAGAGAGAGTTCATGAGGGAGAGGGAATTAGGGCAAGCAGCTCAGGACTCAGTTGGGAAAGGAAACTAAGCGGAAGAAAGGGGAAAATTTTACTGATTCAAGTTTAAACAAGGCCTCTGCAAGCTGGCATGCTTATCAATTCACTCGCGTGGGTAACGTTGCAGATTGAAGCACTCGGGACGGGCTCTGCGAATGGAATTAGCAAAATGGCGTTCACGTCACTCAACCAGTCTGACGAAGGGAGCGGTATTTCAAAAACGGGGTTTGCGCAAGCGGCGCCGATCACGTGGCAATGCTCAAGTGGCATTGATGAGGCTTGCAAAGGTGACTTTTCTGCTCCCATTGAAGACCGCTTTTCATAAACGTTGCGAGTAAAAATGGCTAAAAGCTAGCGGGCAGTGCGCTGGGGAATTACGGAGCGGACAAATTTGGGACAAGGCTCCGCGCACAATGCAGAAGGCTAGGAAACGAAAGAGCCATTGACTCCGGTAGGCAAGCATGGGGCTGCTGTGCAAACGGCGAGGGGGAGGGCAGGGGGAGGATAGAAGCGCCATCATCGCTGTTGCGACACTTCTTCCGAGTAAAAAGATCGAAGGAGGGCGAAGCTTCCTGCTCCAGTTCCGCGAACCATCCGTGTTTGCCCGCCATGTGTGTCCAGCTTGCGCCACAGCCGGACACCGCCGCTACGGCGCCGGTGGGCGTGCATGGGCCCGTCGAGGACTGCCCTGCTTCTTCCATGCGCGTCCCTGTGCCTGTAATGTGCCCGCTTCTTTCAGGCTTCGCAGATACTGATTTGCACAATGAATTCCGTTTTAAATGGGCCCTGCTTAGGCCACCAAAGGTTGCGATTTTCAAGCGCGCAGTCACTAGAGTACACGTCCAGGACAATACCTACCAATTAAATTACACCCTTCCATGCTACGGACGCCACAGAATCACGAAAAAAAAGGTTATTTCTTTCTTTCTTTGACTACTTCTGCCTTCTCCTCGCCATTCAACAGTGCCTGAGACGCAGCTCAGCGCCTGTGACGCACAGTTGAGAATTGGTGGGTTGCACGAAATACTGCAGCCAATCAGCGTCTCCGGCTCGGAGAGTATCGTGCTGGTGGCTTGCAGTCGACTCCAGGTCTGGCGATTTGTCGCCAAAATGGCGAGTTTTAGAGGCTTGTGGCGACGAAAATTTCAGTTTTGCGACTTGGCTACTTTCTGGCTCCTTGAACATTGGTGATTTCATATATTTTCGGGCCCTTGCAACGTCCCCACTTTCCACAAAAAGGATCTTATATGACCTTTCAGCACATTTCAGCCGTCGAGACAAAGTGAATAAGCACAATAAAAAATACTTTTAGGCAGATGTAAGTAATCTGGCGAAGTCCAGAATAGGTCCCAACGAATCAATCACTCAAACACATTACTGTACAGCGCTACTTTCCGACACAAACCGAAATCCGGCGCACGATGTTGCATGAATAGAGTGAAAGCCTTCAAGTAACGCCATCGGTTTAAAGAGTAATGCTTCAGTATAGTTTACGGGAGCTTGAGATCTTATGCACAGTGGTGGGAAGTGTGTGGGAGGATGTAAAATAGGCAGGGAAATGTATACAGGCAGTGAAGGCGGTAAAACACGGTGTGCAGCGAACGCCCGTTTAAGTCATTCATATTTTTTGAATGCTCCACCTAAACCTGCATATTTACTTGTGCCTATACCTGCGTAAGTAACCCTGCATAGCTTTCTTGTAAACTGTAGTCAACCGCTGTCGCTTTCTCGCACCACAGCAAACGAATTAAATTTCTGAAACTGCTTCTACTTCTCAGAATTTCTGCTTTTTTTTTCGACAGGTAATCAAAAAGTACCTGCTAGCATAGGCTTCTTGAAAATGACGACTTTTCTTGCTCTTTTTCAAACCTCCACTCTAAGTTGGCGACTTTTTTGTCTACTTTCGGCAAATTCCCGGCGACAGTTTTTTCTTAGGACCTGGCAACCCCTGCAGTCGAGTGCCGTCGCCGTCTCTGCAAGCGGCCCTTCCGGTGCGGCCTGTCTTTGTAGTGACCAACGCCAATCTCCGACACTCGTCGTGCGCGCTTTGCTGGGTCCGTAGATTTAGCGCTTCGTTTACGGGAAATAGATTGCAGGCTGTAACGCACCGCGTGAACGAAGGCCGCGAGCCGCAGGCCGCACAACGAGTGATGTGCTCGCGCAAATCAACATATTCCGCACCAGCTACAACTTTTCGCCGCTCAACAGAATGTAACTTATGGCGAAAACAAGCAGGGGAAAAATGGGCGGGTAGGCCGGGAGGCTACCTATGTGTAGAGCTCGCTTGGCTACCCTGCACTAAGGAAGCGGAGTTCAGAAGATAAAAGAGCCTGCAGGTGAAAAGGAGGTAGATAGAGAAAAACGCAGGCTACTCAGTGCACTGAAGTCTGGGCCCTAGAGGCGTTCACGTAAGCGTGCAGCGTTAAGAAAACGACAAGGGCTCCTGCCCCTTTTGTGAGCTCGATTGTAAGAACCGATGGTAGGAATAGTCTCTCTACCCTGAGCCGATGCCGAGCACGATGTTTTCTCGAGAATATTGGGGGAAACGGCAAAAGAAGATGAGCAATTGTTCCTTAAACACCGCAGACGTCGTGCCGGACGCTGTTAGCCATCGCAGTGAGGAAGGAGTACGCTTTCGTGGAGGCTACTCCCAACCACAGTCGATAAAGCATAATCGACTGGTATCGAGACATCCGAAAAGGAAGATTTACATTGAAAAGACTGATGTATTAGGTGCAGAGCACCTTAGGACCGCACAATGTCCGTCCGCGTCCGCACGCATAGCATTTACAATCGCAAAATATCACACAGGCACCGGCAGGATTCGAGCCTGTGTCTGGTAGACCAGACGGAGTTAGTGTCAGTCGTCTTACCCATTGGGCTACGACCATGAGATAGTATCCGAGAGTCAAACGGCTTACTCCCTCGCCTGTAACGGTGTGGAGTACCTCAGGACCTCCCAATGTCCGACCGCGTCCGTCCGTGCGCACACCACCATCAAGCGAAAATCAAGCGAAATTCGATTTGAGCCGTGAGTTGCAGTTTTATTTAGAGAATAATCAAGGTGTAACTCACGGCGCAAATCGAATGAAGGTCGGGGCGCAAATCGGATGTCACTCGGGGTGCAACTTGGATGTCATTTCGTGTCCCCGTACTCCACACCCTCGCCATCATCCACGGAGTAGAAATTCTGCCAGTTTTTATATTGCTCCATGGCCATCACACGTGCAAAAGAACGAAGCGTCATTGAGAGTGGAAGAAGGATAGTGCACTCGTTCTTGTGGCAGGTACGGGTAGCTTGATCCGCCGAAACAACTGCCGATGATTCCGCAGTGATTTGGCAGCCACATGGTGTGCGATGTCATGAATAGACCAGAACTCCAAGCAAAATTACTATTTTTAAGGGCAGAGCAGTTTAGGGGCTCGCCTTGTCGTCGTAGCTCGCTCGCTGGACCTAAGTAGAGCCACACGGCGTTCCGTCGTAGCGGCTGTCGTCGCGGCGTAACCCAGAGGCTTCAAACCCCAATCGGTTTATATAGTCACAAGCGTTCGAAACTCGTGAACTACTGGCGCATTGTCATACATCTCCCCGTTCGTTTAGCGCAAAGAAAACTGTAGGCACATTTGAGGCAAAATCTGTGTATTTAACCGCAGCCCCCCCACCCCTATTCCTGTAGTTAGGAACGCTCGTTGGGTTGGTTTTTAGGACAGTAAGCGAAAAAAAGTGGCGGTACAACGCCGGCCCGTGCGGGAGGAAAAGCAAGCATAAAAAGAACAACACTCCTGCTGGTGCTGTTTCAGGCAGTCAGCGCGCGAGCACTGCGGACTCGGGAAATTTCAATTGCATTGGGTGGTAGCAGTGAGTGGATAACGGTGCTACAGCCCACTGTGGCTAATCACGTCTCTGCACTTCCGGTAGCTTTCACGTTGAGTGGGACGGCTTTAATTTTTTCTTTGATTCCTACGGCATTGAGGGTATTTAAGATGTAAGCATGAACTACGGTAATCGAAACATTTTAATAGTTGATTGTGCCTATACGTGCCTATTTTGAGGTTCGTGCCTATGTGAGCTTTTAAGTGCCTGTAAATTCCTTTTTGCGCTGTAGAGAACACATTTAGCCTAAATCAGTTGTACATGTCAAGGAAAAAATTTACACCATCTTCCCGCGAGGGGAACCATGGGGTAGATGCGACGCATCGGGGGTTTCCGTTGCGTTTCCGTTATGTTAGCGTGTCCATTGTTGTTGTGTGTCCATATTTTACGCAGCATGTTCACCCCCGATGCGTCGCATCTACCCCATGGTTCCCCTCGCGGGAAGATGGTGTAAATTTTTATCGGGGTGGCCGGTGCTTGTTACGGTTGCGCCGACCATCGCGATGGCAGGCCGGTTAGTCTCCATTCAAATCATCGGTGGTCATCGGAGGATGTCATCGGCGGAGCGGGCGGCGGAACGACTGAGCGGAGCGGCGCAGTTACCGCGTTTATATGCAGCAGAATGAGAGAGACCGGGCGCAAGCTGCGCGCAAGCTGCGCGCTAACCCGCACCCACGCACAGCTGGCACGGCGACGGAGCGAGCGCCGGCGAGCGCTAACACGCAGATGGCGCTGCGGTGAGAGCGGCGCTAGCGCGCAGCTGGCGCGGCGAGGAGAATGGGGAGGGATGCGGACTACGCCGGACGACGCCGGAGGTACAAGGCGAGTGAAAGAGATGCGTCGCATCTAAAAATGGGAGCTCTGTTGGTGCACCTTTGGGAATTCGTGAGCATCTTTCCACACCTCTCCCTTGCTACCTTGAGTCTTGGCCTTGTGTTCACGCCTTGCTCCGACTTCAGAAGTCCGCTATGCGGCATTTCTCGTGCACTCCTCATCATCATCATCCTGCAGGACGAAGGCCTCTCCCATTGACTTTCAAGCGCTCCTGTCCTGTGCTAATCGATGTCCACTGGTTCCCGCGGAGTTCCGTAATTCATCCCTCCATCATGTTGTCGGCCTTTCCCTTCTTCTAGACCCATCTTTTGGTATCCACTCTGTTACCCTCATTGTCCACCGGTTGTCGGTTCGTCCCACTACATGGCCAGCCCATGGGCTGGCCCCTCCTGCAGTGTGCCAACCAGGCTTGGCGTTATAACAGTCTCAGTGGTCGCGCTTTCTCGCTTTAGCAGCGGCTTAGGCTGCCTGTTTTAACACGAAAGTACTTTATTCCCGGATGCACGAAGATTTCGCTGACGTCATATCCGTCACGGAAGTGACGCCTGTACAACGAAGCAAGTCGCCTGTAAAGGGTGCACCCCTGCACATAGGGTCTTCTTGCGGCGAAGCAACCTTTAGTACTGAAGAGTCGGGAATGTTATTCGCAGACGACATTGTTCTTTTAGCTGATAACCAAACGATATGCAGAGGCTAATAAATATTTGTGGCCAGGAAGCCACTGACCTCGGTTAAAATTTTCAGTGCAGGAAAAATCAGGAATAAGGGTTTTCAATGACGCTACCACCGACGTAGTGTCTATCCCGCAAGGCGATATCTACCTAGAGTGATGGAATATAATATTTGGGAGTGTGGATAAACGAAGGGGATAACTACTTAAGTACTCACGAGGAGCAACTTAAGGTTAAAATGGAAAGCGAAACGCAGCTATAACTGAAGCATAGAGCTCTGTGGGGGGTATAACAAATATGAAGTAGTAAGAGGAATGTGGAAGGAGTAATGGTTCCGGGTCTCACGTGTGCGAATGTTGTACTCTGCTTAAAATCAGACGTTCTACAGGCTGAAGTAAACCAGAGAAACGGTAGGACGTTTGGCCCTTAGGCGCGCATGGAAAACACAACTAACGAAGCAGGTTCAGGGAGATATGGGGTAGGCGGCTCTTTTGAAGTTAGAGAAGCTCAGAGTAAAATACGCTTTGAGATGAGGTGAGGGCAATGGATCAACGAAGGTGGGCAGCTAAGGTTTTTAGGTACCTATACTTGAAAAGCGTGGACACGCAGTGGTTAAGAAAGACTAGAAGGCGAACGATGAAATACGGAAAGAACAGTGGGGAATCCAAAACAGCCAAGGTAACCAAAAAGAGGCAAGGCAGATTGAAACGAAAAAATGGAGGAAAAAATGGAAGCTAAAACGTCGTTAGAGGTGTACAGGGCTGAGAAGATGAACATCAGAAAGGAAATTTCTACGATAATTCCCAGGCAGTGCTTTGCTTTTTGAGGCTAGAGCAGGTTCCCTGCGAACTAAGAATTTTGTGAGGAAGTATTCACAAAATGATGGGGTATGTGTGGTTGCGGAAAAAACAGAAACTATGCGGCACATATGTTAGAATGTGAGGGTATCCATCCAAATCTACAGAAGGGAATATTGGGCTTTCAGAAGCCCTAGGATTTAAGGGTATCAGAGAGGAAGTTAACTTCAAGGCTGTCGAGGGACGAAAAGAAGATTAGAATGCAGGTGGACGAAAAGCAGAGAGGGGAGTATTGCCTAGGACAGTTACCACCTGTAACAGGGAAAAGAAAATATTTCGGGCCTGTAATGAGAGTGCGTTATGCTTAATGTTGTTCGTTTTCGGGTTTTATATTTTAACACGAAAGTGTTTTTAGATTTGACGAAATCTCAACAATTGTGTACACTAAGTATCAGAATTTTTTTGCGGACACCAGCCATTTTGGCGAGTTCAGATCGCCCGCCACACGTCTGCGGCAAGTTTGAGAACAAACATGTGGCGCCATTTAACCGAAAGAATTGAAAACAAACAACGAGAAAGAAGTTCCGCAATGGATGTCGCTTCGTTCTACGGCAGCTCTCGTAAGCGGGTGTGGTGAGGGGAAACTCCCTCGCAGGTTCTTTTCAGGTATTCTGTGGCGACTGGGACCTGCCACAGTGCCAATAATAGACGAGGGTGTTTGACAAACGGAACAAACATATATTCTTAAGAGAACACAGCACACGTCAACATACAAAAGATTACACTCGATGGCAAATCACAACTCAAAGTCCGGTCAAATCTACATAACAGAAATAAATACTTCTAGAGAAACCGAAGGAAGTCCCCACCAAACGTTCTGGTCGATGAGAGGTTGTCCGCAGGGTGTCGGGGGTGCTGATGGCGATGCGGAGTATGGCGTTGCGGGGCTATGACGACGGTGTCGCACACGCCGGAGCTCGACGAGGAAGGCGCACCGTTGTCCTTGTGTACAACGGTCTGCTTGGCAGCCGGTCACAATATGGCGCCCTGTAGCGGCGGGCAGGATGCAACCGTGTAGTGCCGGTAGCCGACGGGCAGCAGTCGGCGGGTCGTCCCAGGGGTGGAGCACGCCAGCGTTGCGCGCCTCCACGAGTCAGGAGTCGCGCCTCGGCTCCAGGATGCCAAGGCGCCAGGTAAACCCCTCTTTAGCTCGGGTCCCGAAAACCCGACGAGCTTCGAGTCTTCCACCTGGACGTCGCGCTCCTCGAACCTGCTCCGTCCACTCCTCCCGGCGTTTTCCTCTGTTCTCCCCTGGCCTCCCTAGCTCTTCGGTTGTGGACACTTCCCAGTGGCCCACGTCAGTCCCTCGTGTGACTTAATTGCCGCTTCTTTTTCTTCGGCACTGCCGGATGAGGGCAATCCCTTCATAGTCATGTTCCCGCGTCGAAACGAGTCGTAGAACCGAGCGCGTCACCTCACAGTAGGTTACAAAAATCCCCCCGCACCTCCCCGAAGGGAATCGTGCAGAAATGCGAATGCATTGGGTGCACCGATGAGTGTGTTGCGAGTAATGGCGTAATTAATGACGAATCGTAATCATTTATTCATCAGCACCTGTTTGTGTTATCGTTGTACCTGACGGCCACAATCACTGCCTTGTGATCGCTAAAGTGCACGGTCAAAGGGTCTTTGAGAAGCATACGCGCGTCACAGTTTCGCGTAAAGACCAGATCAATGCAACTCCTGCAACAGAACCTGCAACAGAACCTGCAGGTTCTGTTGCAGGTTCTCAACCCGAAGCGCCTTCAAACGACTAGACTCCTTCGTGATGTTCCCGAGCGCGTAACGCGTTCGGCATAACGCGCTCTTCGCTTCGCAGACTTGTCTTCTTCTTCTTCTCCAACCGATGATGATGGCGTGGAAGCAACTGAAGTGACGTCACCGCCATGGAGAGGCGTAATGCTCACGTTGCATTGTGTGAACCCCCGACTAAGAAATGCATTCGCATTTACGACGACGACGACGACGAAGGCAGAACTACGAGGCGCGCGCTCACATGCGCTCGCGCTGGAGGAATGCAGGCGCACGCCGGCCAACGGAGCAAGACAACCCCCGGCTAATAAATACATTCGCATTTAAAAACACAATTTTCACCCAATTGCACAATCTCGCACTCATTGTGGATGGTTGGTAGCTGATCTAAGGAAGTTAAATAGCAACTTGACAGAATATCACTTACCAATACTAACACTTCAGTTCTTGTTATTCTGCTAATGGTGTTGCAGAAGGGCTAAAAGCGGCTAATATTTTCCTTTTTTATACAAAGCTTGCGGGCAATGCGAAGAATCGAACGAGAATAAAAAACAAAGCAGCTGGGAATCTGCTGATGAGAATAGCAGATGGGAACACGTCTGACATCAACTTGTCGGACGACGAGGAAAGCGACCAGCAGCCGCATCAAAAAGTAAGAAGTCATTTTATTCTCTTTGCGCTTGCAAACCAATTTTCGTAACATTCACAAATATATTTAAAACGCAGGACAACCAACCAGACATTGAGGCCGGACCCTCATCATCGGTGGACGGAGACGACAACGACGACGATGGAAAGTCCACTGCTAAAACTCGAGTTCCATGGACCGCGAAGGACTTCATGCGGCCAGACACCACAGGTGTGCAAACATTTATGTCATGGAAACGACAGGCACAATTCTCGCAACCACTCCAGACGCTGTTCGATAAGATGGCCTAAACCACTGACCAGCCCACTCTGCACAACCGTTTGCTCAGCGTTGCAAGTTTGAAGGCTGCACGTTTAGAGTTTTTTGCTCCCTTTGCCATTGTCCCCATCTACGCGTGTTGACTTCACCTATCACTTGTCAGCCTATCAGCGCGCTACTTTTTCTCCCCAAGTGACAAAGGCGACGTTTTGGTTGGCACGGCTGTTTGTATAAAAAAAACTATAAGGGGTCCACGTAAGCAGGAGGTTTTAGTATCAATAATAAAGCGCATTAGATAATAGCCGTTATAAGAGGAATCGTTACACGCGACATGACATTTTGCTGCAGAATTATTCAAACGTTCGCTTCACGCACAGTCAATTTTTCCGTCAAATCTGTGAAGTAACACAGCGGTGTCTCTAATATGTAGAAACACAATACGCCCGTGCTATTAAACTATTGAACACAGGCCAATTGTAAAAATGAAAATAAATTTATGTTCATTGAGCTTTACCATTAATACCGACTGCAAGTTTGAGGCTATATGGCAATTAGCGAAATTCCAACAAAAAAAAACGTGGGTAATTAGAAACGTCGGCAACAGACGGAACTGCGGAACGCAAAGGCAATTCAGAGGCTCTTATCATTGATTGGTTTTCTAGCGAACGGCAATTTACGGAACGACAACGTTCTGCCACATCTAGCCACGACCGAACTCTTCCGAGGCGGGTGCTCGCGTTTGACCTTGGACAAGATGGGCTCCCGCCGATCCAGCATCTTCATTTTTTCCAAAAGCTCGCCCCTGCTGTCGGGGGTGCCGCGATCAACCGGCGACCATTTGTGTACTCTGCGATCGGTAGAACCGTCTGGTTAACCGGCATGCTCCTAAAGTGACGGCTGCGATCAGCGCGAAAATGAGGTCATCGTGTCCCACCGTACGAAACACTGAAATGGGAGCTGCGATCACGCCGCCAAAATCGCGAAACGTATGACAGGCACGAGACGGTTCCTCGCACGGGTGCTGGAGAGGTAAGGAACAAGTGGAAGAAGTCAACGGTCCCAAAGAAGACGGCCTCGGCGATGGCAAGGCCCGATTCTTTGCACGCGATCCGCTAGTTCCACGGTGCCGATGGCGATGCCGAGGAAACTGCACGAGATTCCCGTTAGGAAGAAGGTGGCGGTGAGCATCCTTCTTCCGTTCGAACTATAGTGCCTAGATTATATTCTAGGCACTATAGTTCGAACAGTAGACGGTGCGCAGTAGAACGGGGCATGCGATCGCGCTGGTCGCCAGGGGAACGCCCATCATCAGGGCTGTCGTACGCGTTGCGCAGGCCAGCAGGAAGACGTAGTAGGTGAACAGTGCGGAGAACAGGGCACAGAACGACGTGAGCGGGCAGCGACAAATAACACAGACGGTGTCCACGTCGCGCACCCTGACAAGGCTCGGAGTCGACATGGTTCTGAGTCTTCCAGCTTCGCAACCAGTTGCGCGGGACCACCCGACTGGAAGCCGTTGATTCTTGCCGCGGCTTGCATGATCGTCTCTGACCTCGCCGATCACCGCTTGGCGATGGGCCAGCGCGGCGACTCCGTGATTCGCAGGAAGCCGACGGGGATCTGGGCCGTCGGGGCACCATGAGTCGGGCCTGATCATCCATTCCTCGTGAGGCAACTGGCTGGCGACAGCAAACGCCACATCGCCTAGGGATAGCCCGGCAGAGGCGCTAAAGCCGACGTGGGCCGCGCGGTTGCCATGTGTGGAAACCTTTACGAGCAGCACGACCGAGGCGATGAAGAGCGTGGTGCAAAAACTGGACATGAGGAACTTGGTGATCATGTACACGAGGCAGCTGGTGGCGAATGAGCTGCCGAACTCCGCAATCAGCAGCGTCGTCGCGGCGCCCACTGCCACCATCTTACGTCCGATACAGTCCGCCACGAAGCCGGACATAGAGAGGGTGACCAGGGCTCCGGCCATGGACAGCGCGTTGGCCAAAGGGATGAGCCAGGCTCTTCCGAACACCAGGTCCCAGCTGCTCACGATGGAGGTAGGTGCAAGCCCCATGTCGTCGCTCCACGCCTGGTAAGTGACGAGCCTGGTGTCGTAGGGGTCGCTCGGGTTGGCGAACAAGGTGCACCGGCTGTGCTGGCCCCAGTCGTCCAGGGGCATGGCCCATCGCTTCTACTCCGTCGAGATGTTGAGGCCGGCGGGCGGCCTGCACCAGTGGTCGACGTCACCCGAGATGAGCGTGAAGACCAGCGTGTGGCTGTGCAGGACCCACATGCTGAGCACGGCGAAGAGGACACCTCGCCGGAAGCTGACGTGGCCGAAGGCGCAGTCGAACCCCTCGCTCGTCTCCAGGTCGAGGTCGACGGGCTTGAGGCTCGCCGGGACGACGTACAGCCTCTCGACAACTGGCTCTTGTCCTTTCGCCTGCTCAACGGGTGTTTCTCAGGTTCGTGTCCGCTATCGGCGCGGTTGGCGTCGAGGCCCTGAGGAACATGGAAAGAACGCGAGCTTCCTCGTGATGACGGCGATGATTATGACGATGGTGATGACGATGATGATGTCCCTTGGTGAATGGCACATACCCAAACAGGGGATCGGCCAGACATGAGGGCTATGAAAAAAGTTCTTATTTATTTTAGAGGCTCCTGTAAATAGGAAATTTAGAGAGGGTGAAAATACCTTTTGAACGTAAAATCGAATATAAAGAAATAAAGAATTGGGAAGACCTCAAACCAATTACGTAAGTTGCAAGCATAAAGGAATCCAATCAGATCGGGAATTGATTAGAGCTTTCTATGAAGCCCAGAAGGGCTGAGCCACGCCTCGGCGGCAGCACCCCGTCTCGGACGCCCCAAGCGAAAGGGGACTCGTCTCAGCCTTCAGGGCTTCTTCTTCTGCTCCCTCACTTCTTGCTTTGTTATTGTTGTTGTTGTTGTTCCTCTTCTGGTGGCACATACCCACGCGGGGGATTGGCCAAGAAAGGGGGTGGCTTTTCGGGGCTAAAACGCCCACCTCATAGCCCTATATAATCAGGCTGTAGGAATTAGGGAAACGGTTACCGAATTATATAATAGATCTAGAGGAGAATCAGTGAATGTTGCCATTTTTGGGAGAAAAGGCTAAAAAATTTTGACCGGGTTAGTAGGACATGCGTCTGGTCTCTGATATGTACGCGTAAATGTCCGCAATAATCCCTCTATGACAAAACCCCAGGGATGTGGCACCGAACGAAAGGAGCACAGGCATCGACAGAGGAAGGCCAATGCGTTGAATTGGGTGCGGCTAGATACCGTTTGCGAATGAAAGAAAAACCGCGACAGTACAGGAAAAAGTGTTCAATTGTTTCAATTTCACCGCAAGCAGCACAAAGACCGAGGGAGGTGAGACCAGCGCGATGCAAATAAAAATTTAGCGGTGGTATTCTGCATCTGATGCTGGTTAAAGTGACCTCACACTGGCGGGACTCGCAAAATCTCGCATTCCAAGTGTGAGCAAGATGGGCATAGTCATCCAAGCAGTGTTGCGGAGTTGCCACTCCGGAATTGGAATGATTCCGGATTCATTCCACCTTTTGGAGATGTCGGAATGGAATGGGAATGGAATGACGACAACGCTTGAAGGAATGGAATGGGAATGGAATGGGGATTTTTTAGACGACGGTGTCACCATTGCTGGCGCCTTCCAGCTACTTAATTAGTCTGTGGCGACGACTGCGTCGGTGTATCTCAAAGGCGACGAAAACGAGAACGCATACCCGCTATCTCGAGTGACTGAATCCGCGCAACCTGCCGCAGCGTGTGTCAAAGTGAACTTCGACCTGCGCAAGCACGTCTGTGCGGTGGTGCTGTTAGGTCGGCTCTTCAAGCTTCGGCAGGCTGCGGGTACGGAGGAAGGGAGGAAATAATGAAATATGCAGTATTGAGGCGTAGCTTCTCTATACAACTGTCCGGGTCGCCGATGGTAGACCGGCGTCTCTCACACTGGCAAGCGCCGTGTAGCCAGGCCAGCAAGTGGGGAATAGCGTGGAGAAGCAGAGGGGACACGAACGGCGCGCATCCGAAGCCGCGGTGTTTCTCACCGCAGGATGATGTTGCGAAGTCTTGGAGCTAACAATATAAAGCGTTCGCTCATGAAACATGAAACAACAAGTAGATAATTCAGAGACTTATCTACTAATACGTAGCATTCTTACGTCGCCTGTCGTGAGTGTGGGTTTTTTTCCAGCCACATTTTTTTAAAATGCTGTCCCACCAATTATTTTCATTTAAGTTATTACAACGATTACATTTGGGACTTTTCCAAAATCTGCATTATTTTGGAAATGCAGGGCGTTACATGTTTCATCATTTTCCCTAATTATTTTATATTTTTCTTCATTTTTTTTTCAAAATTTCGTTCGAACAAGTATGTCTATTTACGCTATTACAACGATTGCAGGTAGAACTTTCGCGAATGATGCATTATTGTGGAAACAGCATGCGGTATACGATTTGACATTGTCCGTATTTTTTCAATATATTTCTTATTTTTTAGTTTTTCAAAATTTCGTCCTGCCAATCATCTCCATTTAGGTCCTGCCAATCATAACCACAACGAATACATTTGAAACTTTTACGAAACCTGCATTTTTGTTGAAATGCAGGGCGTTACACATTTCGCCATTTTCCGTAATTTTTTTAATATCTCTCTTATTTTTTTTAGTTTTTCGAAGTATTGTGCGACCAGTTATCTTCATTTACGCCATTACAGCGATTACAGGTGGAACTTTCGCGATATCTGCACTTTTATGGAAATGCATGGCGTTACACGGCTCTGGTATAGGAGTACTCGGCAAAGAACGCTACGCATTAAAACTGTTAGAGGTGTTCTGTGCCGCTGCCCTCCCGTCTCTCGCATTGGTACAGTAGTATTAGTGTAGTGCTCGATGCTGTATGTTCACTTGAAATCATTCAAGTAAGCATTTAGAATACGTGTACATGTGATCAAGGTCCTCGCGACATGTCTCTCAGTCATCCACAGCACACTAATGGCGTTGATACGACGGTACGCAAAGCACATAGCAAGATAGCATGCGACGGACTGCGCAATGAAACGGAAAAAGCCTACATCAATGTAAGAGCGTAATACCTGTTTCATCTCGTGTCGCTCAATAACAAATCGTTAAAACCTACTAACGTGCAAATACTATAATATATACTCGATCCGTTACTTATTATGCAAAAAGGGGCAGTGCGACACTGAACCTTTTTAAAGCGAATGCTTTCTTAGTAGGACCGAGCACATTCTCTCAAAAATTTATTACATTACCCTCAGATACCGGTTGCTCGAACGAAAAGCTCTGATAAGGTCTCTACACACGGCGCGTGCGTAAAACCGGGGACCGCAAATGAAGTCTCTCTTTTTCTCTATCTCTCTGAAACTGGACTTCCATTGCGTCAAAACGCTTACTTCAAAATCGCAAAAAACGAACGGGTCTAAATGAGACAACACACGCTTAGATCATGAAAAAGGAGTACAATAATGAACCTTTACCTTTATCTCATAAACCACGTAACTTTGTACATACATTTAGATCGTTCGTAGTTGCGTTTACTTGCAAACAATTGCCTCATGGGTTCGTTCTTCGCTGGCGATTTGGGTGCTTGAAGGTTTGACGATCGGTTAGAAGCACTTTCAGCGAAATCTGGACGCACTTTTAGCTTTCGCGCTTCTTTCTACTTTCGATAGGACGGGACGGTAATTTTTTGCGCTGGGTAGTTGTTCTGCACGATATATGTAAACAACCTGTAACGCCTGCCAACTTGGGTGACAAGTGGCACATTTTGCTTACTTTTGCAGTTTTAAAACCGTACGATAACGTAAGATACAACGTTGCGTTTTCTCGGCAACTCCATAAAGCACCTGAGGCAATTTTTTACGATGCGGAATTAAAGGAATGGAATTGAGCTTCCCATCCATTCCAGGAGTGGGAATGAGCTAACATATGTCATTCCGAGGAATTGAAAGGAATGGAATCGCGACAAATTTTAATTCCTCGGAATGTAATTGGAATGGAATGGCGATGCCCATTCCGCAACACTGCATCCAAGCCTGTGATAGTACCTTCCTGTGTCATCCCTAGCTGTTGATATCTGCGGAACCTTGCTCTCGCCAGGAGAAATGGGGTAGGGCTGAGGTCCACCGTAGGGCCATCTAAAGCTGAACCTGCCAAAGAGTCAGCCGTTTCATTGAGCCGTATCTATAGGCCGCTGTGACCTGGGACCCAGATGAGCCGGATGTCGCGTAAATATGGAGGCACAAGGCAGTTGAAGGTACGAATAAGAAATGAATTTTTTGGAGATGTAAGCGCGGTACAAACCGACAGGGTATCAGAAATAATAGCAACATTTAAATATTGTGGAGGTAAAATTTTTAATGCCATAACTGTTGCAAAAAATTCAGCTTCGAATATAGGAGTATAATCAGGTAAACGATAAGAAAATGACCAATTAAGTTGTCGGCTGAAAATTCCCACGCCCGCCCTCTCTGCACGTTGCGATGCATCCGTTGCCACTACCACATGTGAGCGCAAGTTCCCCAGATGCCCGTACAGTAAACCCATTAGTATCCGTGTGGATAGCAGTTTGGCGTTATGAGAAAATACGTTATCGAGGGACATAGGAGCAGGTACGACTTCAGGTAACATCGGAAGAATTTTCGGAAGACTGATGTTGAGCGGTGAAAGAAAGCTTTGGGCATACACACATTGCGGCCGATTGTATCGAGGCCATGGAGAGTTAAAAAACAATGCTGGCTGAGCCACCATCAATGACGAAGATTTGCTCAGAGGAGTCTCGAAGATTCTTATCGTAGTCTGCACTGGTAAAAGTTTAAATCGAGACTCTAGACACGGTGAGCGGGCCTCTAAACAAAGAATGTTATTAGCCACATATCTCGGAAGGCCGAGGCACAATCTCAGTGCTCGTCGCACCAAAAGAATAAGAGGACGGAGTTTGTACGCTGCTGCACCCGAAAAGAGGACTTGCTTGGGTGCGTGCAGCACGAGCAAAGATCCCGGTGCATGCTTGCCTGGAAGTGCTTTCCCTGGCGCTCGCGGGAAATTGGCCACAAAACCGACACTTCTTAAGTTCTTAGTGCATTAAATAAAATTCTACAGGATTGAAAAGAAATCAAAGCAGGAAGGGAAGCAGAATGCAAGAAAATCTAGACGAAAGGAAATAAGGAAAGATGTGTGCCATATGGAATAAATGAGGAAGGAAGGAAGGAAGGAAGGAAGGAAGGAAGGAAGGAAGGAAAAAAGAAAGAAAAAGAAAGAAAGAAAGAAAGAAAGAAAGAAAGAAAGAAAAGGAAAGAGAGAAAGAAAGAAAATAAAACGAAAGAAAGGAAAAAAAAAAAGAAAGAAAAAAAGAAAAGAAAAAGAAAAGAAGAAAGAAAGAAAAAAGAAAGAAAAAGAAAGAAAAAATAAGAAAAAGAAAGAAAAAGAAAGAGAGAAAGAAAGAAAATAAAACGAAAGAAAAGAAGAAAGAGAAAAATAAAGAAAAAAGAAAGAAAGGAAAAAGGAAGAAAGGAAGAAAGGAAAGAAGGAAGGAAGGAAGGAAGGAAGGAAGAAAGGAAGGAAGAAAAAAGTCATTCCTTCTCTTATCGGCCTAATTTTTTTCCTGAAAGATAGCGCCTGCACCCTGTACCGGATTCACCGCGGATGCACAGCATACCGTGGGTGCGGTGGTGTCGTTCATATGGGTGTATTGATGGAGGCTGGTAAATCCGTCCAATTTACGCCCTAGAGGGGATTTTAAATGCAGCCCCAGTTGGGGTGGGGACAGTTGAAATGTCCAAGCTATCGGAGCGTGTCTGGTCCGCTTTTTTCATTATACATCGTATAGAAGGCGGTCAGCGTGGCGGTTGTTCGTTTGGGTGGCCAAAAGCTGTTTACAATAGTGGTGTTATGACCTACAACCGCCGTTTTAGTAGCCACTTTCTCTTTTTACGAGGTATTAAAGTGCGTCGTATCCAGCTGGATGGTGGAGAGCGTCTTGTCTACGTAGGTAATTGCCATGGTAGCCGGCGTGGACAGCGTTTGCCTCCCTTTCCTACTCAGGATAATGCTTGGCTGAACATAGCGATCATACCCTGGAAGGGAAGTCTCCATAAGTTTCTTGTAACGTAATAATATCCGGTTTGGTGTTAATGATGAGCGTGTGCTGTAACAGGGCATTGTCTTCGGCGGAGACCTCTACAGTTCCGTTCCCATAAAGTTGGGGGTGATTGGGTGCGCATCCTAGACATGTTCTGCGTTTGTTGGCTCCGTAATGGCAGGGGTGTGGCGCTTCCTGAGAAAGAGCTCCTCTCCTACAACTTGGAGGTGCGCTGTTACCTGTTGTTGCGTCCTCCAATGAGGTGACGCCGAGCCTCTTGCTAGTTCTTCAGCGGTGCACTGCCGGGACAATCCCACAGTAGGTACGGGGCTGTTGGACAGGCACTGGTATCGCCCTCCTCGTCTTGATCGGTGTTGTCTGCATGTGGTGTAGGATCAGCGCCACGAGTATTTTTAGATGTGGCGTGTGCTCTTCAGTTAGCTAGAAAGTCTTCAGTAAGGGCAGCACCTTTCTTCGCCTTATAGACTAACACTTCCGCATCGCGTGGAAGCCCTTTGGGAAGTGGGCGGGGTTTTGCGGCACCTTCGCTCTCAGTTCCTGTTTCCGTTCCTTGCACTTTTATCCGCTAGCGTTCCTCGTCCGGGCCAAAGAGCAGCGGAGATTGAGGTACTACGTCAAGAGGGGACGAGCGGAAACGTACCAGCTCGCTCGCCGCGTCATGGGCGGCGCCGTTGCCGACGCTTCCCGCATGCTCCGGGACCCAGTGCGCCCATACTACCACGCCGTAGAGTTGGTGAAGGGTTGCGCAGGTGATTTTCACGTTATGTGCCAAAGTACCGGCTCTAGGTGTTCTCGCCAGGTCTTTTAGGGCCTCCAAGGAGTCAGTGAAAACGGTGAAGTTTTTGCCTTGCACAGTGGGCTTGTCCTTGCACTGTGAGGATAAATACGACGTGGGACTGCCCTTGGGGGTGTTTCAATGTTCACGCAGGTGTTAATTTACACATCGCCCGTTTGCCCAATGTACATCCTTTTTGCATTTCAGTGAAATACAGGTCACCGCATGTCTTCGGCAATCGACAAATTGAGTCTGGTAAAGTTTTACACCCCAACCGTTTATCCTCGAATCTCCTATTCTGGACAAATTGTTGTCAGTTCGAGGTGTAAGCCTCTCTCATTTACTGTTTGCCGAGCAATACCACATTACATGTGTCCTTGCACGTTCCTCTAACTTCTCTAGTGCATAGGGGATAGCCTGCAGCTCAGGCGGCTTCACAGGGGGCTCTTGGCGCTATGAAACGCCTGCGCGTCCCGATGTTGTCCTCTGACGGCAGCAACCGCCCCCTCAGAGAGGTTCCAGGTGGCGCCCGAGAAGATGGCGTTGTCCTGGAAGTCAACCCTCTCAGCAAGGGCGTTTCGTCGGGCCGTGTGATCCCCTGTTGTGTGTCGGCGCGTGACCGGCTTCGTGACCCGAACCTGGACGTCACCTCGTGGAGCGATAGCACGGGTCACTTCTTTTCTCCCGGGTGTTCCCTGTCAAGCTCTTGGAGCAACGGCCCCGAGCGCGTGTAGAGACGGCAGCGATCTGCGATTATGTTTCTGAGCGGCGGGATGCGAGCCGGGCATGGCGTAGCAGGCCCGCTATCACCCGAATACATTATCGGTGTGTAGTCTTTCCAGCTTGTCGTATTGCGAGTTTGTCAGGTCAGACCACACAGCTCCGTAGCAAGCTTTTGACGTTAGCATTGCCATTGTAAGGGTGCGAGCTGTGCGTGTGCTGGCTCCTTCAGATTTGTGGGCTATGCGTCTTACAAGATGCAGAAGCTATTTCCCTTTAGGCTCTAGCTGCTGCACGCCTCCGCTTTCGTGTATCGCGATGCCAAGAATATTAATATACCGATCTGGAGCCCTTTCGAGTGTGTGGCCGGCAAGGTAGGGCTTTACTTCCATTCTCAGCCATCGAGCCGCCCAGGAGGATGTATTTTGTCTTTTCTTTAGACACTTCCATGCCCGTATTCTTCGAGTAGATGGTCAAGCTATTGAAGGCATTGTGTATGGCATTTGATGACTTTTTTAGATATACTTCAATGTTAAGCGAACCATGTTCCTTATATGCACCCCTGAGGTACCCTGTTCTCCCGTACAAAGTTCTTCGAGAGGCTTGAGTCCAGGTGAATTTAAATGAACGGTTCGCTATGAATTCACACCGGCAGTCCAACATCCTACCAGGGTGCCTAATTTGCTAGGTCCAAACTTCCATGGGGTATCGTAAGCTTTCTCTGAGTCGAAAACGACTGCAAGACAGCGTTGCTTGTGTACAAATTAATGCTTCTCGTACGGTATTTTAAAGGCGGGCGAGAGGATCTGTGGATGAGCACGCTTTTTTGAAACCCCACTGGTGAACGTCGGGAATCCCGTAGGATTCTAGGACGAAGCTTAATCTTATATTTAGGACAAGTTCAAAATTTCTGACTTGACAGCTGGTAAAGCCGATGGGTTGTGGGGTTATACATTTCACACATTCCCCACACCGCAGACATCCGCGCTCAGCAAAGATGCCTTGCGAAAGCCGGCTGCGGACAGGTCCGATGTTTGCGGAGACAGACAAACTGAGGCGAGAAGGGCGAAACATCAATGGCAGCCAAGTCAAATATACTGCATACAGTCTAATCGTAGGCCATAACGGTAACATTGGGAACAGGGCATTAAACGACGCCAGAGATCGAGATGGTTCGACACACCAATGGAATACCGGAGAAGCGCGGGGCGCCGCGCGTGCGAGCGCGGGTGCAGTCTCAAAGCTCGCTCGGAAGCGCCCCTTTGTGCCGCATTCCTCAGGTCCAGAGCAGCTCGCCGAAGCGTCCGCGCACTATCCCATCCTCGAGCCTTTACTACAGAGGCTAGAATAATTCTACCCACTCTACCTGTACCCTCGTCATGCGACATCCCACCAGACCTCACCTATTGATGGCGCTGGTGCGGAGGAATAGAACTGGTTCTCCGGTAAGGCAGAGAGGAAAAGGGTCAATGCCTCCACCCTGGCGATAACGAACCACCCGGTTGCTGGCCTGATCCCGCTTGACTCCCGTCACGCGAGCGAGGCGCGTTGTGCCACATCGTCCGCGAGGGATAGCTAGCCAGAAAGTGGTTCGCTTTCGCTTGAAAGTCGCGATCCCCACAGGGCGTCGGCGGCTGTTCGGGTTTTGGGAAGGCGGCAATAAATGCTTTTTAAAGAAAAGCTTTACTACTTCCGTCCAGCGGTTTCGCCGCGGATGCGCAAGTTCACGTTTTGACCTCAGACGCACCCCCTAAGACACACACCTCGAAGTACATCTCGTGATTCACCGGGCCCGCTTTCGGCACTACGCACAAGGCTCCGTTTTCAGTCGTTCTGCTATGCTAGCGGCGGATAGCTGATCGGCCGCCGACCAACCCAACCGCCTCCCACGCATGCGCCGTGGGGGTCGTCTGGGGCTACGTGACTCGTCTTGCACCCGGCGAAGAACACCGCGTATGCCGCGAATGAAAGCGAGGCGGGCCTCCTTCTCTGAGCGTTGCACGGGACCGAACGGCTTTGAGCCGGGGTCGGCAATACAGCTACACCAAACGTTAACCAAGCAAAACAACTTAACCAGACTAAGTCAAGCTTTTGCTTTGCGCATCGAAAGTTAGCTGAGCGAAGCCCTTTTCTCAAGTTCCGGATTTTTTCCGAGTACCAGAATTTTGTCGAAAAACTTAAGCTCTTACAGAGGAATCCGAAAGATGTGCGAACATTTCATAATATGCATCATCCGTACCGGGCGCGGCCTGCTTACCGGCCAATAGAGGTCTTTTAGATGCAAAGCATCTCTTGCTCGGGGCTATGTCTGTTGTCTTTCCGGCGTCCGTCCGCACCTCTCCTCTTCTCCACGCCAGCTGTGATAACGTCACTCTCTCCCCTCCTCCTCTCTACACCACCTGTGTGCACTGTTCCTCCTCCTCGCCACTTCAGATAAACCAGGTCCGCGCCGCTGCTCCCTTCAGTTGCTGCTTCGGTCTGCGCCGTCCGATGAGCTGACAATGGCACGAGGTCGCGGGTTCGATTCGCGGCCGCGGCAACGCTTTTCTGATGGAGGCGAAAAGCAAAAAAATTACACCATCTTCCCACGTGGGAACCCTGAGGAGATGCAAAGCCGTGCAAACTCGAGATGCTTTGCATCTCCTCAGGGTTCCCACGTGGGAAGATGGTTTAATTTTTAATTCTTCGAGTATTATTAGGCTATTGTGCTGTTCCTTTGTGTCACCACATTTTGGAAGTCTTTGTTTCTCTGCGGTGTTTCTCTATAGAAACGCTTCCGTGTAGTGCGGACAACTTGCGACTCTGGAGAAATGATACCCTGTTCTTTTATACTTTCTTGTACATCAAGCGCTGCTAAAAGAGGGAGTGTGAAGGGCAAATATGTGCCATTTAGCATACGAACTTGCTTTCACACTTATTTTTTATGTGACTGCTTCTAGCCCTGTTTTACGTTCTGTTGTCGAGCTGCAATGCCACTTGGGACAATTATTGCAACGCCACCAGAGAGCCTGCTCACCTGCTCTCAGTCGCGTCGGAAAATGTGATATTTAAGTATAGGGTGTATTCACAGTGCTTTGGACCGCGCGGCGGCGCTACCTGCGCGACGGCGACGACGCCATATTTGAGGTTGCACTCCACCGCGCGGGCAGCGCGTTTCCCGACGCGAAACGTTGTTTGCGGCGTGCTGCTGGCAAGTGCTGCTGGGAAGTGCTGCTGGACGATGTTTTTTTCTGCGTGATTTGTGTGTTTGCGAAATTCCGGATCCGCTGTTCACGTCTCCTGCAACCGCAGACCTGAAGCAGGGCGAACGACAAAAGCAAGCGCGCCGGTTTTTTTTTTTTTTTTTGCTGTTTCAAAGCGAAGGCCAGGGAAGTTCTTGAAGACGATATGATTTCGCTCGACGAATGCACCTCTCCGATGGTTTGACAGGCGCGGCCATGGTGGCGTGCATAACCCGGTCCGTTTTGGCGATTTCGCGCTATCTCGGTGTCATCCCCGTGCGCCGATTTCAGTATTTCCTCCGTTGCTTGAAGCGACCGTGGCGCGAGTTGAGAAAATTTCTTCACCCAAGGCTGCGAGGATATTTGATGTGGTGGTGGCGTGTGAGATGAGGAGCTGGTTTTACCGTGCCACCCAGGCATGTTGCGCGCTTCTTGAGGAGTATGAGAGACGGTGAGGTGCTCTGGTAACAGGGTTCTGTGCGTTGAACGCGCGAAGGTCATCCATTTGAGCTCCTAATGAAGCGGAACAATTACGCAGAGGGTCTGAGTGGAAACCATTGCGAGGTAAGTACGTGATAAAATTAAGTATGGTGGCGACGACAAAGATCCTACCAATGATTTTCAAGACTTTTCCTTTCGGTAAAGACGAAGCGGAAATTATAAGCAGAACAAGATTATGGAACACGCTTTGGCTACTTCGAAAGCAGCGCAGAGACAAGTGAGAAAGGGTGCTCTAGTTTGTCCCTGCATACATTAACGTTTTACTCTCTGCGCTGTTTTTGTAGTAGTCAAACTGTGTACCCAGCGTCAAGCTTTAGTGTCTGATCACGTAACACTTGGTCATTAGAGAACAGTCGAAGGCGACGAAGAAGAATTGGATGCCCGCAATTACATGGGAAGCGACATTCCATGTACGCGTGCGTTCACCTAAACACTCGAAGTAGCCCATGCTGAGGCTGGGAGCCCAGTATGGTTCGTCTCATCCATAAAATACGCCGGCTACCTTAATTTGTGAACATTTTAACCATACGTAATGTTTCAAACATGTGACAAGGTGCGAGGTGAAAGCTCCGACGCTCATCGTCCCGGGGCCCACCTGAATGAAACGGGCCCCAACAGATTCGGTACTGATTAGCCATATTATCAATAACTTCTTTGGGAATTCGTCGATATGAAGGCAGACAGTCTTCAAGCACTGCCCTAGCCGTCGCTTCGAAACAGCGAAAGGGGAAAAAATACACGGCGCGCTTGATTTTGTCGTGCCGCCTGCTTCGGGTCTGTGGTTGTAGGGGACAAACGCAGTCCGGAATTTCGAAGCGAGAACAATGCTGGCTACTCGTTACGACAAGGCATTCGCAAACCTACGAATCACGCAGAAAAAAAACACCCTCCCACGAACGTTCTTGCCAGCAGCACGCTGCAAACCACGTTTCGCGTCAAGAAACGCGCTGCCTGCGCGGCGGAGTGCAACCTCAAATATGGCGTCGTCGCCGCCGCACAGGTAGCGCCGCCGCGCGGCCCAAAGACCAGTGAATACACCCTGTACGCTTGTGTTTAGGCCCAAAGCTTTTCTCCTTAAATACATGTCATAGGTAAGTTTGCGGCAAACATGTCTTCAATGTCATTTAGGTTGTTCAAAAGTCATATATGCAATTGCAGTGGACTATGAATGTCATCTACTATTCGTAATGAGTCAAAACTACGTTTTGGGCCGCTTTATTCGAAGCTTGTTTCTTTTTGCATTCTCCAAGGAGTTCCGCCACCCCTCCGGCGTATATGGCATTGAACTCCCTTTACTCGTGCCCACCGTCTCTTCAGAGACTCTGAATGTTCGAACTCGAGACTTGGACGGACACCCGTCTGGTCAGGAATGAGATTAAAAAACATAACCCATTGAAAAACAAGCTCGCTCGCTACACCCCTCCGAGCGTCGCAGTCATACCGACGGCACCCCCTCTGGAGTAGCGCTGTTCCTTGTTCGCGTCCACTCACATCCTTGACTCGTGCGACATTGCTGGATGTAAAAAATTCTCCTCTCTATCCTCCGTTATACCAGGAAGCAAATATGAAAAGGCCAAAGCTGTGGTTTCGTTACAGTCGTCGTCTAGTTTTCATCGACGTCCACATTGCACAAGTGGCACCCGGCCCCCCCCCTTTACGACGAGGTGGCTGGTGCCCAGGGCCCCAGACACCCCTTGATAGCGACGCCACTGGTGTACGTAGAGCAGTGGCGGTGGGGAAATGCAGAGGAAAAGGAGAATGGGCGCGTATCATTCCTGAGACTGATACGGAATCAGACTGAAATGGACTCGTAAACAAACAAAGTGGGGGAGGGGGGGGGGGGTGGAGGGGAGGCGGAGCTGTACGACATCTAACTACTGCTTGCCAATTATTAAGCGTACGTGATTACGTTTCACTCACTGACTGATATAGAGGGGGGAAGAAGCATATGGGCGTCGGCTGGGGGGTGCAAAAATGGCACTCGCCCCCTCTCCCCCCCCCCACCCAAGCCCTCACTCTATCCCCTCACGTACAATCGGTTTTCCGCCGTGCAATGCAAAATCCTACCCCCGATGACATGTGTAATATTGAGTAACTAATGTAGAATATCTGTCGTGAAACTACCGCAGTAAACCCAAGAGGGCGAATGTCCGGTCGGGAACAGTCAGCCCCACGTAATTATTGGAACCCTACACTGAACAACACTCTAACTGACCGTCGTCAGGCATAAAGCATACTGGCTTATGAAGCCTGGACTCCCTCCTTTGACGACTTCTACAAACACGAAGAAGCCTTCGCGTAGCAGACGACGCCGAGGTGCGTTTTAGTTCACCCACTAACAAGATGTAGTATGCATCGACACGGCCATCAAAAATACCTAGGAACTTAGCGCCCCCATTTCAATACTCAAATGCACCAATAAAAAATTTTATCAAGTAGAAAAAAGGGCCCCCACCAGTGCTTACAACAATGCCGTCCATGGAATTTTTGGGGGGCAGCAATTAAAATACCTATGTTAAAGTAGTTGATAATGGCAGGATTTCGGTTTGCGCCCTGCCATTTCAGTTAGTATCCAAGCAATCCAAGCCCGTGATTCAGCCGTCGTCAGCCATATTACTTGCAAATGTTTTCGGAGCGCACCCTCAACCCCTCAAGTTGCAGGAGCAGACGCTGTTCGTCCATTCAAAGTGACTTCGTGTGAGAAGTGCTGTGCTGTGGCTGCGACTGACATCCGAGTGATCTGAGGCCGACATCAGCAAGTGTCCGATCACCGAGACGATGGCTTCGGCCATGGAAAGTATCCTTGCTATCTATCGTAGCAGGCTTACGTCATTCCTTCCCCATCACGAGCGTTTTGACCCTTGCTCGAAACGTCCGCTTCGCGTTGGTGGTACCGCTTAAGACTAGCTTGCTGCGAATTAGAAGCGGCTAAACGTATCTTCTGCCAAATGTCAAAAATGCCGAAGCGTGGGTCTCTTTCGGAGGGTGTGTCTTGCTGTACGCGACATCCGCTGGAGACCAGTCGCTCTGTGGTGCTCACTGCGAGGGATGTTAGCTCAGTGGGGAGGCTTCGGATTCTACAATCTCGATATTTTATCGAGCAATGCTCGAGTCCAGCTTGCCAAGCACTATCTGCAGGGGTGTGATTGTTTTGCTCGGCATTGCTCCAGTCCGTACGCTGCGAGAGGCTGTAAAACGTCGGTTCCTCGTCCACTACGAAATAACTAGCTCATCGTCAGCCGTGTGGGTGAAATCTAAATGTGCAGGGTATCTCGAATGCGTCATTTTAGTGGCTTATAGATTCCTTAAGTAAAGAACAGTACCACGATTGCATGTGTCTACGTATGCGTAAGCCGATCGAGGAAATGCAGAAACCCGAATCCGCGCACTGCTGATAACGCCAAATAAAAGATTTATCGCAAAGAAAAAAGTGGAATTTGGCGTTTCGCTGGTACAGAATGCAGCCGAGAAGCTAAGTACTGCCAGCACGGATTAACCGGCTCGATAAGGGAATAAGATCAAGTTGGTCCACTCACTTTTGGCAATCACTTGCATGTAAAAAGTCGTGCTGCCACGCCTGAGCGGCCTTAGTAGCGGTAGTTCATGCGGTTTTAGCATCCGGCTGAGCTATCGTTATGCTTGTGCAGTGAAAAAATGTATCCGGCTTTATTGCACCAGCGTGTAGCCTAAATTTGTGGCCTTGGTCTGCAAATAAGTGATCGGAACTGACTGATTGCGTGTGTTGTGCAACATTACTGCTTAAGAGATGCCGCAGTTCAGCAAGTGACATAGGCTTGGATGCGCGCCAGAGTTCATGGAAGTGTTTTTGGTATTCTTTGTAACTTAAAGCAAAAGACAGTTCCAGGATGTTGCTTTGGTTGCTTCGTAGGCTATTTTACCCTGAAGGAGAGGAGTTGTGTTTCTGTGACATTGGACCTTGGCTGGCCCATGTGAATGACTCTGATCACAGCTTTTTCACAACTGAGCAGACTCTGTGGTAAAAGAGTGTCTGTCGGCACCGTGTTATGTGAGATGTGTGGAGCATTCAGGCCTTTGCAAACATCCAAGTGACTATGCTGAGCCGATAACTGATCCCACTTATTATCAACAAGATTGCAGCAGGAAAAGTTTTTGAGTGGAAAAGCTGCATAAATTCAGGGTGCACACGTAGGCCACAAATCTTCGATCAGTTCAACAGGTACAATTAGTGAGCACACAACTGGGATAGTCTATTTGATGTCGTTATCGCTGGGGTTTGTCTACAAATTGCCAGACTTTCTGATACCTGAGTGTACATCTTCGTGAACACAAGAACGCAGTCGACATTTGAAAGCATTGTGTAAAAGGGCATAAGCGAGACTTCATTAGCCTCTCAAATAAATAATTGATTCCTGCGATTGATTCCTGGCAGCATCTGTCCTGCACATAACCCCATGGTACTCGTTTCATCTTTAAATTTTTCCCCTAGTGTCATGTTACTGTAAAGCTTCAGTTGAAAGGTCAGTGCCTATCCTGTGAGCTCTTCCCTATCTTGGCCCCTCGTCGTCCTCTGTGGTGAGTTTTTCTGAACTGCTACGTCTCTCATAACTTTCCAACACACCGCAGTACTTTCATTTCGTTTCATTTATTGTACCTTTAAGGCCCCAAGGCATTGCAGGAGGGAGTGGAATGGAATACAGAACATGTACACACGATAGGTTATCAAAAATAAAATACAACAAAGATGCGGGTTAACAAAGGTCTTGTTCAATAGCAGTTCTAAAAGCAGATGGATCGGTTGTGTTAGTAATCGAGGCTGGCAGGTGGTTCCATTCATTAGGTGGTTTAGGAATAACTGAATGAAAAAAATAGGTTGGTGTGAGAATGTAGAACGCTCAGCTTATGGCGCTGGTCACTATAGGATGATGATGAAGGTTCGAAAAAAGTTCACTTTTTTTTATGATTTCATATAGGATAAACTTGTTGTGCAGCAGGTGCGTAGCATGCGAATTTGCTGCAATGTGGTGAGGAGAGGGAGGTTTAAGGGTAGCCGTTCGGATACGAGTCTGTACGGGAAGCGATCTCAGAGTTTATTCGTGGATACCCGGAGCGACGATAATGACGTGCACAGTCAAGCCAGAGTGTTCTTTTTCCAACACAAGCGAACGTGTCAGCACGCATCGCCAGGCGCATGAACGAGCCACTTCATTGTCAGTGTCTCTCTCATCATCATGACTGTTCATGTTGGCGGTAAATTCGAAATCTGCAACAGCCGTCATAGATGTTGTACGTGATGTCCAAGAGTAGTTAGTAAGAATGAAACATGCACTATGATTCTTTATAGTTTTTATTCCATTTGCTAGATACAATGTAGACCTTCTTTTTCTTCTTCTTCAGTGTAGACAAAGGTTCACCAACGTTTTGCGGTGGATGGCCCGGTTGCATAAAGCCGACAAGCTGGAGGGCCGGACGGCAAATTGGGTGGAGGAAGGAGGGCTTTGCAGGCAAAGAGAAAAAATTTAGCGAATTGATTTAATATTTAACAATAACTGAGAACAATCTGGCTAAGTATGAAGATGAGGGATAATGCCAACTGGAAGCGGTCAATTCTCTGTTCTTGTATCCCCATTTGAGGTCAAAACTGGCCCGTCAGCCTTCAGATGAGAAGTGACAGAGGGACGGGTGGTGGATCTGACGACGTTCTAAAGGCCACATAATACATCCTGGCGGGCCGCCGGTTGCCGACCAGTTGGTGTAGACCATTTATAACATTACCGCTTACAATGCGGGACCGGATATAATGCAGGTAAACGTTTGTGACCACTGGATTTCCTCCCATAGAAATCAATGCAGAAGCATGCTGCTTAAAATGTGGCTGGCTGGAGCACAATACCATTTGTAGCACAGGTTTTAGGGTGGCCTGCTAATTTGCTGGTGCGGCAGGCATCGTTTCAGGAGCAAAAAAAAAAAGAAAATCAGCTGTCAAATGTATTCCTCGGCATACTCGCAGATGGACGTAGCTTGGTTTAAGCATGCATAAAAGGGCGTACTTCGGCATACAGGTGCATTGGTCCACATTTGTTGCACCCACGTCCACAACCAAGATATCCGCACACCGCATGATGAAATCAGTTCCACCCGTCCATTCGAGGGGCCGCCGCGGAGTAGGCACAGCAAAATGAGGAACGGTGTGTTCCGTATGCGTTTGTTTACAAGTTGAAAATGGGTTGTACCCACCGCGGTAGGCTCAGTGGCTAAGGCGTTGCGCTGCTGAGCACGAGGTCGCGGGTTCGATTCCCGGCCTGCCGCGGCCGCTTTCCTGATGGAGGCGAAAAGCAAAAAAACCCCTGTGTGTACTAGATTTCGGCGGCACGTTAAGAGATCCCCAGGTGGTCTAAATTAATCCGGAGCCCTCCACTATGGCGCGCCTCATCGCCTGCGTTGCGTCGGCGCGTTAAAACCCTACAATCAATCAATCAAATCAAAATGGGTTGTTAAAGGGGCACTGAAGACAACTAGTGAGTTGGTTTCAAATGAAAGTCTGACATCACATAGTCACTTTAACGTTGATTTGGTGCTGAAAGGCACCTTAATTGCTAAAAATTCGCTAATCAAACAACGCATTCCCTTTCCTCATTTCCCTCACAGCGATTTCATGACTAAAACAGCGGCTGCAGCAGCCGCGGCTTGCGTCACATTAAACCGGAAGCAAGTGACACAGCGGTGATGTATAGTAGTAGAGAAGCGACTGAATACAACACTATCACATACCAAGCATTTCGTCAATATCAGTCAAATCAGTCATGCCATCTCTAACTTCCACGTCCTTTGCTGCTTCAGATCACTAAACAAAATGTTTCTTCATGGGTCCCGTGATGAGCATTGACGTTTTGTTGAAAGGAAAAAAAATTGGCCACGTACCTGCCCCTTTTGTTGCAAATGTCGACAAAAGACGATAGTCGACTGGCACCCACCCCTGACATTTAAATGCCTCCCTTCTCGTTCCCGCTCACCTCTCATGCTGTTCCTCTTTCGTCGCGCTCCTCCCAAGGTAAACACGCTGGAGGTTTGCTCAAGTCAATCTAAATTTACCACGTTCCACTGCTCCAAGTCGGGTGCCTCGATGCCAGCGCTGCCGTACGGCAGAGACACATGTGAATCGAAGCGCCCCACTTCAACATTTGTAGAACCATGTTGCCCTACACCACGTGCGTTCCAAGCGGAATGTGGAACGTATCTAGTGGAACCTTTCGTAACTGTTGCCGCTTGATTTCTTAAAATTCCGCCAGAAGCTATAGTGGCGCGGGGCGACGGAGTGAATTTTTTTTTTCTGCAGTGGATGTAGTATTTCATTTCGCAAAAATCAAGCATCCATAATTTTTTTTATAAAGAAACACTGTAAATATCACCATCTAGTGGCAGCCAAAGAAGATGTGGCTTACGTCAGGCCTTGCATACACTTGAAAACACTGACTTTAGCTAAAATAAACGTCCCCTTGTATTACTCTTTTCTTTTCTTTTTTGCACAGGAGAAGCATGCAGCGGTTGATAATAATAGTGGTTCATAATAAAAGTGGCTATGCACACAGTATTGTACTGCGGTCGCACAATTATTACACCGGGTATTTGTTGGTCAAAACCGAAGCGAAGTGATCTATGGCTGGGCTCCTATTGTATTGATTCTTGCTTTCTTTTTGTTCGTCAACCTTCAAACATGTAACACTAGAAAAACTTTTGGTGAAGTTTTTATAAACTTGTGGAGGCATATTGTTAAAATATTTGTCACGCTGTTTTAACCATTTTCAGTGTAAGTTGTGTGGAATAAGCAGTGTTGGTGATACCTGTCTTCACGTTTTTGCAATCTTCTACCTTATTTTAGAAAAAGGTACGCTCAAGAGCGGTACATTCGTGTCCTCGGTGAGCTAATAGATCGATCTAGGGCAACTTGTGTCGATCTAGGGCAACTTGTTCAGTGTCCCTTTAGATAAAAAATAAGTCCTAGTTATTTCATTCTTAAATGGGGCCGCGGACTAGCAAAATTCAGAGAAAGTTTGTCCACTCGATGTGACCACTTGAGCAGGCTGTTTGCAAATTCTAAATCTTCCTCTTGGCACACGACCAGTACTGCTTTCTTCCTTTTCGATGTTGTTGGTGGGTTCTGGCTGTTCATATGCCTGCAATAAACTCTGTAGTGTCCGCCAGGATTGAGTTTGCTAGGTAGACGACAGTGGAAGCTTGGGTCACTGGTTTCATGGACCCTTTTCTATTAGTCGAGGCAAACTTATACCTTCCTTACTGTGGAATGAAAGACACAATCAGTCAGTAGTGCAACAAGCATTGCAAGAATAATTGATTGATTGATTGATTGTAGGGTTAACGCGCCAACGCAACACAGGTGATGAGGCGTGCCATAGTGGAGGGCTCCGGATTAATTATGACCACCTGGGGATCTTTAACGTGCACCGAAATCTTGTACACACGGGCGTTTTCGGCTTTTGCCTCCATCAGAAAAGTGGCTGCCACGCCCAGGAATCGAACCCGCGTCCTTGTACTCAGCAGCACAACGCCTTAGCCGCACTGAGCCACCGCGGCGGGTTGCAAGAATAATGATTATCATCATTTCGTCTTAATGAGAGGCAGTAAGCAGCCATTGACAAGCCTATGTTATCACACACTACTAATGTGGTACCACAAGATTTGCTATGCACTAGTTGCCGTTTGGCACCTCCCGAACCTGCCGTCTCCCTCCTTGACCACATCCCGTCTCAGAGCACCTGTTCAACCTCAAGTTCGCTGCCAAGGAGCTCGAGAGGAATGCCAAGAAGTGCGAGAAGGAGGAGAAGGTGGAGAAGAGCAAGCTGAAAAAGGCAAGCATCCAGTGCCTCGGCCGTGCCTGGCCTCTTTAAAGTTGGATTGTTTGGTGCATGAAGCTGTTTTTTTTTTTTCTCACTGGAATGGCTGCCTGGTGAGCACTAAATTCCTTGCTTGATTTTATTTACTGGGTTCGTCAGATGGTATGTTTGGTGACCTTGAATTCCCAGCTCATGCATTAAACACCGAGTGGCATTTCAGCCTATGCTCAATAAGGGGCTTTTTTTCATTTCTTCCGTGTCGTGTTTTTTTTAAGCAGTAGTGCCAAATGAGAGCACAAAATCTATATTATTTTGTTAATTGTGCTTTTGTTCAGTGCCTAGGAAGTTTAATTGCTTGAATCAATCTTATCAATCTTTATTTTCTTCTTCGTCATTTTTGTGGCTTTTACTGCATTGAGAAGTTTACAATGTACAAAGGTAAAGCTTCGGGAAATACAGAAAATGGTAAAGGGGAATGTCTTGCATGCGTACACCCGCACGTGACTTCAACACTTCTATGGAGCCCTTCATCGCTGCAGATCATTTGACTTGGAATAGTCAAAAGAGGGGCAGAGCAGTATTATAACAACCAGTTTCAATGTTGGCATGATTTGGGTGGCTTTACTTGTCCACACGACGATTAATATAAAGTGAGCATGGCCTGACGGTACTCATTCATTAAAAGATGATAACAAATATTGTCGTGTTGTGCTGGGCCAGAGAAGTAAAGGTGAACAAGGGGCAAGGAAGGACTAGGACAGCTGTACATAACGAACGTTTTATCTGTGGCAGCCTTTGTGTTCTGTCTGAGTCTAGCCACTGAACTTGGCAACATGTGTAGATAAGCAAGCTGCATTAAAAGTAATCAAAATGCTGTTCTCTAATGACCACAAGGCAAACACGATCCTAGCCCTCGGAGCAGTTCAGAGGGCAAGCTTTGAATGGCAAGCTGCTAAATTGTTTAGGGGCCAGCATCCTGGCAAGTGTGCAAGCTCAGCCATTGTTATAGGGAACCACGGGATACTGTGTGGGAATGGAAGCGTTGCCAGAAGAAAAGCAGTGGACACAGGGCTACATGGGGAGGTGTGGACATGTCTTCGGGTCTTCATTTTTGACCCGTGCACTCGTAATGCGACTGCAGGAGCCAGAGTTTAACTATGCTGTTTCGCCACAATGTTAGATCACCAAGTCGCCTAACTGTGCATCCTTCTGCAGGGTCTCCTCTCCAGTGCTCTCTCTAGGGGTGGGGAGGGTTCTGAAGGGTGACAGACTGGATCCGTACCGTGTAAACCTTAAAGGAGCATCAAACCTTAAAGGAGCACTGACACGAAAATTTCATGTTACACTTTTATTGCTTTTATCGATGCTTAATGGTCTGGCGAACCTGAAACAGCACTTCAAATACTTCAGCGCGCGATAGTTAATTACATTGAACGGCCTGAAAATCGTTTGTTTCAAATTCCCGCGCTTTCATCTTGAACGGCGCATATGACAGCCTCCCGGTTTGACATCACCGCTTTGTGCGGACGTCACCGGCGCCCGTTTGAGAGGGTGTTGCGCCCGCTCGCGCTCGTGGGGCCGCGCGCGTGAAGTGATGTCACGAGTTTTTTGGCGAGCGCTGTCGCGTCACTTCTTTTTCCTCTCCTGAAGTGATGTCACGCTGATTTTTTATTTTTTTTATTTACAAGTACCCTCAGGGCCGAAGCATTATAGAGGGGAGTGGGAGTACAAAGAATAATAACAATAAAACAATAAAAAAGGGTGAGCAGTGAAAAATACATGTACATTTCAAGTGGGCTCAATAACAATAACATTCAACAACGAAGAGGATTTACACAGTGCTAGAAAAAATACAACACGGGAAATTTGGCAAAAAACAAAAAAAAACGTTATACACAAGGCTAGGGGTTTCAGTGTCACTGGTGATAGCAGACCTGAATTTATTAACGTTATCTATAGCAGCTGTGGTCGGGAAGGCGGTTCCAGTCAGTCGAAGCCCGTGGAAGAAATGAAGCAGCGTAAAAACGAGAGTGACACGAGGGGACAGCAACTTTGTGCGCATGGTCAAGTCGTTCAGACACGTAAGCGGGGGCATGAATGAATTCTGTTTTCAAGAGCGGGTGATGGTAAATTTTGTGGAAGAGACACAGACGAGAAAATTTTCTACGGAGCGCTAAGGTTTGTAAATGAAGAGTTGATTTCATAGAAGTTATGCTGGCGCTCTAGTGTAGTTGAAAAGAATGAAACGGGTAGAATTGTTTTGTACCATTTCCAGTTTATGAATCAAAAAAGCGGGTTCAGGATCCCAGATTGAGGCGGATATTCAAGCTTTGACCTTATTAGGTTTTGTATAGAAGAAGTTTTATGGAAGATGGGACTTGGGAAAAGTTACGTCTTATAAACCCCAAAAGGTACGGTTAGCATTAGCGGTAATGTGATCGATGTGCATATCGCACTTCAAATTATTAGTGATATGAACTCCTAGATATTTATATGATGCTACTGGTTCTAATGGTATCCCTTTAACAAAATACATAGGAGTTACCGTTGATGTACGAGTTATTCTCATTGCCTTGCATTTAGAAATGTTCAGTTCCATTCGCCAGTTATCACACCATGTAGCTATATTATCTAAGTCTGCCTGCAGGGTAGTTACATCGGCGCCGTTTTTTATTTCACGAAATAAAACACAATCATCAGCAAACAGATGAATCGGGGATGAGACACAATTAGGAAGGTCGTTAATATATATCAAAAACAATAAGGGGCCTAAAACCGAACCCTGTGGGACACCAGATGCTACTATTGCAGGGGAAGAGTTGTAATCATTAGCTGAAACAAATTGGTGCCGGTTAATAACAAAACATTCAATCCATTTGAGTAAACTACTGTCGATGTTTAAGCTACGGAGTTTTAACATTAGTAATCGGTGACACACCTTGTCAAATGCTTTCGACAAGTCCAAAAATATGCAATCTGCGGATGAACGCGCGTCAAGAATAACATGAATTTTCTGGGTGAACGATAAGAGCTGCGTTTCACAGGAGTGGTGTTTACGAAAGCCATGTTGAGCGGGGTGAAAGAAAAAATTTTATTCGAGAAATCGGACAAGGTTAGAGTAAATGATATGTTCAAAAATTTTACAGGGGATACTGGTCAGCGATATCGGACGATAGTTGCTAGGTGATACAATGCTACCGGATTTAAAGACTGGAACCACCTTAGCCATCTTCCACTCAAAAGGCAATAATCCTGATTCTAAGCATTGTTGAAAGAGCTTGGCAAGGAATATCGAAGAGTACTGGCATGTGCTTTTTAAAAACTTCGCATTGATTTCGTCAATGCCACCAGCAGAATACATTTTTAAAGAATTAATTATGTGCACAATGCCTGCAGGGTCTATCAAAAGGGGCAGCGTAGGAGAGTATTCGTAAACGGGAATCTCTGGAAGTTGATAGGCATCAGTAAAAGTGGAGTGAGAGAAATTGTTTATGAAAGTTAATTTAAGACTGTAGGACAATCCTCGTCTGCAACCTTGTTGCCGTCACCATCTATTAGCGAGATCGATTTCCTGTCACGAGGGTTTATACAGTTCCAAAACTTTCTAGGGTTTTCTAATAACATAGGGGGGCAACGTGTTTTGTAAGAAGTTTACTTTGGCGGCCTTAACAGCAGAAATGTATGATTTAGATGCATCATCATACGCCAGCCATCGCTCATTGGTTGGAGATTTTTTTGCGGAACGGTAAAGACGTTTTTTTCGGTTAGCTAGCCTTCTGATATTCCGGTTGTACCAGGGGGCATTGGGATTTGAAAATATTTTTCTTAGCGGAATATATTTGTTTGTTAGTTCGTGAACCTTTCCTTTAAACATATCCCAGTTATCCTGAACGGAGCGTGCTTCAAAGCCAGCGATAAAGGCATCAAGAAATGAGCAAAGGTCGGCATTAATTGCATCAAAGTCAGCTGCGTGGTATTTCCTAATAAACTTAGTGGTATTTTTGGGGGGTTTAACATTGGCACAAACAGTAAAGTTCAAGAAACAATGGTCACTAAGGCCAGGAATGTATGTTATGTTTGAAGAAAGGTCAGGGGCAGGGGTTAACACTAAATCCAGAATGTTGCAAGCAGTCGCGGATGTCCTGGTAGGCTGAGTGACAATTTGAGAGAAATTGAATATTGAGCACATATGAAAGAAGTCCTTTGCCTGTGAAGGACACGATGGGGAATGGCTACATTGCTGGCCCATTGAATCTGGGGGAAATTAAAATCTCCCAGAGAAAAACTGGAGAAGTCGGAAAGCGGGTGATGACCGTATTAATTACGTCATGTAGTTCGTCAGTAAACGCGGCGGGGGCACTAGGGGACCTATAACATACTCCAAATATTATTTTTCTACTACCAGTTTCAATGAGTACCCAATTTGTTTCGAGAGACGAGTAAATGTGTATCGGTGATGACGTAATGTTACTTTTTACGGCGATAAGTGTTCCCCCCCCATGCCTTTGCGTGCGGTCACATCTATATAATCTGTAACTGCTAGGTCGATCAAAGATCTCGGTGTCAAGAATGTTGCGGTTCAGCCAGGTTTCCGTAGAACTAAGATATCAGGATTGCATGTGTCAATGATAGAATGAGAGCGATACGCTTGTTTGTTACGCTACGTATGTTAGTTAAAGAACAGATAAGTTTGACGAGCACGCACCGCGACGCTTCGGTGTTTGCTATGAAGATGGCTGCCCTGATTTTGGAGATTAATTTTGTGCCCAGTGGGTTTGTAATGGAAACTTGAGGTTTGTCGTCGACTTCTTTGATCGTGGCAGTTAGCGTGTCGTAAGCATATCGCTTTTTGTTCATATGCAACTGTTTGTATTTGAGCTGGAAAGCGGGAGAACCAGGCTGTGATTTAGCGAATTCTATTAGCTTTTTTCGGGCCAATCTTGTACTAGCGGAAAAGTCTTCAGATATGGTTATTTCCTGGTCTATCAGTTGAGTGCGCAGTGAAAAAACTTTTTCTCTTGCCTTGTAGTGATTAAATTTAACAATCACGGGACGGTGTCGAGATTGGGAGTATTGGCCAAGCCGGTGCGCACGTTCAATGCTGTCTGTGGAAAACGTTCGTCTGTGCAGCTGGATAAGATTGCCACAACCTTGTTTTCGGTTTCCGCCCATGTTTCTTTACAGTCAGGGATACCATAAAATCACATTATTCCTACGGGAACGGTCTCAAGGTCGTTTGTGGCGTAGGCCATAGAATCGTACTGTGTAGCTAGGTTTGAAATCTCAGTTCGTGCCTCAGACACTTCAGCGTAAAGGCTGTCGATTTCCAGCGATTTTTTTTTCAACGTTGGCGAGTCTTTCACTCATGTTGTCTAATTTCATCCTAATGTCATTCTGGGAGTCCTTTATCTCGCGAACATTTTGAGCCAGTTCGTCGTGCCTTGCCGCCTGATCAAGCGAACGAGCCTGAATGTCTTTCAGCAGCCGTAAGATTTCGCGGAATTCCGAGGAACTTCCAGCATTTCCGTTACTTCAGTGGTGTTGTCGGTCGGGACTACATCTGTTCCAGAGAGCATCGGAAATCATTAGCGCGAGTTTTAGGGCCGGGATTTGACTCTACATCTCCCGAGCGTAACAAAAGGGAAAAACCCTTCGATACACTCGCATACCAAGTCAAAAAGCACTTGTGGGCACGGGAGCAACACTAGCAAACATTGTTGTTCTTTTTAGCGTACAAGGAATGCCTTTCACTAACCTGCAAGACGTGAAATTGAAGAACGTGAGCCATGCTGAACGCACGGTAGCTCCCGTGCCCACTGAACCATTTGCTGAGTGCCGCTCCGCGCGCTGCTCCGTCGGCGCGATAAATGGATCCAATTGAACTATGTTCTTCGCGTCGCAGGCCGCTCATATTTCAGCCAGGGTATTCTGTTGAGTGAAGGAAGCGAAACTGTGCAATAATATTAACGCCGAAAATTGGTGTCAGTGCTCCTTTAAAGGAGCCATGAAGAGAAATACAACTTCGTTTAAAATTTTAAAGAACTAGGATTCAGTATCTCACTCAGCTCCATTACAGCCCCAAAAAATGTTTTTTTAAACGAAAAAAAAGCAAGAAGTATTTAAAAAAACTTTCAAATTTGGCCACGGTGACGTGTTTTGAGCAAGCATGACGTCACACGGGCCAACAATAAAACATAATTTTCAGTGCGTTAACTGCACATTAGCACTCAAGTGATGCGGTCAAATGGAACTAGAGGCCCCATTACAGACGTCCAGTCATGTGTTGTCGCGACAGGTCAGTTAGGCAGCCGCCAATCACACAAACAAGGTTCCGTGACGTCATAGAAAAGTTGCGGGAAATTGGCGAGGGGGTCGCCACGGCTTCACACGTTTTCTTTAATATCTCCGTTATTTGTTAGAAGATTGCGGTGATTTTGGCATCACTGTTTTCGGGACAGTGATGCCAGTGAGTCTTTCTAATAAACCCAACTTGTATTTTGTCGAGCACCGACACAAAATTTCAAAGCTGGGATAACTATGTTAAAGGCTTCGTTTGCATATGGAGATATTTCCCAGCGAGCTTGAACAGTAGCCATTCAGTATACCATATTTTAAATCCATTTTTATCTTTGCGCGTGTGAGAAAGCTCAGAATGGATACCCTATCGCAATCGGCATCACATGACGCCGTCTACTCCTCCCGGCCCCAAACTGCCGACGTGAGGGCTCCCGTGACGTGGCTAACGCAGTGGCTGCGGTTCGGTACACACTGTTCTGCCGGGTGTACACGTCACATTTTTGGGACTGACGTCGTGCTGCCCGATGCGTGGAAATGGTGGGTACCACGGCAGGTCTGGGTGCGCGAGCAAGTGTGCGCCCACACCGGCACTGGTGCGACGAGAACGATGACGTCACGTGCGCCCTCCTGTCATGGCAGCCGCTTCGGGGTTCGTTTTGTCGAAAACGAAACTGACACAATAAACAAGGCTGTAAATGGTTATTAACACTGCTATCGGCCTCTAATGTGCCATTCTATGATAAATGGGCTGGTAAAAACTTAAGTGGGCTGGTGGGCAGCGAGAAAAACTTAACATGAAAATTTCGTGTGAGTACTGCTTTAAGTTCTGACGAATAGGGAAATTGGCTGTATGCATATCTAGGCAGACGAAGATCCTGCCTTTGTACACATGGTGCTGTGTGTGGAGTTACCATCTACAGTGGACCCTTGCACTTGCATCATTACAGTGTCAGGATACCAGGTTGGACGATCGGTGACAGAAGCAACGGCAGTGGAGAATGTAGGGGCTCAGTATACGGGGCTGATCTTGGGCTTCAGCGTGTAGGACTGGAGGGGCTTCACAACTGCGTGGAAAGCAACTGCTTGGTTTGAAGTTCGTTGCAATTTAGTACGTTTATTTTGTTGGCCGGGAGTATATTGGAAAACAGCATAAAGCGACTAGCGGCCGTACCCGGTGATGCATGGATTTACCAGCATAAGAGCAGATGCAACACACATTGAGTAAACTGTACAATACATACGTTGCCACCAAATCCAGATTTGCCAGATTAGGTGTTGCCTAGGACAGGCCCTGAAGTAGTTAGTCCCATCATGTCTCCTGTCCCGATGGCATCGTTATGTTGCCACGTAATGTGCTTTTCTTTGTTAGAACAGTCGTGTGTCATACCGTTTTGCATTGTTGTTATCATTATTCTCCTTGTACAGTGTAATCTCGTTAAGCCGTATCCACATAAGCCGTAGTTTCTTTTTATATGTAGTTAAGCTGAATCCCCGATGTGGTTTCCTTTTAACCTAATGCATTCTAACAAACCGTAGTGCCGGTTTGTGCGTAATTTTTTCGCGTCCCCATCAGGTACGGTTTGACGGGGTTCCACTGTACTTCAAAGCATTCATCGGCGTGCGGAATGACGCTGGCGCGACTTGTGTTTCCTCTTGGAGAGGTCATGTTTGCCTCAGAAGAGAGCGAAAGAGCTCTTTGTAAAGGAGCCCCGAAGGAGTGCTTGTGCCTCGGCTCGGCTGACTCGGTGGCGGCACCTGTCCGTGCAGGCGATCCAGAAGAACAACCTGGAGGGCGCGCGCATCCACGCGGAGAACTCGATCCGTCAGAAGAACCAGGCGCTCAACTACCTGCGCATGGCCTCGCGGGTGGACGCGGTGGCCAGCCGGGTGCAGACGGCCGTCACCACCAAGAAGGTGACCACCTCCATGGCTGGCGTGGTCAAGTCCATGGACGCCGCCATGAAGAGCATGAACCTCGAGAAGGTGGGCCCCTTCCTTCTGGCTTGTTTTTCTCGACCTTGTCACTCTTGATTGAGAATGCAGGACTTTAAGCTCAAGTCACTGCACGTTGCTGATAAACACTCAGAAGTGGAGAAGATCTCCAATAAAGCATGCACAATTCTAAACCCGAAAAGACCGTGTAAGGCGAGGAACCTAAGGCAGATTTTTAAAGTAGAGGTAATTTGCATATATGTATGTATTGTTTAGAAATTTAAAACCCTTTTGCTCCGAAGGCTGCAAAAGCATCTTTTTTTTTTTTTCCTTTCTATAGTTGACTAGTTTCGGAATTTCTGGGTGAATGAACGAAAAGTATTTATTTCAGGATAGCTCTTTGGCCTAGTAGGGAATAGGTGTTCAGAAAGGAAAAGTGACAGTGTGTATGTACTCATGCATATATTGTCATAACATGCGCATACACTAACGTATATGCTGCAAACTCCCAGAAGGAGAGCAGTGTGTTGTTGTTGCGGGCGGTCCATTGATTTAGTGTAATAATATGCAGCTGCAAGTATTAAGCACAAAACTCCTGGTAACCAGTGCACTCCAACAGCATGATATCCACTGTTAGGCATACCCCCATTATGCATGTGGAACAGTTCACTATGGTATCTTGCTGCTGGTGTTTGTTGTCATTGGTGTTGCCTATAGCCCAGGATCTGCAGCACTGGTGGGCTTGCCACTTGCCTTTCAAGTTGTATACAGTCTACACTCGTTTTAACGGATCCGGCAACAGCAGGCTTTTGGTTATGACGGACTATTTCTGTTTGTTTGTTTGAGCCCCACATAGGTACCTTAATAAGCGGAATTCACTCCGCTCATAACGAACCCGGCTACTATAGCAAACTTTCAGCTACGCCAGGCTAAATCTGAGGTGCAAATTGTTTGGACCGAGCGTCAGTAGAGGACTTACGCGATGCAAACACTGATATACTTTTTTGTTTACTTTGACAGAAAGATAAATAATAAAAAATTCAAGGAAGCTTGCACTCGCGCGCGAGACTTGAATGGCGAAACTGTTGTAGGTGAGCGTTGCTGGACACATAGTTAAGTTTAAGTATCATTGCTTATTTGCATAGTTTCAGTGCTAGTAATCATCGGCATATGCAACGAAGAGGTAGTCATCTTCGCGGCAAGTGGTGGATGCAAAGTCATCCTTACCATTGTAGACGTCCACCAGCTCAACTGGTGAAGCTTGCACTGAGTCACGCAAGGCTTGAACCGTAGTGAAGCTGCAGGATTTCTTTATACGTGAGCATTGAAGCACATATCACCAAGCATTTGTACAAGTTTGAAATTGTTTATTTACATGTTCCATCGTCGCTTTGCACTGTACTAGTAGTAGTCATCATCAGATGCATCGATATCATCGTGTTCCTCGTGCCAAGCATTACATGTGCAAAAGCGCTTGACAACAGCTCTGTGTTTTGCTAAGGCCACCGCGCATGCCGGGAATGCTTGGCGGTCACCGTAAAGCACACACTGATGAGCCGTCCGCATTTTCTTGAAATTTTTCCCTGCAACGGTAAACTTACAGCTTGTACAACACCTCCGCTGTTAAAACAACTACTATGTCAGGGAACAGCGTCAGCGAAGAACAAGTGGCTGGCATGGCTGGCCAAGCCAGTGCTGGCGCAAAGTGGCCATTTCGTTTGTGCAACCAGCGATAGGGTTGGGTGGAATGGCACGTTGCAAGAGAAAGCGGATTTTGCTCTCAGATAGGTTAAACATCATTAATGCTGTCGATAATGGCAAAAAACAGGCTGACATCATGAGAAGAGTGGGCCTGTCTAGGCAGACAGTAAATTCGACATTGAAGAACAAGGACGTCGCCGAAAAATGGAACTCTGGTGAGCTACAGAAAAAGCGGTTTCGAATGCGGAAAGCGGCGCATCCGGAGGTCGAGTCTGCTCTTCTGATGTGGTTGCGAGGCGCGTGTGTTTGTGTAATTCCCGTGAACGGACTTTTGTTCAGGAGCAGAGCCGAACAGCTTGCTGTTATTTTGGGACAGGGCTCCATCACCTTCAGCGAGGGTTGGCTTAGCCGAGGTTTAAGGCATGACATGGTGTTGTTTTCAGTGAAATGTGTGGAGTGCGCGATAGCGTCGACCAGTGCATTGTCTCCGATTGGCAAAAAAATCGTCTGCCTGCACTCCTCGCCAAATATGCGGACAGGAACATTTTCAGTGTGGGTGAAAGTGGGCTCGTGTGCAAAGCCAGGCCCAGCAAGACGTACACTTTCCCTGGCAAAAAAATGTCACGGTGCCAAGTGCTCGAAAGAGCACTTGTTAGTACTTTTGTGTTGCAACATGGGTGGCTCAGAAAAGGTGACGCTCCTACTCATGGGCGAGTCGAAATGGCCTCGTGCCTTACGTCACATGAAAAAACTTGGGTGCAAACAGGAAAGCCTTAATGACGAAGGATTTGTTTAAGGCGTGGTTGCTGAAGTTTACTGAAAGATGGCCAGAGAGAAAAGGAAAGTTCTCCTGTTTCTAGACAACTGTTTTTCGCACATGCATCCCCCGTTACTCATCGTGACAAAGCTTGCATACTTTCTGCCAAATGTGACGGTGGCACTGCGGCCGATCAACCAGGGTGGGGTGCATTCCTTGAAGGCTGCTGCATACAGGACCCACCTTACAGAGCGCCTGCTTTGTGACATGCAGGCAAAACGAGAAACAAAAATTGATGTCAAGTGTCCCGTCGGAAGCTCTGCCGGAAGGCAAACTTTTGTAGAGAACATGACATGCCTAGTACTCCCAGCGTTGCACCACAGGAGCTATGTGTGCCAACTGTATGGCCCCAAATTCAAAATCCTTCTTCGGGGAGAGGACTTCGCTGACTTTGTGAGTTTTTATGATGACATCGTTGACAACGAGCAGATAACCGACAACAACATCCAGGCACTAGTCAAGAGCTCCTCTGACCTGCGATCGGAAGGGGACAGAAGCGAAGAGGCGGAAGCTTCTGTAAAGCTGACTAGTTCTCAGGCCGTAGAACACATCGAAGCTTCGAAAGGTTATTTTGCACAGCAACAACATGGCTGCTCCGCAGAAGTTCTGCAAGTGAAGCAAATGGTTGCGGATTCAGTTGCAGGAGCTAGGCAGGCCTTCATCACGCAGTACTTTGCGCAGTGAAGAGAAGCCATGTTCAGTGAAGTACGGCATTCATTATTCCCACACATGCATTGTTCCAGTTCGATGAAGGAGGTAAGAATTGCCTCAAGTGGCGAGATGGCTCCCGTCCATTGTGTGCAATCTGCCGCTGGCCGTGCTGCATCCAAGTGGTCTATTTTCAGCTTCTTAGCAACACTTTCATTTCATTTCATTTATTCCACCTTAAAGACCCGAAGGCATTACATAAGGGGGGGCGGCGTACAAGTATAGGAAACAACGCAAAAAAAAAAACTCAAAAGGTAACAAGGGTAAACATTCAGAGAACAATAGTAATACAAAGGGTACAAAATGCAAGTATACAGTAAAACATTACCAAGTGCAAGGTAACGTAAAGTTACAGGGTACAACTTCAGAGGAATATGAATCATTTTAAACAGTACTTCAAAATTACTGTAAAAACTGGCAGGAGAATAGAAAATTTAGTTAGATTGTGACAAGTGAATTTTTAGTTTATTGCGGAAGGCTTGGCAGTTAATGCATGTTACTAAATTATCGGGTAGTTTATTCCAGAGTGTAAACCCATTGGGAAAGAAGGAGGTAATCATTGCAGATGTGTGTCCATTTATAGGTGCGATAGGATGACTGTGGTTTATGCGGGATGAAGTTCTGTGTGATGGTTGCAGCAGGACGTGCCGCGATTTAGGATGATAATAGAAAGCATGCAGAAGACACAACCGAGAAATGATGCGACGAGATTCAAGTGACGGCAGGTTCAATGATTCCATCACATTACTCAGTTGGTTTTGCGTCAGCTGTTTTGGTGACCAGAATGCAGTCACTAAAAAGATGTGGAAGCCGTCTCTAGGTGGGGTAGGGGGTGGCATGCCAAGCAGTGAGCTGAATGATTTGACAAACGGGTTTTGGGCAGACCTGCAATGGCACGAACTGTTTCAAAGGCCCTTCGCTAATTCTGCTGGCCATGACTAATTTTTGCTGCTGGTTAATGGTTGCACCTACCTAATTACATTATGCCTTTTTTTTTTTCTCAGCTTAATTTACATCTCTTCGCACTCAGCCTCATCCACTAGGCCTTTTTCAAGCGCGGATGCTAAACTTCGGAAACTGTGTTAGGCAGTTACTTTCCAGGTGTGCTCGCTGTGAATAAATGCTGCAGGCGGGCGTGCAGAAATAATTGAGTGGCTGCAGCACTTGCCTGAAAAAGTGGCCACAGTTTCCACTGACGCTCGTACCTCCCCTCCTCCCAGTTTGGATACGACATACTCCGGATACAGCAGACATTTTTCCCCGGATTAAAGGGGTCCGTAGTAATGGGTGCAGACTGTACAGGTTTTTTTATTTATGGGTAGCTACAAGTGTGGAGAATGAATGTGCAATGTAGGGATTGAGATTTTCTGTATTGCTTTTGTTTTTTCTCCCGTATTTTAGGGCTCCGAGTTATTTGGGCTTGTTATTTTTGGGATATTTTGTGTGTAAAAGAATGTTGATATAAATTTTATTATGGATACTTATGCACGCTTTCTTGTGGTGAGCAGCTGCTTTGGCCTGATTCTTTTTGCAAAATTATGGGATTTCTGAAGTCACCTGAAGCCTGCTTACCTCCCAAGGTGTGTTTCAAAAGCCCCTTTATGCGGTTGCAAGCCACTTAGGCGAGTTGAAGTATGAAGTATGACAGAAATACCTCACCCAGAATAGACTGAAAATCAGAGCATCCTTGGGCCTCTAAGAAAACTGTGTCCCTGTTCAGAAAGCTACTAGTGTCGCAATGCTTTACACCTGAAGCTTGCATTGTATTGGAGTTTTGAAACTCAGGAATGATTTTAAATTTTGATTATAATACCGGCAGCAAAAGATTTGCCGTGGTTGAATGCGGTTAAATCAGATTTGTCGAGCAATAGCTCGCTTCTGGCGGTGACCACCAGACAGCCGCTTTTGTAGCAGCAACTACCGTATCTGTAGTTGCACCACAGGCAACGCACGGATGCTGCTTGGCACAAACACACAGTGAGTACAGAGTGAAGCCAAGGCTGTCAAACGATAACTCGTTTTTCAGAGTGCGAGCGTGCAGTGAAGTAGGTACATATTTCTTGATGGCCCACACATTTACTCATTCCCCCTATCCCTATCTCCACACCCCTCCCTTTTGAACAAACTAGACGCTTCCACTCCACAAGCGCACAAGGTGCTGGTTCGACCTTGGCTGCACTTTAAGGTCACATGCTACGAGCCGTTATCTGGGTTTTCATTTGGGGTAATAGAGCTTTTGCTCAAAATATGTGGAAGTGTAGTTGTAAACTGACCCAAGCCATGGGTCAGCCTCGCCTAGCCGTGATAAGTGGAAACATCGCAAGACAATAGCTGCTTGCTCAGGTGCTTACTGCTCAGTTTTTCCAAAATCTGGTCTGTGGTAGGAAGTAAAGAGTTCTTGATTTGTAGTCAGGTACAAGATGGCAGGAAAGTAGCTGGCCTTCTTTGCTCGTTGCTTCCTAGCATTGAAATGTGTGGCAGCAGGCCGTGTTGTAAAGGTTCTAGCAAGGCATGTTCAGTGTAAAAGTTGGATGAAAGGTAGTAGAATGTGTTGACTGGTCAGACGAGGCCCTCACTCTGCCAAGAACTGAGCCCAGCATCTCTCCCGTGGGTGCATCTGTGCTTCCCTTTATAAGGGCAAAGCCTTTAGGGGCTCGCTTTGTCGTCGTAGCTTGCTCGCTGGACCCAAGTAGAGCCCCACGGCATTTCGTCGTAGTGGCGTAACCCAGAGGCTTCGAAAGCCAAGCGGTTTACAGTTAAACCTCGATGTAACGAAGTGGGTAAAATTCGTAATTTACTTCGTTACATTGAAATTTCGCTACATTGAAATTCGCAGTTATAATGAAGTGTTCATTCCGTGAAGCATTTCCTGCAAAAGAAAACGTGGCGCGCATACACGGCTGGCACACTGTTTCTGTTTCTATCGGAGCTTAATCGTCTACGCGGGCATCAGAGTGAACCACATGGAGCGTTTTCTCCCCGCAAAAATGCACCCCGCAAGCCACAGGCGCGCTGACACAGCCGCGGAGACGACCCGCGTGATGTGAGTTGCCCCAGCGACTGCTTCCGCTCGCTGAAACGCAACTCTAGGGGCGAACGAGAGGGGCATGCGAGAAAAAAAGCGGATAACGTGGGCGAAATTTTCACTTTAAAACGTCATACGCACCGCTTACGAAAGCGCCCATCAAACATCCTCGGCATCCCCAAGCGCTTCGAAGCTCCCGCCATAGGGTGCGCGCCTCCCCATGGGCGAAACTGGTCAGGCTCCTCCCACTGCCGCGTGCAGCGCGAGTCACTTCCTGGCCAAGGTGTCCTGGCGCAGAAACCGCTGCCGGCGCGCAATCGCGGACGCGGGTGTGAAAAAAACGCGCGCGCAAGGCTCATAAAGATTCACAAATGCTTGCTGGAACGATGAAACCCAACAAGCACGAGCAAACTCGAACGAAGGGCAAAGCGGCGGCATGCGGCGATGGCGGCCCCGCAAGAGGCGATTAGGCTTACCACCGCGGAGGATGCTGATTGGTGCTTTCGTAAGCGGCGCGCATGACGTTTTACTGTGAAAATTTCGCCCACGTTATCCGCTTTTTTTCTCGCATGCCCCTCTCATTTGCCTTTCAAGTTGCATTTCAGCGAGCGGTTGGAAGCGGGCGCTGGGGCTACCCACATCGTGCGGGTGGTCTCCGCGGCTGCGTCAGTGCGCCTGTGGCTTGCGGGGCGCGTTTTGAGTTTTTGCGTGGAGAAAACGCTCCATGCAGTTCACGCTGATGCCCACGTAGACGATTAAGCTCCGACAGAAACAAACAGTGCGCCAGCCTGTGTATGCACGCCGCGCAGTTTTTAGGCAAGCGGGCTCGCTCGCAGACCCGTGGCTCGCTGCATCCGCGGCATTGGGCGGCTTGTGTTGCCGTTCGTGTTTTATTGAGACCCCGATTCGATGCTTGCTTCTCCCAAAGTATACCTCTACAACTTAAATTTCATGCCTAGTTCTCCATGAAACTTTGTTATATTGAAATTCCGGCAAACGGGACTTCGTTACACAGAGGGTGAAAATACATGGTGTGCATACACTTGAAGTTACGAAAAATTCCGTGGTTCGTTACATCGAGTGTAAGTTCGTTACATCGAGGTTTAACTGTATATAGTCATAAACGTTCGAAACTCGTGAACCGCTGGCGCTTGTAATACATCTCACTGTTGTTTAGCGTAAAGAAAACTGCAGGTACATTTGAGGCAAAACATACGTAACTAACCGGCAGCGCCCGCGTTCATTTAGTTCGGAACACTCGTTGGGTTGGTTTTTCTGATACTAAGTGAAAAAAAGGGTGGCAGTGCAACGCTGGCACGTGCGGGAGGAAAAGCAAGCACAAGAAGAACAAAACTCCCGTTGGCGCAGTTTCAGGCAGGGGGCGCGCGAGCCCGCGGAGGCGGGAAATTTGAATTGCTTTGGGTGCTGGCAGTGAACGGATAACGTCACTATAGCCCATTATGACGAATCACTGCTCTGCACTTCTGACAGCTTTCACGTTGAGTAGAACGGCTTTAATTTTTTTTTGTTTGGATGCCTACCTGGAGACAGAAATGACCCGAACCACCGCTCCTTCCCCGTTGCAGATCTCGGGCCTGATGGACAAGTTTGAGAAGCAGTTTGAGGACCCTGGACTGTGCAGGCGTCGTGCATGGAGGACACCATGAGCTCCACCACCACCGTCACCGCCCGCCACAGCACCAGGTCGAGGGGCTCATGCAGCAGGTGGCAGACGAGGCCGGGTGGGTGGCACTGCCTGCTTGATCGACTGACCGACTGGATTGCGTCGGATTGGATTGCAGTGCCCTTTAGGGCATCGTGGAGAACTTTTCAGTCTTGCTTACTTCTCCCCCACTAATTTCAAATATGCCATTATTTTTTCAGTTTGTCATCTAGAGTTCCGAGGGTAATCCAGATTATTAGCCATTTTTGGTCAAAACAATAGACAAAACAAGTGTTGAGTCATAACTGTAATCTTTATCTTTTTCCATACTATTGAACCCTGGTGAATGCAGTAAGAGAAGCATTTTTTTGATGCGTCGCTTGGAACTAATTTTACAGCTCATCAAACTTCGATGTTTGCAATGGGCACTCCAAAATGGTTCCTTGCCACTGGTGCCAACAAGTATGATGAGCCAAGTATGATGAGCCCTCGATGTATGACCTGGTTGTGGCCTAGTCATTTCCAGAGTTTTAAATTACAAACCACTGCAACGGAACAGATGATGACCTGCTGTGGTACACTGAGAGAAGGGGGCCCAAGCGGCACAACAGACTCGAATGGTAGTGAGGGTGACTGAGTATCAGACATGAGCGGGGGGTTCACTGTCTGTACCTATTTTTTTTAATGCTTGCCAACTAAAACATCTTTTCTTGCGCACGTCTCATCGAGATACAGCCGCAAAAAAAAGTGGCGGTGGATGGCCGTAATTTAGGTTTTTCAAATCTAAGCGCCTCCCTCTCTTCAGCCATTGCGGTCGTGGAAAAAAGGGGATGCTTAGAATTGAGTAAATACGGTCGTTCTGGGCTTTTATTTATTTGGAAACGAATGTCGCGGTTGAAGTGGCACTGAGCAGCCATCGTAGGCCTCTTTCCTATAAGTCACATCTGCCCGTCTTCCTGCAAAACACAAGCACCTGTTGCACCACTTGCGCTCAGGATGAGGTGGGAAGATGAGCAAATTCCAACGTCCAGCTCCTCGAACTTAAGCTGGCTGCTGTCGTACTCGTCAAAACCCAACAAAACATTGATGTTAGCGGACGAGCATCCTTGGGGAAGAGGAAGGGGAGGAGGAGTGGGGGAGGTTTGTTGTCTCAGTACGTACTAGTGCAGGGAGGCAGACCCGTGGTTGTTCGACTTTCACTGTGAGCGTGCTGTGCACCGCCTACTCCACTGACAGTGCTTTGAGAAGGCCCTTGCCTGTGTGTTCCCCTTCCCTTGCAGGCTGGAGCTGAACATGGAGCTGCCCCAGGGGGTCAACAGCACCATCGGCCAGTCCACGGCGGCCTCCACGGAACAGGTGACTCGAGCGCTCTGGGTGCCTGGGGCTATTCCTCAGGGGTGCTGAGCCCGAGGGCACGGGCTTGAATTAATCAGCCAAGGGAGATCAGCTAGCAGTCCTTGGTTGGAGGGGGGCTGGGATTTGACTCTGGAAAATTGTATAATTTCCTGCGGTGAAACAATTAGCTTTTTACCTTGTGAAAGCAGCCAAAAGGTTTGAGTACAGTGGAACCCTGATTAAACGTCCCCCGGTTTTACGATGGCCTGCTTCTTATGACAGACCACCGCGGTCCCAGCAAACTCCCCATGGAAACAATGCTTTAAAGGAGCCATGAAGAGAAAACACAAGTTTGGTTCCTTCAAAAGAATGCCTCATCAGAAGCATACTGACTCCACTTTTAACGTAAATTTCACTCAACCAAGCTACATAATTAGGAAAAAAGGGAATGGCCATGTGACCCACTCGCTCATTTCCCACATCAGAACCTATGATGTTATACCAGCCAGCTCTGCGATTGGCGGAGGCCGGCAAAAGCAAACGCAATTTAGGCAGAGCTTATATGCTTGCTGAAAGAGCTATTTGCGCTTAAATTTAGGGCACATTCTTTTTAAAGCCATAAGAATGGTGGGATAAACAGTGGAAGTTACGAAAGCATTTGTAAACATAGAAGTACCGATGCATACTGCTGTTGGTACTGTGCGCACTATGGTTGGTTTAGCTGCACAGGACTGCGGGGCTTTGGGGTTGTCTCAGACGAAACTGGCCGATTGACACAAGCGACGGTGTCTTACGTGACCATATTTGTCAAGTGAGCACTATGTTTCACGAAACAATTGATTTCTCCCTGAACAAAAACAAGCCAGGTTTAAATACAGTCAAAAATATACTAAAGGCAGAAAATGGCTTGCCACGGTATGGTGGCGCCATCTAGGTTCACTTACAGTAAACAAGGCTTCGGAATCACGGCCTCCGCGATCGGCTGCCGGCGGCGCGCCGTTGCTCTGGCCGTCCCAATCGCCTGGAGAGACCGTAAGTTGGAAAGGGGGCGTGGCCGCATCTTTTGCCGCACCGCGGCGCGCGGAGCCGATGGTTGAAACGAAAGCCGTGTGTGCTGTAGCGCTCCTCGAAATGGCGTTTCGTCAACTGTCGCTCTTCGTATCGCAATAAAAAGAAAGCATACCTGATGTCATGGATGCAAAGCGACTCATAGAACCTGATAATACAGTGTAGACCGCTTATAAACGTATGTCGCGGGAGCCGCAAAAATCCGCATTATAAGCGGATACCGCACTATAACCAAAACACGCGCGAATTCAACCACATCGCCACCTATCTCTTCAAGTCAACCTATATTTATCATCACTCAAACGCACAGCACTTAAAACGAAGGCACGGTCTATATTTCGTATTATTTTTAAACATCAGCCGCTGCTGCAGGGCAAAAGCGGCAGTCTCACAAACGGCGAGCGCGGCTTTAAACTTCCGTTGTGTTGTTTGAAAGACCATGGCTGCGTTTTTAGCGTCTATGAACAGATGCCGCAAGACGTGATAAGAACGCCAGCGGGATTTTTTTTTTTTTGCCCCACCTTGTGTTCACGATGCTGAAGGCGGCTGCTTATCAGCGCAACGTACTGGTGGTGGAAATCTTCGGCTTCGCGCGGCCCGAATGTTCGGAAAGGGAAAGAGCGGTGGCTTATCTGCAACAACAATCTAAAGCGTGAACCGCGTGGTTGATTTGGTATCGCAAAAACGTGCAGTGCACGCCAGCGCGGATACAACTGGCGTAGTGTGGGCGGCGCGGTAAGAGGCGGCAACATGGCGTCGGCACTGGCCGTGAAGCGGTGCAGGCAGTTCCAGTAAGTTCCAGCGACCGCTTCTAACCGCTGGCTGAAATGCCGCACGGAGCGCAAGCGAAGATGCTCATGCAAGAAAAGAGCTAATAATGTAAGCGAAAAGTGGAATATAAACTGCCATCCACGCTGCTTGTGAAAGCGCCCATCAAAAAATAACGCGGTGGTAAGCCTAAACATCTCTGGCGCGGCTAGCCGGCTCGGAGCGCTTCGAATCTCCCGCCACTAGGTACGTGTCTCCCCATTGGTGCAAGTCGTCAGGCTCCTCCCACTGCCACGCGAAGAAGCCACCGCGAGCGCGGAATCGTTGATACGAGCACGAAAAAAAAAAAAAAAAAACACGCGCAACGCCGGTGTGCACGATTCGTGCGCGAAAACGGGCCATGCGGTTCACGATTAATAAAATGAACTTGCCGCGCGCGGATGGGGAGTCTGTCGCTATCTTCCGAGGTGCATCAAGCAAGGTCAGTTGTGGTTATCAGGTACGCGCGAACTAAAGGGTGCCTTTTTTTTTTTTTTTTTTTTTTTTCTTTGGGTGTTTACGTTAGAGGAGGGCAAGGGGTGCACGCTGCGTCAGATGGCCGATTTCATCCTTTCTTTTTTCTTTTGCTACCCTAAAACGATGCCTCAGCTGCGCCGGTCGATCAGGAGACCCGCCGAAAAACCGCACTATAAACGGTATGGTGCTTCGGCCAACCGCATCTTAAGCGGTATGCTTATGCATTGAGTTGTATGGGAGGCAAACCGGTGGTCTCAAAAACCCACGTTATATCCGGTCCCGCACTATAAGCGGTTACGTTATAAATGGTCTACACTGTACCTCCATTTTAGCTAGGATTGCAGCTATACGACTTCTTTAATATGTGCCGCATGACGCCCTCTACACACGGAAAATATTCGCTGCTATCAATGGAAAATTTCTGGCGCGTAAATAACGTTCAGTTCGCTTTATAAACTTACTATAACGTACTTTATACAATCTGCATGGCCAATGCAATTCAGTAGAGCAAAAGGCGCGGTCGTGTCAAACCCACGATGGATGGCTGTGCTCTTATGTAGCCTTCGAATTAATGCCTGCTGGGTGGAAGCACCCGCCTTATTTTTAGGATTAACACATTTAAGGAGTATTACGCTGAGCGATAGCATCAAGGAATGCGGCAATCTGTTTTACACATGCGCGTTAAGAAAGTTACGGTTTCAATTTCAGTCGCAACAAATAAAAAAAACCTTGAAGGCAGATGCACCCCGATTTCATTGCATTATTAACGTATTTCGGTGGCCACAGGCAAGCCCAATTTTGCCTCTTTTGGATTGAATATCCAAGGCATTTAAATTTCTAATTACTGATTTCGAAGCACATCCGTGTGTTAAGCAATGATGACAGCTTTCATGTTTGCTTTGTACAAACTAAAAGTTAGAAACCAAATGTCTACTGAACGCTCGTCCAAGATCTGTCTAGTTTGTTGAACGTCTATTTACGAACTACACTGCACTTATGTTCACAAATGTACGCTTTCAAGGCATCTGCATGTCTTGACAAACAGAACAGTTCACACATGAAGCACTTTGTGATGCAGGGGCTTGGAAACCAGCCTTTTTCCGGAATGCACCCTAGTCCGTGACAGTTGCACCAACATTGGAGTGGTCTCACAATCTTAGCCATATGGACAGAGTGGTTGCAGCGTATGTTCATCATTACTTGCTTGGCACGTGAACATAGGGCAACGCTTTATATGAGGCAAAGTCAGTGCTTTGTACGCACAAGCAGCACGCGCTTTATCAGCATTTAGGATATATAGAAGCTGCAGCTGCTTTCAAAAAGGCCCGTTCTTCCTCTACGTCAATATCCTAGACTTGTCCGTATAAAAAAAAAGCTGGCGACAGCAGTGTTTGCAAAATCTTTTTAGTTTGACAGCACAACCTACATAAAACTCCTTATAAGATTTTCTGCGTTGGAGAGGGGGGGGGGGGGGGGGGGGCCAATTCAGAATGCCTGACCTGCTTTCTTTGGATAGTGACAGTGTGCGTTTTATTTAGAGAAAACTGCATAAAGAATTATGAATTATACCATCGTAAACGGCAGCTAATTGTCTTAGCTGAGTTGCATGCCGCAAAAAACGAATATAAATTAAAATCTTCCAGTAAATAAAAAAAAAAAGCATGTTCGCAAGAATATAATTACTAGGCTGCATAACAGGTGTTCCCTGAATGAGGTAGCAAACAAAAATATACCAATTTTCAATTTCTAACAATAACTGGCAGAAATCAAACGCGGCGCCCATATACGAGTGCAATCACTATTCTCGATTGTTATCCATAACCCACCCTATGCGGAAATAGAAATATAACGACTGTTCCAACAAGGAAGCACCCGATAATTCTGTCGCGGAAAAGTTTTTGCACCCAAATGTCCGCGCTCCTGAATGTCCGCACCGAAATGTCCTGCACCGATCAAACGCAACAATCACAACGCGATTAACTTTTCGCCGTACAGTGACATATCTTGGTTTCAGTGCTATACCTTGAAGCTTCTGAGACAAGCAGACTTCATGACCTGGTCGTTCAGTTGATCAGCTCAACAAAAATAAAGCTGCAACACAGTTACGCGAATTCTGGCCACGAAGACACGGAGCAACTCAGGCCCCGCAAAGCCGCCGAGAGGAGTCGGTGCAAGCTGCCGAACCATCGGCTAACACCGCCACCTCGCGGTGCGTTGTGGAGTTAGCCCAAATTACAGGTTTTTGCCTGGGGGAATGCGCCGAATGGGACGGCCGGAGCAACGGCGCGCCGCCGGCAGCTGATCGCGGAGGCCATGTCGGAATCTGCTGCAGAGCAGCCGGTTCCTGTGATGTCATTGCAAACCACGAAAAGGCACGATTTAGTGGGAAAAATCAAAATTTTAACTTCAATTAATGAATTTCTCAGTGAATAAAGCATCGTTTGCATTCGGAAAGCGCTGGGGGAGCTATAAAACACGAAATCTTTCGAATAACACAAACGTGTATTTTGTCTTCATGGCTCCTTTATTACAAACTCTGATTATGCAACGCTCGGGTGCATAGGTCCACTTCATATGACAGGCACTGGTGGGGATAAACCGGCGTTTTTCCCACTTTTTACACTGCTTTGCCACCTCATCCTGACCTTTATTTCTTAACCTCCATTGCTTGATGTGCAAAGGTAAACAGTCCATGGCGGGCCCAACCACTTGCTGAACGATTGGAGTAAGCAGGCAGGTACTGGCGGGCAGGAGCTTTAACTTCGATGGCCCCATGCATCTGCCGAGTGCCAACGCACCACTTGTGAGAAGTCAAAGTCCAAGTGGCCAGCGTACCACCAATTGGAAGCTCCCGTCGAGTTGATGAGCGTGAAAACAGATATGCAATATGTACCTCACGGCAGTGACCAAACTCCTGCTTTCCTCACCCGCCCTATCCGAGTTTCTTCGTTTAAGATTACTCTATCTCCCCTGTTCATTGTTTCAACCTCTCTATCACTGCACCGTCAATTCTTCCCATCTTTTACCGCACTTGCCACCTGATTTCTGCTTATGGTGTCTTTCAAAGCCGCGTTGTCATTTCGTGCCTTTTTTTTCTGCCTTTTCATCTATCACCGCCTCATGCTATCGCTCATTTCGCTTCCCCTTTCGTCGCCACTAAGTAGCGATCTTGGCAGTTTGGCACTCTCACCTTCTGCCCTCTGAATTCGTGTGGCTGCATTGGCCTTCCCAACATATCTCACAAACACGAGGCTAAAGGCTGGCAGGCTAGCACAGACGCCGTAGCGAGGAGGGGGGTGCACAAAATAGGCTTTTTGTTTTTAGAAACTTGGATTTAAGTTACGGGTTCACAAATTACATGATAATGTGCTAACTATACAATAATTTAAATAAGGTCTTTGCCCACCTGTCGCGTGAGACCGCCTACTAGGGCGGCATTTACCCGCACCCCGATCGTGCGACACTTCAGTGCGGTCTTTAAAATAAGAGAAGAGACCAAGGGCCAAGACGTCCCGGTGATGCGATGGTGGTTCTATTAATTAACAAGATGGCGGATGATAGGAACATGAAGCAGCTTGAGCGAGAGCTGCTCACGAGAGATTACGGGCCCCGATGATGATATTCGCATCGGTGCCACGATGATCATTAGAAAGTTTCGACACAGCCCTTTGAAAGTAGTTTCACTGTACCAAAGTGCCCCTGGCACCATGGTAGAACGTCAACCACGTAGATAATTCTGAGTTGTGTCCATTTTGAGCTGCCCATATCAGATATTTTTAATCATAGCTGGTGCCAGGCCTTACATATGCAGAAAAATCAATGCCCCACTTTGCTTGTTTCGTGTCGTATCCTGTCAGCTGCCTTCAGACAATCAGGGCGTGCCAAGATGGACACTTTGATGAAAGGCACACAAAGTGGACAAAACTCAGAGGGCTGCCCGTGTCAAAGAAACATGCATGACGCTAGAGTTGAGCAAAAATTAACTGGTCACCACAACCGAAAATGAATACAGGGCTCTTGCAGAACGGGAGATGCAGGTCAAAACGTCGCGTTTTTCTTTTCTTTTTTGAGAGAAAAAGTCACTTTTTTGTTTAATGATGCATATCATTCTCGGACTAGACTAAACTTATTTCTGACAAGTTCAGGTTGAAATTCGCTCCAGAAATTAGTTAAACATTTTTGTAAGTGGACAGTGGCAGTGCAAAAAATCACCAAAAGTCACGAAAAGTCCGCTCCGTTTGCATCCGTCCTACACGGAAGTGTGACGCCGCCCGCCATGTACAGTCGGCTGTGCATGCAATACCGGCCATGTTCTTCAACTTCCACAAGCTGTTGTCTTGTATTTCCACAGAAAATGAAAGAAAAACAAGGAAAAGAATGCACGTGTTGAGCGCTTTGAATCATGTGGCATAGAGTGTGCGGCCGTTATTGGACGGCACCCAAGAGCACTCCGATCCAATGGCCGCACACATCCCCGAGTAGTACTGGTCGATCATTTTATGAAGCTGTCATGACTTTTTTTTTTTTGTAACAATGAGGGGTAGCGTCTGCTTAATTGATAAAAAGTGAAGGTACATTGTAGGAGCGTGCTTTTTTTTTTCCATAATTAGTGAGAATGCGGTGTACTATGCATTTTTCAATACAGCGCAGAGGTCTTTGTTTTATGTTGTCAACTTTTAAGTTATTTGAAAAGTAATGTTTGCAAAGCACATTGAAGATAAACTGTTTATCAAGAAGCGGCATTTCAAATTGATGCATGATTAAACATTTGTCCTCCCGGTAAATGTGTGTTTCAAATGAAATGCTACGGGATATTCTTTGTTTTATGCGGTGCAAGATGTTTAGTTGGTATTCTGAGGCATGGCTGTAGGTTGTTAATCCGTACTTTGCTACTGATTCTCCCAATGATTTCTACACAATTTTTTTTTTTTGTTGTTAAGCTGTGGGATGTAAATGGTAAGAATTGCACACTACCTGTAAGCACTTTGCTACTTCTTGAACGTGTGTATCCCAAGCCAATGACTCATTAAATGTTCAACATAGATACTGCACAGCACTTGGCAGTGACTTAGTTGGACAGAAGCATTGGTGGCAGTGGCTGGAATGTAAATAAATAGGCATTGATAGCGCGAGATGTTTATGTGGCCGTTGAAGGCAAAGTAGGTTTGTTTTTGATTTGTTAATGGAAATACAATTGGATAATAGCCCAGTCAAGCAAATAGCATATAGTATATCAGTTTTAACATTTCTTGCGGGTTCATTATGCAAGTTGCTTGGTAAGGCTAAAACTGTGTCGTCAGCATACATATGAATTTTCGATTTTAGTAGTATACTAAGATCATTAACATAAATATTAAGCAAAACAGTTCCTAGCACAGATCCCTGTGGTATACCAAAATTCGCGGCCCTGTTTTTTTTAGGGAAATGCCTACTTTAACGCACTGTACCCGATTGCAGAAATAATTGTTAAATAATAACAAATAAGAGCCTCTGAAACTAATATCATACAATTTGTGCAATAGTAGCTGTTGGTCAGTGGTATTGGATGCCTTTCATAAATATACAAACAACAAAAGAAAATATTACTATCCAGTTTACAACAGATGAAGTCATTAAAGTCTTCTAATAGTGTAATCATGCTTATTCTGCTACGGAACCCGAACTGGGCAGGATTTAGTTAGTTATACAGTCGATTCCGGATATATCGAACTCCTAGGGGATCGCAAAATATAGTTTAATACACATATCTATAATTCGAAATATAAAATAGGCCTACAGTTGATCCGAGATAATATACTGAACTCCTAGGGGATTGCAAAATATAGTTTGATACACATATCTATTACTCGAAATGTAAAATATGGTATGCCTACCTGAAGCTCAGCTTATCTGGAAACCTCGGAACATCAGTGAGGGCTTTCCGAGGTCGTGACAGGCGGTAGCTTATCAGCGTGTTCTTCAAAGCACAGAAAATAAGGTGCACCGCACTTTATTTAGCCTGAAAAAAGTTCGCGAGCTGGGCTTGCTTCTTTGTCTGTGGCCATTCTGCGGACAACCACTGTTCAATGCTAGTATTGCTCCTAGTTGCCCCACTTTTGCCCAAGGGGGTCTTCACGACGGTACCGTAGTGGTTTTTGAAGCGTCTCTGCCATCTGGGGCCATCAGTGAAGTCTTCTTCCAATACTGTCGCAAACCATTTCGTCTTTTCCATGTGCGTCCGGCCATCAACAGGAATGTTTTTTGCACGAGTCTCTAAGAACCATGCATATAGGGAACACACGACACGCTTCAGAACAACCAGACTGCGCTGCCTTTGCCTATAGATAGCTTTGTTGCGCAATATCAGGCTAAAAGTTCTAGCCACTCCGGGTGGCGCTGCAATCGAAGACTTCTTTTCCCCGGCCTCCTTTTCCCCGGCCTCCATTGATAGAATGATGTCCACCTTTGTTGCCAAATCCAAATCCTTTTGTTTTTTTCGTGTCCATGGCTCCGGAAAGTGTGGAACACGCACCTTGCCGCACCCGAGTCCCTGCGCTAGCAGACCCACCACTGGCCAAGCGTGATCATCACTCAAGCAGGCTCAAACAAACGGAAACCAAGTGCTTATGGGCGGTTTCAAATTCAAATTCAAAATCAAATTCAAATTTATTTTTTCTCTCAACATAATACAATGTCGATGGTCTCCCTGGCAAGAAAGCTGTTGCTACAGCTTTCGGCAGCTCAATGACGACTGTTGAAAGTACAATGCGATTATAACGAGGGATACAGCATGACAGTACCTTTGAGAAGGCCAATAAACATCACAAAAGAATAAAAAATAAAATCAATAAAATACTTGTATAACGAGCTTGAGCTTATTGGTTCAGCGTCACGTAGTCATGTAAAGGTAAAAGAACAGATCAGACAATTCACGCATATTTACACAACAGTATAGCAAATAGAATTAAACAGCAATCATTTCCGACAAACGCATCACGTAAGGAAGCACGTGTTAGTGTTTCATAATTGCCGCTAATTACCTGTAATTTATTTAATATGCTTGGAATGTTGTATTCCAATGACTGCCAAAGATAATTGGTTCGTGGGCATGGAACGAGCCATTGTCCCGAGCCACGAGTTGTGTAAGTGCTAATTCGTAGATCTAGACCACATAATTGTGTTAAGAATTGCTTAAATTTATCATTTGAAAAGTGTAACTGATATAGCAGACGGTAGGAATAAAGCTGCCTAATATTGATTATTCGATGCTGCTCAAACAGTTGCTTAGTCGGATGAAGATACTGGACGTTATTCACACATCTGATAGCTTTCTTTTCTAACAGCAGTAACGTGTTAATATTTTTCTTGGTTGTTGTGGCCCAAACTAACGTACAGTAATTAAGGTGTGACCGGAAAAGTGAATGGTATATTTGAAGTTTAATGTTCAGCGGGAAGAAGTCGCGGCATCGGTACAATGCACCCACTGCGCATGACAGTTTTTTTTTTCCAGTAATTCAACATGGACGTCCCATGTCGTGCGGTGCGAGAGCACCACCCCCAATACTTTGTGCTGCTTAACACTGTCGATTTGCGAGGCCCCCAAGATCAAGTCTTCGCTTACGTATACATTTTTATTTTTAGGCGCGAATAAAATGCATTTGGTTTTCTTTGCATTAATTTTTAAACAGTTATCATTCGACCAAGCGTGTAATTGTGTTAAGGTAGAATTGGCGGCGGAAAACAGGCAGGTTGCGTCAGCATTGCTAATAAATAAACTAGTATCATCTGCGTACAACACAAATTCGGCTTGTTTATCAATAGAAATTACATTATTAACATAAACATTGAATAAAACCGGTCCCAGAACACTTCCTTGCGGTACACCGCACAATATCTTCCGAAATGAAGACGGATAGCCATTGTGCTCAACACATTGCTCCGTATTAGACTTATAAGATTGCATAAGCGCGTTCAAGACACCACGGATTCCATACTTGTGAAGCTTTTGCAGAAGAATTTCATAATGCAGGGAATCAAATGCCTTGCTGTAGTCGATGAATATTGCAAGTGTAAGTTTGGAGGCTTCGATGTATTTTAATATTATTTCTTTCTGCAAGAGCAGCACAGACTCGGTGGAGCAGCCTTTCCTGAAACCATGCTGGCGTTCGTACAAAATGTTATGCTTAGAAAAAAAGCTTTCAGGCCGCGCCAAAATAATTTGTTTGAAACCCTTTGATAGCACTGGTAGGACAGATATGGGTCTATAGTTAGAGGCATTGTTCTTGTCACCACCCTTAAATATAACAGATACTTTAGTGCATTTCATTTTGTGCGGGAAGCAACCAGACTCGATTGCAAGGTTAAATATAAAGACTAGATACGGGCAAACAAGGTCGAGGATGTGTTTTACGGGTTTAATCTGCATGCTTTCAATGCCGAGGGCTTTGCTGTTTTTAAGTGACATAAAAGCTTGATTAACTTCCGAGCTGTCTGTTGGTTTCAAGAAAGCAGTTTCGGGAACATGGTGGTCGAGAGTACATGGCATGGGGTTGGGGACGTAATGTTAGCATTTGCATTGATGAAGTGATCGTTGAAGTGTTCAGAAAGTGCTGTTGCGGTAAGGGTCTCGCCACGAATAGTTAGTTCTGATGTTTCCGTCATCCCGGTGCGTTTCCCCAGTGCATCATTTATCATTTTCCATGTCTGATCAGGACGGGATGCGTCAGAAAATAGCTGTTGATAATACTGGGCTTTGGCCTTCCATAGTTTGGCGGTCAAACAATTGCGGAGTGTTTTAAATGCTTTATGCGCCGCCAAGGTGCGCATTTTTAAAAATAAGCCATGAAGCTTGTTCTTTTCTCGTATCATTTTTAGTTGATCAGGCGCAATCCGCGGTTTTCTGATACACTTTCTGGCTGTGAAGGATTTTATCAGAAAACAGGCGTTGTAGTTTCTAGCGAAGATTGCTAAAAATTCATTGTAAGCGCCGTCTGCGGTACTATGCTTAAGAACGGGTTTCCAGTCGCTTTCGCGAATTTTGTTTCTGAACTGATCCAACCTGCACTCAGTTATGCTCTGGTAAGTTACTTTGGGGGGAGAGGGATTACGACGACTATCGCAAGAGGAATACGCTATGAATATCGGACAGTGGTCGCTTAAGTCACAATTGATAGTGCCAGCTGCTGTCACGGGCGTGTCGGTGTTGGTCACAAAAAGGCCAAGGATTGTTGAACTTGTTAACGTCACGCGGGTTGGCGTTTTAATGACATTTTTAAAGCCACAGGCAGTCAAAACGTTTATTAATTTTTTTGAATGAGTGGTCTCAGCAAGAAGGTTAATGTTGAAATCCCCACCAAGAATTAATCGAAGCCTTTTAAATGAAGCGTATTCAAGCAGCTCGTCCACAAATTCTATAAAAGTATTTGTATCGCCGCTGGGTGGTCGATATAGAACAGATACAAGTGTGTTGATGTCTTTCAACACTCAGCACCTGGATACCAGTACCTGGATACCACAGTAAATTGCGGTATCTGGTCGTAGCAACTAGAAATGGATGTAAAGATGGCAACACCAGCCCCACACTTGTCGGATCGGTTCGCTAAAAATTGCTTGTAGCCCGGTAAAGAAGGTGGATTATTGAATGAGTTAAACCACGTTTCCGTAAGCATGATAATGTTGAAACGAAACGCGAATTGGCTAAGAAAGAAAGTGAATTGGTCATATTTGTTTGCTAGAGAGCGGGCATTCAGGTGAATAATAGAGGTCGTCTTTGCTGGCGGAGCACATAGTGTTGCAGATTCAGGATCAACAAATTCTTGATACAACATTTGGCCAAAAAGACGGAAAATCCGTGCAGCTATTGAGTTAGCTACGCGATCTTGGAAAGATCAGCCACTACTGTGACGATGTGTTGAAGCACGCTGCGCTCATGCTTTCGGGCAAAGATCTTTCCGTTTCACGTCCAGACGAAACGCCAGTTGTGCTCTCGCTTCCTTGCTATGGCCATACCCAGCAGCCGCTTAATACTATGGCCCAAGTGCTCGTTAATGTAAATGGGGACCCTGCCACGTGTACCGCCATCAGCGTTAGTGCTGTCACCCTGCTCACCAGCCAGGCGCAAGGAGCCGTTGATGTTTTTTCCGTGCCTTTTCAAGCACACAATCCCGCTGCTGTCGGCTCTTGAATTGGACAATGATATTTTTTCAGTCCCACGTGTGGGCACACGGTGACCTGCGTCTTTGTCTGACAGCAATACGGGCTCTTCCAAAACCGCACACACCCTCTGCACAAGTTCTACAACATCCTCTGAATCCGTCTCGGCAACACCCTTGATCTCTAGATTACATCTTCGAGAATGCTGGTCACACTGCGTAAGCTTTGCGTCGAGATCTTTAATCTGCTGTGTATTTTCAGTGCATTGTTGCCGAAGGCACTCATTTTCCTTCTTTAGTTCCTTATTTTCTGCGACGACTGCACTCAGTTCCTTTTTGAAATTTTCAAACTGTGCGTTTATGAATTCCATGCTTTTCACCATCGTTCAGACCTCTGCCCGCAAATCACGGTTTTCAATGCGGCTGCCCCTGTCTGACGAATTTGCATCTTTCATTATTGCAAAAAGAACAGTAGAGTGACTTTTTCAAACAGTGCAGAGGTGAAATGCAACACAAGCAAGGTATTTGGCAGCACTGACGACGCTCTCTCAAACAGGGAAGCCGAAAATATGACGGCGTCGGAACCAACCTGCGCAAAGCAATTTCGAAGTGTCAGCGCAGTGCTTCCGTGCGTCGTCCGTGCTGCCCAAAGTGCTGGTCCAAGAGCAGAGGCGGCTTTATAAAGGCTGAAGTCGACGTCGGACCCCCTTGCGGTGATCAGCAGTCGACGAAACAGGCCCGCTTGCTTGATGATGACCACCAGTGGTGACAGTGCTGTGCTGGGTCGGATTCACCCACGTTGAAGGCACACGTGCAAGGACGCGTTACGACGAAAACCTGCGCGAAGCGATTTCGAAGTGTCAGCGCAGTGCTTCCATGCGTCATCCGTGCTGCCAAGTGCTGGTCCTTGGCAGCATGGACTGGCAGCACAGCACCGTCACCACTGGTGGTCATCTTCAAGCAAGCGGGCCTCCGGTCAAAGAACTCCGGTCTTTCTTTACTGCCCTTCGCACGCTATCACTACTGCGTTCTCATTACCATGTGGGCAGGTGTCGAAGGTCTCTCACCTTACACGATGGCATTTCCCTCTCACCAAGCGTGGAAGCGCGTGGGAGAAGCCATTTCCGGATCTCCATCAGGAGGAGTGCACTTTCAGGAGCGCTTGCAACACGGCGCCCCGATATATCGAACGTGCCAGTAACCGGGAATTCGATACACGAGTACAACAGCGCTGTACTTTTGCATGGGATTTCCAAGGGGTCTGTTCAATATACACAATAATTTGACATTTCCAGGTACGATATATCCGGGACCGACTGTATTTGCCTTGCCTTGTTGTGCAGGACGAGCTGACACAGCGCCTGGCCAAGCTGCGCCAGCTCTGATGAATCCTCCGGGGAAAAGCCTGCGCTGGCTCAAAATCTCCCGCCGGACATGTCGCTTCTCTCTTTTTTATGCTGGCCCTGTGCTGCTTGTCGCGAGAGCAGCGTAGCAGCACGTGTCCTGGTGGGCCCACTGCAGAGTCCTGCTACCAAGGAGACCCTGTCCTTGTATAGTTTGCTTCCTTTTTTGCTTGCATGTAAATAAAATTGGCAGCAGCACCAGACCAAGGTTGCTGCCACCTCTCAGTGAAGCGCATTGCCTGCCTGTGGTGCCTCGTCTCCTTGCACAAAGAACTTGGCTTCTGAGCTTCGACACCAAGTGGTAGTCGCACTGCCAGCTCTTGGAGAATGTCTTTCATGTAATGTGCAACAGCTGTAGAAAAAAAAAAGTGCTGAACACACCATGCCGTAGGTCACTCAACCGAATAAAGTGAGCTTGGACAGTACAATGAGCTTTACTTCATCTCTGCCATCCTTTTAGGGTGGTTTATTTTGTAAGCAGGGGGTGTCAATGGACAAAACAAAAGTAACCACATTTTTGCGGCTGTAATTGCACTGTCCTTAAGGTAGAAAGCCTTGCAAGATTTGCTACCGCTGCTACAACTGTTTGTGCAGATGATGTTTTAGAGCTGCACTAGAATTAGAGGACTTTTACGCACCGCAGTGGCTCAGTGGTCAAGGCGGTGCACTGCTGAGCACGAGGTCACAGGTTCGATTCCCGGCCGCGGCGGCTGCTTTTCTGATGGAGGCGAAAAGCAACAACAGCCGTGTGTACAAGATTTCGGCGAAAGTTAAAGATTCCCAGGTGGTCAAAATTAATCCGGAGCCCTCCACTACGGCGCGCCTCATCGCCTGCGTTGCGTCGGCGCGTAAAACCTTACAATCAATCAATCAAGAATTGGAGGACTTTTACGCGACTGTGTGCACTTCTGTGGTGCAAGCATTGTTGCAGTGGTAGTATTGCCGAGTAGACTGCTCCTCTCTTGGGGATATTTTTCATTTCATTTCATTTATTGTCAACTTAGAAGCCCGGGGTAATAACAGGTTGAGTGGAGCGCACAGTGAACACCGAAGAATATAAGGCAGAGCAAAAAGGGCAAACAAAAGCAGAGCAAAGAAAACAAAAGTAAAATAAAACAGTACAGGGTGCACACAGACAAGCTGAAAACGAGAAAAGCATACACAGAGGCGAGCCATACAATAAAAGGGGTTTCGGCAGCAGGGCAGACAGTCATTTGTTTCCCCCTTAGATGGAGCAATAGAAGGGTAATTTACGGTGTACAAAATTTTGGAGGGCGGAGTGTGAAGGTGATTGGTGAACGATAAAATAAGAAAGGATACACTGTATCTAAAAATTAAGTTTTTGTCGAAAGGTTGTGTGATTTAAACATGTAGCTATATTGTTAGGCAAGGTGTTCAAAAGTGTGATAGAATGTAGAAAAAAGCAGTTATTTATAGCTGATGTGCGACCAGCAATGAGTGCTATTGGGTGGCTGTGGTTTAGGTGGGATGCCGTTCTCTGTGGTGGTTTTAACAAAGGGGGCCTCTGGGTTCATTCCAGTTTACCCTTTATACGGCTTCGTTGCCGTCTTCGCGGACAGTCGGCCATGTCAAGCCCCATTTCAATTCGAACAAAGCAGTCAACGAAGACAGCTTCGAAGAGACAATATCGAAGTCAGCAACGATGCAGGCTACCTTCCTGTTTAAACCACGAAGCGACGGCAGCGCCACCTTTTTGTGTAATAATGTTGTGACAAATTAACTGGTTATTATATAGGTGGCATTTGTTGAAAAGTTTAGCTGTCAATTTCTTCGCTTGGCAACACTGGAAACGGCCACGGACATGGCCGATGCGCCACGGACATGGCGCGGCTTGGGCCACTGCACCCGCACGCCGAAGAAAAAAAAAACACCGGTGTGCGTCGTCTGCCTCGTTTCAACCCGATTCTCAACGGTGGTGTCAACAGAGATGTTATTAATCGCACTCACATTGGACTCGAGGCAATACTTTGCACTCGGTGAGGTAGCGTTTGTAACGAGCACGGACAAGTACCGCCATCCTGCGGAGCCCGGCGTAACGAGTGACGGCGCACTCAAACGGTTGCTTGCATGCGCGCCTCGCCAGTGAAGTATAGTTTAGTAGTAAGGAAGATACCTTTGTTTATTTTTTGAATTACATAATGTGTAATATTAACGGGTATAATATTTACAAAATCTGTGGCTTGCATTACTCAACATGTCTGCTACAAAGTTGTCATCTGCGTTGGTGACTGCTGCGCCGTTCCAATTCTGCTTCCTTAAGACGTCTAATTTGACTGCTTCGTAACCTGTCTACCAAGCTGTCCACGAATTGGAACGCAGCCTCTGTCGCGGGTGAAGAAACAATGAAGCAAGCAAAGACGACAGATGGTTCGACACGAAGCTAGTGAAGGGAGGGATGATTGTTCTAGGGCACTCGCGCTAATGTTGTTTGAATATTGATGACATATAAAGCGGGCAGCTCGGTTCTGGACAGCTTCTAATTTGTAAGGTTGGCTTGTGAAGGGTTCCAAATGGAAGAAGTGTATTTGATGATGAATGTAAGATAAGCTAGTTTTTTTATATGCGGAGATGCCGACATTGGGTCCAGTATACGTCTTCTTACGGTAAACAATGAAGCAGAGGCAGCCATTCGAGCAACGAGTGCAAACTTGAAGGATTGGAGGGTGCTCCCCAGTCCCTGGTTCACACGTAAACTGTATGTGAGGCTCAACCGAGTTAAGGGCTTCCAAGAACCTCGGCACGTCATCCTTAGGGAGGATGCAGAAACAGACATCAACATACCGTAGAAATACCTTTGGAGCAGGCACGAAGTTGTCCAGAAAATTCCGCTCGCCCTCTTCCATAACTGTGTTGGCTATGGTGACCAATATAGAGGCACCCATAGCTGTTCCACTCTACCGCCAGGTCTCCAGTAGAGCGGAGACCTGGCAAAGTCCATGATAATCCTCAAGGGAACGCCAGGCCTGCACACCTTTGAAAGGCCATAAATGACGGGAGCCGATCTGTTTTACACTACAGGCAGTAATAGACTTTTATGTTGCAGAGGAACCAACTGAAACAACCTGGAGAGCAGCTTTTGATGCTGCGTCTGTGGAGTGCTGGTTGGTTTTGAAGCAGTCTGCAGACTGCTGCAGACTCAGCTTTCCACTCATTGAAAGCCGAGTCTGAGTCAGCTTTCCATTTACGGCCTTCCAAAGGTGCGCAAGCCTGGCGTTCCCTTGAGGCCGTTCATGGACTTCGCCAGGTCTCCACTCTACCGGCTATCGGGGTATCTTCACACAGTGTTGAGCCAGCTAGCTGGGAGGACAACGAATATTGCCAATTCAGTGGATTTTGTAGTAAAAGGTACGGGACTTGGTTTTGCGCGAAGGCGAGGTTATGGTGTCTTTCGATGTAACCACATTATTCACTGGCATTCAAGTGGACCTTGCAGTGCAAACCTGCGCAGAAGCCCTGCGTTTGGACGCCAAACTCGCCGACTGGACTCCGTTTGACGTGCCTGAACTGAGTGAGCTACTTCGCTTTTGCCTCAGTAACACTGATTTTTCCCAACGGCCGCAAAAAAACAAAAATATACAAACAAACCCACGGAACAGCTGCAGCCAACATAGTTATGGAAGCAGTCAAGCAGAAGGTTCTGGACAACTTCATGCCCACTCCAAAGGTCTTTCTACGGTATGTTGACGACTGTTTCCTGCATCCTCCCCAAGGATGACTTGCCAAGGTTCTTGGAAGCCTTGAACTTGGTTGAGCCTCACACACAGTTTATGTGTGAACCAGGAACTGCGGAGTGTCCTCTATTCTTGATGTTGCATTCGTCGCTCGAATGGCTGCCTCTTCCTCACCGTATACCGCTAAGAGACGCATACCGGACCCAATCGCCCACAAGAGGTCTGTCGTCTCAGCACTTGTTACCAGAGCCAAACACCTATGCTCAATCAACAGATATTGGAGGAAGAATTGACTGTGCACCACGAGCTGTCGGCAAATGGATACCCTGGCCATTTTGTGACAGGAATCGAAAAGCAGGTTCTACAGCTTAACGGAATCACCAGCAAGGCGGCTGCCATGCGCGCCGCCATTCCTTATGTTCAAGGAGTCAGTGAGCCTTTTTTCGTATTTTCAAAATACAATTTACGTGCAGGCAACATGCCTGCAACGCAAGCTGCGCAGCAAGCTCGTGAACGTAAAGGACAAGCCGGAAAGGATAAGTTCCTGGGAGTCGTATACAAAATCCCTTGTGCTGACTGCAATGGGCCTTTCCACCACCTCAGTCTGCGCATGCGATTGTGGGTGCCGCGTTGCTTTGGGAGCTCTCAGATATCGGCGATGCCGCTTCTAACGGATGAGGCGGACGCCAAGCTCACCCCTAAACAGTTACTGCATAGGATTCCGGTGCTGCTACAGAAGCCCTAAAGTCATCGGACAGTCGTAAAAAAAGCTAGTGAATTTTGTGAACAGCACACCCGAAGACCGACCTTCGTGCACGAGTTAAAAAAAGTGGAGGGCAGCGTGCATGCCAAGCAAGCCTCTTGGCTATCACCGCGGGCGTGCTTTGCGATTAAAAGTATTGAGCAGCAGCGTCACCGGCAAACAGGGCCGAAATAGCCACCAATTGTGCTTTTTCTTCTTCCCCGCCACGTGAGCTGTATCTTGGCCTGAAAGTAGCATGTGCATTTACATCGACGAAAACAGGCAAATTTTCACAAAGAATGAAGGAGCATCAAAGTGACGTAGCAAAAGGAAATCGAACAACGAATGTGCTAGCAGAGCATGCCTGCCAGCATAACCACCACATCAGTTGGGACGACGGTGCTATCATAGCAGAAGAAAGAAATTTGGCCTGGCGTCTTTTCCTCGAGTCAGTGATCATCCAAACCACGCCCCATACTGTCAACCGGACTGATGGCAACATGCCTGCAATCTACTCAAAGTCACTGCACCATATCTTGCATATATATACATACGGCCTCTTGCCCGCTTCATTGTGAACAAGGAACCCGTATGGGCTCTGAAACGTCAAACTTTTCCTTTTGACTTGGTCAGTGACTGCGATTTTATACTCCCGAATATGACCCCTGACAAGACGAAGTTTCGTCGAACGCTTGACTACCCACGCGTTTCCAGGCCACGTGTTTGTAAACCAAAATAATGGAAGCAATGAACACGTGCCGTAGGAGCAGAGCAGCTGGGGCCGCATTGGCTCACCCCGTTGTTTTTCCCTTTTCACCGTGACCCTCTTAGCGAGCGACCGCTGAAAAATGCTAGCACCGCCAAACAGGGACCGGGGGAAAGAGATAGGTGCAGTTTTCGTTGTCTGATTAAACCATCCTTGAGAGTTAAGCGGCACAGCGGCACCGCTAAATGTATGCGACTCGTTCACACGCGTCCAGATTCGAGTTCGTGAACAAAACTTGTGTGCACTACTATACTCACGAGTGCACGTACTCACGAGTGCAAGCACTCGCAAATACAGTACTCATGAGTACTGTGTACTCTACTTACGTCTGTACTCACTCGTCATCGTACTCACTTTTTAAATCTGGATGCGTACTCACTCATCATCGTACTCACTCATGAGTGTGAGTACAATGAGTACAAATTAGTGTACTCACGAGTGAGTACGCCGACCTATAGACACCTGTGCAATGGCAAACCACTGTACACACATGATAATGCTGGCTGAATAGAACAGCACCGCTACACCAGTTCATATGACAATAAATGGCACAAACGCGCACTGTTTTTGTGCCTTAATCGCTCCCGTTTTCCATACCTGTGCCGTGCACCACCTTGTACGCTTCTGGCAGGGCAGTTGTTATACCACATTTGAAACGGTTTATTAATACGCCCAGTACAAACAGTGAAAATAACGCCGTAGAGTGAAGAGGCAAACAGTTCATTCCACTCAGGAGAGGCAACACGACAATTGAGGAACACAAGGGCATAGTGGGGGAAATCAATGTAAGGACGCTTTCAAACCGGTGAACACATTTGTTCTTTGGTAGACGCCATTCTTTCTCTCCCTATCTCTGGATCGCTCTTGAGATCTTGCAATCGTTTCAACAGAGCCTAGTGCTGATGCGAGCCTCTTGCTGAGCTGAAATGATCGTGAAGACAGCGTTAATGAACCAAGTTTAAAATGGACATATAGAAATCTAGAAGTAAAAAATGTCACTCGTTAACGAAAGTTCTGCGGAACAATATTGCCGTGTTTCGACGACAACGACAAACATAGCAACAGAAGCATGCTATGGTCTAAGGTGAAGCTCCCTGGTTTGGTATGACAAAGTATTGGCAGATAAAGAATTCGTGTACTGGTCGGGCGATATAGTTGAGCCATGTAGCGGACCAGCGAAAATAAGTATTTTGGCACAATTGCTTGTACTGGCGTCCTAGTTTGCGTTTTCTTGTTGTAGCCCCAGAATGCGTTGCAGCCGTTACTTTCACCGAGATACTCCTACTTAAAGCTGCTTGGCACACGTTTCAAACATCGTCAATACCTTTGCCCGGTGAAGTGCCGCAGAACGTTTGATACGGATGTCTCATAAACAGCGGAAAGGTCACAGTTAGGCTTGTTTGCAACCTTTTCCTGCGCCTATTTGTAAACCCTGAAATCCTTCTTTCCGCTTTTACACGTCACCGCTAAGATTACGTGTCACGGAGCAAGAACATCTTCTAATGGTCTGCTTATTTCTGCACTGGCGAAAAGCAAAAACGCCCGTGTGTTCATGATTTCGGCACACGTTAAAGATCCCCAGCTGGTCAAAATTAATCCGGAGCCTTCCCCTACAGTGCAGCTCATAACCTGTGCAGTTTAGGTGCATTAAACCCGATAATCAATCAACAAAACAATCAATCAATCAATTTTTTCTGCACTGCCGCACAACAAAAACACGCCTTTCTTCCCTGGTCATCTGCAGTCGACGCCGAGACTTTCCGTGGATTAGTGCGGCGTGTAACATGCTTATGCGCTTTCAAATTCTTTGTTGATTATAAGGCACCTTATTATGAGTCCTGTCGCAAAACATGCATGAACCATGTGAAACGAAACTCAAGATACAGCCCGGCCAACGGCTCCTTTGCCACTCACAGCTACGCAAGTGCAAACTGCAAATCCAGTAGTGTGCGTACAAAAGCTGTTGATAAAACGCAGAAAAATACCTGACTTTTCTGTTCTTTGACTAGATACAGCTAGGACCTGGCGCTGTGCCAGTGGATGTCAATTCGTCAGCAGTGGCAATTTCGTTGCGGTTCTCGACGCGCTCCTTTAACGTTTGCAGCCTCTTCAGCAGCCCATTGTAGTCAAACTTGCACTTCTGGAGGCTGAATACATCCTGCAGGACCAAAAAACAAAAGCAGTGTCTCAATGCTCATGACTAATAGGACCACTCCGATTGCAGAAAATAACGCAAGAGAATACATAACACGTATACGTGCAGTTTATTTTTACGCAGATAAAACTGTTGACTGGGCTGTCTGACGACTAATTTTTGATTAGGTGAAGAGTAAAAATATTAGAAACAGAAAGCTAAGCAAAATGTCCCGCCACCTTTCGCTGTCGCGGTGGATCGAGCTGAAGCAAGCGCTGCCTAGAAATACGGCTTTTAAGTTTCCCATTCCATAAAAAAAACTTGACAAAAAAAGTAGGAGCAATCCCGTACACTTCAATTCAGCGCTCCGATTCATCCGCGACAGAAAACCGCGGTAGGAAAGCGGGCAGTACGCCAACCTCGCTGAATGTCCCAGATTTCTGGACACCATGCGGCAATTTCCGCCGCATCGCACCGTTTTGCTTGCTGATACCATTTTGCGAAAAGATTATGCACCTATTCTTGATAGGCAGTCTTCAAGTTGTCAGCCGTCATAAAATTAAACACAGACATTTTTTTATGATGTCGTGCCACGCTTTCTTTGCTGTCATGCCAGACGGCCTTGCTCGGGGAACACAAACAGGTGTCGCGTAACTGGAGTCTTGGATAGGTGACCTTTAAAAAGCGCAAAGGCTCATGGGTACGTCGTCTGCTCCCGCCACTTCCAGTTTGAGATTTCTCCTTCCCTCCCGTACACCAGCGGCTTTCACGCGCGTGCGTGCGTGTTGTTTATTTGTCACAGAGTGCTTACCTTTCCAAGAAGCCCCTAGTAGAATTAATCGTTGTTATTCATTAAATTCACGATGCATGAGCTTGTTTTTTGTCAGGTGGAAACAGATAAACAACACTCACACAGCGCGTGAAAGCCGCAGGCCTACGGGAGGCCAGGAGAGCTCTCGAACCGGAAGTGGCGGGGTTCTGCGGGAGCAGACAATGTACACATGAGCCTCTGCACTTTTTATCGGTCACCTATACTGCGTGCGCATGCACCCGGAAGATCGAAATGGCGCAACATGGCGCTGCATAGAAGGCAACCATTCTGTGGCGATTGGCACCCAGAAAGCTACAACAGGCCCAGGAGAGAGCAAGATGTGCACGTGTATAGCGTTTATCTATCATCGGGTAGGCGGCCAACATGAAACTAACGGCTGCCCACTTACTTGAACTGCCGCAACAAGTTGCTGTGATTATGAAATAATTTCTCTTTTATGATGTTGCTTCAAATAAACATGGCCACGTGCTACTTGTATAAAGTCAACTGGCGTCGCACGAAATACAGTTGAGAACTAAAAATCATGCCCCCTTACGTCAAACGACGACAATGGTTGAACGAGAAGCTTTCTTGTGGCAGGTTCTTTGGTTGTCGTCTAAGTTTTCAAACCGTTCCAATCATGCCGAAATGGAGCAATCGGATAGATTCCGGCTCGATAACACAAAGGACCCAGCTTTGATTCGGGTCACGGAAAGCGTTTTTTTTTTTTCTTTCACTTCGGTGTTTTCGCGTTACAGAAGTGAGAGCTTCACTTTAAAATGATAAATTTTACTGGAACAGTAGGCAGAGGGAGAGGAAACGCAATGTACTAACCCATATGCTGGAGTGTTTCTTATCTCGCTCAGACCTGGCAATGTTTTCGTAGGTGTCGTAGTGCTCGAGGAAGCGTTCAAAGATGACCTCCCTGCATGGATGGAAATTATCAGTATGAAGACGCTGAGAAAGTTCTTGCTCAACGCGCCTGCGCCCGACACCAACCTTAACGCCGACGGTAGCGGGCACGTTTCCAGGAAGCACGATTCCACCACACTGCACACGGCCACTCTGATAGTTTCGTGCTGGATGATGGCATTGTAACGTCTCGATGCAGATGAGTCTCCTCGCTAGAAGTTTAAAAAAAATGTAGATCGTTAGGCACGCGTGAGCATCTCGCTGCTTTCGTTCTTCAAAAGTTTCCGCATAACCTCACTGTCGAACACATTCCACCATCCTTTGATGTCTACTCAACCCTGCATTAGCTACACACTCCATTTCACGGTATGCATCAAAGGTGACAAACAGCAACGAGACCCGCAATCCCATGCTCAAACCCCAGCACCCCCACAAGGACCGGACGCTGCCCCAAGAAACGCAGCGTCAACCGTAGGGATGACTAGTACGGCGGCTCATCTGCGGTGTAGCGTGCGCCGGCGGACACTGCCCGAGCTGGGAGCACCTGAGGGGTTTAGTGAGTTCAAAATGGCAGGAAAAAGCCACAGGAGATAGTCTTTGACTTTTCCCTCCAGAAAGCTGCTCTGTCTGCGCGCTCTCACCTTTTTATTTCCTCTCTGTGCTCTTTTGTCACCTGCTCTGTTGCAGTGCCACACGAAAGTTTTGCCGACATGTGTTATCTATTGTGCACGCAATAAGAAAAATTCATTTGAAGCAAAACAGTTTCAGTGATTCGTCTAAAGCTTCTAAACTTCTAAAGCTTCTAAAGCTTCGAGTTGTAATATTTCAATATTTCAACACCAATAAAGGGATGCGTGAAAGAAAACGTGAATCGGTATTCCGTAGGTAACGTTACTTAAACGAAGCCGCAGCTTCCCACGGCATAGCGGGTTCAGTGATTAAAACATTACACGCGAACATACTTGCCATTGTCAGTTACTCCTAGCTTTTTGTAATGGTGTGACGGCATTATATGAGCTTTTCTGCCTTTCCTTATACTGTTTTTTTTTCTCAATGTGTTTGTTACAAATATAAAAACGAAAACCAGACCATTGAGGATTGCAAACCTTTTCGAAGCCTGGCTCGTTGGCGAAAGGTGTATCGTTCATCAACGACTGGATGGACACCAGCAAACTTCCTATGCACTGGGCGGCACTCCAGGATGGTCCGGGCCAGGTTCTACAAAATTCAGAAAAAAATTACCTTGAGTCGACATTGATAATAAATTTGGAACCAAATGTGGATGAAAAGCGAAGCTGTAAAAACTACCTCAGAAACATTGCGAAATGCATTATAATTATTTTCTCATCACTTGGAAATGGTACTGATTATGGCTTTGCATTTATTCAATAAATCTGGGAAGGACTAGAGTTTTATCCTGGCAGTCAAACATGGGCCGTTCATTTTGCTCTTGTAGAAGCCAATGTATCGACAGCAGACGATAATTTTGTGAAATAACTATAAGAAGTAAATAAAACTTCGAGTAATTCCTTCACTCTAAGGAGAATTCCTTTTAAAGCCTTTAGTCGCAGCTCAATTTCTTTGTAAGACAGTGTAATGGCCAGAAACTGCGTTTTGCGACTTATTTCTTCCTTTCCAGCTCTACATGGGGGCAGTGTTAGAACTGTTACATGGTTACATGTAAATGCCCTACAGTATTCCTTACCAAATTGAATAATAGGCAGTATTTTTTACATGTTGCGCTGAGCATCGAAACCGCATATGGATGATAAGGTGGCTGTGAACATTGGGACCTCCTCCCCCCCCCCCCCCCCATCATGTGTTCCTGGTAAAGATTATGTTTTCAGACTATCTTTGAACGCTACGCAGGATGTAGGTACACTAGCCGAGCGCAAGTGTCAAGCCCACCGAGACGACGAGAAACATTTCATGCCCTCCGTCTCGAAATTCCGTCTCGACGCAGGTTCGATTCCCGGCCGCGGCGGACACTTTTCTGATGGCGGTGAAAAGCGAAAACGCCCGTGTGTTCGGGATTTCGGAGCACGTTAGAGATCCCCAGGTGGTCAAAATTAATCCGGAGCCCTCCACTACGGCGCGCCTCATCACCTGTTTAGCATCGGCGCGTTAAACACCGCAGTCAATCGAGCAATGAATGAATCAATCAATCGAAATTCCGTCTTGAATTCCTTCTCGAAATTGGTTTCAAACGCCAGGTTTTCTCCTGTAGAGCGTGCTTGTTAGCATGCTGCGGCGTGTGACACGAAGACAACTTACAATTAGTCTGTCATTTAATTGCTTAAATCTGTCCAACGTAAGAGAGGGCACCACCGCCTATGCAAGAGCACGACTACTCCTCCCACCAGCGCTCCTCTGGCAGCCAATCAGCGCATGCCGTGCGGGAAGAGAGACTTACAAACTTTGAATACACTTATACACTGCATGATCCCTCCCCAGGTTTCACGTTAGTGGAGATGGCCCGCGATTTTTTGCTAAAGCCGCTCTGCGAAGGTCATGCCGGGCACCTCGCTTCAGGGGAGTTTTTTCCTTAGTTTTCCTTTTTTTTTTCTTTTTTGCAAACGCCGATGAACTAAGCTGAAGCTTAAAAAGGTCTGTTGTTAAGAATTCTGCAGTTTTTACTTACGCCCCTTTTTTTTTTTTCGTTTCTTCTTTGTATACTGCAACGAAACAGACGTGGGGAAATTCGCTCACCCCAGAATGCTGAGGCAGACTTTGCCGCACGCATAGAGGTTCGGGTTGAAGCGCACGCGGCCTCCGTCCGTCGTCATGAAGCGCACCCTCGGAGGGGAAATGGGGTAGTCCGGGGGGCACTTGATCAGGAAATGGAAGAAGCCACCCTCGTACGGGGTGTCGAAGGGGCCCACCACCAGGGCGTGGATCTGCAGAGGACGCACGGGCATGCTGGCCTTAGGGCAATGCCTTCTCGGGAAACCAATCTACAGGGTTGACTAGGATCTGCCGATGGCATCGTATCGCGCAGCAAGTCCAGAAAGCACAGGGAAATGAAGTTGCAGCAACTGCATTCATAAATCTGCCATATGGTTAGAGACGAATCCGGAAAAATTAAGGTTAATGTTTCAGATATGCAGAAAGATACTCAAATGCTTGAATAGGCTGAAGTGCCTTAAAACAAATTGTCAGTGCCGATTTGAAGCACGAGAAAGAAACCGACATGTACTTTGTCAGGACTTTGGGGCATTGGGCGACGATTCTATTGTAGTGATCCTTTATGCTACCTCTGCCATTCAGAAGAATGGTATAGAACCAGCGCATAGTGCCTGTGATAACTTACAGGTCAGAAACCTGGCGCTTTCCCACACTCCTTTGAAAAAGAAAATTCTTCGAGAGGTAAACATGGCGGATGCGAAACAGAATAACAGCTGTGAATGCACAACAGTGCCCCAATTCATTTGTGAGCGTGCACTAAGCACCTTACTGTTGCTGGCCACTCCGTGGAATTTGAAACGTCGAAGCGGAAACTGAGTTGGTCACTCGGATCAGCCCTTTTCCCACTCGTTAAAGCTTCTTTACCCACAGAGTTGACTAAAGAAGCCAGCAATACTGAATTTCAAAGAAAAAAAAAAAGCTTGTAAGGTTATTACTCATGTCCTGTTTTGTTAATGACTACAAAACGATTGACCGAATTGACGACAATCGATTTGGCCACCATGATATGGGTATCATGTGAGCGCACGTGTGCGTGCACTTTCAGTGGTCGAAAATTTACCGCCTGCGGCAGCAGATGTCCCTTACAGAGTTGATGAAGGCGCGTGGAGTCTGCTGAGATCCCCTGAATACCTGGGGACGCGCAACATTTGAGAGATGATGGTGTTCAGGTAGCCTCGTGGGGTATTCCGTCATGGCATTGTTGCCTGAGCAACCGGCAACAGACCTTGTTAAAGGGACAGACAACCGATTTTTGTGGAGTGCATGTTGTCTATCCCCCATGAAAGCCAGCGTTTTATATACTGGGGTAACTGCAAGGAATTTCTAAATAAACAGGCAGAAATAATTTTGATTTTGCACTAAAAATTCTGATGTCTGAGGTGGCGACACGAAAGGTGGCGACAGTGTCTGAGCGTGACACTACGTTACGTGCCGTCCAAACAACTCCGTCGATTTCAAGGCGTGATTCAAACACCGCATGAAGGAATAGGAAAGACTGCACATTATTATTGTTGTTTTAGCCAGAGTAAAGTTTTGAAATACCTCTTTTATTTCCACGTGCAGTTAAGAGGGTGTAGCCAGAGCCTTATTTAGTGGCTCTAGGTGTAGTCGCACGGCTCGCTGTCATAGCTGCCAGCATTCCTCTTGGCGGGACACGTATGGCTGATAGATCTTAAAATTCCGATTTCAGGCGCTACCAGCAAAACCGTTACAGGTTAAGGTGTTTTGAAGTGATGCCCTTTCATTTGGGATAAAGAAATATACTAAAAAAAATCGGTTGTCTGTCCCTTTAAGACCTGCAAAAAAGACTGATGGACAGCTTGAAGGAGCCATGAAGACAAAATACAAGTTTGGTTTACTAGAAAGGCTGCTTTGTCCTGATAAAAATGATACCGATTTCATCGCCAACTTCCAAAAAATAATGGAGGTATTAAAGGGGCACTGACACAAAATTTTGAAGGCGAGATAACGTCGGAGGATAGATTGGTGGGAACACATATACATCATCTGCAAAATATCAGCGACGAATACAGCCTAGAACATATTTAAAATCAATTTTGAAGTGTGCGAAACGCAACCGAGCAGCCAGCAGAGGACCACGCGCAATTGTAAATAAACAACATCCAAACACGTCACGAGTTTGTGTTTGCCGCTTCCGCACTACCGGCGTTTTACGCGGGCTCGCCCGGCTCGCCGCTCAATCGGAGGGCCGGAGGGCGGAGCTTCTGCTCTCGAGAACGAACGACCCGATCGTTGGCGGCGAGAGGCGCCGTGATTTCGTCAGCTAATCGGGCAGCTGGCCCGCGACCTAAGTTCTACAGCGATTCCAGGCACTCTGTTTCTATTACTGTTTATTACCATTGCATGCGAAAACGCGCCGGAGGCACGAAAAGCCCACTGAGCTAGCCGCACGGTCCGCTGTGCAGGCGGCGGCCACGGCCGCGAAGTGGCCCAGGCCGGCGCAGGTAGCTCGAGTGATAGCTTGTTACCGCTGCACGAAATTGTCCCCAAGTCCCGACCATAGTGCTTAAATGAGAAAGGAGTTAATGATGCGATGGCGGGTTGCATTAAAAATTGTCATCTGCACCGCTTACGAGAGCGGCACTCGAATATCCGCCGCAGTGCTGAGCCGAACACATCTGTAGGCGGACCTGTAGGCAGACCGGGCCGGCTGCTCCCAGCGCGCGTCTTGCCACCCACCGCCTCGAGCGTCGCGCGTCGTTCTTTAGCCGCGGGTAGCATTTGCACTCGCAGCGCCTGCGTCACATCCACGGTCGCTTTTTAATTAAGCGCCTCACGAGATCAGTACGTGGGGGCATTTCGCAGAAACTGCCGTCGATGCGGATTCGACAGTGCGACGGCGGCTCTGCTCTGTGATATCCCTCCGACGGTCACGTGGTCAGCTTTATTCACACAAAATCCACAAATCCATCGTTTCGCGGCACTCGCTGAAACCGAAACTGCGACTGGCCGCATTTAAAATCCCTCTAATTAAACAACCGTCGCACGCTGAAGCAAATGAGGGTTTCTACAGGTTATAAGTAGGTCACTAGCTACTTATCGCAACGAAAAAAACAAGATGCTAAATTTTTGTGTCAGTGCCCCTTTAAAGAAAACGTGTGGAGCTGTGGCGACTCGCTAGCCAGTTTCCAGCAACTTTTCCATGACGTCACAGAATCTTGTTTGGACGATTGACGGCGGCCGAACTAATCAATCGCCAGGACACATGACTGGGCGATTGCAATGGGGCCGCTAGTTCCGTTTGATCGAATCACTCGAATGCTAACGTGCACCTAACCCCCTGAAAATTATGTTTTTAGTGCTGGCCCATATGACGTCACTCGCGCCGATAACACGTCACTGAGGCGCGAAATTTGAAAGTTCTTAAGTAATTCTTGCGTTTTTATCGGTTAAAAAAACCTCTTTCGTGGCCGGAATGGAGCTGAGTGAGGTACTGAAGCTTAACTCTTTAAAGTTAAAGTTGTATTTTCTCTTCATGGACCCTTTAAAACCCAGGGCTAGCCACGACAAGAGTTCTGGCTGCAATAGTAGAAGTTGCCCGACCTACCAGTGTGCTGCAAGTGACTGCTTCACATACCTGTGTCGGAATGACTTGGCGAGGCGATATAGTGTTTTTTTTTTACGTTTAGAAGCGCATCAAAACACTCGAATAGGTGGCCCAATATTGTAGCCTTCAAAGAAATTTAGGCAGTACTCACAACTTGAGTGTAATTCAAGGTTGATGGCTTCTCACGAACAGTGTTTTGACATTATTCCGCTCTATCGGCAGTCACAGAGTGGTAGCATCTCTAGCCTGATTTCCAGAATGATCTTACCTTGGTTATGTTTTGCTCTTCTGCTGCAACGAACACACCAGGTGGGGGCTGCTCATAGATGTCTTTGAGGTCCCTATATGATCAAAGAGAAATGGAAACGCTTTAAGGGGTCCTGAAATACCCTCTTCCAGTACACAGGTGTATGCATGTATAAACAAATAAAGCAATGTGCCAGCAATCACCTCCTTTGAGAATTTTGTTAAATCGTCGAGTAAGTTGAGAAATCGTAAATCAAAAACCGCACATTGTCCCACGGTGCAGTGCCTCCTCTGTTCGCCATTCTCTTCACTGTTGGCGGTGCGCGAGCGTTCCTTCCAATCATGCTTCTCTCCTCAGGTACAGTGTACTAGACATGGAGGAAAGAACCTTTTCTTTCCTCCATGGTACTATAGAAGTACCTTAGGGGTGATGTCTCCGACCGTTTCCGGTTTTGTGCTCCGCTGACTACGTTTGGGTGGCTGCTATCGGTGACACCTCAAAAAGACAGTTTAAAGCAATGGAGAACACGTAATCACAAGTGCACAGGTTAGGAATGCTTTATCAACCGCACGGCGAGAATAGTATGTGTCGTGTTCTCTTTCACTCAGCAAACAACGCACTGTTTATCCGAAGCGCCGTCTCACATGTGGCTCCACCGGGGGGGGCCTTGTCTTACGGAGTTGTGGCAATTCCCGCCGTTGGCATGTTAAAAAGGCCTTTTAAACCGGCAGAGAAGCCGTGCACGAAACGCGCCGATTCGGATCGCTTTATCAGTCGCGATGACTCCTGGGAAGCCAAAGAGCAACCAGCAGGGTCCAGCCGTATTAAGAAAGGTGCAATGCATGTTTTGTAAGGAGGAGCCTGGTAATACTAAGTTAATATATATACGAACACGACAGCGTGTCCGTGTGCTGCAGGAAGCGCTAATTAACCAAATTTAAAGGTGCCGCCGCAACCCTTTGAAGCTGAGCAGACGACGCTTCTATTCGCCGGAAGTACGAAAAAAAAAAGCCTTCTAATATCAGGATCTCTGCCTCGTGAGAAACGTGGAAGAATCTATGACGTACATGCGTTTAAATAGGAGTGTCCCAAAACACTCAAAAAAGGGTGGGAAAGGGACCAGTACAAACTTTGCAACGAAAGTTACAGCTTTGCACTGCACGTAAACGCTAACAACCCAACTTTACACGACTATGCTTGTCTATTTTGTGTGCTCAAAAGGCCTTTCAGGACCCCTTTAAAGGGACAAACAACAGAGCTTTGTGGTGTGCATGTCATCTAGCTCATATGAAGACAGCAGTTGAATACTGGTATGACCGCAAATGAACAGGCGGGAATAATTTTATATTTGCACTAAAATTTCTAAAGTCTGGAAGGTGGCAACACGTAGTGTCTAGGCATGACACTACGTTATACGTGTCCAAACAACTCCGTCGATTTAAACGCTCAATTCAAAAACCGCATGAAGAAATAGGAAAGGTTGCACATTGTTGTTTTAGGCGGCGACACGTTTTTAAATACAGTAGAACCTCGTTGATAATAAAAACAACCCAAGGGAGGAACGTACAGTCCGGGAAAACATATTATCTGCGAAGAAACGTACTATGAGGGAGTTTTTAGTGTTCACAATTGTGGGCGTAGCAACTGGGAAATCGTATGAACCGAGAACGTATCAACGGGGTTCTACTGGACACCATCTCACGTGCAGTTAAAAGTCGTTGCTGCGCTGCTCACTGTAATGGTGGCCAGCCTTTCATTTTGGCTGCACACATACGCATGGCTGGTAGACCTAAATATTCCGATTTCAAAAGTTCTAGGGCGCTATCAGAAAAACCGTTTCTGGCTAAGGTGTCTTATGTGATGCCCTTTCATTTGGGATAAAAAAATTTACTCGACAAAATCGGTTGTCTCTCCCTTTAAGAAATGTGCACTACTTTATACAAGGACCCAGAAGGCGTAAAATGTAAGCAGGTAAATTGCTTTTAAAATTGTATTGGAGAACATCACTGCGTAAAACCTTAAAATTCTATTCGTTGTCGATGATATTTTTTTTTCACTTGAGGCACGAGAAGAAATAAAATCTTGCTCAATTTCGAGTCGGTGTGCTTACTGATAGCCAGAAATCAGGGCGTAGCTGCAGGGTGGGGGGTGTCAGAACACCGCCAGAAATGTTGAGAGATGCATTCCCCATCCAACCTTCTTTCAGCTTTTCTTTCGCCCTCGCTATTTACACGCATCCCGATATATTAAAATGTACAAATGAAAATATGAAGGTTGCGTACTTAGTAAAGCAGAAAAATGACAAAGACAGTGTTAGAGCACAGGCTGTCTGTCTTTATTTTATCCGGCAAGATATAACTCCTCCGAAAAATATTTCTGGCTACGCCACTGTCAGAAAGTAGTTTTCGTTCTGTGCATGAAATCACGTGGCCTGCGCCACTGAGGCACCTCTTCGGTAACGGCGATGCCGTGCCAGCAATCGGTGCCAACTGCGATTAGTAATACGGATTCATAAAAGATAGGTCGCAATCTGATTGCTGCGTCGAAAGGTCCTAACCTGCGCTCGCATGGCTAACCAGGCAACATCTCAAGAGCGGTGAGGTTGCTAACGGTGAAGGAAGGAACAAAAGTCGTCCAAAGGTGTTTATACAAGGCGCTCACGTAATGGACACAGGCAGACGACCACGGCTACACTGAGTTAGCTGTGAATCCCTCCTGACGGCACTAATATTCTGGATGTGGACCTTGATATAACCGAAATGAAACTGTCCAATGAGAAGACGCAGTACATTCTGCTAGGAGCATGCGCAATGGAATACTCCTAGGTTTCCCTCTACGTGAAAGGCATGGACCAGTGGGTAACAGATTATCTGGATTAAGATTTCCGTATTTCAGTGTGCAGGGGCATCAGAAGGCTCAAGTGACTGTTTCCCACCTGCTGATGGCACCTACCATCACGGAACGTTTAAACATTTCCAAAATTACATGGACCTTCGTCGAACGGTCCCGGTCTCTCGGGCAAAACTCGGTCTATGCGCTTTGAGCTGACTAAGGTTCAAAATGAGAAGCTCGAGACATGATATCGGGAGGCTGTTTGGCTAAATTGCTATGCACGAGGTCTACCATTATGCCAGACTACCACATTTTCGAGAAGCAATGCATGGCCGCACGAAGCTTGCATCCAAGGACCGCCGCCCGCTTACACTTTGGGGCAAGTGCCTTGTTCTCGCACATAAACCAACATCATCCAAAACGTACCATTACATGTTCCAGTATAGCAGGACCTTCCCATTGCAGGTGGAAATGCATTAAAACTAACACCCAGTGCTACGATCGGAAGCATGTTAACGCAGCCATGACCAACACAACAGATATACGGCTTAGAATGGGTGAACCCTGGAAGTCGGAAACACACACTGCTAGCATTGTTGCAAGCGCTGGACACTGGCGCCACCATCGGCTTACGCACCTCCCAGGTGAAACGCCTTCCAACAAAGAGATGGACCTACGGAGCATTGTCGTTGGCATCAAGTAGGCTTGTTACTCGCTGTTTTCCATTAAATTTGTTCTCTCTCTCATTACAAATTGTAACGCTACAATTGTAATGCTACATTAAGCGAATATTTAAACTTGATAAAGTGGTCGTGCTCAAAGCGGCCGTGCTCACGGCTTCGAAGCTGCCAAGCAGCGGATAGGCACTAAGGATGCTGCAGCACCAAAGTGACCGAATGGTCAGGAACCGGCGCACTATGTCGTTTTCAGGACGCACTTGTGAGAGTAGTAGCTGTACGCGCAAATATGATCATGGCAGTGCATCGTAACTCTTTCTTCCCATTGCTAGATTTCTTGCAAATGACATCGAATAGCGATAAGTTCCAGGGATGCCATGTTTTTGCAGAGCAACCCGCCAAATTTTTGGGCCCGCCAAATGAGCCCATTGTCGACCAACAGAAGTAGTCCAAACAGCCAAACCATAAAAATTCGTAAAATTCATTTCGAGCGTTTATTTACTCAGATGTATGCCGCTATTGTTCGGTATATTTACAGAATGAGTGCAAGTTCTGCAACAAAACATCACTTGTTTGGAGGCACAAACTGCTGCACTAGAGTGCATTTCTGTGAGGTTGAACCACTCCAAAAAGATCTCGGATGGTGTGAAGTCTCACAACTAGAGTGTACTAGAATCCTTCTAGTACACTCTACTTACAACACTTGCCGTTTCTCGTTACTCCAAACTACCAAGTATTCTAGTTCACTATAAGTCCATTCGATACAGAAGCGATGCACGGCAACGGTGCAGAGAAATTTCTGTGGTGCCGATGCAGTGCAGAAGCGTGGTTCTGCGGTGCCGTGCACCACAGCTGCACCGTCAGCAGCGCCCCTGCGTGTTTACAATCAAGCGAGGTGCAGGCATAGTCGTAGAGGATTCTTTCTCTATGGCATAGTCGTCTGCTAATCATCGTCACCTGTTGTCCTCTACAACTGGATGTTTACGGCCATCTGGGTTGCGCCGTACGCATCATCAACGACTCGAAGTTCGTCCCGTGTATCTTCGAGCTACACGTACATTTTCACGCGGTCACCGCAACTGCCAGTAGCCGCCTGCCAACTCGCAACTGCCCCAACTACAGTGCGCTTGTGGCACCACATTGCTGCACCTCCTCCTAACAGGTGCAGCAGTTCTCTGCATCGCGGTGGCACCGTGGCTGCACCGTGAGCAGTCGAAGGACACGGTGCACGGCACCATTCCTGCAGCGGCGAATCGAGCGCTTCGGTGCAGTGCACCGTGCACCGGTGCAGGCGCTGCATGGAATCGCGTCTGAATCGAACGGAGCTTATACTCCAAACGTTGCATGCAGGATGCTCTCCAACGTATCTAGGAATATCGGGTTCCGCAAGTCAGTTTGCATTAGAGTTACTACTAAAAGCTCTGTTCAACCAGAAGCGTTTCGAATTGGGAGCGTGAGCAGTGAAATGGCTAGTGGGGCCGCAGCGGAAACACTCGGATACCAGAGCTGCTTTGGCACCAAGGACAATCTTTCAAAAAATGGTGACGGAGTCGTCACGGAGGTCAAGTGTGCATTGCAGCAAGAAGTATTCCGACTCCATTGCAGGAATATTTGATGCCGGAATGAACATCCCGAAAGCCTTGAACAGTGCATCCAAAGAGAATTTATGTTGTTGCAATCCAAAAGGTGAAGGTCGCCTAAGGTGCGTCCTCACTTGCGGCGCCGCGCGCGCGCGCGCCGCAAAACGCCCTTTCGCGGCAAGATTTCTCTGCCGCGCAAGAATGGGTCTGCGACCCATTTTTGCGGCAAGGCGCTTTGCGCCCAACTCAACGAGCCAATCAGCGCCTGGTTCACGTGTGCTGCGAGGTCAGTGCTCTCCCAGGGAAGCTCGCCGGCGCGGAGCGCACAGACCCGTTCCTCCCCTGCTCCCCCGGCTCTCGGCCGCCGCCGCCGCCGCTTTTGCGCGCGCGCGCTCCCAGTAGTGTGGTCTTCAAAAAGCGGCGGCGTTTCTGAGCGCGTGGCCGGCGCGAGAGTGAAGACGTACCTTTGCTTTTCGCACATGCGATCTTAAATTAACTACACTGCTCACGAATGATGGTCTTCTTCTCCTTGCTAGGGGGAGACTTTTGCAAGGCGTCACGAAAACACTTCGCAGTCATCGGGCTCGAGCATGCATTAATAACGTCTCTCCCAATAGCACATCCAAATAGCCAATCAACAATTTTTGCCCCCTACCACAAAACCAAGTAGCCAAATTTGGCTATTTATGGACCAACACGGCAACTCGCATTAGCTCCTGCCACTTAGCACAGACGCGTCCATTCCACCCCCGCCCATCACCTACCCTGTCTCTGTTTCGCTGTCCCATTTTCTCGCGCTCCTTGCTGTACCCCTCTTCGAAGCGCTTCCCCCACAACGCACCAAACAGCCACCGTTTCCCGCGTTCTTCTCCTCCTCATCTATCCCTCTTGCCCCCCCCCCCCCCCCCCCCATTCGCATCCCTCTCCCTCCCGAGCTGCCTCCCCAGTCTTGTGTCACGTGAACCGCTCGCAGGCCACGTTACCGGTGTCAGTAGACATTTGCGGGGCCAGGCTACCTGCAGATGGTTCGGTGAACCACCTGCAGGTCACGTTACCCACTTGTTACCCACTGGTGAGTGAGTGATTGATCACCACAGGGGGATATCAAGTCACCCACAAATTTTCGATTAGTAATGGCCGCCTATATCATGCACACCCCTCCCCGCAGCACTTGTGACTGATACGGCCGTGTGTAGGCCGTGTGTAGACCCAAAGTTTCCGTGCTCAGCATTCATAATCTTTGGGGTCGCCCCTTACCGTCGGGTCCTCTGCAGGCATTGCGGAGAAGGAACCTCGTGCAGGATCTGAATAGGGTCCCAGAGGTGGTGGTTCGAGGACGCCTTCTTAGTTGCCATTCTGACGCACGCTGTCTTTCGCTGATAACACCAGCCAGCAGTTGGAACACTATACGATGATGATGGTGGTGGTGATGATGATGATAATGATGATGCTCCTTGAAGACCACGTATCCAACGAGGGGATTCGGCCACTCACCAGTGGTTGGAAAGTTCCCATTTGTGCATACAAGGCGCTGCATATATAAAATTTTAAATGATGTATACTGGCAGTGATGACAACGCTGCGCTTCAATTCGTGCAGTGTCTCGTGACGTAGAACACGCCACTGTACGAAAATCCTCCCAATGATGCGTTTCGCACGTGCGAGCACAAACTTCCGAGGCCGCCAGCTATCTTCGGAGCGCGAGATTTTAAAGCGCCTGGCGAACGTTCTAAAATGCGAGACATGTGGATGTTCTGCGGCCCATTACCCTCATAACTTCGGCTCGCTTTACTGCGAAGTATGCCTGATTCTGTTTACGTAGACTCGGTGCTGGAGCACCTCCGGTACTCATGGAAGTGCAGCATAAGCCAGTCGCGAACTTGCGAAGTCACCCTCGATCGCTAGCTTTTCACTGTCGCGTGCCAGATTTAAATTATTACTTTCACCGCTCTCCTCTGGCCCCGTCGCCGCTGTGCGCATTCTGCAATGAACCAGAAACGATTGACCATTTTTTCTTCTCCTGCCAACGGTTCTTCTCTACAAGACGAACATGCAGAAACCTTCCACTGTCTGCTACACTGATTTTGTCATTCGGGGCGAAAAAACTGGCCTTCTGCCACGGGGATCTTTGCCGTGCGTTATATTCATTCATTCTAGAATCAGGCCGTCTGCCGAGTTAGATATCATTTGGCCCTGCTGGAATTCCCCTGTCAAGTCTATGCGCGCTTAGCTCACTGCTTCGTCTGTCCCACATTTGCATTCATTTGTTTTTTTTACATAGCTTCTTAACACGAAAGTGTTAAGCTACAGAGTTTCTCACTAACTTACCTAGAGTTGGAATCTGGCACTAGCGTCAACGTTATTCTGCGAAAGCGCCACCAGGGTGTTGCGACGATAACTGGAACACTTTAAAAATTTTTCCTGAGCGATCCGCCGCTCTGTTCGGGCTCAAACTTCACACAAAGGTCGCATTTTGTGGTCTATTTTGTTTGACACCGGGAACAACAACGGTACTTACCTGTGTATTCTGAAAATAAATAAAAACGATTTTCGCCTATGGGAAATCAGCGGCTGATTTGGACGTGCGAGCCAGCGCAAGTTGATGTTGGAACGACGGAACCACCTGCAGAGTGAAACGCATGTTTGGGATTCACGTACGGAGCCAAATGGTGCAGCAGACGATCAGAAAATGCACCTAGAAATGACCTAACAGACGATCCGAAAACCCGGTTTTCGGGCTCGCACGTCCAAATCGCCGCCATTTTCCCATAGGCGAAAATCGTTTTTATTCATTTTCAGAAAGACCAGGTAAGTACCGTCGTTGTTCCCGGTGTCAAACAAAATAGACCACAAAATGCGACCTTCGTGGAAGTTTGAGCGCGAACAGAGCGGCGGATCGCTCAGGAAAAATTTTTAAAGTGTTCCAGTTATCGTCGCAACACACTGTATCTGCATGGGTGCCGCTAGTGTCACTCTAGGTGCCGCCATACAACTTTCTGTGGCTACGGAGCGAGGGGGAGGGGGAAGCTAACTGCTCTGTGTTACTGCGCAAAATAAACTAGTTTCGGTTTCAGTTTCGGCGTGACCGATACGCATTTGATACAGTTCATTTCTTCGCATAGGATCCGTAGTTGAGGGCGCTGAACCACGATCACCGAGCATGCGGGTATATTGGCGTCTCCTTCCACACGCTTCATTTGTTTGTAAACACAAGCCAACGCTTTGATTGGACACGGCCGCCCGAGCGGCCGTGAACTGGAGCGCCCTGGGACTTCTCCCGGGGACGAAGACGTCGGCCTTGCTGGATCTGGGAGTGCACAATACACTCTCGGAGATCAGCGAGGCCCAACGCATGTCCCAACTGGTGCGGCTGAGCTGCACGAGAACGGGCAGGAGCATCCTCGACATGGCTGGCATAAACCCGCCCAAAGGAGGGGAGAACAGCGACACGAGCGACAGAATACCGCTCGGAGACGAGGAGGCGAGGGGAATCATCGTGTTCCCTATGCCGAAGAACGTAGACCCGGAGAGGGACAGGGAAAGGCGCCTAGCAAGGGCGACAGCCCTGGCCAGGATCTACAGACACGACGACGCCGCGGCCTACGTGGACGTGGCGAAGTACCCGACTACAGCGAACGCTTTCACCGTAGCGGTGGTCAGATCGTCCACGGGCGAGCTGATCAACGCCGCGTCGGTGAGGGCGAAGACCCCGGGCCAAGCCGAGGAAGCGGCGATCGGCCTGGCGCTGGCGACACCCGGCGTCAAGACGATCCTGAGCGATTCAAAGACGGCGATCAGGAATTTTGCAAGGAGTACGGTATGGGAAGGAGCGGAACGAATCGTGAGACTCGGACGGGCCTCGCGGGATCCGCGAGCCCACAGCCCCGTAACGACCATCAAGTGGTTTCCGGCTCACATGGGCCGGCTGGAAAACGTCGAAAACCGCAACGACGACGCAGACGCTGCAGCCCGCGAGCTCACCATGTGCCGGGCCGGCGAAACGCAAGTCACCGCGGATCCTGACGAAGAAGCAACGAGCGCCGTCCTGACGGACTACGGGGATATCCTCAGAAGACATCGGGAGGCGAGGAGGGAGTACCCGAACCCGCATCGAGACTCTCTCGAGCGGAGACGGTGCTCCTAAGACACCTGCAAGTGAAGTGTGCTTTGACTCCCGCGTGGGCCAGGCACGCGTGTCCCGAACTTTTCGTGAGTGCTGTGTGCAGTGTATGTGACAGTGAACTCGCGACTCTGTGCCACATCACTAGGTGTGGAAGAAACTGCTAACACGGGCGATCCCGCACGGGGCGAGGAAGCCGAAGACTGCGTGGCGGGAGCCGGGGTGCCAGGAGACCGGCTCCCGGAGGGACTAGAGCGGTGCATTCGCTCGGACAATTACCACCAGCAAAAGTGGGCGATCCAGCAACTCGAGGAGGCTCTGGCAAGACAGAGAAGAACGGGAGACCACACGCCGGACTCACCGGCAGCGGGACCCAAATACCCCTGTCAAGGCACCCCCCTCCCTCGAGTCCAAGGCCCGGTGTGACAAGAGACTTTATTCGAATCACACTAGAGTCGTAGTGCGAGCCCTGCGTGGCCGCTGACTACATCTTGCCGGATCTATAAATAAAGTTCTTCTCTCTCTCAACTGGAGAACGCAGACCGACCGTGGACTCTGTATCGTTCAGAAAAGAAGTGAATTTTGTAAGCGCTGCAGTTTTGACGGAATGCACTGATTTGTAAACTCTTCTGGACCTCAAAACTGGGCAGCACCACCAGCATGTGCGGCGTACTCACATAGAGAGCAGCATGCACACATGCGTATACGCACACGCTCGCTTATGCCGGGAAACTGGCTGACCGAACGGATTGCGAAAACGGCGGAGAGTCCCGGTTGCATCAGTCTCACATGGGCGTACACTTTAGAAACCAATCGCTTCGTTTGTTTTAGACAGCGAAGCTCTACAAAGTCTATGCGGAGAATGAAGTGGCGAGCTGCCGAAAGTAGTCGACAAGAACGCCGTTTATTTTAGTTGTTTTTTTTTTTCGGGAGGGAACCTTTGCGACACTAGCGGCGAGAGCCGTAACCAAAAATATCCAAAAATTTAAAAGAAATGCTCTCTGTTTTATATATTCTGCCAAAACATTTAGTGGGATTATTAGTGCGTCTAAACCATATGAACTAAATATTCTTGAATTGCCGAGGTTACCGCCAGCCAATTATTTTTGTTGAACTATTTCTAGGTGCGCAGCAAAAAGGCGTGGTCCGGCTCCGAAGCCTTTGCTGCATTGCCCCAGAAAGTTGTCCAAAGTTTTGTACACTGTAACCACACTAGTCATACTAAGGTGTGGCTAGTATGGCTACCTTCCAGCCACCGTATCCGGGAGCAGTTTTTCGCACTTGATCTCACCCCCACTCCTCTCTGCGCGTGTGCCCCGTTGCTATGGCAACAGACGCCCGTCGTCTGCTTCCAGGCAGCCGCGGCGCCAAATTCAAACGGGAGGGCGCGGTGGTGTCGCACGTCGAAACGCGCCGTAGGCAGTGAAGCGTAGTCTCCTCATATCCGATCACGATTATTAATGTGAGCGTCAAGCGCAACTTAGCGCAAGGCATTTAGTGCGTTTAGCTAAGCCTAGCGACGAACAGCTGATCTGGCGATTCGTGTAAAATTTCGATATGTGCAGGCTGTGGCTAGGCTAATCGGCGCTAGCATGAGCTTTTAGGGACGAAGCCCCTTCGGGGCTGGAGCTGTCGGTGTCTCATGTCGTCGTCTCATGTAATCGTCGACGTAGTCACGGTACTAAAACACCAGGACACTCGTTTACGCCTCGCGCTAGAACGTAACGCGTACTATAAAAGAACACACTGGGACACTCGTTTTCAAACGCCTCGCGCTAGAACGCTTCGCGCTTCAAGCAAACCTGTATACCGCTACCCCCCAATGGTTTCTGCTCAGTGGGCAAAAACTTCAAGGTACCAAGAATACATTTATACACTGCATGCTTCGCTCCTCCCCAGGATGGCCCGGGATTTTTAGGGCTGGGCATCGATTAAAAGGAAATAATCGTATTAATACACAGGCATTAATAAATTAATTGATCGGTTAATCGGTTGGTGGCAAAAACTACATTTCGAGTTCGAAGCCTTTTTTTTTTCCTTTGCTATGGGGTCTTCCACACTGAAGAGTCAAAATCATCGTCTATGTGTGTGGTTGTTGAGGAGGCACGCTAAACAGATCCCTTCGCAGTAGATATGGCTGCAACGCGTGCTTAATGTCTCTATTTCCCAAAGAAGTGAACCCGGAGACTCTCGTCGTTGCCACTTCAAACGCGCGGTTTTAAAGGGACACTGAAGTGATATGTAAACATTGCGGGATTACTAGCGCAAATTGTAGTCCGGAGTCCCCAGGCCATGTTTCGACCACTCTGGGCGCGTTTACGCGATTTTATTTAGTAGAAAAATTAATTCGAAAAATGCTGTCCTCCTCTCTTTACGCTCGTCCCATTTTCTGTGGCGTTTTCGTGTGACGTCGGGAGGAGCCTAGGCTCGCATTGGCTGCGCTACTGCAACGGCTCCCCGGCTTTCAGACAGAGTCTGTCGGCCCAGCGTTTCGTCCGCCGGCCGCCGACGGGTCGTCGCAATTCGTTCGCTCAGTTGAAACGAAGCCAGGACACGTTTGTGAATGGAAGAATGTGCCTTTCTTTACTTGGTTAGTTTGTACACTGTATCTAGCTCCAAGTCAAGGTCGCTTCACACAAGCGCTCCACAAGCGCACATGCGACGCTTCGCTGACTGGTACGCCAGTAGGAAAATATAAGGCCTCTTGAAGGCGGGAGACGAGTCAGCGAAGTCAATATAGGTACTAAGGAAATAAAACCAACTGATATTTTTACCGTATAGCATAGGGTGCGGGAAGCACTTTTTTGCGCTGGGCGAACAAGCACAGCGGTCTGCAGCATGACTACGCATCTGCGAACGCTTTTCCGTCTAAGAAATGCAATTGCTACTGATATATTGTGTAAACTTGGGGGATGCTTACTACACCAGCGCAAAACAACAAATAGTCACCTAAGCTGCTTGAAATGCCGAAACTAAATAAAAGTGTACACTGGTTATACACTATATACCTTATATTACCAAGGTCACCAGAGCCCGCCTGGCCGAGTGTGCTGGAGCGCTAGGTATACCATCGGAAGTGTTCGCAAGTCGCGAGTTCGAATCCCCGCGGGTACGTGCTTTGTTTTTCCGCCGATGTTTTCTATACTGAGTTCACCTTTTTTTGGGCCGCAACGTTCATTGCTCAACGAACTAGTTCACAGAACGCGCGCAGGCTGGCACTGGCGCGCTAGCGAGTTCTCGTTGGCGTGCTGTTGCTATAAGCACCGACTGATTGCGGGCAGTGGGCACAGGCCAGAATCACAGACCCTTGGCGTGGTGCGAACACGCTTTTTACGATACAGGCATGAGTGAGGCAAGCTACAAATATGGGGGAAAAGCGCATGGCATTTGAGCGTCTGCGGGGACGCGGAGGGCGTCCATGCACTGCGTAGGCCTCGGCTAGTGAATGCTACGATTCCAAGCCGTCCTGGGAGGCTTATCTTACGCATTTTACAGCCGACAACATGGCAGAAGCGCGGTACGATGATTACTGAGATATTGAGAATGCCCATCCAACAACGCCATCGGCTGTGTTTTACAGAACCGAAACCGAAACTTGTTTGATTGCTAACCTTGAGCATCGTCCAATCCCGGTGCTCCCTCCTCCCAACGTCACAGCGTTAGTTGCTTCGGCCGCCGCAAACCACGCATAGTAGTTTTAAGTGCGAATGCACTTTATAAGCGACCCCGAACCTTCCGCCGTCCGCATAGCAACAGCTGCGGGTGCGCGCGCTTTTCGTCTTCCTTAGCAACGGGGGGAGATGGGCGCGCGCTGCCTGGCCGCTGACATGGCACATACCCACGTAAGAGATTGGCCAGGAATAAGTGCGAATGCACTTCTTAAGCGAGCCTGAATCGTCGCGCTCGCATAGCGCCTCCTCTCCCCCCTCGCCTACTCTCCTAAAGCCCCTTTACTACTCTCCAGCTCGCAACACCCTCTCTCGGCGCGCCAGCCAGGCCACTACACTATATAAAAAAAAACAGCATCCGGCGCCAGGTTTCGATCTGCGGACTTTGCGGCCGCAGCGCGACGCTCTACCGACTAAGCCACGGACGCGACGCTGATATCAGTGTTAGTAACGCGCCTTATATCTTTAACGCATTCAAACTACGTCGTCAGCGGCGTGCGTTGGCGACTCAGCGGCGTTATAGCGGCTTGATAACTGCGTGGTGTACACGTGATACTACAAACCCGCTAGTTCTGCATTCTGTCACGTGACTGCGCCTCCTCTCCCTTCACTCCGGTCGGCGCTTCGCAGCTGCGGTGCGCTGCGGTGCGGTGCGCTCCTCCTCCCGAACATACACGTTAATTCAAGATTTCCGCAGAGGGACAAACGAGGCGTGTTAAGCCGAACGTGATCACGAGGGGGTGTTAATGTAACTAACGGGCAAAATGCCACCAAACTTCAACAAACTCCCCCATAGCATCACCCCGTGCTTCGCACTTCCTCATACTCCCCTTCGGGGAAATGCGGGGGAATTTTTTTCTTCTTTCGCGCTGTGTAAAATAGCAACAGCTGCGGGTGCGCGCGCTTTTCGTCTTCCTTAGCAACGGGGGGAGATGGGCGCGCGCTGCCTGACCGCTGACATGGCACATACCCACGTGGGAGATTGGCCAGGAATAAGTGCGCATCATCATCATGTTGCTTTCCGCAACGTTGTACCGCATCGAATTCGGATCCAGGTGCTTCAACCACGCCAAGATGCTACCACGCTTTACTAGTCCGCGCCTGTACGTAGCTGGACTCACCAGCCTCCGCTTCACGTGCACGTCTATCGCAACGTCTTCGGGAACCAGCCGCGGAAGACACTCCACCACGCTCGGAACGTCGATGGGCACGTTCACGATCTGTCCCTTAATGCCGTACTGACCGTTGCCCCGATCGTCTCTGAGCGGCGAAGTACACACGGCATACGAGAGGACGTTGGCGTAAGACGTGTCCAACCAAGCACCCGCCGCAGTACTCGCCCCGGCTTCCACTCCGAGCGAAGGAGCACGGGTCGTTTTGGGACACGTTCGAGGCGATGCATCAGGACGAGGTCGGCGCGCTGTAAGACCAGGAGTTGGGTCCGGTCCTGCTGTCGCCTGAGCTCTTCACTGAAGGGGCGGTAGCGCTTTAGGAAGACGTCCACTCCACCAGCCCTTCTCTCGGCGAGGGCCCGGGTCACGCGATCGTAGCCACTCAGGGAGACATCGGCAGCGCAGTCACCGAGGAGCAATCGCTGCGCCTCTCCCCTCGCCTGACAGCCCCCCCTCGCCGGTACTGCGCCTCTCAAGGCGATGGCACAATTACTACGCCGTGTACTCTCGGCGCAAGAAATGCATTCGCACTTCCTCACGATTCCCTTCGGGGAGGTGGGGGCAATTTTTTAGGTGTGGTCAGTGTCATGGAGTTACTAAAGGAGGCAATCCACATGCCCGTGAATGTTCTGGTCTAGTAATTATGGAATCAACAGAAGCATCTTCCTGTTGTGACACATCTTTACACAATGTGTATGTATATTCAACAAAACGGGTCTTGTTTGTCACGTGTAATGAATACCTGCCGTGCTTTGCTCTTTGCCGTTTTATCTGTCATAAATTGTGGTGTGAGGACTGTTTCTGAGAAACTGGCGTCACACTAGACAGGCCGTTCTGGTAGGTTGAACAAGCGGGCTTTCAGTGTAGGCGATGTTGTGGTGTCATTAAAGGAGGTCTACATTCCCTTGGAAACATAGTGGATTGGCGTTTTGGTGAGAGTCAGTGGAAGCAGCTGTGTATTGCAATAGCTTAGGTAATAGTGTATTGCTTCCATCTTTTTTTGATACTTTTTATGTCATGTTAGGTTTCATTTGTGGTGTGGGCCACACGAAACTGTCGTATGGGTTCACACGAAACTGTCTTGGTGGAGTGAGGTATTTTTCAGGATTTCTTGTTTACTGTCAGCTAGAATATCTCGTCATGTGGACATTACAAACATTGTTCGTGCTTCTGCAAAGGTATACGTGTGGGCTGCACCTGCATTGTACTCATGTAAATGTGTGAACCTTTTTTTTCAACAAATTGGCCTGTTAGATGCCTCACTTTCTTTTTTTTTTCTCGATTTTCCTGATAGTACAATGTGCTAAACTGGCTTGGAATATTTCGCGCAAGTTTTTAGTAAATAAATGCAGTGCAAGAAATGCGACATCAAAAAAGAAATTGTCTCGAGTCAAATCGCCCTCTCTTGATCTCAATTAAATTTAATGGGCAATTCTATCCTTGCTGAATTTTGTTTGACATTTCAGGATCCCAAACAGTACACACTATGCATTGTTTGAGTTTTGGATACCCTGCATGCGTACCCTATGCGCACGAAATGAGGAAAAAACGAAATTAGGTAATTATCAATTGCATGACATGTGATCATTGAAATACACCATCAGACGCCACATCACGGGCTTGTGCAAATACATTTTTTATTAAATGGATAGTTCATCGATCCTGGGCTGTAACCAGCCGTCATTCGTCATTCAAGCATTTTGTTATTGATGTAGCATAGTCCAGCTTTGTCAATGAGTGCCTGAACCAAAAAGAAATTCTCTAGACCCCTCACTGTTTTGTTTACAATAGCAGCACGTATATTATTTATTCTGACTGCAGGGATTTTAGCAACTTCAAATTTACTACGTAAACGCGCGCTGTGCGTTGTGTGGACGCGTCTGATTGAAAGCGGTCGCGTTAATGTGGTGCCGCATCATTCTTGGTGGGGTTTATGAAGGAGTCCATAAATGACCTTACGTTGAGCAAAGTCACAGTGAGTTCATCTTTTTGTCGACGTTTTCGCACGCCTCTATGCGCCCGGTACAACCTACAAAATCCGGTTATTTTCTGATGAACCGAACGGCCACAATAGGAATCGAATATCTCTACAAAAAAACATTAGCATCCGAACAAAGCACGCCACAGGGCGCCGTACGCTCTCCAACCTTTTTAGTATAGCCATGATGAAAGTCCCATTATTACTGCTTGAGTTTGAATGCATCCATCGTGCGACTTATACCGCCGACGTTATGATTTAGACCAACAGGGGGTCGGATGGCGAGATACAGGAGACATTTCAAAGCTCCATACGCACAGTGCAACAATAAGCACAAGCGAGTGGACTCCAAAGCGTGCAGGAGAAATCGGAAAGAGCTCTAGTTATACTCCCGCCACAAGGAATCGCATGTGAGCAGCCCCAGACGAGACTTAGTTTGTACGGGCAAGAGATCGCCATAATCGACCGAGCACGCATCCTTGGCTTGCATATGCAGCAAAACAGGGAGAGCAGATGCACAGTTCAGCAACTCATACAACCATCAGCCCAAATAATGACAATGGTCGGCCTAATTACCAAAAGACATCACGGGCTTAAGGAGTCAGACGTGACGCGGCTTATTCAGGGCCTAGTTATCAGCCGGATCACCTACTCAGCTCCGTGTCTTGAAATCAAGATTTCTGAGGCTATTTTTTGCAGGGCTTATAAAGAAACTCAAGGACTATCACCCACCACAGCAACTGCCACTCTCCTCTCCTTAGGCGTCTACAACACGATGGAAGAGCGTGTCAAAGCACGCCTTATAAGCGAGCCGAAACGTCTCGCACTCATTCTTACAGGCATACGACCGGGACATTCCACCAATCCTGGAGGGCGCACAGTGATGGAGACTTTATGCCTCGAGCTGAGAAAGAAACCCAACGAGGCACCAATACCCGACCACCATACAGATGGAAGATCGGCTAGAGCCAAATATATTCATTCAAAGTTCGGCAGTCACCCAGATTCCAAGTTCATTGACGCAGCAAAGTAGAGCGTCGGCCACCGATTGCCATTTCCGTCATCGACGCTGGCCTGCCGGACAGCTTCGGCTTCCGTCAGCACAAGAAGCCCGGCAGAAACAGCCATAGCCATTGCAATCGTATCCACCACGTCAGCAGAAAACACGCACCCCTGATCACTGACTCTCAGGCCGCCTGCCGGAGCTATGCAAGGGGCGAGGTTTTCTCTATAGCGCACCGCATTCTGGCCAGAAAGGGACGGCCAAAACCCCTCCCCCGGGGCACTGCCGCCCAAAAAGGTTGGCCCCTTTTTCGGAGACGACTCTCTTCGTCGCAATCGGCACGTAGCACTGCCGGCCGAGATAATGGCTTGCCGAACCCATTGTATGATCATTATCCTGAGCCCGTACAGCGGCAGTACAACGCCATTCTATAGCACCCGCGACTCGCCCGACAAGCCTATCGCCCTCCGCACAAATATTCCGTGAAAGTAGACGCGACATTGTTGCGTCACTTCCAAACCAACACCTTCCCGCTCCAATGAAGGCCCTACGTCGTGCACCCTTCGAACAAACGCCCTTCCTGCGCCGACGTCTCTTACATCCCCCGAATACCCTGAACAGTGGAAAGGTGCATTGCTGACCTCAGACCATGAAGATAAGCGACAGCTGGTACGACGGACATAGCGTGCGGCCAGACCTAAAGAGCCCTGGAATAGGGGCGCCTGTCCTCCTCAAGCAACCGACACCCTCTGTTAACCTGGGAAATATTAATTTATTCATCTTCCTCATAATCACATTTGTCTTGAAACAATGCGAGGTGCTTCAAAGTACAATTTTGCCCTAAGAAAAAAAAAAAAAAAACGATGCCGCCAGTGAGAATTGAACTCACGACCCCTGGTTTACGAGACCAGTGCTCTGCCGCTGAGCTATAGCGGCAGGGCGAAATCTACACTCTTATCGGGGCTCCGCAAAGCACACACAGGGGGTTTTTTTTAAATACGATGTCTCCTTGCATTTTCAGTTCGTTTTAAACTTCTTATGAGCTTATCTTTTCCTCCCATCTCAGGCCTCACGAGAATAATACGTAGAAGCCTCAGAGGGATGAGCACTCGGGTTGTTGTGTAAAGGGGGTCTTTTGCCTCGTAGCAAGCGGATTCAATACAGTAGATATAGTAGGCGGAGAGAAATTTGTTTGCCGCGTGTTGGCTCCCTCCCTGTACTGATGTGTTTATACCCTGTTTGATCTTTTGTGCTGCGTTACCGTGATTGGTTTTGTAAGTGTAAAGAAGTGGCTGATGAATTCGGTTACTGTTTGGGTTCGGGTGAGCTCACTCCGTTCCGGTTAAGTTTCGCTTCGACTAAATCAGAACTCGAACAAGAGGAAGAAGCCGGGTGTGGTGTGCACGGGGTGCGAGCACGAATACCCGCTCGAGGAGACGAGATTCGAGTCGGTCGAGGACGCGGAAGGGCAGGACTTCAGGTGCAGAGTGTGTGTGCTAGCGTCGCGCCTCGACCGGCTCGAGGAAGAAAAGGAGCAGCTCAGAGTTCAGGTAGGCGAGCTACAGGAGGAGTTGAAGGATGAACAAGAGCAGAGGAAGGCACTCGAAGCGAGGTTGGCGCAAATGGAGGTCAAACTGGCGACGAAGGGTGACATCCCGACAAACAATGAAGCAGGTCACGAGGCAGATGTGTCGGCAGTGCTTGACCCCGAGAAGGGAAAGGAGGAGGACAAAGACGCCACGCCGGAAGACGATCCGGACTCGGCTGCCTGACTCAGCCGGTGCGGGAGCAGGTGGCCGCGCCGGGGGGCAGCCAGGAAAAGGAAGAAAGGCGCATGGTGATCTGGCGGGGGATCCAACATGCGGTACTCAGAAATGGAGATTAGAGGCCGGGTGAGAGAGGACGAGAGAGTGCAGGTTGGCGTGTTCCCGGGGCAGACGGTCAGGGTAGTGTTAGAAAAGGCAAAGGATAAAATGTGGGAAAATATGCAGGGGCAGAACCTAGTGATTATCGCAGGAGGAACCAATGACGTTCTGCAGGGAAGGGGCGCGGGAGTGCGCAAGCAGCTAGAAAAGGGGGTGAAGGAACTTCGGGCGCTGTGCCCACATGTGCAGGTCGTCGTGAGCACAGTACCAGAGATAATTGGGAGAGGGGTACATGTGGAAAGGGAAGTTGTAGCGGTAAACCGAGACATACGGGAGCTGGGCAAGGAGCTGAGTTTCGCTGTCGTAGACATCAACAGGGATGTCCGATGGGTGGGCCGGAAAAGGGCGTTCCAGCGTGACGGAATGCATTTCAACGGGCAGGTGGGAGCAGCCATCGGAAGACGACACGCGGCGCGAGCTGTGGCTTTTTTAGGGGGCCCACAGGCCTTTGCGAAGATGGCGTAGACAAATGCAAGGAGCAAAGGGAGATAGCGGGGTCGGTGCAGATCGGTGCAGGCAAACGAAAGGGACGACGACGGCGTGTAAAGAAGAGAGGGGGGAAACTGAAGATCGCGTACATAAACATGCAGGGTGGCAGGAAAAGAGAGAAGTGGATGGAGATTACTAAGCAGCTAGAAGAGGAAGATATCCAGGTATACGCTGTGACCGAGACGCACCTACGGGACTTGGTAATCGGAGAGTATGTTTGGGAAGGTTGTAACAGGACGGCTGGATTGACAAAAGGCGGAGGAGTATGTATGCTTGTACGGCAGGGGGCTAATTGGAAGGGAGTGAAGAAGACTGCAAGAACATGTGTGGATGAAAGGGATAGTGGGAGGGTAGGGAGATGAGCTTTAGGGGTGTCTTACCTGTGGACGGGTAAGGATAGCAAAGAACAAAACGAAAAACTGGCGGCGTGTCTAAAAAAGGGCATCGAAGATTTGAAACGTTCCGGGGAGGTACTATTGGTAGGGGACATGAACGCCCACATTGAAGATCCAGACGGGTACACAGACTTCAACGGAAATCTAATGCTAGATGTGTGTGAGTACCAGAAGCTGATCATAGTAAATAGGGAACAAAAATGCGAGGGTCAAATAACGTGGGAGTGTGGTAGGAGAACAGTCGAGTATTGACTACTGCCTTATTCAGAGGGACTTTATGAATGGTTGGATGGAATGACCATAGATGAGGAAGGGGGCCACAGTCTGGGCAGTGACCACAAGCGCATAAACCTGAGTTTTGGGAAACTGGGGGGCGAAAAAACGGGTCGACTGGGGCAGCGCCACAAGTTAAACAGCAAAATTGCGGTTATAGCCAAAAGCATAGAGGCCGACATAGATAGAAATCCTGGAGAAGAGTGGGAATATGACAGGCTCATCAAGACTATGCAGGAAAGAATAGTCAAGACAGAGGGGGCCAATCGATGGAGAGGGAAAAAAAACACACCTAAAAGCTGGTAGAACAAAGAAATCAAGGCGGCGATAGAGAGGCGTAAACAGGCGTCTAGGGAGCACAGGCAAGCCAAGAGGATGGGGAGACATCAGGAGGAGGTGGACCTAAAATGCGAGCAGAATAACCAAATGAAACAGGAAGTGCAGCAATTAGTGCAGGCGAAAATAAAGGGTGACAGCGAGCGATGGGTAGCGCAAATACGAAGAAGGGGTAGAGACGTGCCGACAAGGTTTTGGAACCATGTGCAGGCACTAGAGAAACGTACGAGTCCCTCAGAAGGCGGTACTATAGAAAACGAGCAGGGAAAGATGCTCAAGGGAGAGGAAGCATTGGCATACCTACACAAAATCATCACGGAGAAGTTCGGTAAGGTGGATGAAGAGGCCCCGCAGCGACACAGACATGTCGCGGCGGGTAGGCCGGAATGTCTGGAGATAGATGGGGACAAGCTGAAATGGAAAAGAGCAGAGGAAAAGGCCCCCCAAAATACCGCGGCTGGCACGGATGGGATACCGATGGAGTTGATTAACGAGTTGGGACCAAACAGCAAGGGAAAGCTACTGTAAGCCATCAGAACAAGGATAGAAGAAAATGCAATACCGGCCGCGGGGAAAATGAGCAGGATGAACTTAGTGTACAAGGGCAAAGGAGTCAGGACAAACCCGAGCTCGTATAGGCCAGTAACCGTAACGTCAGTGCTGTACAGGTTAGCAATGCAGGCAGTGAAGTTCGAATTAGAGCAGTGGGTGGAAAAAAATAGGATATTAGGGGAGCTTCAAAATGAGTTTCGAAAGGACAAAAGACTAGACGACAACTTATTCGTGGTAAGCCAATGCATAGAGGTGGCAAAGATGCAAAACCGGCCTTTGTGGTTAGCCTTTCTGGACATTAAAGCGGCGTATGATAATGTAGACAGGGAGCGGCTTTGTAGATATCCTGGAGGACGAGGGAGTTGGGGCAGAATTCATTAGCTTACTCGGAGCTATACCAGAAGAACCAAATGCAAATAGTGTGGGAGGGGGTAACATACAATAGGCCTGTACTACACCTACAAGGGTTTTGAAACAAGGATGTCCTCTCTCTCCGCTGCTGTTCATGATTCTACATGGCGGGGTTAGAAAGGAAGCTAGAAGTCAGCACGCTGGGGTTCGACTTATCCTACATGAAAAACGGGCAGGTGGTGGAACGGGTTCCGGGACTAATGTATGCAGACGACATATTGTTGATGCTGGACAACCGGATAAGTATGCAGGGCTTGATGGATATATGCGGTGAAGAAGCGACGCACCTAGGGCTATCCTTTAGCAGAGAAAAATCGGGGATCATGGTCTTAATGACGGACGAGGAGCACAAAACAGTATCAGTGCAGCAAGTAGAAATACCATTGGTGAAAGAGTATAAATATTTAGGAGTATGGCTGAACAACAGCGAAGATTACACGCAGGCGCATGAGGCTCACCTTAAGACGAAAGGAAGACGGAACGCGGCTATAATGAAGCATAGAGCCCTCTGGGGATACAGCAAATACGAGGTGGTAAGGGGAGTCTGGAAAGGGGTCATGGTACCAGGATTAACTTTCGCTAATTCGGTTTCTGTGCATGAAGCCAGAGACCCAAGCGGGCCTGGAAGTAAATCAGAGGGCGGTAGGCAGATTGGCCCTAGGGGCCCACAGCAAAACTACAAATGAAGCGGTACAAGGGGATATGGGCTGGTCGTCTTCGAGGCGAGGGAGGCGCAGAGCAAGATAAAGTTTGAGGAGACGACTTTCGTGACATGGAGGACGAAAAATGGGCCGCGAGGGTGTTTAAGTACCTGTATATGAGGAGCGTGGACACGCGGTTGAGACGGAGGACCAGACAGCTGACAAGCGGTACGGAAAGTCGGTAGGGGAAAGCGGGTTTACACAACAGTTAAAAAGCAGGTAAAGGCAGCAGAGACGACGAAGTGGCACCCAGAGAATGGAAGCGAAAAAAAACCCTGGAGACTTTATAGGGCAGAGAAACGGGAAATTAAGAAGGAGGGGATTCTATGCAATACGAGAGGCAGCTGCGTTGCTCTTCGAGGCACGGGCAGGGTGCCTGAGAACCCGGGCATACACGGGTAGCTACAGGCAGCAGGATGAAAACGTGTGCATGCTGCGGCAGTGATCGGGAAAACTATAGACCATATTGTCAGGAGCTGCACAGAGATACGGCCACCGCGGGGTGAGGGGGAAAACGACGCTGGCGGAGGCTTTGGGATTTGGGGCGAGGGGGAACCTCAACTTCAAGGCCATAGAGGTGACGAAGAGGCGACTGGAGTGGTGGTGGAGGAAAAGTATGGAAGGGATGGGTACGCAGGCGGAGTAATCATACGGATGAGAATTTAGAACAGCGAGGGGAGAAAAAAGGGGGGTGGGGTGCGATGAGTTTAAAACAGAAAAGAGGGAGAGATGGGAGGGAGGAAGCAAATCTATAGGTTAGCTGGGAGTAGGGCAAGTAAACGTAATAAACAGGCAAGTCGGTTGCTGCAAACCGACGCCCCGATTCAAAGGGAAAGCCAATCATCATCATCATCATCATCGTGAGGTGAATGCTCCAATCCACGTGTGGATGCGTGTCTGGTGGTGCCGTCGTGATGTGGAATAAATATTCTTTGTCTGGGGTTGAAGCAGTGAGGTCGCACTCTTCTTGCGGGTTGTGCCTGGGCCCGGCGCGGCCGCCTTCGCTCCCGTCGCTGCCGTGGTCGCTCGCTGTCGCCCGCGACACATCTTTTGGCGACGAGGCTGGGATCCTTTCCTTCTGCTGCGACAGCGACATCATCGACGGTTCCGGCAGAATGAAAAAGTGAGTGCGTTGTTTGACCTCGATCGCGTGTGACTGTCTGGCGCGTCTGGCGTCGCGAGGCCTAGCGTTCTTTTGTGCTGACGCTCGTCGAACCGTCGCCTAGGCCTCGCCCTACTTCGTTCTTCTGCTTCTGCTCCTGCGTCTCTCTCCTTCCTGCTTGGCAGCATGTGCGTCTTCGATAACCTGCCCGTTTTCCTCGAATTGCCGGGGCCGCCTCTGATTCCGTGGCATAACTGGAGAAAATTGTTTCAGGCCCATCTCGAGGCGTCTGGCGGCAGCGAGTGGAGCGACGGACGGCGCGCGTCGGCGCTCGTCAGCGTTTTGAATAGGGAGGGGCAACGGAGGTATTTTGCCGAGACGGAGCAGGAGGAAGCAAGGAGGGACGCCAGTAACGTGACCGACTCTAATGTGACCAACTTTAACGTGACCGACTCCGCCGCCAACTCTAGTGTGACCGCATCCCCGGCTTCGCCCATTTCTAAATTCGATCAACTCGTGGAACAGCTAGACCGGCTCTTCGCCGCGTCCACAAACACGCTTGTTGAACGACACAAGCCGTCGTCAATTACAGGGGGAAAGTTTTTTAGAATACGTGACAGTTCTAAAAGAGAAAGCCGTACGTTGCAAGTTCGGTCTGACGTACGCGGAGCGCGTCCGAGATCAAATTATACATGGAACGTTTTAAACCCCCAAGTTAGAGAAAAGCTGCTCGCGCATGGCATGGCGAAAAGTTATCTTGGAGAAGGCTGAAGAGATTGGTCGGAGTTTTGAATCGTTGTCGTTGGCGAATAAAGCCTTCGGTTCGCATCATCATCAAGTACAAGCGGTAGGACGACGCGGAGAAGGTGGCGTGCTCAAGATGGCGGCATAGGATTCAAGATGGCCTGGCCAGCCGGGGAGGCCGTTACGTCATTCCACCGGGTTCAGGAAGGCAAGATGGTGGCCCCCAAGATGGACGTTTTCACTCACAGACAGCTGCAGAGTTTCGCGGTACAGTCCAGCCGAAGAAGTTTGCAGGCAAGCTTCAGTTGGTGCGAACGATGCGGAAATAAATGGCATAATTCAGCATTTCAAATTGTCCAGCCCGAAATCGGCGCTGCAACTCTTGTAACAAGTGGGGACATTTCGCGTCGATGTGCCGCAAGCCGGCACCAGTGCATCGAGTTTCTTCGAAGGAAGCTCCGGGATCCGCTCTGACACAGGAACCTGTACTGCATCCAACATCCACGGAGATCAACTCATCTTCGAGATCTTCGGTCTTAACAGTCAGCACTTCTTCGAGGAAGGACTTAGTCGTCCAAGCGGAAGTCAGCGTCAACAATCCTCCGAGAAAGGGCTTAGTCGTACAAGCCGAAAGTCAGCGGAGTGACCATGCAACTTTTCGTCGATACCGGAGCATCCGTGTCGTTGATGACTGCCGAAGACTTCAAGCGTCATTTCAGTAAACTGTATGTCCTGTCGAAGGCCTCCGTCGACTTGTGGAATTTTTCCAAGCAGCGTATCGGCATCCGCGGCTCATTCCAAGCTCCTGTTCAGGTCCTGCAACGTTCTTGCTCCGTCACATTCTACGTCACAGAACAAGGGGACGCCATCCAGCAATTAGGTATTCAGATCGACGGTGCGTCTCTTACGTGTCGACTAGCATCGGTGTGTGCAGTGCTGTGTCTCGTGAACGTGCCCCCGGGTTTTGAACATCTTTTCAACGGCGAGTTGGGTCTTGTCAAAGACGTCTCTCATAAGATCCAACGGCGGCCAGGTGTGACTCCAGTTGCATCTAAGCTACGACGATTGCCTCTTGCTCTCCGTGATCCAGTGTCCAGCGAGCTGCGACGCCTCGAGGACAATGATGTCATTGAACGTGTCGACGCCTCGGAGTGGGTTTCGCCACTCGTCGTCGTCCGGAAAAAGAACGGTGACATTCGGCTGTGTGTGGACCTCCGGGAACCGAATAAGGCAATTATCATTGATGGGTATCCTTTGCCGCATGTCGAGGAGCTGTTGCAGATGTTTCATGGGGCTGTTTGTTTTTCTAAGCTAGACTTAGCGTGGGCTTATCATCAGTGTTGCTGGAAGAGGGAAGTAGGGACTTAACTACTTTCGTGACTCATGAAGGCTTATTCAGGTTTAAGAGGGTGTGTTTTGGTCTGGCGTCGGCGCTGCAGTCTTTCAAAAATGATGTACCAGATCTTGAAGAATTGCAAAACTGTCGTTTGCTATCTTGATGATTATCTTGTGTGGGGAAAGACTCAGTCTGAGCATGACGCGAGCTTGGTTGAAGTCTTAACATGTATAGCAAAGAGTGGCATGAAGTTGAACGACAAATGTCTTTTTTCGGTCAAAGAACTTGATTTTTTGGGTCACAGGATTTCGGCTGAGGGCATCTCGCCTTTGGAAAGCAAAGTAAAAGCAATAGTACATGCTCCGGCTCCTACGGACATAAAGTCACTGCAATCATTTTTAGGTCTTGCAGGATACTATGCCAAGTTCATAAAGAACTATGCAGAGATAGTTGAACCACTGCGCCTCATGATCAGGAAGCGTCAGACGTTTTGTTGTCTGATGATGCTCAGCGCAGTTTCGATCAGTTGAAAGCGTGCCTTACTTGTTCTCCTGTCGTGAAGGGTGCCTGTACTTGCCTGTAGTAGTTACTACCGACGCATCTGATGTGGGAATTGGAGCAGTACTACAGCAGCGGTATGGTTCTAGGCTTGAAACCGTAGCCTTTGCGTCTAGAACTTTGTCGGAGACTGAGAGAAAATACTCTGTGGGAGAGCGCGAAGCGCTGCTTGTTTGTTTCGCGTGTGAAAAAGTGGCACATTTTTCTTTGGGTAGACGGTTCACACTTAGAACTGACCATCAAGTTGTAGTTGCGTTGTTAGCCGCAGGAGACTCAGGTCGGAGGCCTTCAAGGATTTCAAGGTGGTTGGCTCGTCTGCTGTATTACAGTTTTGACATCGAGTACTGCAAAGGATCAGAAATCTGGTGGCTGATGCTCTATCGAGATTATCCATTCAGACCGGTCAGTAACTTCAGGAGGAAGAGATAGTGTCGCTGGTAACATCAGTAGTCGATAAAGAAACCGTGCAGCTGGCAACGAAGGCAGATGTGACGTTGCAGAAGGTAGCAAAGTATCTGTCTAATGGTTGGCCAGATAATAAAAAAGTACACAGTGAATTAACAGCTTATTTTCATGTAAAGGATGAACTTTCTGTGGTGGACGGTTACTCATGCCTGATGACCGTGTAGTTATTCCTTTTGTACTTGTACTTACGTTCCTCCAGTTAGCACATGAAAATCATCAAGGAATAGTACGTACGAAACAACTTCTCTGGGAACGTTACTGGTGGCCTCAAATGGATCGTAATTTTGAAGAACATGTAAAGCATGTCACGTTTGTCAGCTGGCAGACAAGTCTGCTAAGCCTCGTGTAGCTCCGTTGCAGCCAGTCATTAAGGATGTCATTAAGTTGTTGGACTGGTCTTTCAGTCGGGAAGGGCTCCCTGAGGTTTTAGTGACGGATAATAGACTCCAGTTTGTCTCCAAACAAATGCAAGAGTACCTAAAGGAGAAAGGTATCCGCCACGTGTTCTCGTCGAATTATTACCCTAAGGCTAACGGCCAGATTGAACGGTTTAACAGGGTTCTCAAAGAACATTTACAGGTAGCCAGACTTGAAGGCAAGGATGTGTCAAAAAGCATTACACAATTTCTTGGGTCGTATAGGGTCACACCACATTCAGTGACAGGTCTTTCTCCAGCTTTTTGCTGCATGGACGTCAGCCTCGTTCCAAAGTGGATATTAGCAACTTCAGGATACGTAAAAAGGCAGCAGAATCGGACAATTTCCTGCCTCATGTTCGGAATCAGGTCTTCACGAAGCAGCATAAAGCTAAACATTACTTTGACAGAAAAAAAGTGCGCAGCAGACCCGCATAAAGGTAGGAAATGTCGTGAAAGTAAAATTCCGTAAGCAAGGATTTCTGAAGCATAGTAAGCCGTTGACAGTGCAGGCTCAGGTTGCACCTTTCACTTTCAAGCTCAGTAATGGAAAGATCTGGAACGCTTCAAAACTTAGTCATTCCGAAAGGAATTGAGGTTGGCTCGGCACCGTATTCCTTTGAAAATGTTGAACTCTCTTCGAGGCATTAAGAGTTTTTATACTCTTCGTCTAACTGAGACATTTGTGACAGTTAGTCCCCTAGTCTACCGTTGACAGATGGGGCAAGACCCAGGGTCCAGGCAAACTCTGACCTGTCAGAGCTTCCTTCCAGTGCAAGGTCTGGATCCGTTGTTCCGCAGGAAACGTTAGAATGTCAGTAAGAAAATAGTGAGCAAACAGATCCAAATAACTATGCAGACAACACTAAGGAAAATGAGGGGCGCCTGGGTCGTCAGATAATTCAAGTTCAACGTCTACGCGTCCGCGCCGTAAGTCTAAGCAGCCTCAGTGGCTTCAAGACAATGTGCGGTAGGGTAGGGTTCATACCTCGTGTCATGTTGGACGTGTCATGTTTGTGTTGGATCGCATATCACCATTGAAAATGTTTTTGGACGGTTTTTCGTAATGGGTCTAAAAAATGTCTTACTCTGTTGCGTGTCGTGTGTGCAACTTACAGAAGTGTGCGCGACTCTGCTATTCTTACTTCCACTGCTCCTGCGAAAGTGATAGTGCTTTTGTGGGACTATGTAGGACTGTCGTGTGCGACTGAGTGCTTTTGTGTGGATCAAGTGTAAGGACGATGCAGACATTCTTTAAAGCACGGGGGAATGATGTGGAGTATGTATTTTACAGAGTGTGCGAACTTATTTTGCACGGGGAGATGATGTGGTGTAGCGGCGCCCTCTAGTGGAGCGCCCGCGCAGTGTGTGCGCTTGTGTTGTATTAGTTTGTAACTAGATGACATTGCGGTGGGACGCACGTGAGGGGAATGCTCCAAGCACGTGCGTATGCCTGTCTGGTGGTGCCGTCGTGATGTGAAATAAATCATTGTTTGTCTGGGGTTGAAGCAGCGAGGTAGCACTCTTCTTGCGGGTTGTGCCTGGGCCCGGCCCGCTCCGGCGCGGCCTTCGCTCCCGTCGCTGCCGAGGTCGCTCGCCGTTGCCCACGACAAAACACAGGCATACAGCTTTGATGCGAATACTCCCACAACCGTTTATTCGATGACCGTGACGTTGGAATACCACAGTTACCTCCAGCGTCGGTTCAGTAGGTGCCAGGAAGATCCTCTCCAGCCCACGCAAGTGGTAAACCTCGACGTTTATGGAGCCCATGGCGAATGAAATGAAGCAGCGGCCAGTCAACTTTGGCCTCACCCGTCGCCCTCACCCCGCCCTGTGTCACCGCAGCTATCCGGATAGGTACCACGGACAGATGCAAGTGGTGCACATTGCAGCAGCCACAATACAACATATGGTCTGGCAATGTCCCAAAAAAACCACGGGCCTTTGAACAAGTAATACATATAGAAGTGTGAGCAGTGGGAGGCCGCACTGCTCAGCTCTCTTCCCGGGATACAAGCTGCTGTCATCCAACTGGCAGAGGACGCCGCAAGCTAGGGACCACGGGTTCCTGACCGCCGTCTAATGGGACGAAGATACCCGGACTTTCCCGCACTGTACATTCGTCTTAAAAGGGATGACAATAAAGTCGTTCTTCTCTCTCTCTCTCTCTCTCTCTCTCTCTCTCTCTCGCCTTTCGTCTGATGATGCCAATGATGATGATAACGCAATGAGTATTTGGCCAGCCGAAGCGGGCCGCAGTAGAGCAAAGCAGGCCAGGCCATGCCAACAAGGAGAGGCTTGAGCGGTGCAGGAGCAGCGACGGTAGGCACGATTAAAATAATCCGATAGACAAAAAATTTCAGAGAAAAATTAGACTCCTTAGTGGTGTGTGTGTGTGTGTGTGTGTGTGTGTGTGTGTGTGTGTGTGATGAGTGGCGCTCACCTGTCATCATCATCACCAAAAGCAGCATCGGGGGGTGTGCCTCGCGGCTATCATTATCATCATTGCCACTTCGGCGGGCCTGCAGAGCTACAGCGAGAAGAGAGAACGAGCGTGCTGGAGACAGAGGCTGCACCGGTCATCCAGTTCGACGAGACTCCGGCGGGGCTCGGCGTAGTGCACCCCTGACCAGCACTAGGCCCTGAGTGAGCCTGTGCCCCCCCCCCCAAGCGACTTTCACCGACGCGGCGCAACGCCGACGCAACGCCGAGTTTTAGCTGACCGTTTTTGACGGTCCGCTCCGCTCCGGTAGCGAGCGGGAGCGCCATTGCGGATGTGTGGCGCGCTTCGCGGCGAACGGCATTAGCTCCGGTTGCATTGAGCGAGCCGCCGGTACCGGAGCGGGGCGTCGAAAACGGTCAGGTTAAACTCTCTAATACCACCGGAAAGAACCGTCCCACGACGCCTTCGGTAGTGGTGACGGCATCGCGTAGCTCGGAACTATTTCGCGGCATTGTGTGTTTCATCAGTGTTTCGTGTACCGCGTCCGCAACATCATCGTAGGGGCCATTTGCCACTCTAGCACGATTGTTGTTGTTGATGTTGTTTCTTTGTGGCGCATACCCACTTGGGGGATTAGCCATGATCGGGAGCTTTATTGGGGCCAATGTGCCCGATTCGGGAAACTAAGTTGGCCCCTTCAGTAGAAGTAAGTATTGCCCCTATTGGATTGCTTAGCTGCAATTAAAATGGCACAAAACAGTGAAAAGCACTTCTTTCATCGAACTTTTTTAGTTAGGCTGTATGATACCTGTTGAGAGACAAGCCCGGTTTTGCGATTTGGCATTTTATGCAAAAAAATCCATTGTGCGGCGACACCAGTTTTTACGCTATCGCCGTCTTTATTTGTTTTATTTGTACATACTGCACCCCCCACTTGTGGCTAGGGCAGGAGTGAGCATTCAACAGATAAAAAAAGAGCAATTAAACAGATCGACAAAGCAATACAGCAAACGAACAATGAGCACAAATCAGAAAGGGCAAGTAAAATTTTTTTTCAGCGGAAGGGAACGAGTGTCACCAGACCGTTCATTCCAGAGTTCGGCACTGATCGGGAAGAAGCCAATTTTGAATGCGTCGGCTCTACAATGGTAAGGCTTGGTATTGTACCGAAGTCAAAGATGGCACAGTCGTCTTCAAGGAAAAACAAGTCTATTGGAGCGAACTTGTGGAGCGTACAAAAGACCAATGTTTCGCGGATATTCGTATTGACAAAAAACATCGTTTCTATGCGCGTGTCGAGATTAATTGGCGCGCACGAACCCGTTGTGGGCCATCTCACTGCAGTCAGTATTGTGCGAGTGCAGTAAAGGCTAGGTTGCAAGGCTGAGGAAGAGGCCACACTTCGAGACGCTTGGGGTGCAAAGCATCCGCTGGAGACGATAAGTCGCGCTTGCAGAGTGGAGTTTCAAAACATCGAAAAAAACGATGAGCTCGCTCTGGCCTTGCTCAACATAATTTCATTGAAATGCCACACCGGCGACATCTACCATGACACCAAAACGATAGTAAAACTCAACTTTGTGTCCGTCAGTGATCACTTGCAACTGCTTCGCCATTCAAGTCTTGCGCGTGAGTGCAAGCTAGCCTGAATCTTTTTTGCCCAAGAAATATTTATGTTCCGCGTTTATTCTGAACCACTAGAGCTCCTGGGACCCCAGTTAATACATCTGGCAGCCTGAAAACATCATAGATGCGTAGGAGTTGGTGTATCCCTTTGTAAGAAAGCCTCTTCGGAGTGGCCCACACACTATCGGCGATGTGAGCGCTGAAGCTCGCCCATTCGTCTTCCACATTACTTGATTACCAGCGGCTAGAGAGAGAGAGAGAGAGAGCGATCTTTTATTAATGAAGTCTGGCGATGTTAGCTGGGCTAAAATGCCTAACTTGCTACGCCAGTTGATGACGTGATGAAGATGATGGGGATGATGTTCAAGAAGTTGATGCGTACATATACGGCGAGTTATTCACAGTGACTAGTCTAGACCTGTGTGTTGCAGGTACTCTATCAGAGCTTTGGTAGCCCGTAAAGCACTTTTGGGACAAGCCCATGGTCCTAAAACGTCATTTAGAGGCTAGATGACCACCGTTGATACCCCGCGAAAGCCACTCTTGCAAACTGTAGCATGCTATCCATAGGCTGTGGCGGGTACAGTCATCAGCGAGCGAGAGGGTTACGAGGAGGCCGCCCTCTGTCGACCGCGCGGTGCCAGTGCGGGATAAGGCAAAGGAGCTGCGCCATATTAGCCACAATGGGAGCCAATCAGCGTCGCGCTCGCATTCCGCCACATTGCATGTGTGGTCGCTCGTTCATGTAGTGCAGTTCACAATATATAGCGCGGCACGAGTATGCGGAACTGACGATGATGACGATCGTAGAAAATTTTCAACAAAAAAATGGCTGCGGCTGGGCTCAGCTAACCTTGGATATGCAAAGCAAAAGCTTCGCTTAGTCTGGTTGGGTATTGGTTGCGCTTGGATAACCTTTGACTTAGCTCTATTGCTGACCACGAATAGGACTGCGTTTTGTCAATTGCTGAATTCCAATTAGGTTGTCTTTTAACAGGTATTGCAAAAGACGAATGAAGCAACTGGACCTGATAAATAGCTATTACAAAAGCTCCGCCAGCTTTCTCGCCGTTCTCAATATTACGAAACTTTTCGGTTAAAATCGCTATAAATGTGATTCACTAAGCTCACTGGCCGGATTGTTTGGGTGTCTGCGCTTGTGTCGCGCGGTGGTGCAGCCCCAAGAAAGCACATCAGGATGGCTAGGCTCCGCTGTCTCACCTTTCGAAACACGCTCCTCTCCGTTTTCTATCTTCCGACTCACGGCCGGGCTACAGCGGTGGCGTCCGTCGCTTGAGCCCGGCTGCAGCCGAAGGTACTTCGTTCGGGACGGCGCCCCCGGGATTCCCAAGAAATGGATGGCGGAACCTCTGGTTTCCCTGTTTCTAAAGCCACGTGTGTAAATTCAAGCGACGTCGCATGTGGAATTGTTGTGAGGGTCGTTTACAGCTTTGCTTTGCAACCACCTTCCAAGCATGGATTTGAGGCAATTTTGTATCGTACAATGCTCGCTTCACTCATTGTTACGCATTCTTCCCCTAATAGCGGTTGTTTGGTAACGGTTAGGCTGGTGCAGAAGGGGGGCGCAATATGCAAAACGTTTTATAAACGCTCTGCGTTACACTGAATGTGCCTCTCTTGTACTTATACCAGAAAGGAATATGGCCCGACCAGTTTACATGTGTAGCAGAACGCCGAATGGTCTCTGTGTGTTCAAACAAATCAATGGAAGCCGCATTCTGGCGTCTTCCTTCGAAACGTCCGTGTGGTGTAATTATTGACCGATTCCCTGAACGGGTATGTGCGAACCGACTGGAACCATCAACAATATTATGAATTTTCCCAGCTTGTCGAATTAGTCTTTCCTTGACTTCCTGCGCTGTTATGGTCGGACAATGAACTAAACTTGTCATTTGCGTGGACACTGAATTAGTGCATTTGTTCTGATATTGAAATAGATAATAAAGATGATAAATTTTATTAGGCATACTCTGTTCCCTCTGCTAATATCGTAGTTTTAGGGAATTGGTGTTTCGTCTGCCCAGTAGTTTCACCCGGTGAAAAGGAAGATGACTACAGCGAGGCGTGGCACGCAGAACGAGCTCCGCGCATTCCAGGACCGAGCTCAGAAGAAGACCGAACTTCATCGAGATAGCATCGAGCTAGATCGGACCTGCCTTTTGCCATCGCGTACCGCCAACCGGAGCGATGAGCCGCAAGGGACCTCAAGCCCCCCACCCAGCTGGGCCCCGGAATATTTCGACCGAGAGCCGGCAAGGTCCCCAGAGAGCACCCAGAGCTAGTACGGCCCCGGCGACGCAAAGCCGCTCGTCGAGCAGCTCTGCCAAGTCTACCACCTCTACGCAGAGAAAGGCTTCGTGCAAGAGCTCACTCGAAAACAAGAGAGTACCATGCGCAGCGCCCAAAGTGGCCACCGGCGGTTGCAGACCACGTGCCACCCACGCGGAACCACCGGTCGGCACACAGGCGTCGGCTCGGCCCCACTTGCCTCCGAGGAAGAGTGTCCAGCCGGAACCACCTGATGGTACACTTGAGCCGACGAGGACAGGAGCATCCTCGAGGAAGACCATCCGGCCAGAACAGCAGGACGGCGCGCAAGCATCATCGCGGTCAGGTCCCCCGTGGGAGAGCGCCCCCGCGCCGCCACCATCGCCTACCAGGAGGTGGAACACCAAACCCTCGGACACAGAGGTCACGGCGAGCCTGGCAGCCAAGTCCCGTGAGAACGCGAAAGAGAAAAGGGCGCTGAAGCACGGCCTGCCGGTCAAAGCAGCACCTGTCACCACCACAGCCGGTACCAAGGTGTCGCGCAAGAACATCGGCGCCGAAACGCTTTCGTCCTCGCTGCCGAATAATATAGCGCCTACCACCCAGCTCGAGAGGCCTCACGACAGTACCAGAAGCTCCAATAGAAGCAAGTCCTTCCGCAAAGCCACGACCCGAAGTCCTGCCTCCCGCGCGCTGCTAAATTTGGCGGGTATGGTGAAACGCAAGTCTCTGAGCATAGCAAAGTTGGCATCGCGCCGTGAGTCACCGACATTGGTCCGAGAGCCTAAACCGAACAGCACGAACGCAGCTGCTCCCGACAAGGTGCCCGCGTCAGTCCCCAGGAAAGTTGTAAACGGTAAGCCTTATTTGAAATCCAATAGATCATGATTTCCTTGCCAGCGTAACTGACGAGAAGGCATTTTGAGTTTAGGCACGCCACAGGCAGCGTAAGCTGAGCTTTACCTCAAACGATGGCTTTACACTTCAACCTTTTATTCGTTCCTTATAGCTACGTTAGAAGTTGCGTTATCCCAGTATTTTGTTTCGATTGATGTTATTGAATGCACAGTTATTCTTCACCTGAGGAGACTGATACATAGCCACAAATATGCCATTTTTATATATATTTTGTCCATTGCCCGAAATTCCCAGCGCTATAAGTGTAAAAGCAGACATTGTCCTCGGATTGCGTGTTATTCGTGAGCAGGATATGGCAGCCTTCAGCGTCCCTCACACTTCGCGCGATGGATTGGGGTGCGTCACACGATGAGAAGAGCTGGGAGTGGAGACGGGAATGTGAGAACAAACGACGTGTCACGAAAAGAGAAAGAGGCCCGAGATCGTGCTTCATGCAGAGGCATGGCGTAAGTTGTTGGTCAGAAAGGAGAGCGCCTATTGCGAATTGGAAAAGTCGGCGGGCACGTAAGTACCGAGCTGCCAAGGCGTACAAGAACTTTCGAGGGGTACACGCGGAATTCAAGAGGGACTTCTTCGGATTTGGTTGTGGCGCATGTGATCGCGGTTTCCTCGTTCTTCTTGAGCACGCGGTTATCTAAATTTGTTAGAGGTGCCTTGAAGCAAACCCGACTTGTACTTTTTAAAACTAGCAGCCGGTAGTTATACGACAGCAGTGGCATAATGGGGGAAGTGCTTTAAACAGAATATCATTCTATTAACTGCATGTCAACGTCCAAGAGGCCTGGTCAACATAGAGGCACCACTACGACCGCAGAGTCGTGCTTCTTGCGGGGCTGTCGTCGACGGCTGTCCATCTCAGCACAAGTCTATGTGACGTCATTTTAGCTGGGCGAGAAAGTAACTCGTGAATAGCTGCAGTGCTTCAACTGTTTTCCTTATTGACTAGGTTAGCTGTTTGACGTCTGCGCTAAGGCTGCCATCATTGTGGCTGGGACAAAGTAGCGTGCACTGAGTGGTGGAACTAGACTTGTATTTTATCTTTGTGGCCCCCTGTGCCGTTTGGAATTTGCTCACGCGGCAATCTCTGGGACTCTTGCAACCGCATGCGTGATACGCAGAGGAGGAGGAGGGCGGCCAGAGCGAGCTGAACAGCCAGCAGCAGCGCTTCCTGGCTCTGGGCGGAGCCCTCTCGCTCACCGTGCTACTGATCATCTTGTTCAGCGTGGTCGCCTACTTCGTTCGCAGCAGCGGAGGCGCTGTGCTCGTGGCTTGTGACACGCCCGAGTGCATCGCCGCCAAGAAGTACCTGGACGGCCTCCTAGACTCTAAACAGGACCGGTACGCACCTGTCTTCACGAGAACCCTTGGGGACTCGGTCAACTAAAGGCACATAGAAAGCCTCTCCAACGGTGGCTTTCAATGCATTCAGTTTCTTGAACAAACCATTTATGAGCTCTGTGCTTTAAAGATACCCTTTCTCAGCTGACGAGGGCGACGTTACAATACGCGGTTTTTTTTCGGGCACGCTTCCCTGGAGGGTAACGCGGCAGTGCGCGTTCATACACACAGGGTGACTCAGCGTATCATATCAAGAACCCAGACTGTATTCCCTGCCTTTCCGATACACCGATATGTTGGCGCACTATCGACTCAACTCTAAAAATTGCTTCCTCCGTAACCCTAACCAACCCAGGCCGTGGCGACTACCTACTCGAAACTAATTCCTCGTGGCAACCTCTTCGCCATGTATCCCACCGTCTACCCCTCCACGGGCAAGTTATGCCTCCTAGCCTGCACTCTCTACCAACTTGTGAGTGCCATTACACGCCATCCCTAATACCCAATCCCCTCCCACCTTAAGGGGTAATCACACAACGGACATTTCTGCAGCCATTCTGGTCTGTCGAGCTCAAGGGACTTGCTCAAGTTCAGCCGGTCTAGCTCAAGGGACATTCACACGAAGTATAAAGCTAGCAGACGGCAGCGCGGACGTACAGACCGACGACGCGTGGACTGTCTGCGCACGGCGAAAAATGCAACAGATTGAAGTGGTTCAGGGTAGCAGCAGAGATGGACGCCGACCGAAAGCGTCGTTGCGTGGCGACAGCCGTAGCCTTGACCCCAGAATGGGCCGCGTAAGATCACGTACGTGCTGAGTGAGAACGCATATATGGAGGAAAGGTCTAGCACGTGTTGTGGCACTGCATTTCATAACTACTCCTTCCTTTGCTGTCGCTTCAACCGCTCTGCCTTTCTCGGCTCTCCGACGTAGCGCACGACATTGTTGCGGGTACTTGTTGAACGCTGCGATCAATGTATCGCCCACTCCTAGCTGCTTGTGGCTGACAAGTCAAATGCCCATCGCGCGAAAGACCTCTAGCGCCGTGCACGCACACCGAAACATGCACGCGACTGTCGATCAAGTGGACACCTCCATACGTACCCCTCTGCTCCGAGTAGAGAGGCAGGATTACTGCACTACCCAGCCTTGCGCACGCCAAAGCGCAGGTATTTTACTGTATTCCTCCGCCAGAATCGCGAACGGTAAAGAAGCCTCGCATTGTCAGCCTGCTCGTCATCCGCTGTCCGTTCGCTAGGGTCACGAATCGGGGATGTCATTCCCGTGGTACGCATTTCTCGGTCTGAATGAGTGATTCCGTCCGTCGTGTGAATCAGCCTTTATGAGCAGTGGGCCGCCAGATGAGCAGCTCCGACTTCGCATCCAGGCGTCGGCTGGCGGTCGGCCAATTAAAGGGGTCCTGAAATGCCTTCCGCCGATGCATGGATGTACATGTAACCAAATAAAGCAATGTATTAGCAATCTCCTCCTGCAAGAATTTTGTTAAAGCGATGAGTATTAGCTGAGAAATCGTAAATCAAAAACCGCGAATTATCGTCGCGCCGTATTTCCTCCTCCTTTCAACTGTTTCTTCGCTGTTGGCATGGAGGAAAAAAAAGCTTAGGAGAGGCCCTCAGCTATCCCCGCGCATTGGCAAAAGTGTGGAGGAAGTCACGTGTTTTCGGCGGCCATTGGAAGTCGGTTAGCAACGGCGTCGTAGCAACAGCCCGCCCGCCGTTCGCCAGTCATGGAGGAAAGGCAGCGCCTGCCTTGTCGTCCGATTGCGAAGATTGCTGCTTCGCTTTGCTGCGCTGTGGTCTTGCGGAACTCGAAAAGGATGCTGCGAGTTGCGACAGCTGCGCCGATGTGAATATGTCATTTAATTTCTACTTGCAAGTGCACCTTGTACCGCGTCAAGCTTTTGCTCCGGTCGCGATCACGACGCGCCTATTGAAGTGCAGATATCGTGAACGCGCCGTCCCGTCGTACGCGCGGACACCCGTCGGTAGATTTTCGGGAAGTGATACACGGTGTGCAGTACGTAGGCGACTTGCAACCGAACGATTCGCAACTCAATTTTTTGGTTATCACCGCTGCATGTAGTTTGCTAGGCCGGCAATGCGCGGCAGTGCCTTTGCAATTGTTACAAGGTATATTGCCAGCTGATATAATTCCATCGTCCTATTACCTTAGTAGGTGTCCGTCTGTTGACTGGAAGAGTGCTGGATCTGGAATCTGGATCTTTTTGTGGTCTCGCTCAGGATTTCGCTTTTCAACGCTTCATACTGCGAGGTTTAAGTGTATGAACGTTTTCAACTGATATCACCTTGAATTTATTTACACTGAGACAAGTTGAAACTTGGCGAAAAAAAGTTTATTGACGCCACCCACCCTCTCCTTTTTTTTTTCTCAATAAACGTTTTTCCTCCTCCTCCTCCTCCTCCTCCGCAAAAAATTCTATAGAAGGCACGCGAACAACGGTAAAAACATTCTACAATTTTTTAGCTTGAAATCTGCATGAAGTGCTGCTTACCTATATATATAGAACGGCCGTTTAATTGACTAGTCATCTCTGGGATTGCCAGTGAAACTGCAAAGCAAACTTGGGCGCTTTCCAGTTCGGTAGCCGCACGGCGTTCGCCCACTGTTTGCGGCGTTCTCCGTCGCTTGGGAACCTATAAACGGCGGCGATTGCAAACAAAGGATGAATGCACACCAATGTACAGCAATACTTGTCAGCGGAATGATGCACTAACCGGTGGAAAGTGACCCCCAATTCCTTGGGTACCGATCGCGACTTGCAACCTGGCACCGAGCATTGCGGCATTGTTAGAGCGAGCCGCTTCGCAAAACTGCTGCGGCCACACTAAAGACGTGTAACGGTGTAACCGCGCGTTTAGGTTCACGGTCACGCGCTGCAAAACGGCCTTCTACCTGCCTATCAGCTGATTTCCGCCGGCTCGGCGCTGGCAGATGCAGACGACAAGAGAGGCGATACAGGACGGAGGAGGCGGAGAAGGTGCACCGAGAGAGAGGGAAAAAGAGTCCGCCATTCGACCCTTTCAGAAATGGCGTTTCCGGCTGCGCTGGGTGTGACGTCAGGGCCTCTCCTAAGCTTTTTTCCTCCATGGCTGTTGGCCTCCCCTCCCATGATGCTCCGCTCCTCAGCGGTGACGTACTTCCGCTATTGCGCTCCCACAGACTGCCGTCTGCTACGGGCCAGCTCTTTCGGCTTTTTCATCTCTGTAGACACCATGGACACAGGCTGGAAAAGCGAACGAATGACCTGGCCGCATGTGTGCGGCCTGGCCTTGCCCTTTCGCGGTGTACGTAGGTGCAGTTGGTATCGGCGGCGAACTCGCAGCCGCGTGGGGAGAATCGTGCGCTCGTTCCCTTTGGTGCACCGCGCACTGTTTATCCAAAAAGCGCGGTCTCAGATGTGGCCCCGCTGGTGCCGGGTGTTATTTTGCGGTGGTTGTAATTCCTACTACCGGCGGCATGTGAAAAAAGACATTTTCAACCGACACAGAACCCGTGCACAAAACGCGCCGGATCGGATCGCTTTATCAGCGGCGATGAACGTGAAGGCGAAGAGCAAACCAACGCTGCACTCGATCAGCGAGAACCCGTGTTCTGACAAGCTGCACCCGTGTGTTGCATTCAACACTCACGGGAAAGCGTTTGTTTGCACTTGTTTGGATAGTCGTAATATGTCCAAACACTCCGGCACTCCGCTAGCAGATCAGCCGGCGAGACATTTCGGAAAACATTTGACAGATGGCGCCGTATGCATTAGTGTGTCGCTACGAAAAACTGATGAGACGCTCTACTAAAACTCCCATGCGTGTCACGTAGCGGGACGCAAAAATTAGCGTTTAGCGTATGCAAAGGCCACAAACGCTG